>CM070606.1:26484070-27084070 GCA_036346395.1 Hsuehochloa calcarea
ATGTTAAATAAGATAAAAACATAAAAGTGAAGACGGGCAATTCACTCATGTGTGCAACTTAATATGGTATCAGAGCCAAGAGGTCTTGAGTTCAAGATCCGGTTGGCGTGATTAAGAAAATAATTGCAGTCCATTTCTATCCCACGTTTTAAGCCCGAGAGAACCTACACGTGAAGGGAAGTGTTGAAGTGTAAGTGAATTGTCAGTCTTTCCTCATGGTACATGAAAACACTCCCCCTTACGTGTAGGCTCCCTCAGGCCTAATATGTGGAATAAAAGTGAGTTACAATTATTATTATTCTTTAATTGCGCCAACCAGATTTTGAACTCAAGACATCTTGGCTCTAGTACCATATTGAGTTGCATGCATTAACCAACTCATCCAAAAGCTTAAGCTTATGAGGAAAGACGGACAATTCACTTATACTTCAACCAAAAATACTCGAAATAGAAGGTGTTCAGCATTACTTGCCTAATTTATCCACAAGACCATATGCAGCCTGGTTAAATGGAGTATCAAACCAAACAAGAACAAATTTCTCTCCTTCTTGGAGGATCAATTTCCTGAAAGTCTGGCCTGTAAACAACATGCACATGTGCAATAACTGTTTATCGTAGTTCATCAGGGTTGACAACCTGACAATTTGAGTGTCTTGGCATCAATGAGGAAATAGAACTAAACTTATGATGAATCAAACCTAATGAAACTATAAAAGAATATAAAGAGAGATATAGAATGAACCTGAATGGAAGGAGATCAAAAGCTCTGGTATTAGTATATATAAGAAAATATGTCCAATATCCAACGAAAATGCAGGCCGCATAGACAACCTGAGACAAAGCAAATCGACCAACTTCTCCTGCAAGAAAAGAAATCACTATCTTAGTACTGTATTGATCAACAAGCGCAAAAGAAAAGAATGACATGGGATGAGCATCAACTGATGTGTGAACAGAAGTGACACGGAGAATATATTAATTGGATGTCACTCAGCAAAAATTATATCGTTTGTCTTGCAAAGCTCTATTATATTAGAAGATGAACTTAAGATGGAGTGGCGTAGGCAAATGTTTTGGATTTTCAATCCAGATAATTAAAACAATTATATTTCTTAACCAATCTCACAGATATAAGAGTTAAAATCTTCCATCATTGGAGGATATAAAAATTATTATCCTTGGTACACAGACCAAAAGAACACAGTACACATTACAAATTGGAAATGGAATGTTGCGAACTGTTAACTGTCATAAAATTTGGTGTGTAACCATATAGATGGTCGTGCTAACATCAGGTGTAAACAATGAAAACATTGCAGGTTTGTGCATTTTATATCATTGATAATAAAGTGAGGCGGAAAATATATACAGTGAGTACTTCATGTCAACTGACTAGAATAGAAAGTTGACAGAATAAAAACTCATGTGCAATTACCACTTTAATATGTCCTTTTAAGAAGATAAAAGTTGTTAGACAACGCATCAGAGTAGCTGCAGGTTCAGTATACACTCTTATAGTATAGTATTTCTTCATCTGGGAAAGAATATACAATGGTTCTGCCAGTAGCTCCAGCATACAAGCAAATCCTGCCATTTTGGATCAAATAAATACATTAGCTCTCAACAAGAGGGAAGTGGACAAAAGATGAGGTAGGAAGGCAATCAAGTGTAAGAGTAATAGCACAAAAACTGGAAAGACAAAGACCATGATTGAGCATGTTCAAATCCTATCCAACAAACGAAAGAAATAACCAAGCTATACATTTGTTATCTTATCTAAGCATCTCAAAAACTGAAGGGTCATCTCCTTGAGATGATACGGATAGCTGCATACCAGCATGAAACGCTCGTCTCCATTTTATGGATCAAGAGCCAGGTGTTCAACATTTGCATGGAAGATATAATATTTCAGCGTCCTAGACTCTAGTCAATCTAACTGAATCAACTAACTGATTCATAATATAAAAAAGTGCCAAAGTACAATAAACTTGTAAGAGAAATTTGATTAATACAAGACTTACCGATAATTAGTGTTGCTTTTGCATAGGGGTCAGATAACTTCAGTTTCTTTACCCTCAACACAAATAGACTGCCAATAAAAGTAACTAGCATGCCAAATGGGATGATCATCCAAGCTACCCTTCGTATCTCTTCATCACTTAGCGCATCACCACTGTAATATAAGTATCAAGTCATCATTCAGAGAGTATTCGCCAATGCAATG
Source organism: Hsuehochloa calcarea (assembly GCA_036346395.1). Lineage (NCBI taxonomy): Eukaryota > Viridiplantae > Streptophyta > Magnoliopsida > Poales > Poaceae > Hsuehochloa > Hsuehochloa calcarea. The sequence goes on from CM070606.1 coordinate 26,486,295, forward strand.
AGGACTAGAAAGAACATTACAAGACCAGAGCAAGTTTCATCACATTCATGTGGTTCAGAATTGACAAAAATTTCAATAGTGCATACAAACTACTGAGTAGAGAAACCAGTGATCTGTGCATCATCTGCACAATATGATGGGATGACAAACTTGTGCTTGTAAAAATTTGGCACAATGAAATTATGCAATTCTTCCACATGTACAGTTTTCATGTAACATTTTTAAAACTTTATCTTCACTACCTATATAACAACAATTTTTCACAAACATTCAAAATAAGAAAGCATTGGGGGATGGAGCACATGGCCACATAGTACTTTCTGCAAGTACCCCACTTCAAGTTGATGAAGGCGGGCTATGCAAATTATGATACCAAGCACTATTGCTCTTTGGTTGGAGATAGAGGGATAAGGAAAGAAAATGAAGTTGTAACACCCAAGGACCCAAATTCACCAGAGCCCAGTCCCCATGCGTGGCTAGCCTACACACATGCAGAAACTCGCTTGAGCTTTCGCCCTTGCTTCTCCCAAAAGAGCTAACCCGCAGTTACTATGTTCAGACTCTCAAACATTACATGCTAGCACTACTTACTTTAAACTTCCAACATGGGATTAACACGCTACCACTACACACATGGACCACTTTGGAGGTGGCCTACTGGCTATGTGGCCTATGTACCCGCAGTTACTATGTTCAGACTCTCAAATATTACATGCTAGCACTACTTACTTTAAACTTCCAACATGGGATTAACACGCTACCACTACACACATGGACCACTTCGGAGGTGGCCTACTGGCCTATGTGGCCTATATACGTAGGTTGTGGTGGGTTAGTCCCACGTTGGATTTTAAAAGTGAATAGTACTAGTATACAATGCTTAATGGTCCAAACATAATAACTCCAGAAGTCCAGATTAAACCTTTTGGACGAAGCAAGGAGGAAGGCCCAACCAAGTTGCTACTGTTGGTGATATGCCCTAGAGGTAGAGGCAATCATAGAGATGATTGTATCACGTCTATGTTTATGAGTTATTGAATAAATGTTATTTTGTTCCTTGAATGAATCACCAGTTATAAAGATTAACGAGTATGTGACTTGTTGGTGAAGCTCTTTTAACTTATGATGATATCGTTCTAAATGTATCCCTGGTTGAAAGTCACTAGTCGGAACATTAGTGACTCTATCGACCAGCACATGTATTGCTTGATGAGCATGTTTCACCGGTCATGGATATAAGGATATCAAATCAATAATGTGAACACATGTTAGAGAATATGGTGTTGGATTGACCCACCTTGAGACACTGCTGAGATTGTTATGATTTCATGTGTCATCAATTGGTCTCAAGCAATGATGATGTATAATCCTTAGACCTGATATTAGCATGGTTTCCTACATGTGTAAGAGTACACTTTGGGGTTACCAAAGGCTACTCCGTAACCGGGTAGTCATAAAGGTAGCTTTCGAGTATACTATGAAACACACGGAGGAATGTGACTGGTCGTATATGGGATTTGTCACTCCTAACATAACAGGAGAGATGTCTCTGGGCCCCTTAATATGGTCGGATAAAGAAAGTGCATGGCCATGCCACTGGTGGTCGAAGAGTTCGACCACATAAAGTTATCCGACACTTGATCGAGAAAGTATTGAATAGTCCATGGATGACATAACATCTCACCTGGAGTTCAACCAGATATCGTGAGGCAAAGGGAGAACACACGAGTAGGTCGCTTAGTTCAATCGATTCTTGGTGGTCGTATGGAATCTGGTGATCGTAGATTGGTCGAGCGTAATCACAGAGTGGTCGAAACACAGTCGTAAGGAGTTCTGGTGGTCATGACTAAATATGAACCGTCGTATAGAGATATAAGCTGATCGTAAGTGATGAGGACCTGGTTGTAGATCATATTGCATTAAGGTTCGTCCGGTATAATTTGTGTGTATTCGGGAATTGTTATGTCCTGCTAGGTATCACTAACGACTCGTGGTCGGAAAAGGTTTCGAGTCACAACGAACTACACATGAACCTCTGGTCACACACTTAACAGGTTGGAACAAACCAGGACGGATACAATTCGTCAAACGTGTTCGGATAAGATCTGTCACGGGTACTATTTAAGGAGATGCTTGAGGCTATTGGGAGAGATACGATACAGAGTTGACGCACGACAAGAGTTGACATGAGTTGCTCCAAACCCGGTAGCCATCTTCTTGAGAGAGTTTTCCGTAGGACTTGGTGCTAGCACACCGTCAGGTGTTCCTTACTGGGCGTGTGGACAGTAGGCGCTTCTGCGGTTGTTGTTGTGCTAGAGGATGATCCGCGACATTGCAAGGAAAGCGCTAGGTTCTTTGGAGGAGACGATTGGCGATGACTAACGGGCATTCGACTACGAGGACGATCAACTCGTCGGACGATCGACTACTACTACTACTTGACCAGCGCTCTTCGTTGGACCATCCGCTCCAACTCTTCTTAGTTGTATTGCATGTCCGGTGGTAACGGTATGTGATCTCTTGCTTGCATAGCATCACGGTTTACGTGGTAGAATTTTTGAATTGTAAACTAGTGTAGCCTACCGTATCCCTTGACTACGCATAGGACCGTCCCCATGTGTGTTGGGCTTTAGAAATTTTGGGTTCTAGGGTGTTCCAAAAGCATAAGTTATCTTTACCTAATAATTTTAAACCCTCCTATCTTAGTTTGTTGGGCAATTGTGGCATCAACTTTTGACATAATTTTTTCTCTTGTTTTCCCTTTCTCTCCAACCTTTCAGAGAAATAGACTGCATCTAATGGAGGGCACAGTTTCACCTTTTATTACTTCTCTCCCCTAAATTACCCTCGTACCAAATGGCCAAATTAGAGCGCCATATATATTATATAGTGAATTAGGACACCATGGTTCTTGTGAAGTAATAATTAGAGCGCCGTATATATTATATAGTGAATTAGGACAGGAAAATGTGAAAGGAGCTTTTGCACTTCGCAGTATCTATCTTATGTGGCTCATTCTGATGAACGGAAAATCTTAACGTTAACACATGCTATGCATTGTACAAAACTGTAGGTCTGCAGTAGTGCTGCTTAATCATAATGAATGGACAGTTCTCAAAATATAATGTACAAATATGGTCTATACTCTATAGCACTTAAATTGCCTCAGAAACTCCATATAAGCTTATAATAATACCTCTCAGAATCATTACGCAAACATGCACGCCGAAACCCCTCCCGGCTTAAAAATAAGACGCTGTTGATGAAAAGAGGAAGCTGCAATGTGTATGCCTGCCAGATAATAAATGACAAATAAAGGAGTTTATGCTTCTATTAGATATGATAGATAATTTTAACAGAACGATAATTTTAACAGAACGAAGCATCCGTAAACATAGAAGTATCAATTGTTGAGCACATTGATGTGTTCAGGTTATTCTATGCGTTCATGTTTATTGAATCATTCATATCCTCAATTGCTAATGTGCTAGATGCGCAAAACCCCGTAGCAGTTTGCCCTTAATAGTTAATTCACCTAAGTAAGCCATCACTATCCAAATCACCCCTACACAAACTTTTTTTTCTTTTTGCATTTTAGCACTTGCAAGTAAATCTAGAATTTATGTTTCAACAAAAACACCATTTGATTACTATCCTGAGCACACAACCCAAACCAGGAAGGATCAATCTGGATAATTCTTCAAAAGTAGCATGGGCATTCAAAGTTCACCAAATCGAAAGATTCAACAACTCCTGCCTAGTAAAGAGCACATGGACCAAAAGGATGGCAAAGAGTCATTACAATCTACACACATGAACAACTCAAATAAAACAAAAGCAATTAATCTGGTGTTTCTGTTCTGAGGCAACCAAGATTATTCCAATCTGCAACAGACTAGATGAAATCACATTGCTGCAGATCAAAGGCCAAGGTTGGAGTGCCTTTAATTATAATGAGCATAAAATCCATTGGCAACAAATTCTGAAATTCCCCAAAAAGCAAACACAGTACAATTAGAATTAGAACATTACTTTACACAGATCTCACCCATCTGCACTAGGACAAACCTCCGACTTTCCACTCCCAACCATATCATCGCCGAAATTCAAAACCGCACGTATGAATTAAGGACATGATTATACTTAACTACAAGAAAGACTAAAATTCACATGGAATGCACACTAATGCTAAGCTCCACACAAGAACCACCGCCCCCAATTCAATTCGTTGTCCACATTCCAACTCCGAAGCACCAAATTCCACCATGGAAGTAACTCCACATTACGCGAAATTCTCAATGCAAATAACGACAGATTGATAGCTCACACAGAACTAGAAAGAAAGAAAGAAAGCAAGCAAGCAAGCAAGCAAGCAAGAAGCAGAGGATATCCACACCGCGCAGTCGTCGGCGCTGAGCTGGCGCACGAACCAGGCGTTGTACAAGAAGGGGATGACCCTCGAGAGGAACTGCGCCGCTGCAAAGCACGCAAACACACAAAAGCAATGAGCTTTAGATCCCCAAAACCAATCATCCAGAAGTAACCCTCGGCCGATCGATCGAAAGGGAAAGGGGGACGAGAGAGGCGCACCGAAGTTGTACTTGAAGACGCCCATCACGGCGGCTCCGACGGCAGCGGCCGGGGGAGGGGTCACGGCGGCGGTCTCCCCGGCGCCGGCGAGGAGTGTCATGGCCATCATCGCGGTGGCGGCGGCGGCGTCGCGCGTGGGAGACGTGTCGAGCGGCGGCGACGGTTGCCGGGACTCGGGTGCTTCACCTTCTGCCTCGGCGTCTGTAGATTTATAAATATAAATCTCAGCCGTTGGATCTGTATTCTGCACGTGGCACAACCGCATGTGGATTTATATTTTGGCACATTGTACTTCGCCAAAGAGCACGCGTCCCATTTTTCGAACGGGGACCACGTGTCACGACCCAATAAAATTGATTCTAATTTATAAAAGAATCAGAACCGATTAAAATCAGAATTGAGGAAGAACTAGAGGAAATCAATGGAGAAAGGAAGAACAGAGAGAGGGGAAGTAGAGTAGCTATTTAGGGTTTCATTTAATCGATAAAAAATCTCAATTCCTTACAAGACCATTGCATATACATCACGCAAGGCCTGCCAGCAAATAATGACAACGAAAATAACAGAAAACTACGGTGAACAGTAACAACAAATTACGAAACGGGGAAAAGTAAACTCCATCGTCCTCGTGGGTCGTCCGATTGAATTAAGACTCTCCAACCGATCAAGTCGTAGAGCGCGGTAAACTCCATCGTCCTCGTGGACCGTCCGATTGAATTAAGACTCTCCAACCGATCAAGTCATGAACCATCCAATTAAATTAAGACTCCAACCGATCAAGTCATAAACTGTCCGATTGAATTAAGACTCTCCAACCGATCAAGTCGTGGATCGTTCGATTGATGGGGTATTGGGAAATCATAGTCATCCATTAACTGAAATAAACTGAACTTCATCAATCTGTATCCAATTCCTTCATATCCTGACAAATGCCCCCACCTTAACATCGTTGTCCTCAAGGATGGAACTCTGGGAAGATTCGGCCAATGAAGTTGCTCTTTCTCCAAAGTGCCCCCCTAATGCTGATGCATGGAATGACTTTAATAATTGTGCTTTCAGGTCTGTTTTGGAACCACATATAATCGGCCTTTATATCTCATGATTCAACTGTGTAGTGTGAAGGGTGGAACTGCATTAGCATCCAGTCTTAACTTTCCTTCTAATTCCTTGCACCTCTCATCTCCTTCATAGCTCATCAATACTTCATAAATTCATTGAGGGATAGCCACTGTGAGGGCCATTGTTCGAGGAGTATTGAACTCTAGGCGAGCATCGCTGACTTTGTTTCCCTTTCTTTTCTATACTCAACCCTATAATTGTACCCCAACAACTTAATCAAGAGTTTGTGTTGGATTCCTTCAACCAGTCTCTATTCATAGATATACTTGAGGCTTTGCTTATCAGTTTTGATGATAATACTAGCCCCAATCATATAATGCTTCTATTTGTTTAAGGCTTCTATAATTGTCATTGCTTCCTTGACATAAGTTGACATTGCAGCTGTCTTAGGTCCTAAAGCCTTGCTCATATAGGATATGGGTCTTCCCTCTTGCATAAGCACAACCCCTAGTCCATAGCCACTAGCATCAGTCTCCAGCACGAAGGGCTTAGAGAAATTTAGTAATGCTAACACTGGTGCATTGGTTAATAATTCCTTAATCCTTTCAAATGATTCTTGCTGTTCTTTTTTCCACTGAAAAGCATTCTTTTTTAAGGCCTTGAACATTGGTCGACAAATGATGCCATAATTTTTCACAAACCTCCTGTAATACCCTGACAATCCCAGGAATCCCTTCAACTGAGTAATGTTCTTAGGAGCAGGCCAGTCTCTTACTACTTGCACCTTACTAGCATCAGTTGTCACTCCTTCTGATGTGACAATGGCCCGATCTTCCGAAAGGTACTGATAAATCGATTGTGGAGATCTCGACGTTGATGATCCAAAGGCTTCGACCAAAACAGATCGAACCCCTTGCAATCACTACACCATCTGCTCGTTGGTTATCAACCGTCTAGAACACAGTTGACCTCGCCAAAGGCTATCTCTGCAGCGAATCGAGAACACAAGCAAGAGAGTTTAAGACGCAATATGAAATTGTATTGCGAATAAAGTTTGAGTTCACAAGTGGGGTTTCTCAAGCAGAACATGCGGTGGCGCTAAGCGAATAATCTTTAAGAAAAACAGGAAAACTAGAGGTGTGACCTCCTTAAATAGGGAAGGGGAAGCCACACTTATCTAATGAAAAGGGAGATGGTACTATTCGGTTTCTTTTTCACGTAGTAGTGGTGCTTGTTCATGTGAGCGATCTGCAACCAAATAGCCCAAGTTACAAGGCCCTCGGCCCACTTTGACTTCAATTTGGAAAAGTGGCGTGCCTTGTTTTGCGCTTTCGATGCGCTCGGATGGAGTTTGGAGGTGAGACCAGATCCATCTGAAAGTAGACTTCAAGAGCTTTCCAACGAGTACTCACGGCTGAAAGCATCTAGGCCCCTAAAAATTGTATTTTGGTAATTAATGACATTATGTGAATATGGGACTAACATGTTTGTTGAAGTGATTACAAGGCATAGTCCCAAATGACAAAGTGAAACTAAGGAGCTGCATGTGAAAGAATGTTGAAAAGACGGAGTTGATCTCAAAGACAAGGTACAAATAGATTAGGACCCCTTTGAATTTTACCGGTCTTTGAAGTATGGAGGAAGACCGGATTATAGGATAAATATCGTACTATTAAGGGGGAGCTTGTCTGGTAGCTTGAAAGCATCTCATTATGCCTTTGGATCAACTTAGGATCATGCATGTTCTTTTGGTTTGGTTTAAAAAGAAAAATCTTTTTCTCAGAAAACAATCGGAAGTTCCGGTATGTAAAGCTGGAACTTCACCGTCTTGATTGCTCAAAAGAATGCGGTTTGATTTTTCCAGAGCATCCATTTTCGGACTTAGCCGATTTCTCAGCGGAAGTTCCGCAATGAAATGGCGGAAGTTCCGATTAATCGGTGCTCGAAATATGTGCGCTTGATTTTTCGAGAGAGCATCCGTTTTAGGGACTTAGCCGATTTCTCAAGCGGAAGTTCCGCAATGATATGGCGGAAGTTCGATTAATCGGTTGCTCGAAAAATGTGCGGTTGATTTTTCGAGCACCCTTTTTGGGGACTTAGCGTTTTCGCGAGTGCGGTAGTTCCATTGTGTAAGCGGATCTTAGGTGTCGGAAGAAGAAATCTTGTTGGCGGAAGTTCGCACATAAATCAACGGCTAGTTGAGCATTTAATGCTCTTTGTAATGACCGTTACTGTGCACTCAGTGAAGGCGGAAGTTCGCACTTTATGCAGTGGAAGTTCCGATTTCCACGAGTTTTGCACGATTTTACGCATAACGGTCATATTTGGTGGTTGGGGTATAAATACACCCCGCGGCTCAAGGCGTGTTGTTGAGCATTCATTCAATTCATTTAAGCCTTGAGCACTCCTCTCACTCCTCATTTACTCTCTTTGCACACTTTTGTGAGGTAGTGAGTAAGAACAAGAGCATTGCATTATTAGTTGATCCTTTGGCTCTTGATTGCCGTCAAGTGAAGGTCAAGTTCTATTCTCTTGGTGCTTGTCGGCACCTAGACGACTTGGCGGAGGTTGCTCGGTGATCTCTTCAAAGAAGCTTGTGAAGAGACCCGTTGCCATTTGTGATTGGTCGGTGTTCACCAACTCCGGAGAGGAGGAAGAACAACCAAGTGATCGAGGGTATCATTGCGGAACTTCCGCGCTTGAGAAATCGGCTAAGTCCCTAAAACGGATGCTCTCTGGAAAAATCAAGCCGCACATATTTCGGAGCAACCGATTAATCGGAACTTCCGCTCATTTCATTGCGGAACTTCCGCGCTTGAGAAATCGGCTAAGTCCGAAAATGGATGCTCTCTGGAAAAATCAAACGCGATCTTTTGAACAACGCCTGACGGAAGTTCCGATTTACATCAGGAACTTCCGATTGTTTTCTGAGAAAAAGATTTTTCTTTTTAAACCAAACCAAAAGAACATGCATGATCCTAAGTTGATCCAAAGGCATAATGAGATGCTTTCAAGCTACTAGACAAGCTCCCCCTTAATAGTACGACATTTATCCTATAATCCGGTCTTCCTCCATACTTCAAAGACCGGTAAAATTCAAAGGGGTCCTAATCTATTTGTACCTTGTCTTTGAGATCAACTCCGTCTTTTCAACATTCTTTCACATGCAGCTCCTTAGTTTCACTTTGTCATTTGGGACTATGCCTTGTAATCCGTCAGGCTCCACAAATTAAGCCTACCCTCGATCACTTGGTTGTTCTTCCTCCTCTCCGGAGTTGGTGAACACCGACCAATCACAACCGGCAACGGGTCTCTTCACAAGCTTCTTGAAGAGATCACCGAGCAACCTCCGCCAAGTCGTCTAGGTGCCGACAAGCACCAAGAGAATAGAACTTGACCTTCACTTGACGGCAATCAAGAGCCAAAGGATCAACTAATAATGCAATGCTCTTGTTCTTGCTCACTACCTCACAAAAGTGTGCAAAGAGAGTAAATGAGGAGTGAGAGGAGTGCTCAAGGCTCAAATGAATTGAATGAATGCTCAACGACACGTCCTTGAGCTGGTGGGGGTGCATTTATACCCTCCACAACCAAATATGGTATTATCTGAAAATCGAGGCAAAACTCGGAAATCGGAACTTCCGCGTGTAAGGTGCGGAACTTCCGCTTCAATCGAGTGCACTGTATAGCGGTCATTCGGTGAGCATTAAATGCTCGAACTAGCCGTTGGATTTATATGCGGAACTTCCGCCAACTAGATTTCGGTTCTTCCGATAATCGGAAGATCCGCTTTTTCCACATGGAACTACCGCACTTGCAGCCGCTAAGTCCTAAAAGGGTACTCTGGAAAAAACCGCATAAATATTTGAGCAACCGATAATCGGAACTTCGCTCGTATCATTGCGGAACTTCCGCGCTCGAAATCGGCTAAGTCAAACCGGATGCTCTGGAAAAATCAAGCGCGCATTTTTCGGATCATCAGATAATCGGAACTTCCGCACGATATACGCCGAACTTCGATTTTGCACAGAGAGAAAGATTTTGCTTTAAAAACCAAACCAAAAGACAATGCATGATCCTAAGTTGATCCAAAGGCATAATGAGATGCTTTCAAGCTACTTGACAAGCTCCCCCTTAATAGTACGACATTTATCCTAAAATCCGGTCTTCCTCCATACTCCAAAGACCGGTAAAATCAAAAGGGGTCCTAGTCTATTTGTACCTTGTCTTTGAGATCAACTCCATCTTTTCAACATTCTTTGACATGCAGCTCTTTGGTTTCACTTTGTCATTTGGGACTATGCCTTGTAATCACTTCAACAAACATGTTAGTCCAATATTCACATAATGTCATTAATTACCAAAAATACAATTTTTAGGGGCCTAGATGCTTTCAACCATTTTCCACCAACTGATCGAACCCTAGCGGGACCAACAGTATCCATATGAAGCAACTGTCCCGGTCCGTCAGTCATGACCATAGTCACTGATGGGTGTGAGGCGGCAACTTGCTTGCCATGCCTACGAGGCTTTATCTGACATCGCAGCGGCTTTGAGTTTGGGCAAACCTCTCATGAGCTCAAGGTTGCTAACTCGCGTCAGATGATCAAAACCAATGTGCCCCAAACGACGGTGCCAAAGCCAGAACTCAGAAGAAGAAGATGAAATCAAGCACTTGAGAGAACCAGCAAGAGATTCAGAAAAATCAGCTCCAAAGATCCTAGCAACTCTAGTAATCCCAAAAACAAGCTCACCAGTTGAATCAAGCACCCGACAAGCATTTTTCTTAAATCTAGTCTCATAGCCATCGTCAAGAACATGAGAGACAGAAAGCAAATTAAACCTTAGCTTATCCACAAGGGCGACGTCCTTGAGGATGAACTTGTCCTTCACCCTGATCGATCCCGTTCCTTCAATCCGCCCTTGCCTATCATCTCCAAAGGTGATGAATTCATCACCCGTCGACCGCGTGAAGGAGGTGAACCATCTTGAGTCTCCGGTCATGTGGCGTGAACAGCTGGAGTCGACGAACCACGTGTCCTTCCTCTTTCCGCGGTAATCTTGAAAATCAAGGCACAGAAGAACGATGTGTCTCAATACTGGGGTTAGTTAAACTAGACTTGGGAACCCAGTACTGAGACACACGTCTGCGAGTAGTATGCAAAGCAGAAGTGTTATCCTTGATTAAGTTTGAAGTTCTGTTATGAGCAATGATTACTCTAATATGAGAGTTATCTTGTCTAAGAGCATGATGATGAACATGTGACACAAATCCTAAACCAGGTTTCTTCTTTTCTATGTTACCATGGCTCGTAAAAGCTCTAGGTTGATTGGATGAAATTCTAGCAAAAATTTTCTTATCATTTTCAACCTCATGTGAGAACTCAACCAAATGCTCATCCTTCTTGCAATAGGTGCAATGGTACTTGATACCACTGGGAGAAGCACCCTTTGACTTAACAGATGGTTGGGCACAACCCGCAGATTTAAAAATAGTTTTTGCAGATTGGGTTTTAAATTCAACTAACCCATTTTCCAAGACTTGAGTAACGTTTGGCTTAGAATTATCTTGGACATAGTTGTATCTTAATCCTTGCTTCTTATAAGGAGTTTTAGACTTGTCCATAATCATGTTTAATTGTTTCTTACCTTTAAAAAAAATTTCTAAGGTATCCTTAAGATAAGCATTTTCTTTTTCAAGATTAACACATGATTCACACGTTTTGCCATTAATGGCTCTAGCATATCTCTCCTTATATAAGGTAGCTTCAAGTTTAAGAGTTTCGCAAGAGATACAAGAAGCCGAATCAATTCTATCCTTAAGCTTAGCAAATTTAGCTCTAACTGCATTTACTACGTCTTGTACTTCATGTTCTCGTTCAATGCAAAAAGAGCAAAGGCTAGAATCAACTACACTAGAAGCAACCAACTTGCTAGAATTTAAGTATTTTTCACAATGAGCAGATTTAACCCCAACTAGCTCAGTCCTAGCATTTTCAAGTTGTTGCAAAGCAGTATCATGAGCAGATTGCAGTTTAGCAAATTCTGAGTGTAGAGCATGACAGGAAGAACATTCATCAGATTCAAGAGTCCTAGAATTTGCAAGTTCTAAAGTTAAATTATCTACTTGAGACTCTAAGTCCTTGTTCCTAGCCATGATATACTCTAAAGCCTTATCTTGACTCATGAGTTGCTCAAAAATAGTTTCGCATCTATCAGAAAGGACATCATAGGAGAGAGGTACCTCATCGTCGTCGACGTCATCGGAGTCGGCCATGAAGCAAACACCGGTGAAGTCCTTGGCCTTCCCCTTCTTCTTATCTTGAGGGATCTCCTCCTCCTTGTCATCCTCGCTCCCGGAGTCCACATCGCTTAAGGATTGTTCCCCAAAAGCGGCAAGAACCCGGTGAACTGCCTTTGTCAGGTTGGCAGCATCAAATCTTGATTTGTTCCATTGAGGCTTCTTTCAAGCTGGCTTTCCCTCCTTATGGTTGCTCTTTTCTTTCAACTTGGGGCAGTTTGCCCGGATATGATTGAGCTCACCACACTCATAGCAAGTCACATACCTCCTCTCTTTTTGTTTCTCATATTGTTATAGGTCTGTGTGGCTTTTCTAACTATGAGGGCTAACTCGGCCTCAGGGAGACTCTCAAACTCCTCTTTATGGATTGCAGATAAACCAGCAAGCGAAAATCCAGAAGAAGACTCAGAAGACCCATCAGAAGCTCTCTTGAGCGGGTCTGCTACCAAGGCCATATTTTCCTTTTTGGGATGATCAATCCTCTTGATCTCTTGAGTCTTAAGCTTGCTATAGAGCGACTTCAAAGTCGAATCGAGAGGTTGGCGTTCTCCTCAATGGCGGTAGCCATTATCTCCCACTCCTTGGTGTTGATTGCCAAGAGGTGGGTGGCATTTTCAGACTGAGAATATTCAATTCCAATAGCTTTCATCTGATTAATCACTTTGTTAAAGCGTGAAAATGTCATCGGCGCTCTCTCGGGACGCATCTCGAATTTGTTATATTCACGCTTATAGGTATGCAGCGTACTTTCTTGATTTGGGACGAACCCTCATGGTAGGTTTCGAGGTGTTCCAAATCTCGTCGCGATCTCAAGATTGCAAATTCGATCATACTCTGTCTACCAAGCCCACCATACAAGAGGTTCTTTGCCTTATTGTTGTTAGCCAAGAAGTGTTGAAGCGGCGTAACAACCGGGAAGAACGAGCGGGGCTCGAACAACCTCCCATATAGCTTGTCCTTGCTCTCAAGGAAGACTCGCATGCGATTCTTCCAATAGGCATAGTCGTGCCCATCGAAGATCTGGCGGCTTGGTGGAGTACTTATCCATCGCCAAGTTCGGTGACCGGTTAAGATCAAGATTGAACTAACGGGCTCGATACCACTTGTTGGACCGAAAAGGCGACTAGAGGGGGTGAATAGAGCACGCTCACTTTTTCAACCAAGATTAGATCAATACAAATTTCACTACAATAGCTATGGAAGCTATGAAGATCAATATACCGATACAATGGAAGACTAGTATTGAATCAATCTAAACCCGAAGCAAAACAACGAAATCAACCATAACTTAATTTCCAAGTGTAGGCGATCGACCTCTATGTTAATGGCGGTCGACCTTTATGTTAATAATGATCGACTTCGGCTGATGAGCAGTGAAATCAACTCGAAAAATGATTTGTTGGGCCATATATGGGCGGTTATGTGTAAACACTAGAAGGCAGTTAGGGGTTCTAGGGTATATATATATCTGTTGGTGATGACTAAAAGCAAGCGATGGGCCTAGGGTTTTTAGGCTATGCGTGATATTCGAAATAAAATAACCGCGCGGCGTATCTCGTTCTTGGCGATCAAGCGAAGACACGTCGCCATGTTTCGATCGTAGCGTCGAGAAAATCGCGTGCGATCTTTCATACTCTGTCGGTCGCCGTTTAGTCAATGATACGGGTGCGACATTATTTGATCTGCGATTGATCTACATCAATTTTGCTTGCTTTGGTCGCCTTTGTCCATCTATTGCTGTGATTACAGTTCAATCCAACATCGAAGTTATCGTCTTGGCGTCGGCTAACGAGTAGAGTATTGATTTGATTTATCTATCATTTCACCGAGTTTTTTTATCTTGGTGAGGACCTCGGTACTCTGGTCTCCCGATCACGGTCTCCGTAAATTGTGTTGAGGACTTCAATTTTCACTCTGAGATAGTCCTCTCCTTAATTGGTTTTGTTGTTCTCAATTACAAACTACCAAAGCAAGATTTCGCTTTAATTATTTTTGCTATTTACTTGATTAAAGTCACATTGGTGATTGTTACATCAATGTTTATTTTTCTTGAGCTAATTCAATTCTTTACTTGAAACTGCTACTTGCTGTTGATACGAGAGAAGGTTAATCAAGGAGATTTGTTTGATTACTAAAATTTGTCTTTGTGAAAAATCTACAACAATCATTCACCCCTCGATTGTCATTAACGATCCTACAGAGAGGAAACGATATTCCATGTTACGACAGAATGTACTTTTGCACTTCTTTTCTGGCAGGCTTTTAAAGAGATTACAGGTAAAAAAAGTTTCCTACTCTACACTCGGATACATGGGCGGTAGATTTGTTTGTCAGGGTTGTTTGTTCTTCGGCCGATGCAGCCTTGTTTGTTTGTAGGATATGGTCATTGTGGATTAGCCGAAATAATAACAGGCGTGGAAAGGAGAGCTGGAACCCAGTGGTGGCTGTCAAACATATTAGTGTTATGCTGGAAGATGCCTTTCTGCTTGACAATACCACCAAAATGGCTACTATTTTGAGTTCGACAAATTGGCATCCACCGTGACGTGGCCATTTGAAAGTTAACACCGACAATGCTTTCGATGGTGTTCGAGGTATGCGAGGCTCAAGCTCATTATTCGAGATTATGAAGGATGGTTTATAGCAGCAGAGACATGATGGTATAACAATCTCCCAGATGTCTTAATTATTGAAGCTTTGCCAGCGAGAGATGGACTTCAACTTGCAATTCGACATGGCTATAATCAGGTGATTTTGGAGTCGGATAATTTGACTCTTGTTAATATGTTTAACTAACAAATTGGCGCAAGATTAGAAATTTCGGGTATTTGGCATGAAATCCAAGAGCTTAGCAGGAATTTTAGTTCGTTTTGTTGTGTTCATACCTGTCGTGAGGCGAATTTAGCAGCTCATTGTTGTGCAAAGGAAGTCTCGATGGGAAGAAAAATATGTACTTGGGTGAACTGTATCCCTGAATTTATTATGGACATCGTCACTAGTGATTGTAATCCTACTATGAGTTAATAAAGCTCTTGTGATTTGCTTTAAAAAAAAGTCAAATTAGTCTCACTATGTGTTATGACTTATCATCACCAATGGTATCAACCCGAATGTATTCAGCTGCTCCATCAGCAATCATGTTCAATTAAAAAACTAGGGCATACGACAAAAAAATCAATATAAAATTGGTGCATGAGTTAAATACAAAGATCAACTAGAAATATACTATGATGGAAATCAACTAGAAATATACTATGATGGAAAAGCATGTGCGCATTTAGGACAGTTGCAAATGTTGTAATGGTAAATGTTTACATAATGCACATGCACATTGTACAAGGATTTTTTTTTCAAAATAATATTAATTTAAAAGATAATTAGAAAATTAAATAGTCGATTTTTTTACACAACTAGGCACTGGCCGCCAATTGAAATGGCGACACGCTTCTATGGCAATTCCAATTGGTGACAGGGGGCTCAACGGTACCTAGAGTTCCCTGTTGCCTGTTGAATTGGCGTCAGGTCTCTGTCGCCAGTTCAAATGGCGACAGAGATCCTTAATTTTTTAATTTTAAAATTTGGAAAACTGTCATTTTAAATGGCGATAGGGATCCTACAAATCCATATCGCCATTCCAAATGGCGACACAATCTCTCCTATAAAAGACCCTCGAAACCCTAAATTTCAGGGAAAACTCACTTTTATTCAGAAAAAGAAAGAGGGGAGGGAAGGGAGAGGAGTAGAGGGGAGGATAGAAGCTAGCGAAGCGCTGTCCGTTCGGTCGCCCATATTTCAGCTATTTTTTTAACCGAATGGATTACATAGTTTTGGATGTATGGTTACATAGTGTAGTGTGTTGTACATAATTATTTTTGGTGGGTACTCTAGTTTTAGATATGTTGTTAATCGTGGAAATCTTGTTTACGGAGCAGTACGACAAATATGTCGGACATCACTAACTTCAAAATTTACTACAGTTAGGGGACTATTCTTGAGGTCGAGGGGTTGATTTGCGTTATTTTTAATCGGCGTCGTGTACCTACCACGACCAAGCGACATACATGGGTATTTGTGATGCGGTAGTTATTTCACTCATTCAATTTGTACCATGTTGTGTACACATATTGGGAGTTAGTGCAACTCAAGGGAACAAGGTTATGGCATTCATATGTACGCATGAGAGGGAGGAAGGGTGAGATTTGGCCCTTCCGGCCCAGGCTTATGCAAAGTCCACTCCTGCATCGGCGACTGAAAAAGAAGAGGGTGGTAATACCGAAGAAGAAGTTGTGGACTCGTGTCACAACACGACGCACACAATGGCCAAGCTCCCGAGTTCTTCGATCTTGTCGATGAAGACTCTGTTGATGTAGCTCCTTCAGTTAGACAAGCTAGTGGGCTTGCTAACGAGAGTGAGGAGCTGGAAGCCCTGGTGCAAAGGATGGAACTCGAAGACTAAATGATCTAAACCCGCTATTATGAGTTAATGGAGTGTTTTGGTGATTAATGATAAATCTATTTGTGAGACTAACATTTCTATTGTTATATCTAGTGTGTAGTCTCATTTGGATATAAAGGTGAAATTCAACGAGGTATGCATTCGACATCATATTTCTTATATATTGTTGCATTCATCAGATCCAAAATATAGGTTGAACTCCACCATAAGTTTAACTTGAATATGTTCATATGTTCTTATTACACATTTGTTTATGCACACATTTAGAAGGAATTCACTCTATGTTTTGTGATTTCATTAGTATCGATCCTATTCCGTTCTCCACATATATTTGGGATCCCTACTTTGAAACGTATCTTTGAGTATATAAAACTTGTGTAGTTCGTATATACTCATTTGTCCTCTCATTTATCTACATTCAATTTATGTGCAATTGAAGTGGTTATCATCAATTACCAAAGAGTGAAAGATTGAAGTATCTTGTCCCACCATTATGAGTTAATGGTATGGTGTGGTAATTAATGATAATCATATTGTGAAACTAACATTTTTCATGAGTTGGATGAATAGGTTATGTTTCAGGGTAATGAAGACTTGGGATGATATCATGAGTTGATCGTCATCAGGTCAAGGTTTAAGAAGAAGATGCATCATGTGTTGATGCGTATGAAGAGCTTGAAAAAAAAGGAAATCATCGTGTGTCGATGATGTTCAAAAAGAGGAGATGATCATGAGTTGATCATCAAGTCAAGAAAAGACTCATAATGTGTTGATGGAGGTCTAGTGAAGGATGCATCATGTGTTGATGCATATCAAGACTCGGGATGAAGGATGCCATCATGAGTTGATGAGCATCGAGTCAAGATCCCGAAGTAAAAGACATTATCATGTGTTGATGATTATCAAAGTCAAGGACCCGGACTTGAAGTGAAGATGTGCGTCATCAAGCTTCAAGAAGTTGCTTAAGGCAATGATATGACTAGCTAGGGCTAAGGATGTGTTCCTAGTCTTTTACCGGTTTTAGTGTTTGTTTGGAAGACCGGATTGCTAGTATAGGTTTGTCGTACTATTAAGAGGGGTCTTGTCTAATAGCTTGAGTCTCATCATGTGTTGATAGCTCAATCTTGCTTGCTCTAGCTCTTCGTGGCATGATGCTATTATTTGCGAATGTGTTTTGCAAATAGCCATGACTCATGCATTTAATCATTGTAACATGTGACTATACTTTGCAAATGTGTTTTGCAAATGATTGAAGTCCATGTACCTACTCTTTGTGGCATGATCTAAGTTTGTAAATGTGTTTTGCAAATTGTTGGGGTTCATGCATTTTTCCTTGGCATGGTCTAAGATTGCTTGTTGCTATTTCTTTGGACTTAGTTCATGGTAGTGTCTCTTTGGAGTTATGCTTTTGATTTGATAAAATGTGTTTTAGATCAATCAAATAGGTGGGTTATGTAGCCCTATGAATAAACTTTCCAAAGAGTTCGAGATCACTCAATTCCGACATCGGAGTTAAAAGTTATGACCTTTTTATCGAGTGTCGTCTGTGCTGAAATGGAACTACGGTAGTACCGCCCGAAATGAGAGGTACTACCGCAGAACGGTAGTACCGCCTATTGCACTGCTGTACCACCGCACAAAAAAAATTTAACAGCTAGTTTTTGAACAGTAGAAAATGGTAGTACAGCCTGTTGCACTGCGGTACTACCACAAATCCTAATTTTTGGGGATTTCTGCTCTCAACGGCTAGTTTTTCTTATGGAGGCTATACATACCTCCTTGGCCGGTTGAGAGACAATCTTTGGTATCCCATTTCACTCACTTGAGCTAGTGTGAGGTTCTCCTCTCAATTGTGCATGTGTTGCACCTTGTGAGCAAGGAGAGAGGTCTCTAGTTGCATGAGTTGCATCTAGAGGTGGATTTTGTATCCACTTGAGCTTGTGCATTGGTTGCATGTGGTGAGAGTCAAGCAAGTGGCTTGGCTTATTACTCTTGGTGTTTGCCGACACCTAGACGGTGTGGAGGCGTCGTGGACCGGTGATCTTCTCAAGAAGCTTGTGAGAAGGCCCGGCGTGTTGTGAAGGTTGGAGCTCACCTACCCAGAGCGGAAAAGAGTTACCACTAGTGGAATTGAGGTGTTTAACTTAATTCGTGGAGCTGGTCCAATTAGTTTGGGCTTACCTCAACGTGGATTAGGGGAGACCGGCAAGTCTTCGAACACCACGGTAAAATATCATTGTGTCATTGTGATTTGTTCTATTGTGTTTTACTTTGTGCATCTTACATTCTGTGTATTAAATTGCTTTCATGTTTTTGAATGATTGCTATCATTATCAATAGTTTATGTTGTTTGTGCACTTAGTAAAGGCTGGTTGATTTAGGCTTTAATTGTGCAAAACTGAATTGATTTACAATTCCGTATAAAACTCGGTTTTAGTCAAAAGATTTTAAAACCGCCTATTCACCCCCCTCTAGTCGGCCTCCTCGATCTTACAAAGACCGAGACTACATGGCATTATCTGAAGATGAAAGATCCGGCGACAAGGATGATGTGGACCATCAAGCGGTTCCATCCAAGTGGAACACATACCAGTTTAACAATCTCGTCATCAACGAAGACTCCCGTGTGCCATGAGAGTACGACTAGAGCGAGGTCAGGCAAGGAGCTATGTACAAATGCAAGGAGGTCGTGTAGGAGGAGATCAAATTCTAGACCTTGTCGATGCGGCGTATATTCACCGTCATCAAGTCTAACCCAAGATGCTACGACGTGAAGTGCGACATAGAGGGGTGCCCTTGGGGACTGTACGCATTTCAGTCTAAGTGGGACACCTACTGGAAATACTTTATAGTGATCCCTCACACATGTGTCATCGCCGAGTCAGTGCAGTCCCACATGAATCTGTCATCATGCTTCATCGCCAACCTCATGTACGGTGAGATCGTGGATAATCTAGATTTTGGGTCACGATTCATCATTCGGGCAATTGAGGCAAGGTTTCAGTACACAGTTAGCTATGCCAAAGCGTGGAGGGCAAAGCGAAGGCATTGGAATCAATGTTCGGTATGTTCGAGGACTCCTACCACAACCTCTCCTGCTACTCCGAGTCATACAAGGAAGGAATCCAAAGCCTCATATCGACATTCAAGATTCCACACATCCGAGGTGGGCCAATAAGAGGGTACTGAAGCGAGCATTCTTCGCCTTTAGTCAATGCATCAATGCATTCCGGCACTGTCGTCCAATCTTGTGCGTGGATGGCACATTCCTGATTGAAAAGTACAAGGGCCGATCATCGAGAAAAGTACAAGGGCGGATATTGATCGCAATAGCGACGGACGGAACAATCAAGTTCTTCCGTGGTATTCGGTTTCGTTGAAAGCAAGAACACGACAATCGATTGTGGTTCTGAAAAATTTGAAGATTTATGTTGTACATAGCTGTCCTAATATATGCATCATACATGATCGGCATACGGGCCTGCTGAGTGCAACAACTCAGCTACAATAAGGAGAGAACGAATCACTTCCATGGGTGTGTAGGATCAAGGATAACCGACTAGAGGGGGGTGAATAGGAGGTTTTTAAAGTTTTTAACAAATTAACAAGTTATGCTCCTAGCTAGGCAATTTAATCTCAATAAGCAAGCTAGAAATATAAGTGCGAATTTTAAAGACAAGAAATAACCACAAGACACAATGATGTTTTTCCGTGGTATCGAAGACTTGCGGTCTTCACTAGTCCACGTTGAGGAAGCTTGATCACCCAAGCCGGCTCCACGAATTAAGCCTTCCTCGATCACTTGGGTTGTTCTTCCTCCGCTCAGGAGATGGTGAACACCAACCACTCACAATCTTGCTCGGGTCTTCTCACAAGCTTCACTTGAGAAGATCACCGTGCTTCACCGCTAAGCCGTCTAGGAGTGCGGCAACACCCCAAGAGAATAGATCAACGATCCTCGCTTGACTTTACTCAAGTGCCAATGAATCAACTAAAGAAGAATGCACTTGATCTCCTCTCAATGAATGCAAGAGTAAATTGGGAGTAGAATTGAATGCACAATGCTCACAAGGGTTGAGATATCTTTAATGCAACATGTGTAACATGTCCCTTGTGCGGTTGGGGAGGTATTTATAGCCTCCACCAAACAATTCTAGCCGTTGGGAAGAAGTTCCGAAAGTTCGACAAATCGGAACAACCGGCGTGTTAGCATCGGTACAACGCGCTATGCTCAATGCACGATAACGGCTATGTTACGCATTAAATGCACCGATATAGCCGTTGGATTTAGTTGCGGTTCATCCAGCAAACACCGGATCGTCCGATTTGGGTTTCTAAACCGAGATTTTGCATCGTTGCGAAATTTTACAACCGCCAAATACATTTGAACATCCGTAATGCGGTTCATCCGATTATTCGTGCGATGTACCGATTCTCAAAAGAGGTTTTCAAAGGAGATTACACTCGTCTCGTTATTTTGCAACCGCAGTAAAATAATCGGAACAACGGGATGCGGTCGTCGTCGTTCAAGCCATCGGTACAACCATGACCACGAAATCAGATCACCACGAGATCATGACACGTGGAAGGCCACGATGGACTACTGTCTAGTGGTCCGGTCAGCACACAAGATCTGAGCCGTTTGATTTTAATCCAACGATCCACATGCGTTGCCACTTCGGACGGTCCGAACGGCCCACTTAATCCTAGCCGTTAGATTGAGATCTGACGATCGCTTGATTTTCAATTTAAAGGCTAACGGTTGAACCGCTCACATGCCGCCGAACAACCGCGCTTCGGTACAACCGCTGCTAAGCCTTCGGTTCATCCGATTCCAGAATTAAAGCACTGAATTCATTCTAACTTAAATTCAAGTCCAATTTTAAATGCATGCATGATCCTAAGTTGATCCATATGGCACAAGAATAAGCTATCAAGCTACTAGTCGTGATCCCCCTTAATAGTACGGCATTTATCCTATAATCCGGTCTACCAACCAATTCTCCTTAGACCGGTAAAATAGAAAAGGATCCTAGACTATTTGTACCTTGACTTTAAGCCTTGTTGATCTTCACATTTTCCTTTAGCATGCATCCTTGCTTCATCATGTTCATCAAATGGAATTAACCTTGCACATTCTTAGTAAACTTGTTAATCCCATATTCACATATTATCATTAATTACCAAAACCATTTTTAGGGGCCTAGATGCTTTCAGGGTGGATATGCGAAGCACGTGTTGCATAAGGTACTTGGGTGCAAACTTCTACAAGCAGTTTCGCAACAAGGACTCGACGAACCTGTTAAAGCGGTTGTGCAACTACAACCACCAGTGAAAGTTTAAAACATTCTGGAAGATTCTAGATGAGCGAACCTAGGCGTGCAAAAGGAAGGCAGAGAAAAGGGACGTCCCAAACGCTGACCAGGCCTCTGAACCATTACCACAACTACCAACAGATGGTCCCAGTGTGACGAGGAAGACGGGGCGTAGGTGAAATGCTTCTCAGGCTGGATTGAGCATGAGTCTAAGTAGAAATGGTCGCTGTTACATGACAGGAGTGGTGCTCGATATGATATCATGACAACCAATATAACCGAGATATACATCTAGGTCATGCACGGCGCAAAGTGCCTCCCTTTGGTTGGTATTGCGGAGATAATTTTCTGTGGTACCACAAATTATTTTGTTGACTGAAACAACAACGCATCGCTCGCCATGACAAATGATGAGTACTCTACTCTACCATGATCACCAAGTACATGGAGGAGAAGAGCAAGAAGGTGAGATGCACTAGGCATTCAAGATGGGCACAAGGAGCTTCGCTTCAAGATAATGTGCGAGGATAAAGGATGCCTTGGGACGAACCACGAGAGAACCACCCACAAGTGCACGCTACACCGTGCTAGTTGTGTATGTACTTGCAATAAACCCTTTCTTCTGCATAGTCAATGCTCCTATGTTATGGCCGCATGTTCGACAAGCGGGCACTAGGCCACCGCGTTGGCCGCCAAGGGTTGAGACCACATCACTGGCCTCATGGATGCCAAGAAGGTGGATTCGTCCGGTGATGGGGCTATTCCTAGGAGGTAAAGGTAGATGAAAGGTGCGGGGGGTGGCGATTAGAGAGAAGACGAGCTATTGTGATTTGTTCGGGAGAAGGGGGTGTTGTGACGAGGAAAGCGGGGGAGGCTGCGCGATCAGAATTAACAAAATAGGAGGAATGGTTTGCGAGGGATTCAGGAGACGGCGGCTGCGCTCATATAATTTTTTCCAAATAGAAGGGGTGGCGATGGATCCGGGGTGATGAAGTTGGGTCCACACGTCACCACGTGATTTCTTGAGGGGACGGCGGTTGCGACTTGCGATGATTGGAGGGGGATGTGAAGAACACACTACTCGTCACCACTAGAGTCTTTTAAAGGAGTAAAAATTACATATTTTTCTACTTTTTATTTCACTCACCCTCTCCCCCAATCACACACACAATCTCCTACTTGTGAGCCACCTAGACAAGAAGAAACACGCATACCACAAATTATGTCATATTTACAAGGGAGTGATGGCATGAAAATTTTTGGGCTTTTTGGAATGCAGTATTCCCATAGAAATTTCAAAGAAAATCCTCGTGTGTATATATATACACACACACACGTGAGGATTTTCTTTGAAATTTATATATTAAACAAGTACCCGACTAACTATAATCAATGTCTTTTTTCTCTTCCCTTATGCAGCTACATCAGCCAAATTATTCACAAACTTTGAATTAAAATTGAGTGTCAGGGATGTTTGTTAGATGCAATTGGTCCCCACTAACTGCAATTAATATTTGTTTCTCTGTATCTCCATCGTATTGCTTCTAGAGATTGTCGCAGCCATTGGATTCACAACCAACAAGTTGATTTACGCAAATTCCGATTGCAACACGTGAGGTATCCTTCTGGTGTATCTAGTGACGGTGGGTATTCCCTTTCTTACAAAATAGCTACGAAATCCCCCGTTTACAAAGGAGACCCGAAAGACATAAACAATTGAGATAAACTCGCATATGAGCAGCTGAAAAAAGCATTACCTAGAGTAGAGGGGTTACATCGTCTAAAAAAAAGAGAGTACAGGGGTACTCATGGAATTAAAGTTTTTTTGTTAAGAAATAGGTAGTGTTGAGTAACCGTCGCTGGAGATTCCAGTCCGAACGGGTATCTCGTATACAATGATCGGAATCGTAAGAACGATGAAGAACACAACAATAGAATGAACACAGAGATATGCGGGACTTCAGGGTCTGCTTTATTCCTTCGGGACAATCAGGGTTACAATGAGAGGGGGAGACCCTCTATTTATAGACTACGGGATGAGGAGTTCAATTGGGCTAGGACTCTCTGGGGTCCTGGGCCCGTACTGGGCCAAGACTCTCCAGAGTCCTAGACCCGGTTTCTTAACACTCCCCCTTGAACACTCATCTAACATGTTCATGTCTCGTCAAAACTCCATAAAAACCCAGTGGAAAAAATTTGAAGAAAGAGTACATGTCATGCGTTTTGCTGTGTTGCACGAATTGCCTCATCAAAAACCTTAGCCGAGAAACTTCAGGAAAACTCGTAAGGGAAAAAGAGTACAATCCACCCAATTTTATTTTTATCTCTAGGATTTATTCTTTGGGTACTCGATCTTCGTGATCAAGATTCAATAATGAGTTCGTGAAAATTCTCCCCCTGAATTCTGCACTTCTTTAAGTCTTATCATTCCAATTCTATGTGTGCACCTTTCAAAGCTAGATGCTGGAAGTGACTTTAGTGAATAAATATGCAAGATTCTCACATGACTTAGTATGCAGTACTTTAATTTCGTCCATCTTTTGCAATTCATGAGCATAGAATAACTTGAGGTTGATATACTTTATGAGGGGACTCTTCACATAACCCATTTGCACTTGTGCAATACAAGCTGCATTATCTTCATAGATAATTGTGGGGGTTTGCGCGGCATTCAATCCAAATGACTGCTGGATGTGGTGAATCTTCCGCCGAAGCCAAGCACATTCCTGTGAGGCCTTGTACAGTGCTATGATTTGCGAGTGGTTCGTCAAAGTCGATACAAGACTTTGCTTAGACGATTTTCATGGAATTGCAGTTCCACCACATAGGGATACATAGCATGTTTGTGACTTGGCTGTATGCGGGTTCGACAGGAACCCGACATCTGCATAGCCATTCATATACAAGTCTTGGTTCTTTCTGTAGAATAGACCAAGTTCTTTGCTTTCTTTGAGGTAACGGAAGACGTCCATTATTTTCTGCCAATGCCTTTGGTAGGTTCTGTACTATACCTTACTAATAGGTTTACGGCAAATGCAATGCCTGATCTAGTACAGTTTGCTAAATACATAAGTGCTCCTACTGCACTCAGGTATGGGAATTTTGGTCCCAGGACTTCCTCCCCCTCTTCTTTAGATCTGTACGGGTCCTTGTCTTGCTGCAAGGATCTCCCGACCATCGGCACTTTCGAAGGATATGCCTTTTCAAAGCCGAACATTTCCAACACTTTCTGAGTGTAGGTTGGCTAATGTACTAGAATCTCTTCCGGGGTATGCTCAAGCTGCAAGCCTAGGAAGTATTTGGTTTGATCCAAATCTTTTATTTCGAACTCCGACTCCAGGTAAGAGCTTGCTTTCTTAGTACCTTCTAGGGTTCCAATGATATTCAGATCATCTTCATACACTGATATTTATACAAAATCCATCACGGGATCGTCGTATAAATACGAGGATAATTCTCATTGTTCGTGTAGCCTTTCTTGCATAGAAAGTCGCCGAGCGATTATACCACATTACCTACGATCGCTTGATCCATCGGTGACTTTACGAGGTTGCACTGCTTGTATAGATTTCTATTTGCTCTATCTTGGTTGGGACGAGGATACATTGGTATCTTCATATAAATATCTGAATCCAAATTTCCATAAAGGTATCGATTACCACATCCATCAATTTCACTTCTAACTTCAAGTTCCTTGCCATTGAGATAAATATCTAAAGGTAATTCCGCCATGACCAGGGAATAGGTTTCTTCATAACAATCTCTCGGACGTTGAGTGAAACCTTGTGCAACGAGCCTTGCTTCTTTCATTTTCTTTCGAACAAATACCCACTTATGTCCTCTGAGGTGCACATGGGGAGGTGCGCGACTTACAGCCCAAACACCTCTCTTTATTCGAGAGAACAATTCGAGTTTCTATTGCCTTCTTCCAATCTTCTCAATCGATCTTTTCTTATATTAAGCGAGCGTCTGAGCTCACGGATCAAGATTGATGATTGTGACAATTTTCTTTGCAAAGTAAATGTCGACATTGGTACATTGGCTTATTCATAGATTCTCCCAAGATCATAAAGTTTATAGCTATATCTTCAAGGGCGATATTTCTAATGCTTCTACTTGCTTACCGCTAGTTTCAATTGCGGGCAAGTCCTTTAGTTTTTCAATTCGATGTGTGCGCACACATCCATGCTTGATGTCTCCTTCATGGGGATGTTCAATTCTAGTATGCCTTTTGAAGGTTCCATCACGGTGCAGTCTCAAGCGGCTCCCCTTACGATTCTGGGTACTTTGGTGATCGGTGTGTCAAGTCCTTCTCATCCTTTTTCACCGGCGTCCCGGTTACTTCGGATTCGAGGGGTAGGAGTTCTCGTCCTTCGAGGCCTTAGGGCGGGATTAGGGATACCTTCATCGGTATTTCAACCCTCTCGGTGCATTGCGTACATGCATATGCGACTTGGTCACGCTCTTCAAATCACTAAAGTGGTTAGGCGTTGATTCGCTAATGCTTGCAAATCAATTATCTTCGGATCGCAATTATTTTCTAGACTTCAATTGTCTTCTAGACTTGATTATCTTCGGACTTCTCTATTTGCTTCACTAGTGCGTGGGTCATATGCATGGATTTCAATTATCTTCTAGACTTTAATTATCTTCGGACTTCTCTATTTCGACATTTTACATCAAGGGTTGATTTCCTCCCTAATGACGAAATAATTCTCATCTAATCGTGGCGGTGCATGCAAATCTCGATCGTGGGGTCCAAATACGATTATGGATGTTGTCTCATAACCAACGTATATCCCGGACTTTTGAGAGTGCCCATTTTAGTTCTTTGTGGTGGTGGTATAGGTACATAAGCCTTGCAACCAAACCTTCAAAGATGAGAAATTTTGGTGTTGACCCTTGCGCTAGTTGCATAGGTGAATGTATGTTATATCTTAGGTGGTCTAAATTTGATGAGAGTTTTTGCGTGCGGGGTGAGTGTCCCCAATATGTACTTGGTAAATAACAATTACGCTAGTCCATTACGAGTGTGGACATGCGGTACGGGATGCTCAATTTTAATTTTCATTTTCACACAATAATCATCATATGCCCTCGAAGTAAATTCTCCGATGTTGTCCATTCTGGTGGACTTCACATGATGATCAGGGAAATTATTCTTAATGTTAATTATCTGCGAGATGAGCTTTGCAGAAGCGTGGTTTCTCGTAGATAATAAACAAACGTGCGACTGTTTTGAGGAAGCATCGATGAGCACCATAAATACCAAAATGGCCCTTACAGGGGCTGTTTAGGACCATAAATGTCTCCTGGATACGGTCCGAGGATGCGAGGATTCGTCCTTTACTTTCAGAGTAGAGGGTCTAGTAATCAGTTTCCCGATGGTACATGCAGGGCACACAAAATCTTCCGGATTCGGGAAGTTCTTTACATTGACACTATGTCCCTGTGAATTGTTAATTATATTTCTCATCATCCTAAGACCTAAGTGGCATAATCTATCATGCCAGAGATAGAAGAGGTTTAGAGCTTCTAAATATAGTTTTCAGGGCAGTATAGGCTGCAGATGCCTTAATATTAGTGTAGTATAGCCCATTTTCAAATGAAGGAAGTCATTCTAATACCATTATTCTACTATTTTCGTCACACTTTGTAATGAGCAAGTATTCCTTACTATGCTCTTCTTCAGTCTCTACGTGGAAACCGTTAGCGCGAATATCCTTGAGAGTTCTAGTCGATTATGGACACAACATGGCTTCTTTAATGACCGAAGTTATGTCCGTCGGGAGTATAATTGTGGCCCTTCCTGAGCCTATTACACATGTATCGCTGCCTGCGATTGTCGTAAGGCTACGAGCATTCTTACTGATCGACTGAAAATTCTATCTCTCTCAAGGTGGTATTCATTGTGCCGCTACCTGCTAAGCACACTTCATCCATAGGGCGCTACATGCATTCTAATATAATGTACTTTATTAATATGAAGCAGAAGCCCAGCAACACATAAATTAAAATACTTCATATATCAGAACATAACTTGCTATCATAAATACGGGAAATATAAGTCTTGCAGGACTCATCATAAGAATTTAATGCTTTGCTCTTCTAGAGCCTACAACCATTATTCAAAGTTCATCACAATCACAAAATGCAAGTGACTGTAAAAGGATCTAAGTGCAATGCGTGCACTAGATCGAATCAGCGAAGTATTCAGAAACTTCTGCCTCAATCTGCTACATGGCGATCTTCTCCTCTTGGGCAATTACGGCTGTGGCCGCTGCTATGTCCAAAGGAGGGATGATGGGGCTGCTACTAGGTCATCCATATCCATAAGTGCAACTAATGGGTGTGGATCTTAGTGCTGCAATGGTGAGGTGTGCCTCATGCTATCCTTTGCCCCTTTTCTTATACTGTAAAACACCAATTACGTGCGACTCACGACCTTACCCTTCTTGCCCTTCTCCTTCGTGAGAGGCTTCATCACCTTGTAGCTACTAGTATTGGCTTCATGGCCAATATTGCTACTAGGTGGCTGTGAGATGTAGTTCTTCCTTAGAACATCATCTTGAGCTTCCGCAATTTTCATGATGTCAATCACTGCGGCATACTACTTGTAGCCATTTTGACAATAAGCTGCGTGCGGATTGCACGCATTCGGGTAAAGGTAGAGATGGTCTTTTCAATCTTACGCTCATTTGTGATTACATTATCACATAATTGGAGATTGTATAAATTACAGCCATCTTAAGATCGATTATTCGAACTCCTGGTTCGTGATGTCAGTCATTTTTCATATTCATGCAAAAAGTTCATAAGATTACTGCTGGTAATTTCCATAAAATGATTGCAAAATTCTTATAATGCTTTTCGAACTCCCAGTTCGAGATCCCGTATTTTTCCATGTATTTTCATGATTTACTCCTATTTTCAGTGATTAAAAGCAATATTAATAATCACAAATAATCAAAACAGTAAATACAATAAATAAATTGCATAGAAATAATAATAACAAGGTGAAATATGCTTCAAATGCAAAAACTGATTCAAAATTTGAATTCATGAGGCCCTTTCTGCTGGAATATGAATTTTCGGCGAATTCTGCAATTTTCAGGGGCTATAACGTGAAAAATTCAATTCTGAGAAAATTTCGCGCAATTTACTGAAAAACTGAGGGTCTTTTTGCAAAACGACCTTTTTTTTCTTTTCGTTTTTTTCGTCAGGTTATCTGGTAGTGGCCGTTTTGCAGATATAAACCGCCAGTGAGGACCCCGAGTCCTCTCGGGCGGCGGCTCCCTTCATGGGAGCCCGCGCTCTCTCGGCGGCGGCTCCTTCATGGGAGCCGCCGCCGAGCTCTCCTCGGCTTAAGCTGGCTCGGCGGGAGCTCGGACTTCAGGCAGTGGCGCCCGGCGGCTGGTCTGCTGGCGGGAGGCGGTCCGGCCGCGGCGACATGGCCGGTGGTCGGCGGCGTTATGGCGGCCGGTGCGGCGGCCGCGAGAGGAGGCGGCCGTCTGCGGCGGCTCTGTCAGCGCTTAAAGTCGCCGTGTGCTTCAAGGCCAATGGCGGCGTCGACTTGAGTCGGCGGCGGTGTCTGGCCGGCCGGCCGATCCTCGCCCCTTTTTTCTGTTTTCTTTCTTTCTTTGTGATGTGTTGGCCATCTTTGGCGTATTTGTGATCTGTTGCTGGCCGGGTTGGGCGGGGCCGTGCGGGTAGCTACGGCCAGAGGCGGTTCGAGCGCCGCAGCGTGAGATGGGGAAGAGGCGGGGCGCCTGTTCTTTGTCGTCGTCGGCGCAAGACTGCGGCCGTCTTGGTATCCACCTTCCTTTTTCTTATTCATCCAGAGAGGAGGAAAAAAAGCATTCATCGACATGCAATTCTGCGTCGGCGACTTGAGTCGGCTCGCGGTGAATTGGCAATATCAATCTACTGGTACAATCAACATCGATCTTTCGTGCAATCTCCGATCGACATTGTGTCGGCGACTTCAAGTCGATTCGCGGTAGATTAGAAACAGATTTGCAACCGTAGAAAAACAATTTAGAAAGCAAATTTGCGAATTGAAAGCAATCTAGAAAATACGATTCAATCTCGAGTGTCGTTCTTGACGGTTACCTTCGATCACGAGGAGAGTCGATCGTCGCGATAACGTGTTGAGTAGCGTCGTTGGAGATTCGATCCGAACGGGTACCTCGTATACAATGATCGGAATCGTAAGAACGATGAAGAACACAACAATAGAATGAACACAGAGATATGCGGGACTTCAGGGTCTGCTTTATTCCTTCGGGACAATCAGGGTTACAATGAGAGGGGGAGACCCTCTATTTATAGACTACGGGATGAGGAGTTCAATTGGGCCAGGACTCTCCGGGTCTGGGCAGGGCTCTCCGGGTCTGGGCGAGGACTCTCGGGGTCTGGGCTCGTCTTGGGCGGGACTCTCGCAGTCTGGGCCCGATTTCTTAACAGGTAGCAACATATTTTGGCTGCAAGATCAATGGAAAGAAAACGAAATAAGTACTGAACACAATGTAAACCTTGGAAAAGAAATCCAAGGATGCCCATAACAATACCTAAAAATGCCAGGGGCGTCTTAGAAAAGAACAAAAAAGAATTGGCGCAACGGAATAGCTATGGGCCAGGTGCGCATGTGCCGTGTAAGGCCCAATATTGTCGGCCCATTCCAATATTGTCGGCTCATTAGAGGCCCATTCCCAGAGCCCCCACCAGAGCCCTATCACCCCAAAACCCTAGCCCATCCGACGGCCACCGTTCGCCCACCGTCTCGATATAAACTCCCTCTCCCCGCCTCCACCCAAACCCTAGAGGCTCCGCACACTCCCACCTCCCCGCCGCCTCAGCTCGCAGCCGCAGCAGCCATGGGTGAACGCCTCCTCCTCCCTCGGCTCATCTCTCTCCCGGAACACCACCGGTTTGCTGCCTTATTCTCGAGTAGATTCTTCGCGGGCCGGTTTTGATGGATTTGTTGCGGTGGTTGCAGGGGCGTACGGGTACGTGAAGGAGCTATGGCGGAGGAAGCAGTCGGATGTGATGAGGTTCGTGCAGCGCGTGCGGTGCTGGGAGTACAGGCAGCAGCCGGCGATCGTGCGCATCACCAGGCCCACCCGCCCCGACAAGGCCCGCCGCCTCGGCTTCAAGGCCAAGCAGGTTGGGGTCTCCCTCCCTCAGATCTCCCCACCTTCCTATGCCTACCCTTGCGTTCTTGCTAAGATTCCATGGGACTGGTGTGAGGTGATGCTGGTGATGGTTGGGTAGTTTTCTTGCGCTGTAGGGGTGTCGGATTTGTAGCTCTGGGTACAGATTTGTGAAGCTTGGTAACATTTAGCTTGTGATGTGTGCGGTTCTATCGCCGTTTGTTAGTTTTTGTTCGTAAAATGCTTCACCTTTGTGGCAAGCTATGTGTCGTGCTTTAGGTGATGGAGGTCTGTTTATTTCCTGAAGGAAATGGGGTTATTTTTTGTGTGGACCTCTGCCAATTAGGATACTAGATGAACATGTTTTAATGGATTTATATAGACATTGTTTATAATGTTTTAATTCAGATTATGAGATCTTGGCTACTTTATGTTGTGTTAGCTTCCATTTTTTTAATAATAGATATGAACATGTTGTCAGTTAGTGTTGTACAATTATGTTAGTAGTTGCTGAGTAGTAGCAATTTTAACTGTGCTGTTTAGTTCATGGTTTTGGGAACCGGATGTACTGTTACTTGGATAATGAACCACTGTTCAATACTTGAAGGCTTGTTCATTGTTTAATCTTAGTGGAAGGCAATGCATTAGATTTTGGCTGCTAGAATGTTAGATGGCAGCTTTCATGTGTCCTTAGCACATTAAAGTAATTTTCTTTGGTCATATTTTCAGCAAGTGGCAGATAATACAATTGTATAGGTCAATTGTGTACGTTTGGATGGTTTACATTGCATCAAGGATTGGATTGGTAGGTTTGATATTCAGTGCACTAGTATTGTAGCTCAGCAAATAGCCGTATAGTTATTTGTTGCTTATGGTCAATGAAAACCTTGGTGCGAAGTTTATGATTTCTGCAGTGGTAGTATGCTTGTTAAGTGTATGACTTCATTCTATCATATTCTTGGTGCTGTTTATGCAGCTAGATAATTTGCTCTATTTTCCCAATTATTGTACAGAAACGACCACCTTGCATTTTGCTTGATGACTGGAGCTAATATGTTTGCTGTACCCCATGTTCAAAATGGTCTGCTTAACTATATGTTGTCTTCAGGGGTATGTGGTCTACCGTATCCGTGTCAGGCGTGGTGGCAGGAAGAGGCCAGTGCCTAAGGGTATTGTGTATGGCAAGCCCAAGCACCAGGGTATCACCCAGCTCAAGTTCCAGAGGAACAAGAGGTCTGTTGCTGAGGAGAGAGCTGGACGCAGGTTGGGTGGACTTAGGGTGCTCAACTCCTACTGGGTGAATGAGGTACACTTGATATTGCTGGAATCATGAAAAAGGTGCTGTGAATTTTTATTCTTTTATTCACTGATGCACCTACTTGCCGTTGGCTCTTACCACAGGATTCCACCTACAAGTACTTTGAGGTCATCCTCGTGGACGTTGCTCACAGCGCCATCCGCAACGACCCAAGGATCAACTGGCTCTGCAAGCCTGTGCACAAGCACCGTGAGCTCCGTGGTCTCACCTCTGCTGGCAAGAAGTACCGTGGCCTGCGTGGGAAGGGTCACCGCCACCACAAGAACAGGCCCTCGCGGAGAGCCACCTGGAAGCGCAACCAGACCGTCTCCCTCCGCCGCTATCGTTAAGTTTATTATCTGCTTTGATGTTCTGTCGCTGTGTACTGTCCCATGCAGACTCGATTGTATTTGTTTGCACTGTCAAATTTTGCTACCTTTGTTCTGAGACCCCCTGAACACCAACTATCTGCTATTTGCCTGTGTTATCAGACGATGAATGGTTTAGTTATCTAATGCTGTGTGCTCTGGTGATAGTCTGAAATTGATTTCTTCGTGATCCTTGCCTCTGCGGAAAGGTATTTTCAATGCACCGGTGTCCATATCTTATTGATGTTGGTTCTTTGAATGTTCGTGCAGCTGCCTGCTGGTGTCTCAAATATTGCCTTGCTCGTGAGTAAATTTTGCAAATTGAGTGAATAATTTCTGACCGACCGAAAGGTAATGCATAAATGAGTATCTAGCATTATTTGGTAATGGATAAATGAGTATTTAGCATTATTTGTGTTTGACTTTGAGACAAAAATTGTGGAGTATGATACGGGAGGAGTGATATCCGTATGTCCGTGGTATAAGGTATGTCTGTGGTATAAGATAAACTCTGACTTCACTTAGGAACAATAACAGATAGGTCTGTAGTTGCATAGGAGCAAATATGAGATACTGAGTGTTTTTTTTTGATATTTTTATTGTCTAATATCTTGTGTAGGAGTCAAAAACGGAACAAATACGGTGCGAAGAACTAGGTATATAACACTATCTGTGTTTGATTTCAACTTCAATAAAAAAAATATACAGAATAAAATAAAAAATGAGTGTATCCGTTTGTATTTGTTCCTATCTGTGTTTGGTTTCAACTTCAATAAAAAAATATACAGAATAAAATAAAAAATGAGTGTATCCGTATTTGTTCCGATTGAATTGCACCACATGAGCACATGTTAAAAGAGCAATTTTTTGGCATTGTTGATGACACGTTGCGATGTACTTGATGTACAACTCATGAGACCGTGCACTGTCGCCTCGTCTGAATGACTGAATGTAGTGGTGCACATGCTGCACTGTCTAATGTTAGTTGACGTGACGTCTATCACTTCTCGCTCTTCTGCTTCTTTTGTCAAGTTTTGCATCTGACTACTGAGAATTCTGCTTGCTGTCGAAGTGGTACTAAGGAAACCGTCCGTTTGGGAGATAGGTACTGTTTGGGTCTGAAAAGCGGTTTTCGGTTGGACTGAACAACTGAATGGGTGAGTGAAAGATTTATTGTTTAGTTGTCTGTCTTTTTTAGGTATACTAACTGCAGCTTTCGAGATAAGAAATGTCTGAAATACCTCAGGGACAGTAATAGCTTATTTGATACTGTTTAACACAATTAACAATGTTTAGCAACAATTGACGATTTTTAAGGACGACTAATAAACATTTATCACAGCAAAGAATTATGAAAAACAATTATTATAATAAATTTGATGACAACTAACAGTAGTTAATAACAAATAATGAT
Source organism: Hsuehochloa calcarea (assembly GCA_036346395.1). NCBI lineage: Eukaryota > Viridiplantae > Streptophyta > Magnoliopsida > Poales > Poaceae > Hsuehochloa > Hsuehochloa calcarea. The sequence goes on from CM070606.1 coordinate 26,520,247, forward strand.
AACTAACGATATTTAACTATAACTAACGATTTTTGAGACAATCCTACTATGATCCTGATTCTAAAAACATAAGGGGAAATGATCCTATCTACTATTTCTTCGTAACCACGATTTTTGCATATATGCTTGAGCAAAACTGAAGAAGAAAATGATCCTAACTACGATTTCTGCATAGATGTTAGAGCAAAAGTGGAGATGAAAAGATGACATTTTCATTCAGACGTGGATTATTAAAAAAAAAATTTGTAGACAACAATTTAGTATCAGATGCTTCTTTTCCATTGTGTCATCTTCTGCTAGGCCTAGAAATAATGGGCCATGCTGTTGATTTACATAGCAGATAAATAGCCAGAACTGTCAATCATAACGTACGTTGTAAGTCAATAAGCTGAGTTGCTTGTGTGCTGTGATGTTGTAGGTATTATACATGTGATAAGAAAAAATATATGTATATCTATGCACACAGCTACGTATGTACAGGGGCAAACAAGTCTTCCAGTGTCTATAGCGCTTTCGGTCCAATCTCTCGTTCCAGTTCAGACACTGATCACGCTGCGGAACCGGTCACCAGTTTGGTCGGACTTAACAGAATCTCCTCTCGACAATTGCTGCCTCCTTTTGCCGTCAAACGACAGTTGACTTGCACAAATGAAAATATTACCAAACACACATTATGCGATTGCATAGTGCTCAAAAGTACACTTCACATAATTCATTTGAATGCAACACTACACTAGAAAAGCAAACAGACAAAACATAACATCATTTCTCATTATTCAGTTTTGAAACATCTCTCTCTCTCTCTCTCTCTCTCCAGTGCAACAACCAGATTGAATATTAAATATTGTGGATGACAAATTAAGAGAAAACTGGTAATTTAATTCATAGGAAATGGAGACTGACTGCTATTATTCTTAAAGGGAGACGTTGCCAAAGAGCACACTGCATGAGTTATTCTTAAAGGGGGACTTTAGTCGTCTAGTCTTTTTTTAGATGACTAAACTACATTTTGCTACCAGATACAAGAAAGAAATGCAGAGTATGTTGATATTTGAATGATAAGCAATATGTATTGACTAGAAAAAGGAATTCAGTATACACTAAATTCTACTAACCCCTTCCTTGCAATATTGCTGAACCTGTTCCGCGGAGGGTGTTGTCCCAATTTCAACCGGCATATTCACCGCCTCTATCTTCTCAGATGAGACAGCTTCCTGAAATGCTTATTCGTCTTCAATTTCAATTACATATTTACATGTTATTGATTCGATCCAAGTTGGCACTTGGTCCGAAAGATCACGAACTTGGACTGTTGATCTTGGATTCAACGGTCCAAGTCCACGGGACAACGCGCGCGTGCACGCGTCTTACGCGGCTCACAAACCCCACCGTTGGATTTAGATTCAACGGTCCACGTGGATGGAGACGTTCGGATGGTCCGAACGTTCACACGCTTTATGGCCGTTGATCTTGGATCCAACGATCCACGTTGATCGAAACATTCGGACGGTCCAAGCGTTCACTCGAATCGAGCCCTTGATCTAAAGATCGGCGGCTCTGCGAAGAGCTTTCGGCCGGTCCGAACGTTCACGCTGAACTGGCCGTTGATCTAGAGATCAGCGGTCCCTGAACTATGTTCTAAGCGCTCGCGCCTGATTCGCCCGACAAAACTCGACGACGAAGGGAGGCTCACCGCCGGCGACTCTGGTCACGGCGGCGCGAGCTAAGGCCCAAAATGGGTCCGCAATAACCTTGCGCACACAATGGGACCATTCACCGCAGTGCGGCGGTCTAGAAACAGCAAGCAAGGCGGAGTTGAAAGTGGTGACCAAAAGCGGTCGAAAGCGAAAAATGCAAAAAGCTCATTGCGGTCCAAGTAGCGAGTGCCAAGCAACTAGGGACTAAAGTGGAGCTACGAGCACGGGAGAGACACATAGAAAGGTTGGGCTGCTCGTGGGAAGAAGAAAAGGGGATGAACTTGGTAAACAGAGAAAATCCAAATTGACCAAGTCGTGAGAAAGATAAGTGAAATTAAGTGAGGGTTAAGCTCAAGAGAGTAAAGAGAGAGCGAGAGGAGCAAGAATTGGAGAGTGAGAGCCACTGAGGTACCGCCTTCACCGAAAGCTTGAAGCTCGGCGATGGCGGCCGAAGTGTTTTCAGGTGAATCAAGCTCAAACAAGCACTGAGGTGCTAGCTAGAGTTGTGGAAATGCTAAAGGAAGCCAAGAGAGAAACAATGGAGCTTAAATAGAGGAAATGGCAGAGAGCAACGACAATAATCCCCCTCGGGTCAAACTTGCCATGAGAGCTCTGAGAGTGATGGGAGCAGTTGAGCTATGGACATTTGAGGGCGGTGCACGACGGGCATTTAATGCAAGCAGAAGGAGCCGTTTAAAGGTGATCACCGAGGTGACCCTCTGTTGCTCGAGTCTCGCACACGCCATGGCTCATCATACCGTACAGCGTTCGCTCGAGATCACGAGGAAGGAGGCAGCGCGGCTACCGTTGGATCAAAATCGAGCGGTTTAAATGAACGGCACGATCGGCCGGTCCGACGTTCATTTCAATCCGGTAGTTATCTCCAAATCGGACGGTTCAAATGAATGGGACGATCGGCCGATCCGAGCGTTCACTTCAATCGAGCCGTTGATCTAGATCCTCACGGCTCACCGCTGCGAGACGTTGAGCGGTCCGACGTTCACTTCAATCCGGTATTATCTCCAAATCGGACGGTTCCTGTGATTGAATCAAGAACGCTCGGGCCAATCGTGGATCGTCGCGATGGCGATCAAGCGGCCTGGCCTTCAGCGGCTCGAGCAGCCATGGCGGTGCGATTAGTTGATTGAACCAAGTCACTTGGCTCGAGCCCGAGTCGACTCGCGCCCAAGGAATAGTGAAAACCAACTAGGGTTTGAATTAAACAGCTTATTTTTGGAGGATTTGCTTGAGGTAGCAAACTAGCTCCAAAAATTATGAAATTTTAACTGAAGGTTGCTGACTTTATGTGAGGACCCCGGATTATTGGGCTTGTAATGCTTAGTCACCAATTGACCCTAGCATCACAAACGAAATAATCCGTGTCTTCGAGACATGTATACTTCCCAGAACGCAGTATACACACCTCTTTACAAAATTCATGCATCAATTCCATTCATTCGCATAGAACCGAAGCAGAAACAACAAACCAGAAGATAACATAAATAAAGGATAGTCATTACAAAAGAGAGGCCGACCGGCCAAATGACATATACATAAAGAAATTTAACAGAGGAAGCAAAAGTGCCATAAGATGGCCATAAACAAAAGAGCCAATCAGTGTGCCTTTAACCCACAAGGCAACCGACCGAACCGCCAAGTTAGTCGTCGAATCCACAGCACATCTCACAAAAGTGAGGCCCTTGGGGCTCACCTTCCTCCCCTGCAAACAAAAGCAGCCGGCAAAAGCCGGTGAGTACTTTGAATGTACTCGCAAGACTTACATGTGGAGTAACAAACCTGTATATATACTACATGCAAGCTCATTGAAGTGGAGGCTGTAAGTTTCATTTTTAGCATAAAGCAAGTTTTCATTTGCAATAATGTAATAGATTGAAAGCAATTTAACAAAATAGTTTTTAATGTTCAAATAATCGTAAATGACAACAATATAACGATGAGATAGACAACAACAATCACGAAGTGACTAAACCATTAGTCACCACAACAATAGCATGAATTACCCATTCATGCCAACCATATCAAATCTTAATTTAAAGGTTGTAGTCTAGTTCTTGCACGACCTTACCAAGCATGTCCATAACCTAGGACGAGGCTATTCGAATAGTTTTATCCCTGCAGGGGTGTACCAATGTACCCACACGCTGAATCGCCTTTTTGCCACATGATTAGCACACTTCCTTTGGTATCTTAAGCACGGCTAAGTCCTCGAGACATTTCCAATATTGTGTATTAACTACGAGCCGCCCGTATGGATAGAAACCCATACGTTGTGTCGGAGTCATTGTAAAGCCTCGGTCAACTACCCGTCGCAGGTAAAGCCTCGGACAACTACAATGCTCCTCGAGGTGGAGAGCCTACCCGGAATCTCCACCACCGCACACCCAACACAAGAACACCGAGAACACATATCATGTTTCACACAACACACACAACCCCCTCCTGCGACTCGGAGATAACCCACGCCAAAGTACTAAGTCAAGAGAGGTCCCATATCCCTCTCGCGTGGTTAGCACGCATAAGCGCTTGGCTTAGTGACACAAGTAACTCGGTCCTTGATGACCTACGCACCATCCCATTCACACCAACAGATCACACCAACATACCATTGTGCCCAAGTCTAAAGCAATTTTATTTTCAGTTTTTGACTTTACAAAATTAACAAAGCACAAAGTGCTGGACATAGTGGAGTAATAATTATATTTGTGTGATCAAGATCATCGACTAAGTCGATGACTGCCCAATGCTACCGACATCTAAGCATTTCTAAGCATGACATCGAAAAGGCAATAAAAGAGCATAATTAAATCACCGGGCTCTAATTCACCAGCGATATTAATAACTTATGTTTGTGGCAGGGGATAACAATTTGAGGGCAACAATGCAATAGGAATAACTACCTCTAATCGGGAAAATTAATTTGACACAAAAGCATGCATATGTATGATTTGTAAACAAAGTATTAGACTTGAAAGTAATAGGACATTTATGATCAAACTACTTGCCTGCTTGCTGTGGGTCAAGGTGTTGCTGAGGATCAATAATATCGTCAATGTGCTCTTCGGATCCTAACGAAAAAGCGAGAACAAACGATAAGAGCGAATAAAACGCAAAGACTCAACAATAAACTTTCTCCAAAAATCCTGAAAATTTTACAGTAGCAATATCATGATTTATAAAGAATTTAGCAACAAGAACCAATTGATTTGGATTCTTAATGCCAAAGATATGGCCAAAACAATTTTGCTCAACTTTTATAAATCAACAATGCTACTTTCATTAGCAAAATTTTCTGGAGCTATACTGAGGTTGGGAATATTTTTAGATTAAAGTTCAGTTGAAAACATAACCCACAAAATTTGAATCAACCGAAAAGGATTTAAAATGAATTAGTTATGCATTTTACAAGTTATCACATTTTTCAGTTGATAAATAAATCCTTTCGGGAAATTCAGAAATTAGAATCGACATGGACGAACGAGGAGCGTTGATCTTGGATCCGACGTGCGCGTCCAGTAGCCTGCAGCAGCAGCTATGGACGCAAACTCCTCTGTCGTTAACCGTTGGATCGAGATCCAACGGTCCACGACCACTTTGGTCGAGCCTTGCGAGCGTCCGGGACACCGTCGTCGCCGTTGGATGCGGATCCAACGGTTCCGCGTGGATCCGGCGCGGCTGATCCGAACGCGCCACGCACGCCTTGGCCGTTGATCTCGGGATCCGGACGCCCGCGCGGACTTGAATCCGGCCGTTGATCTTGGATCCAACGGTCCACGGATCAAGGCGTGCGTTAAGTTCAAACTTCAGCGCAATCTTGGGCCGTAGATCTTAGGATCGACGGTCCACAACGATTCACGTTCAAACGTTCGTCCCAGATTTTCGTCCGACAAAAATGACCAGGAAGATCGGCTCGCTGCCGGCGGCTCTGGCCGCGGCGGTGCGAGCAAAAGCCTAAAATGGGTTCTTAACACTCTTGCGCACCCAATGGTACCAGCGGTTTTGGCTGCGGCGGCCTAGAACGCCGGCAAGCCGGAGATAACCGCGGTGACCAAAATGACCAAAAACGAAAAACACAAACGAGCTCAGCTGCGGTCCAAGGGAGCGAGTGCCAATCAACTAGGGACTAATAAGAAGTTACCTGAGCCCAACGAAGGCACAGAGGAGGGTCGAATCGGCTCGGGTGAAGAAGAATAGCGGTTTCGGTAGAAAGGGGCAATCGAAATTGATCGCTCTCTGTTGTCAAAAGCAAAATTGTGAGGGTTATTACTCTTGAGATGCCAAATGGCGAGGAAACAGATTCGAGTGAGAGGCGGAACACCACTTTCAGAAGGGCTTGGAGCTTCAACAATGGCGTAGAGAAAAATCCCGAAGGAGCTCGCTCGATGCACTAGCGGTGATCTTTGAAATTCAAGGGTGTTCAAAGAATGCTAAGGCAGCCTCTGGTAGAGTTTTATAGCCGAAGGAGCAAGAGGGGAGCAACGGCAAGAAAAATGGCTTTGCACTGCGTTGAGGTCGGCCGAGGGCGACGGGGGCAGGTAACAGCAGGGGGGACGACGACTATGGAGGCGGCCGGACGGGAGCAATAAATGCGGAAGAGCCGTTGGTAGAAAGGAGGCGCTGACAAGACTCTGCCGAAGTGTCTGCACGCCACCGCATTCACTTCGGTAGAAGCCTGAGCGAGGAAGAAACAGCGGACAGCCGTTGGATTTAATCGGACGGCTGAAAAAGAGCGGGTTGATTATAACGATTCGATCGCGCGCTTGATCTCGGGCCGTTCGATGTTGATCCAACGGCTCACAACTCCCACGGCCCGACTGAGTCGCGCCGGTGCGGTTAGTCGACTCGACCGAGTCAAGTGGCTCGAGCCCGAGCCTGGTTCGAACCCGAGGAACAGTGCAAACCAGTTAGAATTTGAATTTTAAACATCTGATTTTTGAGGAATTATTTGAGGTAGCAAACAAACCCCAAAATTTATGAAATTTTAACGGGAGCTTGCTGACAGCAGGAGGAACCTCCCATAAAATTTTCAGAGATTTTCATGCACTGAATTATTCTCCAGAAATTCCAGAAGAGAGGAAAATAGGGTTTGACCAGTTTGACTTGCCTCCAAAAATTATCAAATAATTTCTAAAAATCATGAGATAATTCAGAGGTGTTGCCAAGCCTCCCAAGAACTCATGGAAAAGATTTCCAAGGGTTTGGCAAAAGACCTTTGCCAAGGAGGGTTTTTGATTAGAGTCAAAAGAGAATTTAAATTGGATTTTTCATAATTCTTTTGAAAAGAATTACCAAAAATGACCAAGTCTTCAAGATGCAAGAAAAGTTTTAATTTCTTCTGACTTTTTTACATTTGAAACACAAACCCATATTTGGGATGTTACACTTTAGGATTAACCTTACACAAAATTTCTAGAGATTTTCATGCACTGTATTCTTCTCAAGAAATTTTCAGGAGGTTAGAGTTAGGGTTTGTACAAGGTTTGACTTGGTTTGACTTGCCTCTAAAAATTATCAAATAATTTCTAAAAATCATGAAATAATTTAGAGGTGTCACAAGTCATCTCTATAGCTCAGGAAAAATATTTACATGGGTTCGGCACAAGATCTTTGCCAAGGAGATTTTTGATTGGAGTAAAAATGAGGATTTTGATTTTTGATTTCCATAATTCCTTTACAAGAATTACAGAAATGTTCAAGAACTTCAAGATGCAAGAAAAGTTTTAATTTCTACTCATTTTCTTACATTTGAAATAAGGTCTTAGAATTGGGATGTTACATTATGCTGGTCGAACAAGATCACTAAGTGGTGAAACACAGTCGTAAGGAGTTCTGGTAGTCGAGACCAAATATGAGTGATCGTAAGGTGGTTAAAACACAGTCGTAAGGAGTTCTGGTAGTCGAGACAAAATAGGACCTGATCGTAGATCATATTGCATTAAGGTTCGTTCGATATAATTTGTGTGTATTCGGTAATCCTTATGTCCTGCTAGGTACCACTAACGACTCGTGGTTGGAAAAAGTTTCCGAGTCACAACCGAACTACACATAAACCTATAGGGTCACACACTTAATGGGTTGGAACAAATCAGTACGGATACGATTCGTCAAACATGCTCGGATAGGATCCGTCACGGACACTATATATAGAAGATGCTTGAGGCTATTGGGGTAAGAAAGTGGAGATGATGATATGTGAGTTGTTCCACCAAATCCTAGCCGCCATCTTCTTGAGAGAGCCTTCCCGCGCGACTTGGTGTTAGCACACCGGCGTACGGTGTTCCTGCTTTGGACGTGTGGATACCGTAATGGCACTACGGCGGTTGTTGTTGCGCTTGAGGATGATCTGCAACTTGGCAAGGAAAACAATCGATTGCTGGAGGAGACGATCGGCGACGACGACGTTGGACGATCGATCGACTACGCTGGACGATCGACTACGACCACTACCTCAACGCGCTCTTCGTTGGACCATGCTACTCCAACTCTTCTTCCACTACATTGCACGTCTGGTAGTAACGACCTGTGATCTCTTGCTTGCTTGATATTCTGGTTTATGTGTTAGATTTTTTGAATTATCTTCTAGCATAGCCTACTCGTATCCCTTCAGAAAGTCATCATTCGAACAAGCTTTATTAATATCAGTAAAATAAATACACATTCTCCATTTCCCGTTGTTTTTAACCATTCTGAGTTGGCGAGCCACTTTGGTGGTCGACTTCACGAATAAATCCAATCTTGAAGAGCTTGTCGATCTCCAACTGGATTGCCTCCTTCCGATGTGATGCGAAGCGCCTTAGCTTCTGTTTGATCTTTTTTTTTTATCAAGATGGAGAGCTAGCCTGTGCTCGATCACCTCTCTGGGGACACCGGGCATGTCAGATGCCTGCCAGGCGAATACATCGAAGTTGGCTCAGAGGAAGGAGACGAGCGACTCTTTCTATTTAGGATTGAGTCCTGCTCCGACCAGCACCTTTCAGACTGTTTGCTAGGATTTCCTTGCCTAGATGATGTTTTGACGTTTTCTAGGGAAGCGTCCTTGTCGAGTGGAACTTTCTTGGTCTGGTCGGTTGGTTTTGGCGCCATTTTTAGCCTCGAGTGCTTGACCTGCGTGGAAAGTGGATTAGTATCCCTGGTCGGAAATTCGTTGACCAGTTTTAGGGATTTCTGATCACACGCATATGCTATCTTCCGATTCGCTCGAATCGTAATGACACCTTTTAGTCTGGGTGGAGGCCTCTAGGTGGGAAGAAGGGAGGAAGAAGAGAGAGTCGGAGGCGATGTGGGGTTGAATATGCAGAGGTGAAAGAGATGCACAGACGAGAGAAATGTGGTTTTCTCTATTGGATTTTCCAGTGGGTGAAGCTTACTAATGGAAAGGAACACCTATCACTACTTTTATTGAGAAAATTTACAATATTCTATTGAATAACTACATTATTCATGATATGTCATTCATTATGAACCTAATATATAAACTTAGAGTCCATATATCTGTGAAACACTAGTGACGTATTGTAAAAATTCGAAGTGAATATTTCATCGGCCGTCCAATGCCTGGTCTTCCCAAAATATTCATCAAGCTTAGGCAGTAAAAAAAGTCTGAAAAACCCTAACCTCTCAGCCTAAAACCCTAACCCCTCAGCCTCCTCTCTCCTCTCTCCTCTCTCCTCTCCCCTCTCCCCTCTCCCATCCCCTGAAGCAAGCAGAGCATGCCGTAGAGTCGCCGCGCCCGCGCAGCAGCGACGCTATGCCGCTCCTCCGCCGCTTCTTCTCCACCGATCCGTGGGCCATCCCGAAGCTGCGGAACCTTCCTTACCGCCTACGCCGCGCCGCTGTCCCCGCGGCGCGCGGCGCTGTCTCCGAATACCTCCACTCCACGCGCTCCCTCCCCTCCTCCCACGCCGACTCCATCGCCGCGCTCTCCCCGCGCTCCCTCCACGCCTTCCTTGCCGCCCTCCCCGCCGTGCCCGACTCACTCCCCATCTTCTCCCTCCCCTCCCTCCTCCGCCGCCACCTCTCCTTCCACCCGCTGAATGAGCCCCCCTTCTTCCTCGAGTCCATCGGCCTGCCCCCCTCCACCCACTCCGACCTCATGTTCCTCGCCGACCACCCATCCCTCCTCGCCGCCGTCGCCGCGCTCGCCCATTTCGGCTTCCCATGGTTCCACCTCGGTCTTCTCTTCCCCTCCATCCTCCTCCAAGTCTCCCCCGACCTCATCTCCGCTCGCCTCGCCGCCCTCGAGGCCCGCCTCCGCCCACTCCCCCGCGCCGCGATCATCGCTGCCTGCCTCGCCTTCCCCTCACTTCTCGAGAACGACCTCTCCAACGGTGACCCCCTCGTCGAGGATCTTGGGAGAGCGTTTGGAGGATTGGGTCCGGATTTGGGGCTAGCAATGACATTGATGCGTTCTTGGGCGTGTGCCGGAGGATGCGGATGTTCTACCATGCTGGGGCAGTGGTTGGGAGCATTGGGGGGTATGTCGGGGGCAATCAGAGAGTGTTTCTTGAGCTTGAGGAGGAGAGGATTGGTGAGAGGTTAGAGTTCTTCAAGGGGCTGGGGATGGCCGGGGAGGAGGTGGGGAGGTTCTTGCTGAGCAATGGCGGGGTTTTTGATCTTGATTTTGGTGATGTAGTGATCTCAGTGCCGGAGTACCTGAGGAGAGTTGGGTTGGTGGAGGATGAGGTTGATGTGGCGGTGGAGAAACACCCATATGTGGTTGGGAGGAACCGGCTGGAGAACCTCCCTGGTGTGCTGCGGGCAATGGAGCTGGATCATCGGTTCCTGGAGAAGATTTCTGGTGGTGGGGAGAGCTTGCGGTATTTATCGCCAGATTTCGTGTTGGAGGATGCTAGTTATGATACGGAGGTCGAGAGAGCATTCTTGGATGGGATGGTTAAGGTGAAGGCTGACAAGAAAGCACATCATGTGGACAGCAAACTGGAGTTCTTGAAGAACATTGGGTATGGTGAGAACGAGATGGCCACGCGGGCACTCACTGTCCTCCACAGCAATCGGGATATGCTGCAGGAGCGATTTGACTGCCTCCTGGAAAGAGGAGTGGAGTACAAGATGCTGTGTCGTATCGTGAGTGTGTTCCCAAAGGTGCTGAACCAGGGCAAGGAGATGCTCAATGAGAAGTTGAACTACATGACCGAGGAGCTGGGCTACTCCTTGGAGTACCTTGATTGCTTCCCAGCATTCCTGTGCTTTGATTTGGAGAACCGGGTCAAGCCTAGGTATACAATGCTTGGTGGCTCCAAGAGCATGGTCTTCTCAAAGACCATTAGCCCCTGCAACCGTGCTTGCTAACTCAGAGAAGAGGTTCATTTCCAACCTCTACAATGTTCATCCGCAGCTCCAAAGCTGTGGCTTGAATGCTTCTCCTCAAGAATACACATGGAGCATTATCTAAAGAACATATATCGCCAGCATCCAGATAGAGAATAATTAGATGGCTTGAATTATATTGACATGATTGTGAGAGGTACAGAGGATTGTCATAATGTCGTCTGCAAGCTTTTTATGGTATCCTTTCCCTCTTGAAGGTACTACTTAGTTGTTACAGCTTTCCATTGTGCAAATTCTTTGCTCCTGCGTATTTTAGCTATAGAGCGCAGGATGTAGGATGAAATGGAATATATCAATCTAAAGCCAACCATGTAACTTAATTATGGTAAAATTGTGTTGTACATTATAACTCTGAGGCTAGTCACATTTGAACTGTGCCGTCTGTGGCTATGCATTGCATGGAAGAACATGCTATATTGATCCGAAATGAAAGACTACTGCCGATAATATTTAATGTTTTGGTCAATCAATGGTACCTTTGTCGTCATTTGGTTGCACCATGCTGAACTCTTGTTGTTGTTTTCTTTGAAGGAATACAGCAGGGGAGAGCCCTGCTGTTAGAAAAATTATATTTAAAATAAGGTTAATATTGTACAATTATTTACAGGAAGAAATGACGATCTTAACCCAGACACCGGGCAATGTCCTCATTGACTTTTTGATGAACTCCAACTCTTGTTATAATTCAAAATTAATTCCCTTGCTTAGATTGTATTTTTCGGGTAATCACTCTACCATGGTGTCTTCGGTAGCTATGCAATGGTGAGAACATCATATATTTATTTCTTGTCAAAGGTTGCTCGCTTTTGACAGGAAAAAACATTTTGATTAATGAACCCTAGCACTATTGTTAACACCATTTAGCTTTGAATTGCGGGCGGGCACCACCAGGTTAATTTTTCTAGCTTTTTAGCATCAGCTGGCTGGCGTGCTGCTCATCTGAAGTTTTCTTGTCGGATTGATGTCACACGAATTGAACAAATGGCTAGGTCGCTATTTCTTTCTTGATCTTAGTCTTGTTTTTTGACGTAGTTACTTGCTCCTTTCTCTTTACACAAATCTGAAGCTTTCTTGTATGCTGCATCATTGGGGAAAAAATAAGTTCAGGTTTTGTTCGTCCAGATCGTATGCTGCATAATTAGCAAGAAATCCACCTGAGTTACTTGCTGTATCTTACCATGGCTTTGACTTGAAGTTTAAAAGGAGCATTTTTTGCGCATCTGTGGAAACTCGATCTTGCAGTGCACAATATTATTGGGGATTTGAGCAGCTCTGCTTCTGCTTGTTTTAGCAGAGAAATCAGTGAATGCAGCTTAGGTTTTTCCTAAAAGCTTGTACTAATTGGGTTTTGCCATTTTCACAAGAGTAAAAAAATGTGAGTTCTGCTAGACAAGACATTACTTTGATTCGGGCTTTGTTTCTATTTTTGTTGAATCAGTATCATGTATTACTAACACATCATCACGTGATTCACAGAGAATGGCTCCAGGGTGTGGCAATATATTAATGCACCATGGGGTCAAGATTATTAAGTCGTAAAGTCGAGTTGCCATGCTACCGACTTGACTAGTCCCGACTAGTTGGTCTACCCCCTGCTGCTGCTAGCCTCCTACTACGTAGCACAGAGTAGCAAAACACAAAGAAGGGAGAGAAGAGAAAGGGAGAAGGTTCAGAGAGGAAAGAGAAGAGAGGAGACCAACTGGGAGGTGAAGGAACCCTGTCTCAGCTCGCCGTCGCCATCGGCAGCCTCGTTGCAACTTGCCTTCGCCGTCGCCGGCCCATCATCGTCCCCGTCGCATCACAGCTCCACTGTCATGCGCCCCTTGCGCCTCTATGCTTCCTGTGGAGCTCGTGCATCGTAGCCGCCGCTGTTGGATATCTAGTGAGAGGAGGAACCCTAGGAAGCACCAGCGCCACCTCTTCCCTTCCCCGTCTATTTGTTTGGCTATATTAGTGAGAGGCTGAGAGTTGAGTTGGGCCAGCTAGGTTGGGCCCAGCCCACATCCTTTCTTCACTTCTCTTTATTTGTCTTCACAAATATACAGCGTCGCCTCTGCTCTCTACTTCATGCACATCGTCACCGCCACTGCGTTGCCAACACCACCACCTCTTCCTCCTCTCCTTCCCCTCCTCCTCCCCCGGTATATCCCTTTCGATCTGACAGTGGACCATCCATGCACAACAAGTTGGGCGACCAGCCGTCCATGATTAGTCGTCCTCGTCACCCGATTAGTCGTCCGGTCGCCTGACTAGTCCTCCAAGTCGAGTCGATTGCTCTAGTCGGCAACCAAGAGCCGACCGGATAGTCGACGACTTAGGGTGAGTTTGGTTGCTTGTATCAGGTGATACATGTATGGATTGATTCAAGAAAAAAGTTATCAATGCGTTTGGTTACTTGAATGGAACCATCCCATCCAAGATGGTGTGATACAAATTTGTGGAATATTGTCTCTAGATGCTGAACCATCTCATTCACCTAAAACAATGAAACCACATGGTACAAAACAATCCCATCCCATTTAACTTCATCCCACTAACCAAACACACCCTTAATAACAATTCATGGGGGTGCTTTTTCAAAGCAAGGTCCACTAACTTATGATGGAGGTGAAGTCTCCTTTTTTCGAATTGACAAGTATGAAATGTACTACTTTGAGTACCAGACTGGCTAAAAGGGTAGGCTTCAAGGATGGGGACAATCTGTTTTATGCTATTCCTGGTCATGGTCTTGAAGCTAGCATAGACTAGCTCAAAGATGACACATCTGTTTCTCAAATGATGAAGTTTGCAAATCAAACCAACTATCTAGAGGTTTTCATTGAACATAGTGAACTTGGTGTTAGCGGCTATCCAACAGTTGGTGAAGCCGTCCAACATGGCAAAAATGACGAGGTACTATTTACGCTTCAGTGAAAATAAGTTTACACAAAAATCATGCATGTTCTGTGTCTATACTTATTCCACTTATCTTTGAGCATTGTTTGATTGAGTGTTTGTGTGATGTGCAACCGAGATGTTTCTTGTCCTGTTCGCTTGCTCATTTTCTTTATAGCCACTCGTTTGTTCTGGTCTGAGAACTTATCAAATTTTATTTCACAGAAATGGCCTGACCTCCTGCCAAGAGACACATTCTACTCTTGTTCCACACAATGAGACGACATAGGATAAAAATTCTGATGGCATTTCAGATTCTTTTGCTTTACTGGATGGTATTGATTAGGAAGCGTCAGTTTAGGCTGATTAGAGAGCCTTGTAGATTTGACCCAGCTACTTGATCAAAGAGTTCGAATGATATGATATATGAAAGTGATATCCTGTGTGTTGAGTAGCTTCAGATGGATAGGCGCTCTTTTTGGATTTTGTGTTCTTTGGTGAGAGACATTGGGTGATTAAGGGATACTAGGAATGTGACTGTCGAGGAAATGGTTGCAATGTTTCTACACATACTAGCATCTGACGAGAAAAGTAGCTCGCTGAGGACAGACTATCAGCGATCTCAAGAGATGATAAGTCGACATTTCCATAATGTGTTAGCAGCAGTTCTAAAGCTTTGGAGAGTGCTGCTTAAGAGCCATCAGCCAATCCCATAAAATTGTAAGGATGAACGGTGGAAGTGGTTTAAGGTAAAAATAAGCTAAAGCACGTAGAGTCACACAATTTTTGTGTACTCTAACTTATCAATATATTTTTTGTATCATATAATTGTTTAGGTCCTCTAGATGGTACCTATATAAAAGTTGAGTACCGGCTGTTGATAAACCACGATACCGCTCAAGAAAGAATGAGACTGCGACAAATGTTCTTGGTGTTTGTGCACCGGACATGCAATTTATCTATGTATTAGCTGGTTGGGAAGGATCTGCTGCTAATGCGAGGGTACTCAGAGATGCATTGTCTTGGCCAAATGGTCTCAAGGTTCCTCGTGGTAAGGAATTTTTGCTAAGTACACATTCTAGTCTTTTCATATATGTATATACTATCTTTATGACTATAAATTATGTTTTTCAAAACGTAGGTTGTTATTACCTTGTCGACGCTGGGTACAGGAATTGAGGGATTCATTGCTCCGTATAGAAGACAACGTAAACGTTACCACCTAACAGAATGGAGTAACCCACCAGCAAAAAGGAGGAAATGTTTAACATGAAGCATTCATCGGCAAGAAATGTGATAGAAAGGGCATTTGGTTTATTGAAGCTACAGAGGGGTATAATTAGGAATGGATCTTATTGCCCTATAGGCTTATAGATATGCAAATAGGTATAATCCTCAAATGCTGCTATCTCCACAATCTCATAAGACAAACAAATGAGTTCCGATCCATTTGAGCCACAGTTGGATACTTTTTTTGAAATATCAAGGGAGCGGCCTAGGTATCATTGATCGAACTGAATCATCAGCTGAGTGAACTGAATTTAGAGACGATCTAGCAACTAAGATGTGGAATGCTTGGAAAGCAAAAAAACCACATTAAATGAACTGTGTTATGCCATGATGGCATTTTTGTATATGATGGTTGCTAACTTGCTATGAATGCTGTTCCCTGCCCCAGGCCACCCAATTTTTTTTTTCATCCATGTCATTCTCTCTTCGGTGTGCTGTGTTTATCATTGTGTAATTCCCCATATTTTGTTGGCATGCTGTTTGTACGAACTTCATATGTCATTAATGAACTATGTTTTCCCCCTTCAACTCTGCATTTTATCGTGATTGTTGCTATGAACTAGATAAAAACGGCATGTCAGAACAAAAGAATAAACAAGAGGAGAGATAAGAGGCTCTGGAGTGGACTGCAGAAGAAAATGGTACTTATTGATATTCTCTATGAAATGAACGACTCTGGTTGGAAGGTGGACACTGGTCACAAGTCTTGTTACCTTTTGTATATTGAGGAGGAGCTAGCTAAAAGACTACCAAATTGTGACATCAAAGCTGATTATCATATTCAATCTAAAGTAAAGACACTGAAGACTGAAGAAGCTGCTTTCCTATATCTTGGATATTCAGCAGTTTGGTAGTGGCTTTGGCTGGGATGATGAGAAGAAAATGGTTGTTGGAGGCAGAGATCAATTCATGGACTGGGCAAAGGTATAGCTGATCATTCATACCTACAAGCTTTTCTATCTTGTTGCTAATTTTATCTGCTTATTTATACGTCATATCTATTGCAGAGTCGTGCCGGGGCAGCAGTTTTGTATGGAAAGCCTTTTGTGAATTATGATAAGCTTTGTGAGGTTATGCCAGTGATTTGGCTAAAGGAGGGAAGACTAAAGGTCCTGGAGATCAGCTCGAAGTGAGCGAAGAACAATCCTCTGCATATGTGATAGAAACAGCCAACCAAACAAAAGCTGATGACGACTCATTCTCAAGTACCTTGTCATACTAATAACCCCTCAAGTGGAACCAAGCCTGTAGATGGTCGTAAGAGGGTGCTTGCAGAAGATGATCTTGTTGCTTCGGAGTTTGCAAACATATCAAAATCAATTAAAAGCCTTGTGGAAGTTGAAACTGCGAATGCCTCTGCTCGCAGAATGCTTTTGTGCATGAACTTGAGGTTCAAAAGCAGATTGCTGCTAGGAGGAATCAGTTGTTCCCTGTGCTAAGCAAAATTTCTGATTTTACTCCTGAACAAATTGTGAAGCCTGCACTACTCATTGGTCAGAATGAATCAAGATTGAATCTCATCTTCGACAGTCCAGATGACTACAAACCTGTGTTTGTAATGTGCTCGATGGTGCTACATAGATGGTGCATCTAGGGCTCTAGTCTTTTGTTTTGTCTAGTACAAATATTCTACCTTGTTGTCAAATGGTAATGTAGTGTCCGTACGTGATGAACTTTTTTTTTTGGAGACTGTACGTGATGAACTTTAAGTACAAACTCCAATTTGCAAGGTCCGCAAACTATGTATTTTGCTATGCGGTCTGCAAACAAGGTAACCAAGGTAACTTACAGGCACTTGCATGTTTGGTGGAAATTGTGTTGGTCATGAGCACGTACAATTGTTTGCAACCTCTTGTGTATACATGCCTGCCACTAAGTTAATGATACATATTCAATAACTTTTAAGAATCTGTTTCCTTTTATCTGTTCAGAATTGTTGTTACTACTACTAGCATCATCTTCTGGAATTCATTTTTCAAGCAAGAACAACATAAGGTTGGATTTGTGCTGGAGTGACAGCTCTAGCATATTCATCTTGAACAGAATATCCACGCTTCAAGATTCACTTTGCCTATTTAAGAGTATTATTTTGTTTTGAGTATCTGTTCGTGTGCATAGTTGTGATCAACGAAAATTACCTAGTGAGCCATGTGAAGGAATTGTCAGAAAAAGGACAAAAGAACAGTATGCACTCTTCAGAATTCACTTTTAAATTGGTTATCTATGTCTTGAACAAGGGCATGGTGGTCAGTAAAGATATATTCCCAAACCCAAACCCGTCCCATACCAAACAAGGGAGTGAAAAAAAAATCTCATATCCCTAGCACATGCCCACCTCAGTATAACCCACAATAATTGGTGTTACCAGTGCTCTGTTATTCAAAAAGTGGTTCAAATAGTTATGAAAAATTCAAAAAAAAAAACATAGATAGGGTATAATATAGTCTAGCATCTTTTTCCCATTCCCATTTGCTATCCAAACGCTACCAGCGGGGTTATCAGCTATATGGAAAATCCAGGCAGAATCAGCTTCCCACAAAAAAAAGCTGTACTAATATCAATTAACTGATCCTCTGCAATTAGTTTTATCAATTTCTGGGCATTGCTATGGTACCCTTTTCAAGCTGGAGTATTTCAATCTTGTGTTTGAACTATGGGTACTTTTCAAGTTCTATCCTTTCTGTCTCCTATGCTATATGTCCAGACCAGGGATTGGAAAATCGCTGATTTTCAGTCCGATAATTGCCGATAATAGGTTTACTGTTGGGGGCCGGTAGAAATACAAACCGGCCCCGAAAAACTCTATTTGTTTGAATTTTGTCAAAAAAATGAATTTGTTTTTTTAATTTAAAATCTAAAAAATTCACTTTTTTTTTAAATTTTTTTTTGGCTGAATTTTTCTGATTTTCGCCCCCCTCCCCCCGCGTTAAATTTTCTTTTTCAATAAAGAAAACCCTGGTCCAGACAGGGCAGATAGAGAAAAACGAGTGACTTGGGTCGTTAGGGTTACCACACACTAACCTCACTTAAATTTACATAGTAACATTTTGTATACATAGTATATTACTATGGATTATGCATAAGATCATCGGAGTCACATGATCCGTTCACTACACTTGGATCCGCCCATGTGTCCAGTTCCGTTAGATTGCCCCTTCTCTTGTATTTCAGGTCGTACTCTTTTCAAGCTGGAGTAGTTGATGAGCTCGTGTTTGCCAGTGTAATGGCCTGTGTAACTTATTGTGATTTCTGATAAATTTGTGCTAACTCTTGTGTTAAAAAAGGGAAAGAAACACGGACGATTTAAACTGATGAAGTCCATATGATCAGCATGATGATTCTTTGTCAATTGCAATATCTATTCTGTTTCTCCTGCAGTCCATGGTAGCAAATCAAACTATCCTCCTCTGAAAGCGCTTGCTTCTGACGCCCTTACACTGTGGCTCATGTATCTGACAACTGTGACATGTAGCTGAAGTGAGGTAGTACAAGAGATTTTCATGCCAGGATCCCAATAGTTCTTGCGGTGGAATCGCAGCGACGTCGTTCTGCGAAGAACCAGTTGACAATGGATGTGAAGCACAGAGTATTGAGTAGTCCTCTCTCTCTGAAGATACGTAGGCCTTCCTGCACTGTAAGGAATTAAGGATCAATCGGTTCTGCACCAAACGGATTCTTCTGCCTCCAGGCCCTGAGACCCTGACGCATGCAAGGGTCCTGCACCAAAACTGTGGGTTATTGCAAGCTCTTAGAAGGCTAGCAATGATGTTTGCTATTAGGAAGGTCCCGCTCAGCTCCCTGCAAATCTCCGTGGCTATGGACGCAAACCATGGTGATATACTTCCGAAAAATTAACCCAACATCAGCAAATGCCCATGGTTTAAAATACTCTTTTACATACATACAATCCCAAATGGGTTGTATCTTGCATGAGATGCAACTCTACTCTCTTTTTTTAAACTCTCCTTTCATATCAGCTTTCGTCCTACTTGCCACTCTAAATTGCCTACGTCATTGCATTGGGAGTGCCTTTATCAGACCCCGGGCTTTGAATACCCGAAACCATCATGTCTGTACCGTACTTCTCCAACATTGATATCACATCCATACATTCATATGTACAAAAGTAAAGTAAAATGGTACATAGCTTAAGCGATTACCTTATTTACATCACAAGGGCTGACCGGCCAAATAAAAGCTTAAGTTTCAGAGGTAGAAATTATAACAGCGGAAGCAAAGAAGTAATAAGAATTCCCTCAGGCAACCGACTAGAGACAAGTCCTAACAAGGCCCGTCGTCGAACCCATCGGTTCCGGGCGTGAAGAAAATATCGTCTAGCATAGGCTCGTCCTCATACTCTGAACATAATTTAAGTAAGATTGAGTACAATGCGTACTCATAAAGACTTGTAGTGTATCATAAAATTTATATAAATACAATGCTAACAAGTGATGATGCTCTATGCTACAAGTTGTTTTCAGCATTAAGCAAATTTTATTTGCAATACCAATACGTAGTATTTTGCAACGGAAGTTTAAAGAGCAGTTAAATAAATAAAGGACAATTAGTAAGTAATTGTTTGAATAACAATAATAACTCGCAACCTTCCTCAGTTGCAAGCAACTTTTAACTTTCAGCCATAGACATGACATTCAACTCAAATGTAAATTAACAAATCATTCTCTCATTTCCCAACAAGATATATATTTTTATGAAAACCAAGACTATACCCATTAAGACTGCACTTAGCACGCTGACCATGAGCACAGCTATTTAAATAAATTTTACAATTTGCAGAGATGTACGACTTTACCCACATCACATGAATTCTTTAGTTTGTTTGACATCCGTTGATACCACCGCTCACTACCTTTGGTAAGTAGTCTAGAGCACGTGTCGAAGCCTTTACATCATCTAGTCCTACCCTTGCACCAGCCTAGCGAATGAACACCCTCACTTCGCCCGGGTACACCCCCCATCAAGTGAGGTATTCGCCGTTGTGTCGGAAGGCTTTGTGCTCAATGCCTCGGTTAAGGGAGCCCTTTCGGACATGCCTACACCAGTCATGCCCACACTACTGCGGCCTACCAACGTGCAAAGCTAGTTTTCAATGACTTAATTGGCTAATTCCGTCCTATACCAGCACATGTGGTTGTATGATTAGGCTCAGATAGGACATGCTACAGTTCGATCCTTAATTGATCCGGACATTAATCTCCCCCTATCTACTTGTGAGACTCCTATCTCACACTTCTCATAATACAATATAAGTCGCATGTGTCGAAATCTAGGTTTTTCATTTTTGTTTTTATTCAAAATAACAGAGGTACGTCTTTCTGGACATTCTTTTCAAAATCTCATAAACCCATGTTTACCACATCGTCCTTTTACAAGTTTTAGAAAAGACTATCGCTCTATTAAGCATTTGTGCGGTGTTCGCACTCAAAACTTCCAAATTAACATTATCTATTGCCTAAACCATATACTAATGACTACAACAGTAAGGGAAATAATATTTCAAGGAGGATCATGCATCGGATAGGATTACAACTACAATTATCCCAAATATAGTAATTTTAATCAAACATACACGCATGCATAATAGAATTTTTTAAAAAGAAGTATAATAATTGAATTAGTAGGATCAATATGATCAAAGGGGGTGCTTGCCTGGCTCATCACAAAAATCGTTCGAATAATTGACGTCTAATAAAAAAGAGCTGGAAATAAATTAAATAAATTAAAATAATTTAAACAGCAACAAAATCCAAATCTTTTTATATATTCAGGTTGATCATGATTTTAGATGAGTTAAAAAAAAAGAATCATCTAATTTGGAGTTTGCATACAAAAGTTATTAAGGTTTAATTTGGTTCGGTTTGAAAATTCCAGGAAAAAAAACGAAAGGGTGACGTCGAAAGCGTATTTTCTGAGGTTTACGTTTTCCAACGGAGAAAACATATTCTCCTTTGATATTTACTGAGGTTTACGCTTTTCAACGGAGAAAGTGTATTTCCTCAGAACTAAAAGTGGCTTTTCTATCTTCTTCTGATTTTTCATTAATCTTACAGGTAGGGCCCACCTGTCTGTGGATTATTCACTAAATATGTTTAAAATTTGATTTTTTATTATCTTTTTAGCTGGTCCCACATGTCATTGACTTAGTTCTTTTTAACTGCTATCATTTAGGGCTAACTATGGTTTTAAACCTATGGGTCCCACTCAGAGAGAGAGAGAGAGAGAGAGAGAGAGAGAGAGAGAGAGAGAGAAGGGAAACAACGCGCGTGCAGCTGAAAGGAGGGGAAGCTCACTGCTGGCGAGGCACGTGCGAAAAGGCTCGGGGAAGTTCTAAAATGGGTAGAGGGGATCAATGCGATGCTAGGGGAGGCGGAGGTTGTAACATCCTGGCTACCCGGAAGCCAAAATGTTACATAAGGGATCTAACAAACAACCATAATTCAGAAGAATTTTAAACAATATCTCATCTAATGACACAAAGAGATCAACATATAATAGAACAAATGCAGTAATAAAGACTGAATCCAAATAATTATATCAAAGGGATGATCAAGGAGCACAAGCAGTACTTAAGTAACCATAACATGTAGAAAAATATCAACCACATCTAACTTTATTTATTACAGTTCATCAATTAACGAATGGAAGACATAACCAAGTCTTATTATTGAAAATAGAGTATGGTTAAATGAATGAATAGTGTGTGTCTACTCCCTCCCAATAGAGTCATCATCAACGATCACCTAAAATAAACAAACAAAGCAAGAATGAGTCCGAGACTCAGCAAGTACAAGAATAATTTGAACTACACTGAATGTGAACAATACAGTATCATTAAGAATATGAACATAGAATCGACAGGAACATATGAATGAATGAAATGAATGAACTACACTTCTACTTATACCGGTATAGCTAGTGACATACCCGTCGGTGTTCACTTAGACCCGCATTTAACAAAATACAGGGATCCAAGGCCCGTATGAAGAACGTTTCATACGGGGATCCAAATCTGCCCACATTGGAATAGTGGGTCTTACGTGCCCATACTGGAATTGATGGGTCTTCATTTTCCACTCCCGTAGAAGAAACATGAACAAATAAATGAATGGAATGAAACATGAATAATGAAAGACACCATCTCTTTCAACATGGATTAACGGATTTGAAAGGAACATGAAGCATTGAATGAAATCATGGATCATAGAAATAACAGCATGAATATAAGCACTCATCATTCATCAACATAAAGAATTACAATGTACTTGCCTTCCGCTCTGCGAAGCGTTATGAGGCAAGACGGAAGCTGCTACGCTCGAATTTCCCCCTCCTACACAAATTAAATATATTTGAATGAGGAACCACGTGAACAGGACCTCGCTCGACCCATCTAATCGCAGCATCCTACCCCAAGGATCACAAAGTCGATCTACTCACATAAACCAATATTCTAACAGGACTACAATCTGGTCAACAAGTACAAAATAAATCATAACTAATGGTCTGAGACTCGAAATGGAGTGCTCTCAGATCCTATGGAAAGATAATGAATATATCTACAAAATTCTAGTTGGCGAGATCTACCAATTCGGTCAAAAGAATATGCTAACAGGTAGATGGATGAAAGTATAAGACAGATTCTGTCTAGACGAAAAATACAGCAGTAAAGCACATATCACAACTTTTAATCTACAATTACGATTAGGGTGTTCTTTATCATTATGGAAAGGCTATAATTTTTTTTTACAATAACCTAGTTGGGTGGAAACCTTGAATCTGCAATTATCTTAATCATATTTTAAAAGACAACTTGATAGTTCATTCTCGTCAGGAATTCAGGACAGCAGTACTAAAATCATTGTATCTGTTACTTCGAAACTCGGAACGGAGTGATCCTGGACTCTCTGGAAACACAACAAAACTGTCTACGATAACCTAGTTGGCAAGATCCTCTGATTCGGCTTTCTATTAAATCTAATGATCAGGTGAAGTTTCTGTTCCTTCAATTTGTCAGTCAGAAATGCATCGGTAGTATAAAATCCATAACTTTTGATTGACAGAACTAAAAATTGTGTTCTTTTCTAATATGGAAATCTTACTGGATTTCCTACAAAATAAGTATTGGGTGAACTTTATGATTCGGTCTCTAATTAAGTCATATTGGCCAGACAAGTTAACTACTAATTCTCGTCAGCCCTTCTGGACAGTATGGAAAGATTATACCATAACTTTTGATCCGTATGTCGGAATTAGGTGTTCTTGGCGAGTACAAAAATCTAAGAACAATATCTAAATATCTCTAGGAGATGGAAATCTCCAATTTGGCCTCTAAGAACCCGAAATTGGCCACGCAATAATCTAGACAGATCTGAAATTCTAACAGCATCAATTCAATCCAATCCAACTAATCGATTTCGCATCTAATCATCATCAAACAGCAGGGAAAGAACCTCGTTACCCATGAAGACCGCGGGAAGATGATGATCTATCCTCGAAGAAGATGATCCTCCATCTCCTCACACTCTCCTTCCCTCCTTTGGCCGACTCCACTGCTGTCTTCCTCCTCTTTTCCTCACGAAGGCCGGCAGCGGGGAGCTCTGTTGGCGAGATGGGGAGGCACCACAGCAGGGGGGCGACGCCAGGATCAGCAAAGGCGGTGCCAAGGGGCAGGAGAAGTGGCAGCTTGGGGAGGGGAATAGGTGGGGCGGCTAGGGTTTGTGGGAGGTGGGGAGGCACGCCCCCTTTAGTGGCCGGCCACCACTTGGGCCTCCTGGGCCGCGGCCCAGGTTGGCGAGAGTTTACGGAAATCCCCTCCAACCCTCTGAAAATTCCACCCTCTAAAATATTTCCTCCTTCTGAACTCTTTTATAAACACCCGATTAATATTCTCTCTAATCGATATTCGGGGTATTACAGAGGTGGCTAGAGAAGTGGACAACATCGGTGGTGCGACGACGAGAAGCTTCAGGGAAACATGGCATTCGTGCTAGGGGCTTATCCAAGGTGGCCTTGGGGCTCAAATCGGCTTAAGGTGCTGTCGCAAAGGGTTTGGGTGTGGCTCTGGGCCCTAGGGTCGCCCGAGGCAAGCCTTCGATAACTTCCCGCGGTGGCGCCATGAGCTTCATTCATGACTATGGCACAAACGCTCTACCCTATTCAAATTAAAGGAGGCTTATGCTTCAGTAGCTCACCACGATCACGAGGACACTGATACTGAGGTCGAAGAAGGGCTGAGACGGCGGTGGCAAGCTCCGCGGTGATAGGTCTTCTCGGTGGAAATCATCTGAAATGAAGCGCATGCATAGCTTCAAGGGGACTCATAGGTGGAGAAATTTGTCTCAGTGGGGTCAAGGGCTCACCAGAGAGATGTTGTTGTCGACGGCGGTGGCGGAGGTAGAGAGGCTTACGGTGGCAGCTCCATGTGGGTGACGATAGCTGAAATGTGTGACGTGAGGAAGCATAGTGATATGAGGCGAAGCTCAAACCGGGCATGAGGTCGATAGGGACTCACCGAGAAAGGAGATCCTTTGTGGCTACCTTGGCGCCAGAGGCGAGGAAGAAGGTCCAATGGCAACGCTACACTACAATAGAAGAGTAGGGAAGTGAGGATATAATTGAGTGAGCCAAATGGTGTAAGATGGTACGCACATCGAGGGCTTGGCTCACCGGGACACAGTTGTGCTTTGGCGGAGCGCGTGCACTGGAGCTCGGGACGACGAAGTGTTCCGGGCGAGTTAGTGGATGAAACTTACCGAGGAGGGGAGAAATGGAAACGACAGTGAAAAGGAAGTGTTTTGACGTAGAGGAGGGAGCTTCAAGTAGTGAGATGAAGACAAAAATGACGATGAGAACGATGCAGCTGTCTCGGTTTCTTGCGGTTTTCTCTCGCGTCGATGAGACCTAGGCGGAGAGAAATGGTTGGCAGCGTAGGTGAGATTGGGCGATCGCCGTCTCTTCCCGTGGGCGCATGAGGATGACGGCAGCGGTGGTATGGGTGAAGTCCTGGCATGGCTATAGGGCGAATAGGATGGCAGCATTAGGTGGAAGAAAGCTTCTGACGTGTGGGTCCCACACGTCAACGAGAGGAGATAGAAATTAGTTCTGGATTTTGAAAAAAAGGGCCGAGGGCTTGAGTAAATTTTTAAATATAGATATTGAGCTCCAAAAATTATGAAAATTTATGGGGAGACTCCTGACATAGTGTGTATTATTGTGTATTTTTTTTGGGATTTTTTTGTTCCATATTTTGGTCTTTTTTAAGTTTATGTTTGCATGCATTTTTATTATTTGATTTGAGGAAAATTTTGAAACATGTTTTAAATATTCCCCATTTTATTAATACTATAATTACACCAAGTTTGGATTTTTAGTTATCATATTTTGTTTCAATTTATTTTAATTTCTTAATTAGACAAATTCTTGCATAAAAATCCAGAAAAACGAATGTCGATAAAATGCATCAGAAAGTTTTAAAAAGTTCACATTTTCACACATTTGAAAATAAACCTAAATTTTGGGATGTTAAAGCCCAAGACAACTTCTTGGAAACGAACATTAATATAAAACATTAACCATATTGAATTACATGAAGCATGAAGTGCAAACTCGAGAATCTTTATTGAATATTGCTTGAATGCAAACATAACTCAAAAATAGATAAAGCATCAAACATGTATCATACACGCTGCCACGTGTATTGAAGTTAAACATCCACAGGCAGCTCATCATGAAGAAGATCGTGGGCAAACATCGATCACAGTTTACATACACACTGCACAGTCTGATTTTTTTCTACATAACTGGCACTAACTACACAGATTTGGGGGAGATTGATATCTGGGGGGGGGGGGTAGGGTTAGGGTTAGGGATATTTGGGGGAGTATTTGTGGTGAATAATTTCCTATCGATCAAGTGCCACATCGAAGAAATATATTTTTCTGGGGTACCTATTACACAGTTGTAAAAGCTACATTTTGTTGATGGTCATTCGTAGTACCATCACAAAAATTGCTATTTTTGGCGACATTATATAACGCCATATGGTACAAACCGACTCTAGCCCACTCCCACTCGGAATAGACCATGCACACGTAGCAAAACATTTGCATTTTTCTAAATCAACTCATACAAAAATGGTTAACCCATGGTTGCTACCATTGGACACTCAAGGTTTATATGTTGGTGCTACTCAGACTAGACTATTAAGGTGGTATTATGGGCACACACTATAGGCCATGCCACATGGGCTCAATTCAACTCATCCTAGGTCGGGTCATCACGCACCCACACTCAAAGAATTTGATGTCCTTGTCGATCCAATATACCTAGATCGGGGCAAATGTCCAGGATCCCCCCTTGGCACACGTCCATATGTCTAGTCTGGCACATATGCCATGCTATGTGACCACTCATCTGGACCCACACGAACGTGTAACCGCTATGGTGAGCTCTGATCCCATTTGTAACACCCTAGGGTCCGAACCGACTCGGACCCACTTCCACTTGGAATAGAGACCACACAAACGTAGTAACACATTTGCATTTTCTAAATCAATCATGCAAAATGTTTAATCCATGCATGGTTGCTACCACTAGACACTCAAGGTTTATATGTTGGTGCTTGTCAAGCTAGTCTAGCAAAGTGGTACTAAACACCACACTCGTACACACACTTATGTGCCACACCACATAGACTCAATTAAACTCATCTTGGGCTGGGTCATCACACGTTAATCCTTATTTCTGATGGATCGACGTGGGCCCGTCAGGAAATAAAATCACAGCAGAAAAGATCGCAAGTCTGGTAGTGGCTTGGCCTCTGACCCCAAAAAGTGGAACTTGGGCTTCGCGGGCAGCTCGGCCTTGGGCAATGGCGGCAGTTCATGCTTTGACACGGTTGGCTTTATGTAACATCCCAATTTTCTGAGCTTTAAAAATCTTTTGAATAGTTGCTAGTTGGAAAAATTAACCATATGATTTTTTTCTTGAATTTTAATTAAAGCTTAATATGTACTTTAGCATCAAAATAATTTAGTATGATTAATCCTAACATCAACAATGTGAAAATTATTTTATTTGGATTCTATGTGCTTGGATATGTTTTTTAGAATTTTCTGGAATTTTTCCGAGTTCATTTGTTATTTTCTAATTGCTACTTGGATTTTCCGGTATTTTCTAAAAAGAAAAACTATTAAAAATCTCGCAAACAGTAGCTGGGCGAAACTCATCCCTTTTCTAATCCCGGCCCATGACTGTGCGGCCCAGCACACTCGCCTGCGCACTCGCACCGCCTCCGCTGACAGGTGGTCCCTACCTTTCGGTCTCCCTCTCTACCGCGCCGCGCGTTCCGTCTCTTTGCCAGGTGGGCCCCGCTAAGTCGTCGTATCCGCGTTGTCTCCTCCGCGCGAGCCTGGGCCATGCCGCCGTCGCCGAGAGCTTGAGCTCAACACGACAACGGCAATTTCCAACCGAAACCTTCTGGATTTTTGCGCCAATATGTACCCTTTTCTCCCCCGAATCCAAATCCGGCCGAATCAAATATCGAATCGGTTTCTATCTCCTAGAATCTCGGAGTTGATTTTCGTGGTCAACTCGGACTCATTTGGGATCTTCCAAATCCGTGCCACCCTTGCCCTATAAAAGCCACACTAGGGTTCGCCCTTGCCCCCGCAACCCAACCGCTACCCTCGTCGCCCCTAGAACCCTAGCACCGCCGCAATTTGAGTTTTTGGGTTTGTCGCCGGCGTCGGTGTTTCTTTGATTGCACCGCCACCGTAGTCGCCCTTCCATCGCCGACTGCGCCATCGGGTCCGCCGTCACCGGAGCTGCATCGTGCGCTCGTCTCCGCTGCCGGAGCATCACCAGAGCTTCCGTTCGACAACGGCCGAAGCTCTCCGCCGCCAAAACCTTGCCCCCGCCCAGCACCGTTGGTCTCAGCCACCCGTGAGTACACCCCTGAGATCGCAATAACCTCAGCTACGCGTTGGTACCACTCACCGCCGGCGAAACGCCGCCGTTCGCCGGCAACCATCGTGACCCGAGCGCCGCTCCTCGCTGTCGTCTGCGTCCGCGGCCACCTCAGCGCCAGCGTCATCCCCGAGCATAGGTGTCATTGACGTGGCGCCAGATCAGCGCTCACGTGGCGCGTGCGTGGCACGGTCCACCGGTCTCTGTTAGAATTGGCTCGGTGGACTTGGTCCACCGTGAGTCGTGAGACTAACATGTGGGTCCCACATGTCAGTTTTTCTTTTAATTCTTTTATTTCCGGAAATTCCTTCGCTGATATCAGCATAGCACAATAATATGATTTTCAATAGAAAAATAATTTGGATAAATCCTTTTTAGGGTATTTTCTTTAGATTAAATCTTCCAAAGCCCATAACTTTTGCATCCGAACTCCGATTGAGCCCATTCAAAATTTTAAATTTATATAAATTCGAGATCTATTTATTTATGATATTTATTTAATTTTTGAATTTTGTTTTTCCTCTGTTATTTATTTGTTTTGTTCATTTATTTCATTTGCGAATAGTCATTAATTCTTCGGGGACTTTTGAAGAAGGAGGAGTGTCTCAAGATCAAAATCAATACCTAGACCTATTTCAAGGTAAGTTATACATTTGATCATATTGAACCCAGTTTTTAAAATACTTTGTTTCAAATTATGACATTCTATTTCAAGTATTTATTTAAATGCTTTTGGGTTTAGTTATTAATCCAAATTGTTATGTCGACCTTGTCTATTGTTATGCTATGATATTTTGTCACGCTAGGTTGGTTCATTATTAGTTGGTACTATCGCAATAGCAACGTGGGTTGGTTAGATACGAGTAGATTGCTTAGCCATGCAACGAGTCATCATTTCATGTGAGTTGCAAGTATAAACTTGACTAAGTGATTATAGAACTGTGTGATAAAATTATGTGTTGTGTGCTATTACTCGTTGATGGCGTGTGTTGTACTTAACCAACAGGGTGGGAAAAGATTTAGACTGAAGCAAGTGGTGGATACTATATGATGGTGGAAACTGTGTGAATGAGAATATTGTTTGTGTGACACTTGGTTAGAAATTAGAAGTCTTTCCTTGGTCAATTAAGGACTTAACTTTGTACGCCATTGAACTGAGCCTTCTGTACAACCACATGCCTGGTATGGAACGTGCTTAACTTAGTAAGTTATGAATCTTGACATTGATTACTTAGGCAGATAGGTTAGGCTGTGTGACAGGGTGGAAGGTGTGTACCGCTGTGTTAGGGTCACATCTATGAGTGGTTCGCCGTTTTCAGATCCAACGGTGCGTGTCGTTCCAAGGGTTGTGTGTACAAATTGGATGACAGTAAAGCACATCGGAAGTGTCAATGATTGAGTTGAAGTTTCTAAAAAGTTTTGTTATGGTTCGTGTTGGCCACACTGATTATATCGTGTGGGTAAAGTGTACAATCTCTACAGAGTGTTAATCAAACTATTCGAATAGCCGCGTCCGCGGTCATGGACATAGCTCAGTGATTTCACACATGGGGTAGATTTTCATAAAATATTTGGAATGGGGTCTGTGTGATGTAAGTCATATGGCTGTGTGAATAATTTGTTTAGACTGTGTGTCTTTATGAAATCAAATAATAAATTAATATTATTTATTTATTTTGAATTATGTTTTTAATCTATTATTTGTATTCAATTGCAAATGTTGTATTTATGCAAAATAACCATATAAGCCATTTCTTTCGAATAAGCCATCATCTATAAATTGTATTTTGTGGTATAACTTGCGAGTACGGTTGTGTACTCATACTTGCTTCAAATAATCAACAGAAGTGGAGGAGTCTTCGCCTGCATTTGAGGAGGAGTTCTATGAAGGTGCTGATCGTTAGGGTCTTGATCCCAGTCAGTTGCCTGTGGTGAATTGATGGGATTCCACTGGAGTTTATTTTCGTTCCGCTGCTACTATTTTATCTATTTGTCAGCCCTGCGTGGCTTAATAAATGTAAATTCGACCATAATGTCAAAACCATTATTTGCTATTCAAGTAGTCGTTTATTCTATTAATCGTCGTGTGTGGATCGATATTCATCTATGTTGACACTATGTGCACTAGTGTGATCCTGGACTAGTGCAGAGTATACAGATGATCAAGAATTGCATTTTTGGGTCCTGGCACTTTGGCTACTCCGGCACAGTAGGCTTCGACAACTTTGACTTTACTGGGTGCGACACTTCAAGCTCCGGCACCTCCGACACAACAGGGTAGGGCTCTTCAGGCTTCTGCAGCTCCGGCTCCACTGGGTGCTGTAGTTTAGGCTTGGGCAGCTCGGGCACAGTAGGGTGTTGTGCCAGTTCAAGCTTTGGCAGCTCCAGCACGGTCGGGTGCAGCAACAGTTCAGGCTTTGGCAGCTCCGACACCGTGGGATGTGGCAGGTAGTCCTCCTTGAGCGCAGTCACCTCAGGTATCGTGCCACACTCTTCGTACCACTACACAAGAGTACCAGCGCTTACTAGAGAATAGTATTATTAGATTTATCATCATAAATATTATTATTATATATATATATTAATTTTTTTACTAACACATTTATATAAAAAGTAATAGTCAATGTTGGATATTAGAGACCATGTTGATATCTAGGGCGTCATATATATATATTCTTGAATAGAGGGAGTAGAGCTTGCAACATGGATTACCCTTCTTCAATAAGTCATTTATTATTGTTCTCTGTGTTACTATATTCGTTAGTAAATGACCCTGGAAATAACCACGGACATTAAATGTGATCCTTAGAAAATGACTGTGGAAATAGCCACAAACATTAAATGTGAGGGGTATACAAAGAAAAAAAACTAAAAATTCACTACAAATTAAAAGGAATTTTTGTGGTGTAAATTTTTTTTGTCACAGAAAGCCTATTTTCGTCACAAATTAGTCTTAGTGGTCATATTTCTCGTTGTCACTATTACTCATACATGTATTAAGAATAAATTTTGGAAATTAGAATTACATATATTTGAGAGCGGAGTAGTTCATTTAACCTGTCCCTTTGTCTAGATGTAAACGACATCGATTCTAACTTGTAAGTCCAAGCTTCTAGTAGAGTAGTACTCTACACTGTGCAAGAATGTAGTACACGTAAGTTTGAGCGTTGTAAAACATTTTTATATTTCTGAATAGAGAGAGTAATAACGTACTATTTTGGATACGTGTCCTGCTGCTGCACGCCGCCTAATTGCTACTCTTCCGCCTTGCTAACCAAACCACCCAACACTCAGGGAGGGTCCGGGCTCTGTGGTCGGCGTGCTGAGCTCCTTGATGAACCCGACCAGCCGCTGGAACTCCGTCGCCGATGAGCTATCGGCGACGTCCCACCCCACCTGCCGCGCGAGCGCTTGATCCGATCCCCTGATCTCGCCGGACTCCATCGCCTCCCTCACCATCGTCTCCATGACAGCCCGGTCGCACATGTCCTTCATGTCCAGCCCCGTCCTCCACACGGCAACCACCACCCAACCGGCTGGTTGGTTTGCTGGTCGGCGAAGAACGGCTAGCACACCATCGGCACGCCCTCAGCGGCGCCCTCCAGCGTCGAGTTTCCACTTCCACCCGGAGTGCGTTAGGAAGCACCCCACCGCGCGGTGGCGCATCACGTCTCGCTGTGGGGCCTCTCCACGACACACGCCTTGCTGTCTCCCTCAGCCGTAATGGCTTCTTGGAGGATGACGTTCTGATTCGCCCCGACCATGTCCGGCCGGAGCATCCAGAGGAAAGCGTAGCCGGTGCCGACAGACCCGGAAAGGAACTCTGTGAACTGCTCGAGCGAAATGACAGCGTGGCTCCCCAAGCTCAAGTACACGACGGACCCCAATTTCGCCAAAATTTCATAAATTTCAGTGATTTTGGAGATATCTGAATTTGGACAAATTACATATTAAATTTAAATTTAGACAAAATTTGGTCAAATTTCGTCCACTTTGAAACCCTCCGAAATTTTGAACCGAAATTCCAAAATTTCGGTGATTTTACCCACCCTCCGAAATTTTTTCAAGACGAAATAGTGTTCTCTACTTAGTATGAGCGCCCATGCCTTGTGAGGCATGGTCCCCGAGATCAGCATTTGCAGCATGGCGTCTGTAACAGCCCTAAATTCCGGGACCGTTAAAACTCTTCACAACCGCTCAGGATGTGCAGTTACGAAGTAAGCAGTGTCTCAAGCAAACTTTCGATTACAACAAAACCAAGCTTTTATTAAATAAAATTAAAGTTTAACAACCAGTTTTGACGCAGAAACGAGCTTCCAAGCCCAAAGCTAATATAGTACAAAACAAAAGAAAAAAACACACCACAGGCACGCTTGAGAACTAAAAACAGTAATCACTGCCTTCTGGGGGCCCACCAAAATACTGCTCATTGGGGTTCTCAGCATTTTCCCAATCTTCTTTTATGGAGGGGTTGCAAATTTTGCAAGAATGAATACTACTACCGTACTCAACAAGCCACATGGAAAAGCTAAATAACTATATGCAAGAAGTTCAATGGATGGTTAGGGTTTACCTTAACAGGCATCTGTGGATGCATTTTGCAGTTTAAAGCAGTTTGACTTTAAAACAGTAAAACAATAATAAATAATAACAACAGGGGTTTCTCAACAAATGCACCAACCAGATCCACATATCAAAAACTCTACTTATGTCTCATGTATTGGAATCACCCATTAACACAGTTTCATTAACCGGAAGCACGGCGTATTCAAATACCATTTGATACACTCTGCAGAGTTGCTCAGCTTTACCCACAAGATACCTTATGCTCGTACTATCAGATCATAGACACGCAACATGTTAGCGTGTGATTGAGCTGAGATAACAAAGCTTTTTCACTGCTCAACCTTTCTAGTCTCTACCCGGTAGGTCCTTACTCATCATCTGACCCTCGGGAGACTCCACCGGCCGCTGCTATGGATCTTTTACCCCGATACTGATGAGACCATACCGTTATGAAGACCAGCGAGTGTCCCTA
Source organism: Hsuehochloa calcarea (assembly GCA_036346395.1). Lineage (NCBI taxonomy): Eukaryota > Viridiplantae > Streptophyta > Magnoliopsida > Poales > Poaceae > Hsuehochloa > Hsuehochloa calcarea. The sequence goes on from CM070606.1 coordinate 26,553,496, forward strand.
CAGGCCCACTCCTGTCCCACTCTAGATGCTGTAGATATTCAATTGGAAGAGCAGTGTACTATGCTAGGGAGTAATGACCACACCTGTGGTTGAGCGGTTTTTTGTGTCTGTTACTTTGGCACAATGTTCTTATCCTTACTAGTCTCACAGTGAAGCGATAGATCAACACCAACACGTGGTTGTCCATCCTCCGAGTCTCACCTGCGACTCACTTTTTCCATCACAAGTGTATTGGGATGCCCAACTTCCTGGACACAACCCGCAACTTGAACCAAAACCATTGGCGAACCGCCAATACACTCCTTTGATTGATATCCACAATTTTGGTGACAAAGCTATTTGCATAGATAATATTTTATATAGACTTGTCAAGGTGAATATGGTTCACAAGAAATATTAACCTTGTCAAGGTGAATTTGTCCTACAAGTGTTAGGTGGGTTTGTATGTGGAGTAATTGGAATTATCTAAACATCATGGCATTCCAAAGATATTATTTCAATATTTGAAGTAAAAGGGCACAAATACAATAATAAAAGTAATATTAAATATATAAACTGTAGGTTCAAAATGATCAAAGAATGTGGCTTGCCTTCTTGCACAAAGTCCGGTAGATCCTGATCTTGTCTGACGTCTTCTGCAGCTTGGTCTTCAATATCGTGACCTAACGGGAAGCAAAACAATAAAACAACCAAGTAAAATCCGGCTCGACAAGGAATGATCTGGGAACAATATGCAAGTAAAAACAAATAAAAAAGAAACACAAAAAAGTGGTGTGGGAGGGTGGGAATTTATCTGGGGTTTAATTGGACTAAACGGAGTGAAGAAATGGATTTCTGGGCTCGAAACGGACGAAATGGATATCAAATGCTGAATTAGGGTTTTGTGGATGAATAGTGTTGGATGATGAATAGTAATAATTTACTATTCATGGATGAAAAGGTGGTGAATAGTGCTATGATTACTGTTTATGATAATGAAGAGTAAAAATCAGATTTTTCGTTAGATAAATAATAATTTTTGGGATATGAACAGTAATTAAATTCTCGTGCTATGAGCGATTGTTCTGGTTGAAATGGATGAACAGTAAAAGGCCCAGCCTTTTACTGTGTGGCCGAGGCCTGGTTCGGCCGGGCCGAACCGACCTGTTTGGCAAAGTGGGCCGGCTGTTGGCCGCCGCTTTGACGCAAGCGCTCGCCGAAAGCCAAGAGGAAGGAGGCGGCGGAGATTGCGGCGGCGGCGGTGACCGACGACGGCGGTGGCCGGCACAGGGAGCATCACCGAAGCGAGGTGGTTCCATTTTGGGGTTTTGTGGGGGCGGAGGGGGTGCGGAAATAGGGTGGCAACGGCGACCGAGAGGTGGCGGCGGAGGAACACGGTGCCGGCGAGCTCCGGCGATGGAGGAGGTGGGGCGAGGTGGGGGAAAGATTGGCGGTGGATTACCGAAGGACTCGATTCGGGTGGAGAAGAGAGGCGGCGGCGGTTTCTTTGATTCCGCCAACGCCGGGGAAGGAGGAGGCTGGGGGGAAACTGGAGGTGGGGATGAGGAGATGAGCGAGCTGGGGTGCAGCTTTTATAGTTCGGAGAGGCGGTGAGAGCAGTAGGGCGGCGGCGATAGTGGAGGCGAGGTTGCGGCGGGGGATTTGCTTCGGCGGCGCTGAGAGAGGAGCGGTGGCAGTCGGGGCGGGCAAGGTGGAGGCGGTGAAGGCGGTGGAAGGCTCTGGAGAGGAGAGGTGGCGGTGACAGCAGCGGCGAGAGAGGTGATGGCGTCGGTGCTGACGCTGGGGAGAGAAGAAAGGGGAAGGAAGAAGAAAGCGCTGGAGGCGGAAGCGCCCGGGAAGAAAGGCGCCTCTGGCTGAGAAAAGCGCATTTCCGAAAGAGGAAAGCGGGTTTTCGGCGAAGATTTCTGAAAACGGAAAGAATTTGAATTTGAACAAAAAGGTTCAAAATTTTTCAAATTTTCAAAATTTCGGACTGTTTCAATCTTCCCCCTTAAAGGAATCTCGACCCCGAGATTCACACAAAGCCAGGGGCTAGGTTGGAAAATCACGCTGCATTTTCTATTCCTTTTTCCATGCTGCTCTTTCTGTTGCAGAAATCTGAAAAGAAGGGTGGCTCCCGGAGTGACCAAATTTAATGCTGATGCTGCAAGAAGTAGAAACATACCGGGAATGATATTGTTGGCTTCTGCAGCTTCACTGATGGCGATAAAATTGATCCTGCCTTGAACTTGTCCCTGTTGCTGAATTCTTGGCTGTTCTACAGGTTTTAGTATACCTCCTTTGTTGGCTTGCAGCGTCTTGTTGATCTGTAATTGACTTTTTGCCTGAGCTTTGGTTGCTTCTGCTGACATATTCTTCATTGGACAAAGAATCTTGAAATGACCTGGTTGCCCACAGTGATAGCAGCTTATTGATCTTTGTGGCCACAGTGATAACAGCTTATTGATCTTTGTGGACAATCCCTTTGATGGTGATTTCATCCACAAGTGTAACACTGAATTGTGGTTGGCTGATTTATACTGTACTGAGGTCTTATAGTTGGATTGGTAGTTGGTCTCCGCTGAGATTGTACTGGCGGTGCTGTCGTCATTCTTTTCCTAGGTACACTTGGTTGAGGTGTCATCTGCATTGCTCTTCTTTTTCTGATCTCCTGTAATTCTGTTATGGCTTCTTCTGATATTAACAGTTTATTTACCATAGCTGACATGTCTTTGAAATCCAGGGCTGAAATGTGAAATTTCAGAGACTTCTGCAATCCTTCTGCAAATTTCTCCATCTTTTTCTCTTTAGTATTGACATCATTAGGAGCATATCGTTCCAGGTAGTTGAACTGATGTAGATATTCTGTCACCGTAAGTCCTCTTTGCTTGAGAGCAAGAAATTCTTGGTGTTTGGAGGCAAGCACGCCAGTGGGGACGTGTGCTTTATGAAACACATCCTTAAATTCTTGCCACGGTATATCTCTTCCAAGGTGAAGTGCTTGATGATTCATCCACCATACCGCGGCTTGTCTTTGGAGTTGGTGGGAGGCAAAAAGAGTCTTCTCTTGATCAGTGCATTGGATTGTATCTAACTTCCTTTCCATATCTCTTATCCAATCATCTGCTGCCAGCGGTTCTGGTGCGACTGAAAAAGTTGGTAGTCTTGTCTTCTGAAAGTCTACTCATCTTGATCTTGTAGTGATTCCTTTATTTGTTGCTCCTGAATAAGGTCCTGATGGCATTGGTGATTTGGTTGCTAACTGTTCTAGAAGTCTGGTGTGTTGCTCCATCAGCCTGGTTTGGTTTTGCTCTGCTTGGTATCTATTTCTCTCCATCATAACCATTACTTTTGCCATGCTAGGCTGGTGATCTTCTGAGTCAGCTTCATTCTGAGAATGGTTATGACTTCCTGACATCTTGAGAATATATTTCTGCAGCGATTTTGACCAAATACAGATAGATAAGTAAGATTCAGACTTAGGTTAAGTTGAGAAAGATCAAGGAAGGAATTTAGACGAAAAGAAGGATCTGAATTTTGACTAGGATGATATACAGGTACTAATAGAAAAACAAATTATAAATAAATAACATATCTCAAATTATATTTATGAGTTGTATACATACTACTTTAGAGCACATAATACAACTTGTTTTACAACCAAAAGATCGTCTATATAGGGTTTATTCTATCTGACACTACTTTAAACACAAAAAGTTGAAAATTGGTTAGGAGAGAGAGAAATCTTTTTACAAAGACAAATCGAGATTTTTACAAATCTAAGCTTTAGATGAGATAGCAAAAAAAGGGAAAAGACATCAATAATACTTATATTTTTGTTTTCAGAAATTCTTTTATAATTTTTCAAAATACGATTTTTGAAGGTCTTCACTTCCTAATTTCTATAACCAACCTAAGGACTCAATCTAGGGTCAAGTTAAGCTCTGATACCACTTTGTAACGGCCTCAAATTCTGGGGCCGTTAAAACTCTTCACAGCCGCCCAGGATGTGCAGTTGCGAAGTAAGCAGTGTCTCAAGTAAGCTTTCGATTACAACAAAACTAAGCTTTTATTACATAAGATTAAGATTTAACAACCAGTTTTGACGCAGACACGGGCTTCCAAGCCCAAAGCTAATATAATACAAGACAAAAGAAAAACATATCACAGGCACGCTTGAGCACGATCGAGACTTAAAAACAGTAGTCACTGCCTTCTGGGGGCCCACCAAAATACTTCTCGTTGGGGTTCTCAGCATTTTCCCAATCTTCTTCTGTGGAGGGGTTGCAAATTTTGCAAGAATGAGTAATACTACCGTACTCAACAATCCACATGGAAAAGCTAAATAACTATATGCAAGAAGTTCAATGGATGGTTAGGGTTTACCTTAACAGGCATCTGTGGATGCATTTTGCAGTTTAAAGCAGTTTGACTTTAAAACAGTAAAACAATATTAAATAATAAATAATAACAACAGGGGTTTCTCAACAAATACACCAACCAGATCTACATCTCAAAAACTCTACTTATGCCTCATGTATTGGAATCACCCATGAACACAGCTTCATTAACCGGAAGCACAGCGTATTCGAATACCATTTGATACAGTCTGCAGAGTTTCTCGGCTTTACCCACAAGATTCCTTATGCTCGTACTGTCAGATCATAGACACGCAACATGTTAGCGTGCGACATGAGCTGAGATAACAAAGCTTTTTCACTGCTCAACCTTTCTAGTCTCTACCCGGTAGGTCCTTACTACATACAGCCCTCGGGAGACTCCACCGGCCGCTGCTATGGATCTTCTACCCCGATGCTGATAAGACCATACCGTTATGAAGACCAGCGAGTGTCCCTACAGGCCCACTCTTGTCCCACTCTAGGTGTTGTAGATATTCAATTGGAAGAGCAGTGTACTAGGCTAGGGAGTAATGACCACACCTGTGGTTGAGCGGTTTTCTGTGTCTGTTACTTTGGCACAAGGTTCTTGTCCTTACTAGTCTCACAGTGAAGCGATAGATCAAAACCAACACGTGGCTGTCTATCCTCCGAGCCTCACCTGTGACTCACTTTTTCCATCACAAGTCTATTGGGATGCCCAAATTCCTAGACACAACCCTCAACTTGAACCAAAACCATTGGCGAACCGCCAATACACTCCTTTGATTGATATCCACAATTTTGGTGACAAAGCTATTTGCATAGATAATATTTTATGTAGACTTGTCAAGGTGAATATGGTTCACAAGAAATCTTAACATTGTCAAGGTGAATATGGCCTACAAGTGTTAGGTGGGTTTGTATGTGGAGTAATTGGAATTATCTAAACATCATGGCATTCCAAAGATATTATTTCAATATTTGAAGTAAAAGGGCACAAATACAATAATAAAAGTAATATTAAATATATAAAATGTAGGTTCAAAATGATCAAAGAATGTGGCTTGCCTTCTTGAACAAAGTCCTGTAGATCCTGATCTTGTTTGACGTCTTCTGCAACTTGGTCTTCAATATCGTGACCTAACGGGAAGCAAAACAATAAAACAACCAAGTAAAATCCGGCTCGACAAGGAATGAGCTGGGAACAACATGCAAGTAAAAATAAATAAAAAAGAAACACAAAGAAAGTGGTGTGGGAGGGTGGGAATTTATCTGGGGTTTAATTGGACTGAACGGAGTGAAGAAATGGATTTCTGGGCTCGAAACGGACGAAATGGATATCAAATGCTGAATTAGGGTTTTGCGGATGAATAGTGTTGGATATTGAATAGCAATAATTTACTATTCATGGATGAAAAAGTGGTGAATAGTGCTGTGATTACTGTTCATAAAAATTAGTTTTTTTGGGTAGATAAATAGTAATTTTTTGGGATATGAACCGTAATTAAATTATCATGCTATGAGCGATTATGGTTCGGTGAAAATGGATGAAGAGTAAAGACCCGACCTTTTATCAGGCGGCCGAGGCACTGTTCGGCCGGCCGAATCGCTTGTTTGGCGAGCCAAACGGCCCAAAGACTGAGCTTAGCTAGAAACTCTACGCCCGTTTTGCCAAGACTCGCCCGAGCCAAGAGGAAGGAGACGGCGGCGATTGCGGTGGCGGCGGTGACCGACGACGGCGGTGGCCGGCACAGGGAGCATCACCGAAGCTAGGTGGTTCCATTTTGGGGTTTTGTGGGGGCGGAGGGGGTGCGAAAATGGGGTGGTGACGGCGACCGAGAGGTGGTGGCGGAGGAACACGGTGCCGGCGAGCTCCGGCGATGGAGGAGGTGGGGCGAGGTGGGGGAAAGATTGGCGGTGGTGCGGGGGTGCTACCGCCGGAGGTGGGAGGGAAGGGGAGGAAGGAGGGCGGCGGATTACCAAAGAACTCGCTTCGGGCGAAGAAGAGAGGCGGCGGCGGTTTCTTTGATTCCGCCGACGCTGGGGAAGGAGGGGGCTGGGGAGAAGCTGAAGGTGGGGATGAGGAGATGAGCGAGCCGGGGCGCAGCTTTTATAGCTCGGAGAGGCGGTGGGAGCAGTAGGGCAGCGGCGACAGTGGAGGCGAGGTGGCGGCGGGGGATTTGCTTCGGCGGCGCTGAGAGAGGAGCGGTGGCGGTCGAGGCGGGCCAGGTGGAGGCGGTGGAAGGCTCTAGAGAGGAGAGGTGGCGCGGGAGGTGGCGGTGACGGCAGCGGCGAGAGAGGTGATGGCGTCGGCGCTTACGCGGGGGAGAGAAGAAAGGGGAAGGAAGAAGAAAGCGCTGGAGGCGGATGCGCTTGGGAAGAAAGGCACCTCTGGCTGAGAAAAGCGGATTTCCGAAAGAGGAAAGCGGGTTTTCGGCGAAGATTTTTGAAAACAGAAATATTTTGAATTTGAACAAAAAGGTTCAAATTTTTTCAATTTTTCAAATTTTCGGACTGTTTCAGCGTCGACGTCGTCGGTGTATGTGTGTCGCCAGCAAAAGCTCGGAAGATCTCGTCGCCGCAGGAAGCTCTCCATCCCTGGAACGCCACGGACCGGCTTGTTGAGGTCGCCACCTGCGGGGAACGGGTGCCCACCAAGCTCGACAAGCTTGGGATAGGTAAGCCAAATTCACATGAATACAGGCTAAATTCAAACATAATTCAAAATTTGGTCAAAATTCATCATTTTTTTAATGAAATTCAGTCAAATTTGATTACCAATTTTGGCCATTTGCCCGAACTGAATTCGAAATTGCCGAAATTTTGGTAATTTTGACAATTTCACTCACCCTAGGAATTTTTTGCTACAACGAAATCGAAAACCCAGCCCGCAGCGAGGCGAGTAGAGCACGGTACGCGAGATAGTCCTTTTGTGCAGGGACTCGATGAGCTCCGCGAAGCCGCCCACCGAGCGCGGGTGATCGTCGGGGAGGCCGTCGGTGACGGACAGGAATCGGAGCCCGCGGCGACGCTGTCCAGCCTCCGTCTGCTGTGGTCCGTGTGGAGGAAGGTGACGTGGAGGCCGGCCCCGAGGAGCCCCGCGGCGAAGTGGAGCATGCAGTTGATGTGGCCCTGCGCCGGACGAGCACGTGCGCCGCCGCCATGCCTTGCCCGTCGCGTCGGGTCCCCCTCCGGCTAGCTGCAGACTCCGGCGCGCCATCCGCCAACTCGCCCACGACCGCGCCCCTTTCCGTCCATTTAAGCGGACGGTCACAGGCTCAATCATTCACAGCTACGTGTGCAATTATGCATTGCACATCGAAGTCAAGGGATCGATGGTGCAGACATGGTCCACTCCATGCAGCCGCTAAGCAGCTGAGGACGCGTCGCAGGCGCAACACCACATGTCGGATCAGGCTACCCGCTAGCTCTTTAACCACTCTTCTTTATCCATTCATTTGTGATCGATCCCGTACGTTTATTATTGCGGCAAACTAATTCGTAACACGTTATCAGCTAGAAACTCCTATGATTAACCACTGTTACGTTGCTGATTGCGCATCTTAGATCAGCACTTGCAGGCTGCAGCTGTTTATTTGCTCAACAGCGCATGCTGCTCCGAGCAACTCAATCCAACACATGAAATTCGAGAGGGAGAGAAAGAAAAAGTGTTATGCTGGCAACGGAAATATATTGCAAAAAAAAAAACGTGGATATTGGCCTAAATGCTGTTGTAGCAAGAACTATATATACTCAGAAATTACTAAGTGCGAGGTGTAAAACTCATAGAAGAACCACATTGGCACATATAGGCAGAAACTGTACACATATTATTTCAAACATCAAGTATATGGTGTGACAACCCGCACTATTTGCATATTGGTTAACGTAAAATATTTCCATTTCATTGCATCAAATTTTTTTTACAACATTTGTTTTACAAGCATTTACAATGTTTTTAGCAGTAAGTAACTAAAACCCTAGTTCTTCTCTTCTTGCCGTCTGTAGCAGCCGTTTCCTCATCGCCTTGCCTTTGAGCGCCTGTCCGTAGAGCCACCTCGCGACCCGTTTTCCTCGCTCGTAAGAAAAACCAGCAATCGGTTAGTAATCGTAGTGAGAGTATTCTTGTGAGCAGTAGTGTATAGAAGTTAAAGTTTAGAAAGTGGCCGTCAGATTTCCCGAAGTGCAGTAGAGTATCCGGAGTACCCTGAGTAGTCGGTCCCTTGGCAATCAAGATCCCCAGACCAACCGGAGTTAGTCGGCCCCTTGATCGCCAAGATATCCAGACCACCCAAGATCCTTCGACACCTGTCACTTCTGTGGGTCTCATCATCCGGCACTATTAGAACCCAACACCCACTATTTGCATTTGCCGAAACCACAAAGGCAAACCCTCATTGCATTCCCCGATGGCGACAAAGACAGTGCATTCCCCTTCCGAAGCCAAGACAACTACATTTCCCAAACAAATGCCTTCCCGATTAGCACCAAAGACATAGCCACAAACAAATGCATTCCCCCAAAGAGCGACAAAACCGGCAAATGCATCCCCCACAGAACCGACCACAAAGAATGCATCTCCCAGTACAACCGACAAAGAATACTGACCCACCCTGCATTCATCTCCCTCAGCAGCATAACACAGCCAGCAAAGCCAGCACCATATACATTCCCCCTGAAGCCACTTCCCAGATTCACAAAGCTAGCAAAGCAAGCAAAGCCAGCAAAGCCAAGCCATCCATTCCATTCCATTCCACAACCAGCAGAGGCAAGAACCGGAGGAGGTTCGGTGAGCCCATCAAGAAGAAGAAGAAGAAGCAGCCGAGGCGGAGGAGCCACGGCAAAGAAGCAGCGGCCTGAGCCCAGCCCAAAGACCGCAAACGGGAGCCGGAGCGAGAGAAGGAGAGCACCAGCCCAAGCCAGCACTGCCATCCGTTCTCCCCAACCTAGATCCATCACAAGGTAAACCCCAACACAAATCGATTTGCTTTGATCATCATCCATTCACATCACCAAATCTCAATAGCATCAATCTAGATTGCAATCATTTCCATCTCAGAGAAGTAGGGTTAGGGAGTAGAGTACCTAGGGTTACCGATGAGACCGAGACCGGCCAGCCATACTGGAGCCATGGCGGCCGGGAGGCCGAGCCGAGCAGTGCGAGGCGAAGCCGAGAAGCGAGAGAGCAATGGCGCCAGCGCCGAGCCGACCGGAGGAGGCGAGGTAGAGAGAAGCGCGAGGTCGAGCCGCGTAGGGCGGGTCGGGCCGGGCGACCTTAGGCACCGGAGGTGGTGGTGTGCGAGGCCGGCCGCGCGAGTAGATCGGAGCGGAGGAGACGCCGAGCCGGGCCGTGGAGCTGAGCGGAGCGGCCGAGGCGGAGGAAGCAGCATGGCGGCGCTGGCCGCGCGCCGCCGCGTGAAGGAGGAGGCCGAGCCGTAGCCGAGGGAGATGGCGCCCGGAGCCGGAGGCGGAGCGGCGGGTGGAGGCGATGGCGGCGGAGATTCCCGAGGGAGAGCGGGGGAGACGAGAGAGAGAGAGAGAGGCGTCGGTGTGAGGAGAGCGCGAGAGGTGAGGTTAGCGGCGGTGGGAAGGCGTCAGAGAGGGAGGCGTGAAGACCGAGGAGTCGGGCGAAGAGGGAGAGGAAGAGAGAGAGAGAGAGAGGGTTAGGGTTAGGATTAGTAATTAGGGTTAGGGTTAGGATTAGAAGGAGGGTGTTTAGCCGGTTTGGATGAGATTAGCCGGGTAGGTTAGATTAAGGAAGGTGATTAGATTAGGGGTTTAGTTGGTTTTGTTAGGATTAGTCGAGTAGATTAGCCGGTTAGTTAGTTGGTTTTGTAGTGATTAGGGTTTAGTAGTGTAGTAGTTAGTCGGTTGATTAGAAATTAGGATTAGAAGCTAGTTGTTTGGTTTTGAGTATAGAAACCGGTTTAGCCTAAGTGGTAGTGTTGTCAAGTGTTAGGCGTGAGTCAAGGCGATCCGGCCAGTTAAGCGAGTTAGCAGTAGATCGACTTTTAGCGGGAGAGTGCTAACCGGATTTGGTTCCAAAAAGTTTTATTAAATTAAAATATTGGCTAACATAGGAGTCGTCTTAGCATTTTATGCGTCTATTATCACTCAGACTCAACTAAGTATTTATTTATATATTATTCGTGCTACCGCTTTGCTACAGAGGGCAAACCAGTGCCGACAGGAGAAGCTGATAAGAGATTCGTCATCGTCGACCTTTCCTACAGCTCTAAAGGCAAGCTATCCCTTTGAGCATAAATATAGTTATGTTAAATGTAAACCGTATATTGCTCTATCATATATGTACTGCATCAAAACTACTTCTAAAAAACAAATTGGATTGAGATGATGAGAAAGATAAGAAAACTGAGATGAGAATGAGATGAGAATTACTATGTGGGTAAAGGGGGCCTTGGCAGAGAAAAGAGATGATGATGATGATGATGATGGTAAGAGGTGGGACCCTTTACCTACAGCTATAATATAAGGACTAACAAAACTCTTACTCGGTCAGATGTCGTAAAATCAGTGCCAACTATTTCCCCGTTTCGGCGGGCAGAAAATGCTACCTGTTTACGTAATTACGTTCTCCACAACGGGAATGTTGGGCACGGAGGATAGCCGGCCCAAGGTGGAGTGTTGAGCACGGATGAGAGCCGCCTCAACCAACATTGTTGGAACTCGGTGGAGGACTGGGTGCGCTCAGGACACCGACGGAAAACAATGGGTGGAGACTTAATCACGTAACCTGGAAAACGTTCTGTATTCTGAACTTGAAGTCGCATCAAAGGAAATGCGATGGACCTAGCTCATAAAGAGTTCAGAGTAGCTATGGGTAAAGTGGCGTAAGCCTGCGTAGTGCTATACAAATCATGAATTCATACCAGTCTCCTGGATTGGAGTCTACGGGAACCGTTAGGGGTCTTTCTTCTTTCCGAGTGACTAGTAGTATTTTCAGAATTAAAATTGCCACCTAATGTTTTAATGATTTATTTTCATAATGAGATGATTTTAGAATTTGTGATAAAGACCAGAGACTAATCATGCAGTGCACATTTTGCTATTAATGCTTGCTGAGTACTTTTTGTACTCAACCTTGTTAGTATCCTCCTTTGTTAGATCCTAGTCCGGCCGGGAGCCATCCCGAGTGGGACGAAGGACTTGCAGGTACCAATGCAGCAGCAGGAGGAGAAGGCACCAGCGGCGAGGACCTGAGCGAGATGGAAGCCATCTTTGACTCGTGGGACGAGTAGGAGGGTGGTAGTCCAGAGCAGACTCCAGAGCGGAGAAGCTTCCTTTTGAGTTTGTGTAATAGCTTTATTAAGAACTCTAGCTTTATGTGGCTACTACTGAAATAAAGATGTACAGTTTCTATTTTATTGTTCTGCTGCGCAACTCTGATAAAATGGCTTGCTATTCGTCGGAGCGGTGTTCTACCGGGCAGACGAATAGTAATCCGTATGCATAAGTGTGGGTAATCACACGGGGCGTCACATATGATCAGTGAGAGATCAGCATGATCTGATAAGATATAAACAAGTGGCTTACTAGCTAGCAGGCCACAATCGTACATATCATCTGCTCCTTATTAATTTGTAGGAGAAGAACAGCATAGCACGATTGGATTGAAAATGGCTCAGTGCTACTCTGAGGAGTACGTACTCCCGGTTCCATCCACCCTCGATCAATCCTGCCCCACGGGGATGCATTTTACTGTTGTTTCTAACCACCTAATTAGTTCGGCATGCATTTTACTGTTGTTCTTCTGTTAATAATGTGAGGTCAACAGATTGGTAATGCCCGATTACGTTTGAGTTCCTTGGTGTGTCGCTGACCAGATTGAAATTAATTGTGACTTAATACATTCCAAAAAAAGTTAGCTTTAATTCATTCATGAGTGTGTAGATGATACTTGCAACAGGAGAGTATATTTTAATTTTTTAATTGGACAGGAAATAGAATACAAATTCAATCTAACATGGATATAAATTATTGTCATTCTGGAATTTTAACTTTTTTTTTTCTCGAATTTGAAATTTCACTAGTGATCATTTTTTTCTTCTAATATCTGATTATTCAAAACACAAGCATGCATGGTATTTAAATTTAACCCACTACTGAAATTTAAATTGTATTATTTTAAATTTCGAATCAGTATTATGCACTATACTACACATTTTCAAACTGAACAAAGAAGAATGTTTTTCATTTAATACTATGGTATGGAATGACATGCCCATTTAATATGTTACTAATTTAGGTGTTTCCTTACATGTCACATTTACATTTAGCCGAAACTAATCTTGACCAATCAACGGTTGATATTGAAATATACTCTTACCTCTATGATTGTGGTAGGAGGGTGTACCATAAAAAAGTTTACTTTGCAATGTACTGTTTGCTTTGAATCATTAGAAAAATATTTTTGGTACATATTTTCATCAATTTTTTTTTAAATGGGTAAATATTTTCTGTCAAATGTTGAAATATATTTTCAGTACATATTTTTGTATTTTTTTTTTGGAGTTCGTGACATTTTCACCATCTTTGGGTACATATTTTTGTAATTTTTTTTTTGGAGTTCGTGATTGTGGTAGGAGGGAGTACCATAAAAGAGCTCAGTTAGTAATGTACTGTTTGCTTTGAATCTTTAGAAGAAAAAAATTAGGTACATATTTTCATCAATTTTTTTTTTAAAAAAATCGGTAAATATTTTTGGTCAAATGTTGAAATATATTTCCAGTACATATTTTTGTAATTTGTTTAGGGAGTTCGTGACATTTTCACCATCTTTGGGTACATATTTTTGTAAACCTTTTGGAGTTCGTAACATATTCACCGTTTTTTGTAGATATTTTTTTTAAAAGTTTAAGTTTGTAACGTTTTTTTGTTTTACAAAACTAAAAACGAAAATGTTAGAAACTTCAATTTTTTCAATAGCCATCCATCATCCATTTGAGGGAGAGAAGTGCCACGTGATCATCCAATGTGTGTTAGACAGAGGGAGTCTTGCACCAATCTCAAGAACATGTGGGCCTAGGATAATGCATGTAGCCACAACTGCTTTCGGTAAAACCACACGGTTTGTTAGGTGCAATTTGAATTTAAAAATTACCAAAATCTAGTGAATTGGAGTTGGAAATTAGGCACTAATTTGAATGTTTCTTGAAATGTGCGGACTACAAGGAGGTTTAAGAGCGATGAACGAACCCTTTTGTTAAAAAAAATGGGGCGGTTTGTTTTTCTGGTTTTTGTCGAAAACCTGCTGGTGTGACGAAAAATATTTTAAAAATAATATCTTCTAAATTTTATTTTCAATTCTGAGCCTTTTGATCATGGCACAACATACGGTGTGACGAAAACACTCTATCACACCCGTACCACAATATGGTCGAAGTTGTCACGATAGCCCTGGGAGCCAACACACGTTCGTTTTAGGATAAGTGCTGTCACACTAAAAGGGACGGCGCGATAACACTCGTTTGCTACGCCGAGGACCGTGACATAACAACACACCACGTATTGTGGCTTGATTAAAGGGTTAGAATTGATAATAAAGTTATAGAGTTATTATCTTTAAAATATTTCGAAAAAATAAATTAAATAATAAACAAAGTTCGTGCAGTTTGTTCCTGCGCCTGCGGACCCACGCCCAGGCCCTCACCGTCCACAGGTAGCAGCCCAGGATAAGATGATAATACAAGCCAGAAATATCACACAACTTTCCAAGCGCGCACACACAGTGTGCAGTGTGCAGTGCAGTCATCACTCGTCGCAATTCAGGAATAGACACTCCGATTCATCGAACACTGCACTCCTCAGCAATGGGAGCAACTCTGCAATTCATCAGTCTCCTAGGCTTCGCCTCGCCCTTTCTTGCTCCTTCCTACAACAACACCGGATGCAGCAGCATCAAGAAACAGAGCTGCTCTGTCCACCTGCCACGGCAGAGGAGGAGGCTCTGTGCCCGTGCCGTTGAGACGGACGCCACCGGCGGCGAGCCAGCCGCCGCCGCCGCGGAGCCTCCATCCATCGACTTCGCGTTCGTCAGCGTGAGTTCTTGGCCTCGGTTTGATGTTCTGCACATCGCGTTGTCTCTTGCATTAGGCGTTTCTTGTTGCGCGTCTGCATGCAGCCTCGGTTGCTGCCGGACGGGACGCCGGACGTGCACTACCGGATGGCGTGCGGCGGGCAGAAGCTCAGGGACATCATGCTCCAGGGATTCATCGATCTCTACGGTCCTTACGTGAGTGCGGTATTTGTTTGTCCTTCGCGTTGCGCGCTTGTGCCAGGTGGTGACGCTGCTCTGTTGCTGCAGGACAAGCTTCTGCTCAACTGCTCAGGAGGCGGCGTGTGCGGGACCTGCATCGTGGAGGTATGCAAATTCCGGAAGACCATGCTTTAGCTTTGCTTGTTTGAAAGTGTTGGAGATTGGATAAGCATCTCTCTACTATCTTCCCTCTCCACAAAATTAGCCTTCTCGATACCAATTGAACCTCTGAAAACTCAATCCAGTGCAGATCAAGCGAACAGCATGTTAGTCGTTTCAGCACAGACATTTTTTGTGGATATGGTGATCTTGTCATTAATGTCAGGGGTCTGGAACTCACTATACTTGCAGTACTGGCTGAACTAAGAGAAAAGCTGGACCCAATATTTTTACCCTATACAATTTTTTCAGGTGGTTGAAGGCAAGGAATTGCTTTCTCCAAAGAATGAAATAGAAAAGGAAAAGCTTAAAAGGGTATATGCACAACTCCCTCCATTCATAACTTGTAATCATTTTTTTTTCTCTTAAAAGGGGCACTTTCTCTGTATTTTAAAAATGCAAAGAAAGAAACTTCTAAGATCAAAACAGTGTTACTTTGTGCTAAAATTCTGTATTCTTCAGAAACCCAAGAACTGGAGGTTAGCGTGCCAGGCTACGGTTGGCAACCCGGAATCAACTGGGCAGGAATGTATTCTCATCATAATTTTGTACATGCTGAAAATTTCTGCATACTGATTTCTGAACATCGCGAATTGGAAACGTTGCAAGTGCTTCTTCATTGCAGTTCTTATCTGACTGGCAACAGTAACAGCATGCCCCTGATGTCTTGTTAATTTGTGCAGATGGTCATTCAGCAATTGCCAGAGTGGAAGATACACAAGTGGGAAAAGTAATTAGTAGTACCCTTGTGTTGATTATACAGCAGATTTCATCACCATGGGAAAAGAAGAGAGAGAAACACTTGATCAGGAGAAGAGCCGGTGAAGGTGATGCTTTTCACAGTACTCCATGCAAAACCTTGAGCATTCTGTCTTTTGCAGCTACCACATGGAGCATGGATGTAATTAGCTAGTCCTGGTCTGTAAATTGTCCCCTTATTTAAAGAGTAATAGCAAAGGTCCATGATTTTACCAACACCTGCATATATTTCAGCTAAATTTTGTACCAGAGATACCTGTGATTGAAACCTTAACAAGGAGGTATGAACTATGAAGTAACAAAGGAGGCGTGCATAGGAGTCCCATATATTTCTGGTTGAACATTTTTTAAAGAGTACAAGGAGGACGTATGCCACACGCACAAATATGAAACTTTGCATTGAGCATACATTTTTCTTTTTTGAAGGATGTATTTGGCATACTTAACAATCAGATTTCTAGAACTTGACAGGTTGAACATGACACACTTGGTTTTCTCGAAAGCCTCTGAATCGCGTTAATCCAACGGTTCCTGACGGTTGGTAATCTAGCTGATTTGTAAGAAAATAAAAGATGCAGAAATGTCGACTACTCCCCGTACAAAACCATGTAAGGCGCTGCTTGGAACGCGAATTGAACTGTTTCCGTAAAACTACATTTTTATGGGTGACATTCCATTCAAGTAAACTTCATCATACTTTTTTTTTGTTACCAAAAATGTAATGTAATTTGGAACCAGATATCTGGAAGGTTGTTTCAGTGCCTAGTGCTTCCAATTTCCATTTTTTGGACAAGCACCAACATCTACTAGCCACAGCAAGCACATGGACCGCCTGTGCTACCGCAAGATACTCCACTAATTGATCACAGCAATGCGATTCATGCGACAAAGACGTTCGAGTTGTGAATTGTGATCCATTTTAAAACTGCTCCCTCAATTAGATTTGGTGGAGTGCACTCACAGAGGAAAAGGTAGGAGACAATAACCCAATCGGGATCAGCCAGCCTGCCGTTTGTTCGGCCGGCCGGACGGCGAGGAGGCAACCGACGGACATGGCGGCGGTGCACGTGCTCCTGCTCCCGTGGCCACTGCAGGGCCACATCAACTGCATTGTTGAGTTTGAGTGTGGAACGAATTGAGTTGAGCGTAATACAAATTTTATTTTTTACTCTAACTCATAGTTCTACTATTATACGGAGCTTTTCATGTATCACTATAAAAAAAATATCCCTGTAGATCATAGAAAAAAAAACAAGAGTTTTATTATAAACATCTCCTCATAAAGTGATATTGTTTTTGTGCGTCCATGGCTTTTCCCTAAAGGGTTTTTCATGTAAAATTCGTGTCTCATGTTCTTATTTTTCTGTGTATTATTTACCACAAGTGGTATCAGAGCACAAGAGATTTGATCGAAAAAATCGTTGGATTACGTCTCACGAGTTGCGATCCACGGAAGAAGGGGTGATGCACAGACCATAGGAGAGTGTACCCTAGATCTATCGAAGAACATGTTTCACCAAACCAAGATGACATTCACGCGAATCATGGATATGTAAGCAAATTTGTTGTATGACATACGTGATGTTCGGACAAGTGAAAGTGTGATACCGAAGGGCACCGACAATGCTACAAGTGAGATCATCAACCTGTGGTCCGACAGTGGAATGAAGTTTTGGTGAGGTATCAATGGGGTGGATGATGGTTTGCAAGAAACCATGCCAGCACGGTCAAGGAGCTCATCAGCATATGAGGCTTGTGACAAGAATATACCGGCAATGGACCGGGTGACGGTGATACTAAGAAAGTGAAAGAGATCACCTAGATCGGCCATAGCAAATTTTGAATGTAGAGAACCAATGATGTGAGATAGGAGAGAGGTCGAGGATACTGTGAGAATGATATCATCAACGTACAAGAGAAGATGCGCGGTACCGAGACCACTATGTGAAATAAAGAGAAAGGTATCGGATTTATAACATGAAAACCCGAGGAAGCCAATGAAAGAAGCAAAGCAAGTGTACCATGATCATGGAGCCTGTTTGATACCGTAGAGGGATTGGTTAAAACGACACACATGAGAAGGACGAGAAGGATGAATGAAACCCGAAGGTTGATGATAGTGCACTACCTCAGAAATATTTCCATGGAAGAAAGCGTTTTTGACGTCAAGCTGATGGATAGGCCAACCAGAGGAGACAGCAAGAGAGAGAACAGTTTGAATGGTGGCTGGTTTGACAACCAAACATGAATGTTTCATTGAAATCAATGCCAACCTGGTGGGAAAAATTGTGTAAAACCCAGTGAGCCTTGTAGCGAGCAAGGGTACCATCTGGTTGAAACTTATGCCCAAAAAATCCATTTGCTAGAAATAATATTGGAATTAGGAGGTGGAGGTACAAGATCCCATGTATGGTTGGAGAGAAGGGCCTGAAATTCGTCCTCTATGGCAGAGTGCCAATTCAGATCTCGAAGAGCCCCGCGAACAGATTTCAGAAGAAGAGAAATATCAGTGGAGATAATGGCATGAACATTTAGTTTGTCATGAGGTGGGACACAAATGCCAGACTGAAGACACGTGCATACGAATGAGAGGGCGGAACTGGCAACAAAGACCCTACCGTGGGAGAAGTAGGAGGTGCCATGGCAAGAAAAAATGCTATCGCGACAAGATGTGTATCACCTGTGGCAGAGGCAGTGGGAGGGGCTGCCGTGGCACAAAGAGGCGTTGCCGCGATAGGTAATGCAGCACCTACGGTAGGGAGTGCAGGAGGGGCTGCCACGGCAGGGGCGATCGCACATATGGAAGGGGCACGGGAGGAGCTGCCGCCGCAGGGACCCGGTTTATCAGGCTTGTAATGCTTAACCATCCACTTGGTTCTAGCATCACAAATCAAATAAAGCGAGACTCGAGACATGTATACTTCCCAGAAATGCAGTATACAGACCTCTTTATAAAAAGTCATGCATCAATTTCATTCAATCACATAGAACCGAAGCAGAACTTAACAGATCCAAAGACATACATAGTAAAGTTATTACAAAAGAGAGGCCGACCGGCCCAAAATCATACAAATAATTTAAACAACGGAAGCAAAAGTGCCATAAGATGGCCATAAACAAGAGAGCCAATCAGTGTGCCTTTAACCCACAAGGCAACCGACCGAGCCGCCAAGCTAGTCGTCAAACCCGCAGCACATCTCACAAAAGTGAGGTCCTTGGGGCTCACCTTCCTCCTCTGCAACAAATAGTTAAGCAAAGCAAATGAGTACAAAAATTGTACTCCGCAAGACTAACGTGTAGAATAACAGACCTATACATATGCTACATGCAAGCTTATTTGAGTGGAGGCTGTATGTTTTATTTTCAGCATAAAGCAATCTTTATTTGCAATAAGATAGTACATTTGAAAGCAAGTTTACAATCTGTTTTTATTGTTCAAATAACAGCTGACAACAATAATAACAATAGATAGATGACAACAACAATCCTGGAAGTGACATACCACTAGTCACCACAACAGTAGTATGAATTACCAATTCATACCAACCATGTCAAATTTTCATTAAAAGGTTGAAGTCTAACTCTTGCAAAACCTAACCAAGCGTGCCCATAACCTAGAACGAGGCTATTCGAATAGTTTTATCCCTGCAGGGGTGTACCAATGTACCCACAAGCCAGACCGCTTTTTTGCCAATCTATTAAGCACACTTCCTTAGGTATGCCGGCACGGCTAAGTCCTACGAGATATTTCCAATATTATGCATTAACTGCGAGTCGCCCGTATGGATAGAAACCTATACGTTGTGTCGGAGTCATCGTAAAGCCTCGGTCAACTGCCCCTCACGGGCAAAGCCTTGGACAACTACGATGCCCCTCGAGGTGGAGAACCTACAGGAACTCCACCACCGCACACCCAACACAATAACACGATCCTTTTCACACAACACACACAACCCACCTCCTGCGACTCGGAGTTAACACACGCCAAAGTACTCAGTCAAGAGAGGTCCCATATCCCTCTCGCGTGGTTAGCACGCAAAATTGCTTGGAGAGTGTGACACAAGATGTTCGGTCCTTGTTGACCTAGGCAAGACATCCACAAACCCAATAACCCACCATCCAACCATTTGCCCAAGTCTAAATCAGTTTTTCATTTTTAGATTTTGACTTTATAAAATAACAAAGCACAAGTGCTGGACATAAAGGAATAATAATTAGATTTGTGTGATCAAGACTATCGACTAAATCGATGATCGCCCATTAATACCGAAACTAAGCATTTCTAAGCAATTTCAAATCGCAATCTACTAAGTGACAAGAGCTCATCCAACGAACTCCAATCACAACAAATAACCTAGGCTCAGGTAGTAGCGGATAATCAATTCCTACATATTATGCAACTATATGATCCACTAATCATAATTTAACACAACATAGCAATGCATACATACAAGTTGCAAACAATATATTAGACTTAAAAAATACTGGGATTAACATGATCAAACTGCTTTCCTGGTTGCTGCTACTCAATATGTTGTTGAGGATCACTCTCGTGGTTGACACAATCGTTGGAACATAACGAAAGAGCGAAAAAGAATCGATAAGAACAAAGAAAACACAAAGACTCAACAGCAAACTTTCTCCAAATGCTTTGAAAATTTTACAGCTGCAAGAGCATTATTTATAAAGCATTTAGCAACAAGAACCAATTGATTTGGATTCTTAATGCAAAAGATATGAGCAAAACAAATCTGCTCAACCTTATAAATCATAAATACTACTATTCATTACAATTAAATTGGAAAAAGTAACATGTTCAAAACTAATTTTCACAGTAAGCTCATTAATAGAGGAATCCAATAAAATTGGATTCACTCAAAAATAGTTTACAGAGAAATAGTTATGCATTTTACAAGTTAATGTTATTTTTCAGTTAACAAAAAATCCTTTCGGGAAAATCCGAAATTAAAACGACGTGGACGAATTTGGATCGTTGATCTTGGATCCAACGGTCCAAGTCCACGGGACAAGGCGAGGGCACGCGGCTCACCAACCCCACCGTTGGATTTAGATCCAACGGTCCACGTGGATCGGGACGTTCGGATGGTCCGAACGTTCACACGCACATGAGCCGTTGATCTTGAATCAAACGATCCACGGTGATCGAAACGGTCGAGCGGTCCGAACGTTCACGCGAACCGAAACTGGAACCGTTGATCTTGGATCCAACGGTCCATGTGGATCGCAGCGTTCGGGCGGTCTGAACGTTCATTCGAACCCGAACCGTTGATCTAAAGATCGACGGTCCTCAGAGAACTACTTTCTAAACGCTTGCGCATAGTTCGCCCGACAAAAACGACAGCGAAGGGAGGCTCACCGCCGGCGACTTTGGTCACGGCGGCGCGAGCTAAGGCCCAAAATGGGTTCGCAATAGTTTTTCGCACACACTGGGACCATAATTTGCGGCTGCGGCGGTCTAGAACGCCGGCAAGCCGGAGTTGACAGAGGTGACCAAAAACGGTCGAAAACGAAAAATACAAAGAAGCTCTGCTGCGGTCCAAGTAGGCAAGTGCCAAGCATCTAAGGACTAAAGTGGAGCTACCTGAGCACGGGAGAGACACAGAGAAATGTTGGAGCTGCTCCGGCGCTGAGGAAGAAGAAAGGGGATGAACTTCGGCCGAAACAAAGAAAATCAAAATTCAGCCAAGCCCTGAGAAAGATAAGTGAAATTGAGCGAGGGTTAAGCTCAAGTGATTAAAGAGGGAGCAAGAATTGTTAAGGGAGAGCCACTGTGGTACCGCCTCCACTGTAAGCTTGAAGCTCGGTAATGGCGGCCGAAATGATTTCGGGTGAATCAAGCTCAAACAAGCACTGAGGTGCTAGCTTGAGTTGCGGAAATGCTAAAGGAAGCCAAAGGGAAACAATAGAGCTTAAATAGCTGAGATGGCAGAGAGCAACGACAACATTTTCTCCACGGGTCAGCCCTGCCATGGGAGCTCTAAGAGTGATGGGAGCAGTTGAACAATGGACGTTTGAGGGCGGTGCACGACGAGCATTTAATGCGAGCAGAAGGAGCCGTTTAAAGGTGGTCACTGAGGTGACCCTACACTGCGCCATGTCCCGCACACGCCATGGCTCTGTCTCAGCTGCAACGTTTGCTCAGACGCGAGGAAGGAGATGATGCGGCCACCGTTGGATCAATATCGGACGGTCCAAGTGAACGGGACGATCGGCCGGTCCGAACGTTCACTTCAATCCAGGCCGTTGATCTAGATCCTATGGCGCACACTGCGCGAGACGTTCGGATGGTCCGAACGTTCACTTCAATCCAGACCGTTATCTCCAAATCGGACGGTTTCCCTGTGATTGAGTCGGCAACTCTCCGCGCCAATCGTGGATCGTGTGATGACGATCCGACGGCCCACAGCGCCCGCGCTCGATCGACCGCGGCGGTGCAGTTAGTTGATTGAACCAAGTCAAGTGGCTCGAGCCCGAGTCTGACTCGAACCCAAGGAACAGTGAAAACCAGCTAGGGTTTGAATTAAAAGCTGAGATTTTGAGGAATTTCTTGAGGTAGAAAATAAGCTCCAAAAATCATGAGATTTTAACTGGAGGTTGCTGACTTAAGGATTAACCTTACGTAAAATTTCCAGAGATTTTCATGTACTGCATTCTTCTCCAAAAATTCCAGAATGTTTGAGTTAGGGTTTGTACAAGGTTGGACTTTGTTTGACTTGCCTCCAAAATTATCAAATAATTTCTAAAAATTATGAAATAATTCAGAGCGGTCACACAACAGTCCTAGCTCTAGGAAAAATTATTTCCAGGGGGTTGGACACAAGATTTTTTTTACCAAGGAGGTTCAGGACCTGAGGGAATTGGGGATTTTGAGTTTGATTTTTCCACAATCCCTGTACAAGAATTATGGAACTGATCAAAAACATCCCGATGTGAGAAAAGTTTTAATTTCTCCTCATTTTTATACATTGGAAACACAATTCCACATTTGGGATGTTACAAAACCTCCCCCCCTTTCAAAAATCTCGTCCTGGGATTTGGCTCACTCGGTAAACAAAGATGGATAGTCTGCACAGAGACAATCTTCCCTTTCCCAAGTAGCCTCATCCTCAGAATGGTTCGACCACTGAACTTTAAGGAATCTGATGGTTCTATTCCTTGTTCTTCGTTCAGCCTCATCGAGTATGCGAACACGGTGCTCGCGATAGGTCAAATCCTCTTGGACATCGAGAGTTTCCAACGGAGCTTCCTCAGTTGGAACACGGAGGCACTTTTTTAGCTGGGATACATGAAAAATATTATGTACCCCCTCAAGTGCAGCTGGCAACTCCAACTTATAGGCAACAACTCTCTTTTTCTCGATAATACGGTAGGGACCGACATATCGAGGAGCTAGCTTGCCCTTGACGCCGAAACGTTGATAGCCCTTTAAAGGAGAGACTTTGAGATAGACAAAGTCATTAGGCTCAAAGCACAACTCACGACGAAGGCGATCCGCATAGCTCTTCTGCCTGGATTGAGCTGTGCGTAAGCGATCACGAATAAGCTGGACTTGACTCTCGGCCTCATTGATCGAGTCCGGGCCAAAGAAAGGTCTTTCGCCGGTCTCAGACCAATTCAACGGGGTTCTACACTTTCTTCTTTATAAGGCCTCGAAAGGTACCATGCCGAGACTGGCCTGAAAGCTGTTGTTATACGAAAACTCGGCAAATGACAAGCATTTCTCCCATTGCTTCCCATAGGAAAGAACACAAGCACGGAGCATGTCCTCCAACACATGGTTGACCCTTTCGGTCTGCCATCAGTTTGAGGGTGATATGCGGTGCTAATAGAAAGGCGAGTTCCCATAGCCTCTTGCAAACTATGCCAAAACCGGGAGGTAAAGAGTGAATCGCGGTCAGAAACGATCGTCTTTGGTACACCATGCAAGCTCACGATGCGGGCAATGTAGAGATCCATCAAATGACCTACACGGAGATCAGTCTTGACCGGAAGGAAGTGCGCCACCTTAGTTAGCTGATCAATGAAAACCCATATGGAATCATTTCCCTTGGAGGTACGGGGCAGACCGGTGATAAAATCCATCCCGATCGAATCCCACTTCCACTCAGGAATAGGCAAAGGCTGAAGCAGGCCTGCTGGACGCTGATGCTCGGCCTTGACACGACGACACACGTCGCACTCGGCAAAGAACTTCGCGATCTCCCTCTTCATTCGGGTCCACCAAAATCTCTGACGGAGATCTTGATACAGCTTTGTGGCCCCGAGATGAATAGACAAAGGCGAATCATGGGCCTCGCGGAGGATCAAATTCCGCAATTCCATGTCCTTTGGAACCACAAGGCGTTGCCCGAACCTCACAACACCATGCTCATTCTCAGAGAAGCACTTGGTTGTTCCATTCTTGACATTTTCCTTGACGCGGTTCACTCCAACATCCGATTGCTGAGCAATCTTAATCCGATCCACCAAGGTTGGTTGCACAACCAAGGCAGCGAGGGAACCCTGCTCAACTAAACCCAAGTTGAGATGCTGAAATTCCTCAAAAAGGGTGGGCTGATGCTCCTTGAGCAACAAGGCATTGCAATGCGCTTATGATCGAGCGATCGGCAGCGACATTAGCCTTGTCCGGATGGTAGTGAATACCCATGTCATAGTCTTTGATCAACTCCAACCATCTCCTTTGCACGAGGTTCGGTCGGGTTGGGTGAACAAATACTTTAAGCTTTGTGATCGAATACACTTCACAACGACACCGATTAGGTAATGTCGCCAAATCTTAAGTGCATGAATCACAGCCGCCAACTCCAAGTCATGGGTAGGATAGTTGAGTTCATGAGGTCTCAATTACCTTGATGCATAGGCCACTACCTTGCCTTCTTGCATAAGGACACAACCGAGTCCTCGACGAGAAGCATCGCAAAAGATATCGAAGCTTCGATGAATATCGGGAAGAACGAGAACGGGAGCGGTGGTCAAACGCTTCTTGAGTACTTGGAAGCTTTCCTCACACGCATCGGACCATAAGAACTTCTTGTCCTTTTTGAGCAACTCCGTCATCGGCTTCGCGATTTTGGAGAAGTTCTCGATAAAGCGACGATAGTATCCCGCTAAACCAAGAAAACTCCGCACTTCGGTTACCGAAGTGGGCTGATTCTATGAAAGAACATCACTAACCTTGTTAGGATAAACGGCTACGCCTCCTGCTGAAAGAACATGGCCCAAGAAAGCCACTCCCTTCAACCAGAATGCACACTTGCTGAACTTCGCATACAGCTGGTGCTCACGAAGCTTGCCTAACACAAGCCTCAGATGCTCATCGTGCTCCTCATCATTCTTGGAGTAGATAAGAATATCATCGATGAAGACCACGATAAACTTATCCAAATACTCTATGAATACCGAATTCATGAGGTTCATGAACAAGGCAGGAGCATTGGTTAAGCTGAACGACATGACGGTGTACTCATACATGCCGTAGCGAGTAGAGAAAATCGTCTTTGGAATATCCTCAGGTCGTATCCGAACTTGATGATATCCCACTCTCAAATCAATTTTGGAGAAAACTTGAGCTCTATTTAATTGATCAAATAGATCATCAATGCGGGGCAATGGATACTTGTTCTTTACAATTACTTCATTAAGCTGACGATAATCAACGCACATGCGTAAAGTATGGTCCTTATTCTTTACGAAGATTGCTGGACAACCCCATGGAGATGAGCTAGGGCAGATGAAACCCTTCTCTTGTAGCTCACTAAGTTGCTTCTTCAACTCCACCAACTCGTTCAGTGGCATCCGATAAGGCCTCTTTGAAATCGGGGCGATACCGGGAGCCAATTCAATGACAAACTTGAGATCACGAACTGGTGGCATCCCTGGAAGATCATCAGGAAAGACATCAGTGAAGTCACAAACTGTTGGGACTTCACTAATATCTAGAGCGGGCTTCGCTTCAAGCACGAAGAGATGCGGACCTAGCGACCGGCGAGCGAAAAGCTTAACCCGTCACGAAGGACTAGATAGAGAGACACACTTCTTGGCGTAATCGATTTGTCCCTTGTGCTGAGACAACCAATCCATGCCAAGAATTACATCTAGACTTGCGGAATGGAGGATGATAAGATTCGCTAAGAATCTCACTCCCTCGATCTCAATTGGGACATCCCTACACTTAGATTCAGCTCTCAACTCCGAACCAGGAGAGCGAATGAGTACCGGGACCAGAAAAAGCAAAGCCGAAAGAAAGCAAACAGCTAACGACTAGGGGAATGAAATATCACCCTAATCGAAAGCCAAAAACAGCAAGTATATAAACTTTAAAAGGCTTATAAAAAGACTCCACAAACAGCAAGTAATCACCCAAAACCAAAGCTCAACTTCCCAATGCAACTAACCCATATTGAATGAACGAGTAATTGATTGAGAAGATAAAAATTAGAATATAACGTAAGATCTAATACCACTAAAGAGCAAGGTTAAATCAGCGAAATTAGTATTAGATACATAGCTAACTAGTATCACATCTTACCCTTTTATTCCCCCAAGTTTTAGTTGATTAACCTCTCATTTTCTACCCCATTTAGAACCTTTGAGTTTGCTGTCCAGAAATTGAAAGATCGTTGTCCAGGTTTTGCATCCAAGCTTCTAGTCGAAATTACCCATTCCAGAAACTTCAAAACCTTGCAGAGGGCAGCCAACACTTCAATTTGCCAAACTCATTAGTTCCCAAAACCTAATTAAACGATAACCACTATCTTTGAAGAAAGGAGAGGTAAACCATCTTTAAAACTCAATTAGAGTAAGGTGAGAGGAGAAAGCTAAGATAGGTAAGGAGTAAAATCTGAGAATTACTTAAGCTTTCATAAATCATTTGATACTTTGAAAATAAGGTTTTCTAAAATATCCTAAAAGACGACCAAGCTTGGGTTACTACGGTCAGTATGGCTGTGATACCAACTCTTGTGAGACCCCGGTTTATCAGGCTTGTAATGCTTAACCATCCACTCGGTTCTAGCATCACAAATCAAATAAACCGAGACTCGAGACATGTATACTTCCCTAAATGCGATATCTGAGACCTCTTTACAAAAAGTCATGCATCAATTCCATTCATTCACATAGAACCGAAGCAGAACTTAACTGATCCAAAGACATACATAGTAAAGTTATTACAAAAGAGAGGCCGACCGACCCAAAGTCATACAAATAATTTAAGCAATGAAGCAAAAGTGCCATAAGATGGCCATAAACAAAAGAGCCAATCGGTGTGCCTTTAACCCACAAGGCGGTGGCCAAGCCGCCAAGCTAGTCGTCAAACCCAAAAGACATCTCACAAAAGTGAGGCCCTTGGGGCTCACCTTCCTCCTCTGCAACAAATAGTTAAGCAAAGCAAATGAGTACAAAAATTGTACTCCGCAAGAATTACGTGTAGAATAACAGACCTATACATATGCTACATGCAAGCTTATTTGAGTGGAGGTTGTATGTTTCATTTTCAGCATAAAGCAATCTTTATTTGCAATAAGATAGTACATTTGAAAGCAAGTTTACAATCTATTTTTATTGTTCAAATAACGGTGACAACAATAATAACAATAGATAGATGACAACAACAATCCCGAAGTGACTAAGCACTAGTCACCACAACAATAGCATGAATTACCCATTCATGCCAACCATGTCAAATTTTAATTAAAAGGTTGAAGTCTAACTCTTGCAAAACCTAACCAAGCGTGTCCATAACCTAGGATGAGGCTATTCGAATAGTTTTATCCATGCAGGGGTATACCAATGTACCCACACGCCAGACCGCCTTTTTGCCAAGCTATTAAGCACACTTCCTTAGGTATCTTGCAACACGGCTAAGTCCTACGAGACATTTCCAATATTATGCATTAACTGCGAGTCGCCCGTATGGATAGAAACCCATACGTTGTGTCGGAGTCATTGTAAAACCTCGGTCAACTGCCCCTCACGGGCAAAGCCTTGGACAACTACGATGCCCCTTGAGGTGGAGAACCTACCCGGAACTCCACCACCGCACACCCAACACAATAACACAGATCCTTTTTCACACAACACACACAACCCACCTCCTGCGACTCGGAGTTAACACACGCCAAAGTACTCAGTCAAGAGAGGTCCCATATCCCTCTCGCGTGGTTAGCACGCAAAATTGCTTGGAGAGTGTGACACAAGATGTTCGGTCCTTGTTGACCTAGGCAAGACATCCACAAACCCAATAACCCACCATCCAACCATTTGCCCAAGTCTAAATCAGTTTTTCATTTTCAGATTTTGACTTTATAAAATAACAAAGCACAAGTGCTGCACATAAAGGAATAATAATTAGATTTGTGTGATCAAGACCATCGACTAAATCGATGATCGCCTATTACTACCGAAACTAAGCATTTCTAAGCAATTTCAAATCGCAATCTACTAAGTGACAAGAGCTCATCCAATGAACTCCAATCACAGTAAATAACCTAGGCTCAGGTAGTAGAGGATAATCAATTCCTACAGATTATGCAACTATAGGATCCACTAATCATAATTTAACACAACATAGCAATGCATACATACAAGTTGCAAACAATATATTAGACTTGAAAAATACTGGGATTAACATGATCAAACTGCTTGTCTGGTTGCTGCTACTCAATATGTTGTTGAGTATCACTCTCGTGGTTAACACAATCGTTGGAACATAACGAAAGAGCGAAAAAGAATCGATAAGAACAAAGAAAACACAAAGACTCAACAGCAAACTTTCTCCGAATGCTTTAAAAATTTTACAGCAGCAATACCATGATTTATAAAGAATTTAGCAATAAGAACCAATTGATTTGGATTCTTAATGCAAAAGATATGAGCAAAACAAATCTACTCAGCCTTATAAATCACAAACTATTCATTGCAATTAAATTGGGAAAAGTAACATATTCAAAACTAATTTTCACAGTAAGCTCATTAATAGACGAATCCAACAAAATTGGATTCACTCAAAAATAGTTTAAAGAGAAATAGTTATGCATTTTACAAGTTAATGTCATTTTTCAGTTAACAAATAATCCTTTCTGGAAAATCCGAAATTAAAACGACGTGGACGAACTTGGATCGTTGATCTTGGATCCAACGGTCCAAGTCCACGGGACAAGGTGCGCGCACGCGGCTCACCAACCCCACCATTGGATTTGGATCCAACGGTCCACGTGGATCGGGACGTTCGGATGGTCCGAACGTTCACACGCACATGAGCCGTTGATCTTGGATCCAACGATTCACATTGATCGAAACGTTCGGGCGGTCCGAACGTTCACGCGGAACCGGAACCGTTGATCTTGGATCCAATGGTCCATGTGGATCGAAGCGTTCGGGCGGTCCGAACGTTCATTCAAACCCGAACCATTGATCTAAAGATCGACGGTCCCCAGAGAACTACGTTCTAAACGCTCGCGCATAGTTCTCCCAAAAAAAAACGACGGCGAAGGGAGGCTCACCGCCGGCGACTCTGGTCACGGCGGTGCGAGCTAAGGCCCAAAATGGGTTCACAATAGTTTTGCGCACACACTGGTACCATAATTCGCGGCTGCGGCGGTCTAGAACGCCGGCAAGCCGGAGTTGACAGAGGTGACAAAAAACGGTCGAAAACGAAAAATACAAAGAAGCTCCGCTGCGGTCCAAGTAAGCAAGTGCCAAGCATCTAAGGACTAAAGTGGAGCTACCTGAGCACGGTAGAGACACAGAGAAATGTTGGAGCTGCTCCGGTGCTGACGAAGAAGAAAGTGGATGAATTTCGGCCGAAACAGAGAAAATCCAAATTCAGCCAAGCCCTGAGAAAGATAAGTGAAATTGAGCGAGGGTTAAGCTCAAGTGATTAAAGAGGGAGCAAGAATTGGAAAGGGAGAGCCACTGTGGTACCGCCTCCACTGTAAGCTTGAAGCTCGGCAATGGCGGCCGAAATGATTTCGGGTTAATCAAGCTCAAACAAGCACTGAGGTGCTAGCTTGAGTTGCGGAAATGCTAAAGGAAGCCAAAGGGAAAACAATGGAGCTTAAATAGCTGAGATGGCAGAGAGCAACGACAACATTTTCTCCTCGGGTCAGCCCTGCCATGGGAGCTCTGAGAGTGATGGGAGCAGTTGAACAATGGACGTTTGAGGGCGGTGCACGACGATCATTTAATGCGAGCAGAAGGAGCCATTTAAAGGTAGTCACTGAGGTGACCCTACGCTGCGCCATGTCCCGCACACGCCATGGCTCTGTCTCAGCTGCAACGTTTGCTCAGACGCGAGGAAGGAGACGATGCGGCCACCGTTGGATCAAAATCGGACGGTCCAAGTGAACGGGACGATCGGCTGGTCCGAACGTTCACTTCAATCCAGGCGGTTGATCTTGATCCTACGGCGCACACTACGTGAGACGTTCGGACGATCCGAACGTTCACTTCAATCCAGGCCGTTATCTCCAAATCAGACGGTTTCCGGATCGACCAAGAACGCGCCGCGCCAATCGTGGATCGTATGGCGATGACGATCCGACGGCCCACTGCCTTCGGCCGATCGATCGCGCGTGGCGGTGCGCTTAGTTGATTGAACCAAGTCAAGTGGCTCGAGCCCGAGTCTGACTCGAACCCAAGGAACAGTGAAAACCAGCTAGGGTTTGAATTAAAAGCTGAGATTTTGAGGAATTTCTTGAGGTAGCAAATAAGCTCCAAAAATCATGAGATTTTAACTGGAGGTTGCTGACTTAAGGGTTAACCTTACATTAAATTTCCAGAGATTTTCATGCAATGCATTCTTCTCCAGAAATTACAGAAGGTTTGAGTTAGGGTTTGTACAAGGTTGGACTTGGTTTGACTTGCCTCCAAAATTATCAAATAATTTCTAAAAATTATGAAATAATTCAGAGGTGTCACACACCAGTCCTAGATCCAGGGAAAATTATTTCCAAGGGAATGGACACAATATTTTTTTTTTTACCAAGGAGGTTTAGTACCTGAGGGAATTGGGGATTTTGAGTTTGATTTTTCCACAATCCCTATACAAGAATTATGGAACTGATCAAAAACATCCCGATGTGAGAAAATTTTTAATTTCTCCTCATTTTTATATATTGGAAACACAATTCCACATTTGGGATGTTACAAGGATAATGTCTGAAATTTTGGATTCATCCCCTTGATCATTGTGAGCACCATACTTTGGTTGCTCACAACCTGCCCAATGTCACAGAGAGCGTCGAAGAGAGCCTTCAACTTGAGGTAGTAATTTGTGGCGGATAGATCGCCCTGAGGCAGATTACTGAATTCCGCTTAGAGGTATATTGCCTGGGTGGTTTTGTCGTCCCGGAAGAGATTCTCAATTGTCTTCCAGACGTTGGTGGTGATGGTAGAAGGCATCATGATGATGTCGAGAATTTTGGGAGAGATTGACCCGTAGAGGCAAGACAGGACGGTGGAGTGGTCTCGGCGCTTCCAATCAGCATCGGGGGTGCTTGAGGAGCTAGAAACGATGAGATGATCGTCGAAGGTGAATTTGGTGACCGTGACCTAGAAGAGTGTGTGCCACTTTGCATAGTTGGAGGCAAAGAGATCGAGGGTGACATAGACAAGGGTTTTGATGTTGGCGCTGGCAGCTTGTGCCCAGAGCTGCGTGTGAGCTGGAGTAGCGATGTCGTTGCGGGCAATAGCGTCGTCACGGTTGTCGCCCATGGTGGTGCTGGCAGCCTAGAGATGGCGCAAGCGATGAGGAGGTGCCGCGTGAGGTCGAAAGAGATTGGACACGGGAGCAGAGGAAGAAAGACGGGTCAGGGAAACATGACCACGTCTATACAAGAGATATTCTATCAATACAAGAGATTGCGATAGATATTGTTGGTTTAGATATAGTAACAATATCTGTACGTATAGAAGGAGATCAACCAGCCGGATGGATGGTGATAGACACGTGCTAACATGGTCGGCCTCCGCTCCTATGCGGGGACCAGTGGCATCGTCCTCTTCAGGGTGTTGACGGAGGAGCACGAGCTGACGGCACTGGACGGAGGCTCAGGTGTCGACGTCAGCTCGAGGTGGTCGCGCGCGATGTGGACGGTGGCGTAGGGGTTGCCACGTGGCCACTCACCCGTATAGACTACCTCGTACCCTCCATCCGTGGATGACACGACCATCACGCTCAGCCACTGCACGAGGCCCTGCCCCGTCGGCAGCGTCCCCACCCTCGTGCGGATAAGAACCACCGCACCAAACCTTGACACCTCATCATGCTGCGCGACACCGTCTGGGGTTGCAGATGTGGAAGCCACCAACTATGCTCGCGGTCATGAGTGTGCTTAGCGTGGCTGATATGACTGTAGTTTTGATTTTCAAAAATTGTTGTCACAAAACTTGGGTAATGACATGATGTTTTTATTTTGTTGAGTTAACTGTCATGTCTATGGTTGAACCAGAGTTATTATCAGTATTGTTGTTGTTATTATGATTCCTTCAATTGTTTACTTACTGTCCTATACATATTTGAACTGCTCTTTTAAAACTTCATTGCAAATTATTACTTATGAATATTTCAAATAAAGATGGCCTTGAGCAAAATAACTTCTAGAGTAGAGCCTTATTCTTTGCTAGCCTTGCATTTAATATAATGTTTGCGATACACTATAATTCTTGTTGAGTACACAAGTACTCAATCTTGCTAATACTGTTGTTGAGAGATCGAAGATGAGTTGATGCCAGATGACTCGTTCTTTACTTTCGACACCGGAGGGTTCGGTGACAGGTCTACCTAGGCCTTGTTCCTTGTCGGTTACGTACGGGATCGGATGAGTATGCTGCTAGATTTTTTCTACCTTACTACTTCTTCCATTGCTATATGTTTACTCTGATGACTGCTTTTATTTGGCCGGTCGGCCGTTGTTGTAATAACTTGTAATTGCTTAAGTAGAGTACCCTTCTTTTTACTTTTAGTTGTGATTGTATGGATGTAAATATCAAATGTTGTGAATGTGTGTGCTATCCATTGATTCAGGGACTAGCACAGTATACACATGGGGTCTTAAGGTATTCTACGCCCGGGGGTCCGTCACCGCCGCCCAAGGATGTGCCGCCACCGCTGCAGTGGTTCGCCGGCCGAGCCGCCACCACCTGGGGGTATAGATAAACCCCACGGGGTCCCATTTTTGTGGTTTGCCGGCAACCCCGATGCATACCTTGCTATCGTCACCGCCATGGACTTGAGCTCTAGAAACTGAATGAACGTTATATGCTTAGCATGTCTCTGTTTTGAGCTTTCCTTTGAGTCTATGACCATGGGGCCCAAAAGTCATACTCCATTCCATTTCCTTCTTTCCCTCCTTCTTTCTCTCCCAAGTGGACCCACAATTCATACACAAAATTCTCATTCCTTATGTTCTGATATCAGCAAACCGAACAATGTTTTCCCGAACAGTTCATTTTCTGAATTTCATCATTTCATGTGATGTCAATCTTTCGAATGTTCGTTCTCCTTCATACGAACTCCGATTCCGTCGATTCTTGTTTCTAAATTCATATAAATTCATAACCTGTCTTTTGGTACTGATTTGATTATTTTTTCTATTATTTTGGATTTATTGTATTTATTTGTCTCGTTTTGCGCTTATAGAATCTGGCGTTTTCGAAGCCTTCCAGTATCAATCTGCCAGAGCATCTTCAAACTTCGACGAAGGCAAGTCGTAGACCTTTGATCAAGTCATACCTATTTTGATAAAATTATGTTGTTTTATATTAACATGTGAGAGACCATGTGAGTAGGGTCCCTTTTTGAGTGATGAGTATTTGACGCTGTGGTGGGAAGTTTGTGATTGAAATCATTGCGTTTTGCGCTTCTGCTGGTCTGTTTCTGTACTGTGCGGAACTTCCGGTTTTGGAATGCGGAAGTTCCGATAATCGAAACTTCCGATTATCCTGACGATTGTGTTCTGGTGTGTTGATAATCGGAACTTCCGCACCTGGGATCGAGGAACTTCCGAAAATACTGACAAAAGTATTCTGCTGTGATGACAATCGGATCTTCCAACCTGGGAGTGCGGACGGTCCGATAATCGGAACTTCCACCATGGAAGTGCGGACGTTCCGATAATCGGAACTTCCGCATGGTAAGTGCGGAACTTCCGATTGTGGGCAGAACTGTGCAGAAAGGCATAGTTTTGATTTTGAGTTGTGAATTGATTTGAGTTAAATGCAAATGATGATTCTATTATGTTGAGCAATGCTATGTGATGTGTTTCTTGTCTGTGCTGGTTGCAGGGCATCGAGATGGAGTCGTGGCGAGACACGTGGAGACCGGACTAGACGCAGGCGGCGTTGAGGTCAGAACGGTAAAGATGTGTCGAAGACGGCGTACACTCGAGGAGTTTGCGAGTCGTGAACAACAAGGAACGCGGGAGCTTCCAGAAGGTGTGCGAGGGGCGAAAGGGTAATTTCGCAAAGTGGCACAAGTGGAAGTGGGCTCCGTTAGGGTTTAGCCGGCATAACGGGTTGGAGACCTTTTAGCCAAGGGCTATAAATAGAGGTGAACCCCTGTTTGTTGGGTTAGACTTTTTTTGAGAGAAAATTAGGGTTAGCTTTAGCTAAAGAGCCTTTGGAGAGGTTATTTTGCTTTTTGAGAGGTTATTGAGTTGGAGAGGATGAACTGAAATTTGTGTAATCTTTCCTCTGTGTTTTCCTCTGTAATCTTGTGATTCCTATCAATGAAATTCTGAGGTTTTGGTTCTTTGTTTATGCCTCTTTTATTCTCTATGTTCATGTTGAATATCTAGGGTTTTGGTGAAACTTTTGATTCGTCTTATGAGATGGCATGAAACTTGATATCTAGAGTCTTATTGATATTGCTAATATATCCTCAAAGTTTCATGAGCCAAGAATCTAAGAATCTTGCCAATTGTGGTTTTGGTCTTTCTTGCCTAATACTCAAGAAATCCGCTTTTGCTTTGATTAATGGATCTTTATGCGATTCTTCTCCATGAGGTCAAGATGTTGTTTAGGATGATGTCCTGTGAGCCTTGACCTGAGAAGAGCATTCAAGAGTTAGTATTTCGGATTTTTGGGCAAAACCCCGATCGTCTTGTTCTTGGTCGGGACAATCGAACTTCCGATTGTCCAAAGTGAACTACTGCAGCGGAACTTCCGCCTTGAAACCCGAACTACCATGAGGCGGAACTCAAGGTAGAATCGAGCTTCCGATATTTGACCGAATGACCCATTTGTGTTTAACTTTTGGATTTGATTCACATCACACCTTTTGTTTAACGAGAAGTTTTGAATTCTTGTGTGGACACTTGAGAGGGGAGGATCTTAATTTTTAAGGCACCATTCACCCCCCTCTGTTGCCATTTCGGTCCTTCAACATGCATTGCTAAGTTTATATCAATTGTTTCGTGACACTACTTGTAAAAGGTCATCATAGACGGTTAAAAGAGTCATCACATACAATTTCATGAGCCGTGCGAGTTTGAGTCGATAATGATATGAGGTCATCACAGACGGTTTTCAGACCTTGTGTAATGCAGACTACCACAGACGGTTATCAACTTAGAACCGTTTGTGATAGTTTACTATCACAGACGGTTATCAACTTAGAACCGTTTGTGATAGTTTACTATCACAGACGGTGTCTGTGAGACTTGATATATCATAGATGGTTTGTAGATAAAATTAAGCGTGATAGATGATGTATCACGACGGTTTGTAGATGAAACCATCTCGTGATAGCTGATGTATCACAAACGGTTTGTCCTAAGGAACCGTTTGTGATAGGTAATACAACACCTCCAAACCTACCTCTCGCCATTCATTTCACCTTTGTCCATGTAACCGTGTTCATGCCAGTCAAGTTCTCCTCCGTTGCGTCCCAGGGTCCTACCATTCCATTCCTGATCTCTTCTCTATAAAATCTCCAAGCAGTGGATGCTTGTGCTTTTAAAATCGGCTTCATATAATATATCCTACCATTCCATTCTTGATCACTTCTCTATAAAATCTCTAATCCCCCAAGTGCCTGTAGAATCCTCCTAAACTTGGGCTGTCGTGGCATGGAGCAAATCACACACTTTAGTGTGTCAGGTTTGATGAAGTAGGTCGTGGTTCACCTGCGTGTTTGGGATGAACGCCTAAGGAACGAGCTAGCTAGCTGAATGCAGGACTCTAGTTAGCTAACAAGAGACTATGAATATATATATATAACTTGACCAGCATGAATATGGTTACACAGACAAAGGTGAAATGAATGGCGAGAGGCAGGTGAAGAGGTGTTGTAGTAGTTTTTTTTGACTCATTTGGTCTTGTTTTGGAATGGAATAGCAAATTTTGCCTTCTCGTGTCCAAAATTACAAGAATAACACCGCGGTAGACTAGTCAGGCGACACGTATCTCCTAGCACGCTTCAGATGCACAACAGCATCCTACCATTATCATAAGTGTACGTGATGGTAAATCATCCCTCGGGCCTTTTCAATATTCCTCTTTTATCACGCTTGGATTTTTCAGAGGACGGCGCATCAGACACATGAGGCGACGATGACAGAGAATGAGTGGACGACATCTTCATAAGAAATAGAAATTCTGACATGCATGAATATATTATCATAAGATTCTCTATGTGTATGGGTATACACTCAAATTAATAAAACATGTGTACTCTAAAAAAAACTAAAACATATATGATAAATCACCTTCTTGGCGCGTACTCCTTAATTCAACAAGAACTGTATTCTAGATGCATATATGATAAAATGGAATCATGGAGCCGCTCCAATTAACCCAACATGTATGATTATGAATTGAAAAGAGTGCAAAGTAGTTTGCACAGAGGATTTTATTCATTCTACGATATCTGAAAAAGGCACCGGTCGGATGGCATTTGTTCATTCTTTCATTTTGTGTATCGACCAAATGAGTCCATATTACACACTTCGAAGGTACCTTGCCAGAGGTGACGCATGCTTGTGGGAGGGGAGGAGGTGGGCTCAGGGAGGAGGCGCGCTGGGCTCAGGGGAGGAGGGGCATCGGGTTCGGGGAGGCGGCGGCTCATGCTCGAGGAGGAGGTGGAGGGCTCAGGGAGGAGGCGCGCCGAGCTCAGGGGAGGAGGGACGCCTGGTTCTGGGAAGCGACGACTCGTGCTCGGGGAGGAGGCACGCTGGGCTAGAGGAGGGGGTGACTTCAAGGATGGCAGCGACGGGCTCGGGGGAGGAGGGAGAGTTAGATAAACTTAATCGTTTGAGTGGGGGTGCGGGCAAACCCTAGAGTCTGAATATAAATAGGGTTGGACATCACAGACGGTTCTAAAGTAGAACCATCTGTGATAGTTGACTATCACAGACGGTTTGTAGATGAAACCGTCTGTGATAGCTTATGTATCTAAGCAATATGCTGATAGCTAATTGTTTGGTATTCGCGGCACAGTGATCTTGATCATTTTGTGACTGAAATGAACTTGATCATTTGTTTTGTGATCTTGTTGATCCTCTGTGATCTCTTTGTCTTTGTGATATCTTATTTGCGAAAGGCTTAAGTGCTAAAATATGTGATCTCTTTACTTTCGTGATATATTGTTTGCGAAAGGATAATGTGCTGAAATTATGATTCCTTTTATACTATTAAACAAATGATCCTCTATTAGCTGAAATTATATCTAAATATTTGCCAAAACCGCTAATTTTACAACAAGTTGATCAACACCTGTTCAAAGAACTTGGCGTATTTCATGCCTAATCCTACACCATCGCGCAGAAGACGGTGTAGTCTCCCACCCTTCGTCATGCCACCGCCGGCCTTCGGCACCGCTGGCCGTCCTCCAAGAGGCGCCAACACCCCGCCCCACGCCCCGCCATCTTCTTCCACGCCGCCTCCCGGCAATGTTCGCAGAAGCCTCGCACCGCTCGCACCGGTTGGTCCTCTTGGCCGTCTCGCATTCACGGCCGGCCGGCGCCCTCGACTGGTTGATGTATTGCTTCGACATCGCGCCTCACCGGTTTGTGTAGAGGAGGTGGGCGAGCACATAGGCCACGACCTTGTGGTTGGCGCCGGCCGCCTTGGCCGAGTCACACGAGGCCGCGCTGCATTTCCTGGTGTGTGAAGAAGAGCGTAAGGCTGAGGATGAAGCAGGCCTCCGGATTGCAGGCATCGGCTAGCTGGTTGACGACGGTGAGGTAGCACTCGTTATCTAGCCACTTGATCACCCTCTCCTGCTCTAGCGCCACGCGCCTCCCCACGGCGCTCCTTGAATGCCTTGTACATGGCTTTG
This sequence comes from Hsuehochloa calcarea, assembly GCA_036346395.1. Lineage (NCBI taxonomy): Eukaryota > Viridiplantae > Streptophyta > Magnoliopsida > Poales > Poaceae > Hsuehochloa > Hsuehochloa calcarea. Next base: position 26,591,348 of record CM070606.1, read on the forward strand.
CAACTCCAATATATGTACACAATTCAAGACGTTGGAATCTTAATACAAGAATCACTCCATAAGAGAAAATTAAAAGGCCAAATTAAGGGTGTTGTTGCTAGTCGAATTAGTAACATGTATATGCATGCATGGATTGGTTACCGCCACAAACAGTAGTATGTATTTTTGTAGGTATATAAATATGTACGTGGCTCGAGGTCGCAGAGGCCGCCTATGGGTCGAGTAGAGCTCATGCCACGAGGCCGACGATGTGGACGACGACATTGTGAGGAAGAGCAATAGCGATCACCGACCTCCTCGCCTTGGTCCTCACCATCATGCTCCGTGTGCTCACCATGGCACACGACGGTCCGTGAGTTTTCAATACCGTGAGTATTTTTTTAACTCTACTGGTTGTTGATGGAGGGTGTGAAAGAGAGTAGAGCTATGTATGAATTCATCTTCGGTGGCAGATGATCATTCTTTAAGACATATCACAAACCGAGAAGAATAGATGCAATGTAACATCTACAAGACGAGACGAAGAGACACATTGTGCGGGAGCCAAAGAGGATTCAACATATCACAGACACTTTCAACCACAAACCGTGTGTAATACAAAATTATCACAAACAGTTCTTGTTAAGAACAGTCTTTGAATTATCACAGACAGTTATATCTAAAAATCGTATGTGAAGTTTGCAATAATCACAGACAAACAAGAACCGTCTAGAAATTACCACAGACGGTTCTTATTAAAAACTGTCTGTGATAGCTGCTATATCACAGAAGGTTCTACCCATTAGTAGTAACATAGACGGTCGCGATTGTAAAACCGTATGTGATAATTACAATACTAACAGTTTTTGGGGAACCGTCAGTGATGAGTCATCCAATATTGCCTCTTTTGTAGTGATGGGAGTAGATAATTACCTATTTGACATTATTCCACTTTTAATAATTGTGATTGATATATATCCTTGGACACCATAGGATGGGTTGATATTAGTTGGACATTATTGTAATACCAACATGGGTGCGGAATATGCTTAGTCATGCTTAGTTACGATGGCAATTATGATCACATGTTCAATAATGATAAAATAACTTAATGATATATGGAATCGTGGTGCGAGACCACTGTTATAAAATTTTGTGCCATGGTAGTGTTTGTCATTAGTTTGGGTAAACAGAATGATTTATGCTCGGGCGAGTGATCGTGCAGTAAAAGGGGGCACGAGGCATAGTGCGCGAGGTACATTGTAGGGTGCGCGAGGCACATAGGATGAGGTAGTCTCACTTGAGTAATCACTAAGGACTTAACTTTATACACCATTGATCTGGGCCTTACCATACAACCACATGTCTAGAATGGGGTGGACCTGGCTGAATAATTAGCAATGTTTTGATTTTGGTTCTGTTTGGGTTGTTGAATTGGCACAAGAGGGGGTCGGATGGCGAAACCTTAGCGAGCAGAAACGGGTCGCATGCCTACGAAAGCGTGTTATGGCCGACATTATAATTTGTTTATCTCTTGCGGGTCAAGCTGTACAACCTCTGTAGAGTGTTAAAAACAATTCTAACAGTCATGTCCCCAGTTATGGGCAATGCCTGGTGATTTCTGTAAGAACCTACGATATTTAACTCGTAATACTTAACCATTCAATTGGTCCTAGCATTACAAATTAAATATCCCGCTCTCGGTGTATTGTATACCTCCAAGGAGCAGTACACATGCACCTTTACAAAATTTAAAACATCAATTTCATACACAAGTTATTACAATACTGAGTCTTCATAATTTACAATACATAAGCCATTCAAAGTTCATATTACATAAATAGGGCCGACCGACCAAATGACAAGATAGTTAACTAAAGTTGCAATAAAGCAAAATATATAAGATGGCGATAAACAAAAGCCAACCGCTACCCTTACCCACAAGGCAACCGACTGAAACCTACCGAGATAGTCGTCCCGCGCAAGTCGGTCTCACAATAGTTGATCCCTTGGGGATCAATCTCCTTTGAAATTGCGAAAGAAGGGTTGAGTACAAAAGTGTACTCACAAGTATTACAAGCAAAAGAATATATAGATGCATTCATGTATCTAAGGAAATACTCATACACTAAGCAATTTTCAACATAAAGCAGTTTTCTTTGAAATAGAGTAATAGATTATAAAGCAATTTTTCAAATCTATTTTTAAATGTTCAAATAACAGCGAGACAAAATTTATAAACAAAACCAACATACTAGAGGTGACTTTCCAACAACCACTATAACATAGCACTAATTACCCATTCGCACCACCCGATTTCAAGTTTTATGAAAATATTATAGTCTAATTCTTGCACGACCTAACCAAGCATTGTCATAACTAATAACATGGCTACTCGAGTAGATTAAAACCCTGTATGGGTGTACAACTTTATCACATGTCATACTGCCCTTTTTGCCAAGCTATTTAGCACACTTCCTTATGTATGCCGACGGAGCTAAGTCCTACGAAACGTTTTCCAACGAGATGTATAAGCTAAGAGTCGCCCGTATGGGTGAAACCCTTCATGAACCGCCCTTGTGTGTGCGGGCGGGGCTCCCACAGAAGACCCATACGTTGTGTGGAGACATCGCCCACCTCAAGAATCGCCGATACCCCTCGGCGAGGAACCTATATCTGAAACCCACCCGCACATCCTAATACTACCACCAAGAACTCGAGCTAACACCTCCCAAAGTAATTGAGTCAAGAGGGTTCCCATATGCCCTCATGTGGATGCACATAATAGTGTTTGGATCTGTGACACAAGTAATTTGGTCCTTGTTGACTCGGGCACAAGCCACACACCCAATAACCACACCAACAACAAATTGCCCCGACCCAAGTATTTAAAGTACTAATATAACGACCATCGCCAAGCGATGATCCCCATGCTCTGATTCTAAACATTGCTAAGCAAACCGACTCGCATACTATACAAATACATGACCAGAGCCCATCCACCGGCCCCTAAATAATTAGCAATAAAACAACTTAGGTTTAGTATCAATGAGAAATATTTACCTACAGCTCATGCATCTATTCGGATTAACTATTCCTAATGAGAAATTAAACATTCACACAGCATGCATACATACAGTTGCAAACAAGATAATTGTAATCAAACAAAATGGGAGCAATATGATCAATGGGGGGCTGCTTGCCTTGCTGGAGATATTCAACTTGTTGTAGAGGATCACACTCGTACTCAATAACTTCATCGAAACCGATCGAAAGAATCGAGAAGAAATAATAAGAACGGATAACGCCGAATAAACTCAAAAAATCAAAATCATCCAAACATCATGAAATTTCACAGAAGGTAGATCATGATTTTATATGAAGTTATAAATAAAAATCACTTGATTTGGATTTCGCATGAAATAGTTATAGCCTGAACAAAACTGCCGAAAAATAAAATCAAGAAAAATAGGGCTCAGTTACTATTCATTCAAAACCTAATTTTTTGTGAAGTTTTTTAGAACGGTGGTGCCTTTGGAAATTTTATGGTAAACATAGCACCACATGAGATGAACAATGATATTTGATTAACTTCATTTGGAGCTAAAATGAATTTTCTATGATTTTTCAAATTCATGAAAGTAGTGCAAAAACAATTTGAAAAACAAGTCTTTCAGTGACTGTAACATACTCAAAATTTATTCTACATTAAAGTACACTAATAGAGGGATCCCACAAAATTTATTTCACTCTATTTGAAGTTACAAAGAAATACATATGCATTTTTTAATTTACACGAATTTCTAGTGCAAAAATAATGACATGCCAAAATTAATTCTATTAACAATTTTCTATGATAGTAGCATGATTCAAACCATTTTTATATTAAATTACATTTTAAAAGAAAGCCAACAAAATTTGAATAATCAAATTTGGAGTTAAAATGAATTGCTTATACAATTTTGAAGTTTAAGCAATTTTTAGTACATAAATAATCCATTTCCAAATTTATGAAACATTAAATACTTTTTCTAAGCGGGCTGGGCTAGCCACGGTCACTAGCCAGTGGGGTTGCTCAACAGTGCTTCTTTTCTTAATTTTTTTTAGAATTAAATCGCTTCGGACACGTGGGTCCCATGTGTCATAGACACAGTTTATACGCATAGTGCGTGGACTAAAGTCCATAGCACAGTGCTTCGGTGCAAGAGAGAGGTGACTGTGCAATAATGAACTCGGGCCCACCTGTCAATGACTCAACGCAAAACTAGATTTATTAACCGTATGGATTTTTATTAATGGGGCCCGCAATTCAGTGAGACCACTCGACCATCAATGCAACCATTAAACATAGCATTCAATGTTTAGCCCTAAGGACATCAATTAATGGCTAATCATTTTGCTACAGTGCCTACCCTAAGCTGCCACGCAGAGGAGCTCCCGGCCTCGAGTTTTCTCCGCTCATTTCTTGGCGACTCCGTCTTGTGACACGGGCTAAGGGCCAAAACAGATTCCCTGAGGCTAGACGATCCTAGGGGTGGTCAGAACATGGGCGGAGGTGAGCTAGAGCGGCGACGCGACGTGCAATGGCGACGGTGGTGCTCGGGCTACAAGCCATCGCGCAAGGCAATGGCGCCCGGGATGATCTAATGCGCACATGAAGATTAGGGAGGCTCAGTGACCTTACCGGAGTGGAGACGGAGGACGTAGATTGTTGGAGGAAGGTCGGTGACGATCAACAGCGGCGGCGGCGGCAACAACTTCACCGAGGGGAGCTCCACCTGAGCAAATAAGAAGGGAAAGGAAGGTAGGGGGAGTGTTGGTGAGGTCACATGATTGAGCTCGAGGAAGGAATTTGGTTATTGTCTCACCGGCCGGAGTTGAGAACGAAGAACAGGCTTTCGACCAAGATTGAAGAAAACTCAAATTCCGACGAGACCCGAGGAGGAACAACCAAATTGGGTTAGGGGATTTCATACTCATGCCTGGGAACACAACATGACGAGGGTAGAGAAAAGAGAGAGGCACTGTGTAACACCCTGGCTATTCGGAAGTGAAAATGTTACCTAAAGGATCTAACTTGTAATCAACCAGCGGAAGAATTCAAACATAACTCATAAGAGGAAATAAAGAAGTCAAACTTTCATAAAGTAATAGCAGTAATAATGATTGAATCCAAACGATTAAAACAATGGAGTGATCAAGGACCACAAATAGTACTAAACAACCATGGCATCGGGAGAATTATCAACTACATCAACATTATTTATTACAGTTCAACATTCTACGAATGAAAGATATAATCAAATCTTATTAATAAGACTGAAGGAAGGTGAAAAGAGTGAATAGTGTGGGTGTGACTACTCCCGCCCAGCGTCAACATCAATGATCACCTAAAATAAACAACAAAGCAAGAATGAGTCGAAACTCAGCAAGTACTATACATGATAAATCAAGCATAAAGTGGATAAGCCAACTACAACCGTAATATGAATAATTCTAGGAACACATACATGAATGAATAGAATGAAAGAATGCATTGAAGGAATGGACTGCTCAATAGCTTATACCGATATAACGAGTGATACACCGTCGGTGTTCACTTAAGCCCGTACATAACAAAGTCCGGGACTCAATATCTGATGAAGAACATTTCATACGGGTGTCCAAGATTGCCCACATTGGAGTGGTGGGACTTACATGCCCTTTGGAATTGATGGGTCTTTCGATTTCCACTCTCATGGTCACAACGAAAACATGTCATGAATAGAATGGATGACATGAAATGAACTTTTATCACATGAAAATGAAGAATAATACTCAGCATAAGAATATAACTAGCAAGTCTAGCATTACATCCACGTTCAATCATCAACATTCATTAGAATCAAACAAGGTACTTGCCTTCCACGCTGTGACGTGTTAGGAGGCAACGAAGGTGCCCCTCCACTCACCGCCTCACCGCCTACACAAATATATATTCGGAATAAGGATAACAAGGTATGACATAGCTACAGGTGTCCTACAATAACTCTCTATCTATCCAACACAACCCGCGGGTTCCAACTGACAATTACACTAATCAGCCAGCTTACAGCTCTCCTGGACAACAGTACGAGAAAAATCATAATTAATTATCTGGAACTCGAAAATATATGAAACAAATTCCCAATGAAACTTAACACACAGAACTATGAAACTCTAGTTGACGGGGTTTATCGATTCGGCCAAAATAATTGGCAAACCAGCAGATGAAAATGTCTCACAGATATCTGTCCAGACCACAAAACAGCAGTAAAGAAAATGACATAACTTTCATTCTACAGATCCAATGGAGGTGTTCTTTATCAATCTGGAAATATTATTAAAAATGATACAGTAACTTAAATGAGTGGAGGTCCTGAATTTTACATTAACATGGTCAAAACTAAGGAACAAAAGGCAGTTCCTTCTCGTCAGATAGACAGAACAGCGCGCAAATAATAACTCATATCTCCTAAACCGTAAGGAGGAATATCGTGATCTCGATGGCTATGGAAAGATAAAAACCAGGGCTACAAAATGCTATGAGACAAAAATATCAGATTTTGCTTCTAAGATGCCAAAACTGGGTGCACAACCTACTGGATCTGTTCTGGAATCTAGCAGACATCATGTCGGTTTAATCTTAACTATCAATCCTTACTCCAAACAGTATCAAACAACGATGTAATCTCTTCGTTACCCTTGAAGACCCGCTGGACAATGAAGATCACCCTCCTGAAGAACTCCCCCTTTCTCCTTCTTTCTCCTCTTCTTTGGCCGGCCATGAAAGCGGCACCCGAGAATCTACCGAGGCGTCTTGGGAGAACCTTGGGGCAGCGCCGGGGATCACCAGGGGCTAACACCAAGGGGAGGAGGCGGCACCAACGAGCAGGGGAGGTGCTGGTTTGGGATGGAGGGGGTGGCGGCTCAAGGGAGGGAGTGGGGAGGGAAAGGGGGAGGGGGGAGAGGGGAGAAGGGAGAGGGTGGGGCGGCTAGGGTTAGGGGGAGGGCACCCCCTTGGCCGGCCCCCCTCTTGGGCCTCTTGGGCTGTGCCCCAAGGCCCAGGTTACCAGAAAAAAGCGGAAACTCCCCCGAAAAATGGAAAACTCTGACTTTCTCATTATCTCCTTCTTCCAAATTCTTTTCTTCTTTCCCGATTAAATTTCTGGGTATTACATTCTACCCCCCTTAAACAGAATTCGACCCCGAATTCTATCTGCCATTCTACTCGAAGGACAACAACAAATAGCACGTACCTGACATGAACAATTCTGAATTTCGATCGCGCAAGTGGGACTCTAGCTCCCAACTGGCCTCTCTCCCGGACTAGCGAGACCACAACACAAAGACGTAAAACGACGTCTGACCTATCTCTCAACCGGAACTTTATAGGTACACTCGTCAGAAGAGAATCGAAGGTGAGACCTAACTTGATGGTCAATGTCTTTAACTAAATCTCGAACTTTGAATGGCCCAACTGCTCACTCAGCACTAGAACACAATAGTCGATGCGTACTTTGCGTATGTAGCCGAGACGGACAAAACGATATGCCAACTTCTTAATTTCTGCACCTTTTGGAAACGAAGAGAATCCAATTGGAAATAGAGTGTCCTCATCGCATCTACGCACAGCTAACTCTCCACCAAAAGGTTAAAATCCAAATTTGACAATTCATCTCGGAAACAAATCCATTTTCTAAATAGGCAGCTTACAAATGAACACCACGACAACCAAAGGAGAAATCACTCGAACGCCCAAACCAAATACTTGGGATTTGTCTGAATTGGAAAGAATCAACATGCCAACACAGCCCCAACTCAAATTACAGAAAACACCGGTCAACGGCACAAAACTCAAACGAGAATCAAGAAAACGCCTCATTATCCGATGAAACATCCTTTTCCTCAGTTTCTCTCTTCTAGGAATAAAATTTCTCTCGAACCTTGAAATTCGAATTCATCACATACCACCTGAGCTTAAACCTCTTAGTTAAACATCCTCAAATTATGTTCAAACTGATGTACACCATCCACACCATTGTGGAGAGGCTATATTGAATCCACCGAATACTCTAGGTAACTCATTCTCCTAACCAAAATCGATTTGATAGAAGGCGTTCAAAGCACCACAGAATAGGTCCCACACAATCACATTACCTCCAATTTCCAAGAACAACAACTCAGAATTCTTAGCACGCACGTTCATATACTACATCAGAAGGGTTCTATCAATTATCAATCCACTGCTCAGGAAACTCTATTATTCCACTCTCTCTACACACAATCATTGAGTGACCAAAGGTCTAGCATAAAATGCAAAGCCAGATTTAACCTCCAAGACTTCTACAACAAATTGCAGTTATAACAAATAGGGAGATCAACGGATTGAATCTCCAACATTCCCACAATTCTCACATACCCACTTATTGACATCCTCAGAAATTACCCACATAATCTCGCAATATTATCCAATTGCGTTACTCTATAAAAATTAATCAAGGTCTCCATACCTTCGAGAACCCCAACCTTTTAACATGAACTGAAGTTGTGGAATTTCTCTATACCATAGGTTCTACTCAATCGTAACACTATTCAGACTTACTTCGAAGCCAAACATTTCATGTGAATCAATTTCACTCCAAGAGGTGCAGATCAAAACCAATTCATTTTCTACTACTCCTCCAATGGTTTGGTAGCAAAATCTCACCACTACCATTACTAAACCACTACCACTACTTAACCACTACCAAACAGTTGCCAATTTATACTTTGCAAAACTTGGCAACATAAAACTGTTGATTCCTTTTCAAAAGAAAGAGGTGAACAAGGACGAGTTTCGTCTCACAGGAAAAAGTTGCTCCTCATAGCGAGCACAAAACCAAAAGAAATAATCTGGTAATGAGGATCTACGAAAAACAAAAGTTGAATTCACGGTTGAGGGCACACAATCCTCAAAAGGGAATAGCAAAAAACAGTCGATAAGAAAAATGACATTACGATTGAAACTCGACATCTCTTGAGTGGAAAGAGCAGAAAATTTAGGCATGATTCAAACAACCACAGGTTACAAAACTTGATTCAAATTATCAAATACTTCTACTGCACTCTTTTTTTTAATGCATCAATTGGTCCTTGAACTAACAACACTTGCCACAACGAACAAGGTAAGTTTTTTAGTCCAACCCATAGAACTACTTAGGAACCAATAAAATTCTTCGACACACCAAATTTGCCCAGAATAGTTCAGCTACTCATGAAACATGAGATCCAAATGACCTCAGCCACAAAACGTGAAGCATTTCCATTTACAGGATTTCACGAAAAGCAAACGGACTAATTTCCTCTTGAAGAAATCAACAAAAGTTTTCTTTAATTGCAACCTCACTTTGCGAACTCAAACCAAAGAGCATTTAAGACCAAATCGCACGAAACTCTTAAGAAGCAATAGGACTTTCCCACACACCATTTTATTTAAAATAATTATAGCTACCAGAATATTCATGAGCTCCAAACGATTACAAAAACGAAACTTGAAGTATTCCCATTTAAGCGATTTCACCAGTGGCAATCAATTTACTACAAGTATTAACATCAATCTCACAACTACAATTAGAAAACACCTAGAAAGACTTATGCGAAAAGAATGGGTCGAATCTTTCTCAAAAGAAGAGGCACATGAAAATGATTTTCGCCAACTAGAAAAATCATTTACCACTCGCACTGAATACAGGACCAAGGGGAAAAACCAATTAGGCAAAGAGCTCAGAAAACGTATCTCAAGTCCACAGTTGAGGCACGAGGAGAAGATCAAACTTCAAATGAGAAGAAGGTACTGACTTTGAAAGTTAGAAATTTCAATGTGGTAAAGGCATAAGGTTTCAACAATATTAGCATGCCAAGAAAATAGCTAGATCTAACACTTATGTAAGATCAGCAAGTACATGTTTATGAGGGGAACACTCCAACTACTCCAAAAGGCATGAGTTGAGTCAAAAATTTCTTCAACGAACTTTGTGAAAGATAATTCCCATTCTCCAAAATACCAAACGGATAACCAAGTCACCTTTACCAGCAAGAAAGATAGGACTATCATAAAAGAGAACGATCTTGTCAATAATAACATTTACAAATAGTAAAAAGAGTTCAGCAGTCAGAAAGACAAGAAATTATTTTGAAAAATAAATAGGGACCAATAGAAACCCGTAGCCCACAATTTTTGTTTGAGTACAACCTCTAACTTAATCACAATTTTATTACAAATTCTACAATAACCTAGTGGGGTGGGAGTCCTCAATCTTATAGTAACTAGGTCAAAATTAAGGAACAAACAGACAATTCCTTCTCGTCAGACAAACAGAACAACGCGCAAAGAATAATTCATATCTCCTAAACCGTAAGGTAGAATCTCATGATCTCAGTGGCTATGGAATGATAAAAACCAGGGATACAAAACTCTAACAGACAAAAATACTAGATTCTGCATCTAAGACGCCGAAACTGGGCGCACAACCTACTGTACAGATTGGATATATTAACAGAGGCAAAACGATCCAACTAATCGAATCGAATTCTCATCTCTTATGAATCAAACAGCAAGGGGAGGCCATTGTTACCCTTGTAGCACCTCAAGAATGATGTGGATCAACCTCTCGAAGAACCTCCCTCTCCTCCCTTCAATGGCCGGCCAAGGCGAGGAAGACGAACGACCGACGTGACGGCAGGAGAGATCGGCTTAGGGGGAGACCTTGGGGCAGCGCCGGGGATCGCCGGAGGTCAGCACCAAGTGGGAGGGGAGGCGCCAAAGGACAGGGGAGGTGCTTGAATGGGGAGGAGGGGTGGCAGCTCAAGGGAGGGAGTGGGGAGGAGAGAGGAGAAGAGGAGGGGGCCGGTTAGGGTTGAGAGGGGTGTGGGGGCGCATGGGCCTTGGGCCAAGTGCGCCTCCCCCCTCCTTGGTCCACTTTTGGCCAGCCAAGGGCCTGCCTAGGTTGCAATAGCCTGGGTCGGAGGCCCAGGGTCCAAAAGTTCCCCGAAAATTTTGAATTTTAAAACAACTCTCTCTCTCTAACAGAATCCTCCCTAAACGAAAGTTGGAATATTACAGGGGTTTAACTTAGGATTGACAGTGTTTGGTGGCCATTTTAAATAGCAAATAACATCTAAAAATTATGAAATTTTTCAAAGGAATCACCGAGATGTTCCGAACCTAGGAAATTTATTTCCATGCATTGTTCACCAGATTATTTTGTGCAACCATTAGGGTTATCATTTCTAGCCATTGTTGCTTTAGGTTTTCAAATTCCACAAAACCTTCTAAATAAATTATAGAAAATTAAAAAGACAACATGATGCATTAAAAGTTTTAAATTCTTCTCATTTATATACATTTGAAATATAAACCCATATTTGGGATGTTACAATTTCACACGAAGGGTAGATATTTCATAAAATGTTTGAATGGTTGAACGGGTAGTTCAGGTGGTTTTGGTTGGGAAGTGAACAAGTAGTTCAAGATTGTTTCAAAAAACTTGTTTACTTATGTATTTAATCTTTTAACTTGTGTTTTTCAATCTATTTGATGTATTTTTGTCAATACGACTTAGTGTAAAATAATAATACATCTATTCCTTGTTCAAATTATTGTATGTTATTTCAATTATTAAATTCCTTAATACTTTGGGATTAGCTATGTACCTATTTGATTATGCCTACCTTGATAATTGTATTACCATGATCATTTGCTAACTTAGCTTGGTTAACTACTAGTTGGTAATATCATTGCACCAACGTTGATTGGTTAGATACGATTAGTATGCTTATCCTTGTAATGGGTCATTTGATATCATTTTGAAATATTAATCTTATACTTGACTAAGTGATTATGGAATATTTTGTGAAAAGTCATGTGTTGTATTTGTTAGTTGTTGATGGCATGTTTTGTACTTAATCAACAGGGTGGGAAAATATTTAGACTGAGGCGAGTGGAAAGAATTATGATAGGAGCTCTGTGATTGGGAAATGTGAATTGTGGTGACTTAGTTGGAAATTGGTAGTCTCGCCTTGGTCAATTAAGAACTTAACTTTGTGCGCCATTGAACTGAGCCTTACTGTATGACCACATGTCTGGTATGAGACAGATCTAGCTTATTAAGTTATGGAGTCTTAACATTGGCTACCTCGGGCAATATGTTAGCTCTGTGATAGGGTGGAGGTGCGAACTACTTGGTAGGGTTGCATTTATGGACGGTTTGTCGTCTCCGGGTACAACGGTGTGCGTTGGACCAACAAGTAAGGTTGGGGTCGACAGTATGCACATCGGGAGGGTCATTGTTGAGATGAAATTTCTAAAAGTATTTGTTATGATTACTCAATCGCATACTTTCGTATGACGAGTCATGACAAATATGATGAGTTGATTATATCTTGTGGGTAAAGTGCACAATATCTGTAGGGTGTTAATAACCTATTCGAATAGCCGCGTCAACGGTCATCAACATGCCCGGGGATTTCACACGAGGGGTAGATTTTCATAAAACAAATTGGGAGGGAGAACTGTGTGAATAAACTTATGCAGTTATGTGAAAGAATGTATTTAGACTAAACGAGCTTCGTGAAAATACTTGTTAAATTATTATTGTTATTTGTTTTCAATTATATTTTTTAATCTATTATTCGTATTCAACTGCAAGTGTTGCTTTTATGCAAAAAAAAAAAACCATAGATGTCATATCCTTTGAAATAAGCCATCATCTATAATTGCATTCTATGGTACAGCTTGTTGAGTACTCTATGTACTAACTCTTGCTATAAACAATGTTGTTCAGTTGATGAAGACTACATCAGTTTATCATTGGTCAACAAGATCAACTTAAAGTATCGTGGAGAACTAGGTCGAGCTACCCTAGTCGATTGCTTGTGAGAATATAGATGGGTTTCACTGAAGTTATTCTGTTTCCTTTCGCTGCAGCTTATTTGAGATATTCGCCTTTTGATGCATTAATTGTAAGCTTGGACTATAAGGTCGCTACTCTGATAATTATTGCTAATTGTCTATTTCTTAGTTATCTTTGCATATGGAATGATATTTCATCGATGTTGCTACTGTATGCATTATCGTAGTCCTAGACTAGTGCAGTATTCACAAGGAGTCTAGATCTGCACATTTGGCTCTCGACAATCACCTCCATACGCGATTCAAGGACGAGGAAGAAGGAGCATCGCCGGTGATGACCACAGCCGCCGCCACCATCATCATCATTCATCTCCATTTTTGTCTTGCTTATTTATTATTTACACACATTATGAACACTATGTTTATTTCAATGCATTGTTTCCCTTATTTATGTTGTGTTTTGTCGTCTATGCATGAGTGATTAATTAGGTCTTAGGCCGATGGCACGCTAGTATGAAATAGGATTGGTAGCATTATTTATTTTACTAGTCTTACTTTATGTTCATCCTAACCTTAATGCTAGTGTTGTGACATGTCTTAACATTATGATTTAGTGTAGTAATTTCCAACCAGACGGAGCAGACGGGAGGTATGAATGAACGGACGACCCATAAGGAGATAGATGTGGGTATCAAAGGAGAGGGCATGTTATACCTGAGAATAACAGTTAATCCATAGAGCTTAATGGTCTTGTACCTTAATTGCTAGGGACCGTCCACACGAGACGCGGGACAATAGTGTTGAAACTCCACAAGCAAGGGAACGTGGCATTAAGCAGACCACATGTAGAATTAGTAGAATAAGCCACCATTAAACCGTCATGCACTCATGTTTATCATATATGTTGCATTTAATCATTTATTTATTTTCAGAATTTATATTATTACAAGTAATCACTTACGCTAAGACTCGAAACACATCCCAATTAGCTCTCTTGGGTTCGATAATCTTGGTATACCCTGAGAGAAAGTGCTACACCGACCTCAGACGCTTATGCAGGGCGGAGCCGCCGAGGAAGGCCTCGGGCCGGCCCAGCTCAAAGTCAGATGCCCAGCTCCTTTTGACGTTAGTTTTTTTTTGTTTTTAACCTGCATTTTTCTGCTGTCCGAGGCCCAGCTCCGCCCCTGCGCTTGCGGGTCATCAGGAGGTGATGAGGGCGGTGAGCTGTAGAGCATGACCTAACTGGTTAGCCAGCCGACTCTGTGTAACGTTTCACATTTTCATATTTCGAATAAAGATGTGATCTCAAGTTAATGATTGTTTAAATTATATCCTCCCTTTTTTTCATATATCTACATTTGTATTTATTTGATGTTTCTCGTCATATCTTTTCATAACTAAGCATATTCTCGATATACAATTATACATGCAATGTCTCTCCGTTACAAACAAATTTACTAGACGAACCACCAAAAGAATTTGAAGTTGTAAAAATATATAGGAGATGACGTTTCCTATCAACAATTCTATTTCATGAATGGATATTTAATATTTTCTACTGTACTCAATGGAAAAATAGTTCACTAAGTCCATGTAACTACTTGCTACTTGACCAGTTGCTCTCAGGATGGAAGGATAGTAAACATGTCGGTATGACTTGAATCAACCACTAAATTAGTTTCAACAGTGGCAGAATCAGGATTGCAACGCTATGTGATCAAATATATGATTATCTAGCCCTGTCGGATCAATTTTTATAAAAATTTTATTGTTTTTTAGAATTTTGTATGAATTTGCACAAAAAGTTATAGGATCAATTGACCCACGGCTTTAACGTCGCTCCGCCACTGTGTTTCAACTCTTAATTTGAAAAGTGCTTGCGGTACTCAATCTTAATTCGAAATTATCACCTATTCCAATAAGCTAAATTTATGTAAAAATCGGTCTGCCAAATTCCATTTTATTGTTTGCTATACACGGGTGCCACACCGGTTGATGAGACGACAGTACTGCTTATGATCTCGTCTTATTTCTCTCTCTCTCTCTCTCAAGAAATGAGAGCATATTATATTGTCCAAGAAAGAAAAGATGTCACTCGGCACACCTACAGTACGCTTCGTACAAGATCAAGAGAAAGAAAGAGAAGATCCGAAGGGGGCGACATAGCGTGAAGGCAAAAAAGGAGGATGGCAGACATAACAGTGGATAAAATCACCTCTTTTGTCATTGGCTCAGGTGGCACTTATTGTTAGCATTTACAACCTGATTTGTATTTGCATCTACACATACCTAGAAGCACATGCCATTTTAGCCCTAGTAAAACCAGCCAAATGCAAACCATAATAACAGGCTAACAGCAAATAAATCAACCAGACTGACCAAAGGCATCAGATGGTCCTAAAATGTACAGCATCAGCGAAGTGTTTGTGATTGTTCATTCCAATGTACAAGAGAATAATTAGAACTAGTAGTCCCTAAAAAGCCACTTCAGCTCCTGCATGCCGCTCCTAATTGCTCATCACTGAACTCCAGCTGCGCAGCACAGTGAGAAGCACACAATTCAGAAAGTCTGATGGTGTTCATAACAAGCATCAATAACAATATTTCTGCTGACAGGCTGTTCAGTCCATTCAGAACATTTGCATTCATAATGGAATTGTAAAACAAGCATAATCCACTAAAAGCAGCAAACGTTCCAACAATAGAATCTCGGCAATAGTCAAAAAAACTTGTTTCTATGAATCAAACTTTATTCAGAATTTTAGAGAAGCATTTTCACAAGTTCTGTCATCTAACACGCTGATACATGTCAATCAGTAATTCAGTATTGGAGAAAGTAAAATCGTACCTTGGCCTCCTCATGAGCAATCTTCATCCTCCGGTACTCCTGTTGTGCTCGATAAGAACGAAACAGAGCTTGAACACGTACCACTGATCTATTAAACCTGTCCTCAGCTTGTTGCCGGCTGACCTGGAAGAAGTCTTCTTCTGCAGTGCTTGCTGGTTCTGCATCCACTGTCATTGCTACAGGCATTCCAGTTCCAATGCCACGCAAGCCCCTTCTCTTCTTTCTCCATCGCAAAATTGCTTTCTCCACGACTCCAACAGACCATAGTACCTTGCGGTACTGCCTTCTCACTTGATGGCCTCGGTATGCAGCCTGAGCAGACATTGGAATAATTATAATATCCAACTCACATGATATATATGTTAGAATTGGATTCAAGAATAGAATAGGACACTCTTTCGGTTTCCTTATCTGTGTATGGCAACCCCCTTATACTACTTGTATATATTGATCATTGGGTCCTCTTGAATATACACATACTATTCATAATATGGTATCATAGCCTAAGGCACTAACCTAGCTCTCCTTCCGCGCCATCCGGCCGCCTTTGCTACCGGCAGCCGCCGCCACACCCGGCCGTGGCCGCCGAGCTGTTGTCGCGTGGCGCCCGAGCCCGTCGTCGCCGAAGGCCGCGTCGCCGTCGCCGCCTCATCCTCGCCGTCGCCGTTCGACGCCTCGCCGCTCGTCGATTTAAAAGCGCGTGGCTTGTCCCGAGCCGTCGCCGCCAGCCGCCTGTCATCGCCCGAGCCGCCATCGCCGAAGGTCGCACCGCCGCCGCCGCCGCCGTTGCCGCCCGACGCGCGGGGTCTTCTCTGCGTCGCCTGTCGCTACCATCCCTAGCCCGGCCGCGAACGACCCGGCCGCCCAATCTCCACCGCCGCTCGGTCGCCGCCTGTGTCGCCGACGCTTGCCGTCGCCGATGCCACCGCCGCAGGGAAAACCTAGTTCCCCTGCGCGAAAGGCTCGCGCGTCGCGCATGAGCTGGGCCGGGCCGTTCAAGGAAGCAGTGCGTGTGGGCCAAAAAAACAAAACAAAACAAAATCAGTATGTCAATCTAACCGCCGCGCCATCCAGCACCGCCTGTTAGACTTCGTTGTCTTGGTCGCCGTGCCGTCCAGCGCCGCCTACCAATGACTTATGTTCCATCAGTTGCGATCCCATTCTCGGGAATAAAGCTTCATGGAACGAACTACAGGTTGTGGTCTTCACTTATGGAGATCACGCTCGATGGTCTCCGTCTCTGGGGACATGTTACTGGTGCCCGGCCTTGTCCGTCGTCGCCGGTTCAGCTTCCTCAGATAGCCTACTTCTGCACCTTCTGCAGAAGATGAGGCTGCCAAGGAGACAGAGGCCGCTATTGCTGCTGCTGATGGGGACTTTCAGTATGCCTTAGGCGCTTTTGAGAGCTGGTCTACTGATGAGGCCCGTGTCGAGCCATCCTGGGGGTCAGTGTCGACGACTCCATCTAGCCAGACATTGTTGGTCTGCATGTCACTCGTCAGATCTGGGAGTACTTGCGCGAGCGGTACCAGCAGAGCAGCGGTGCTTAGTTCTTTCAGGCTCTACTTCAACAGCTCTCTCACAGCTCAACAGGTTCTACCAGTCTAGCTCAAATGTCTCCTCCAGGTACCTCTTGGGTTCTAGATTCTGGTGCCTCTTTCCATATGACACCGGAGTCCACATCTTTCACTTCAGTAGGACCTCCTGTTTTTCCCATCTCTATTCAGACAGCTGATGGTACTTCTCTTTCTGTCAGTTGCCAGAGCAATCTTTTGTCCACTGACTTTTCTGTTCCCGCTGTTTCCTATGTTCCCCAGCTTACCATGCAGCTTCTCTCAGTGGGTTAGCTCACTGATCTCGGTTGTAAGGTTGGTTTTGACTCACACCTGTTTCATCTAGGATCGATGAGACGGACGGTACTTGGGATGGCCTATTTGTAGAGGATCGTCGTGGTCTCTACATCCTTGATCGCCTCCACCTTCCGTCCACTTCAGTTGCTCCTGTCACCTCTACGTTTACTTCCACCACTACTGCTGCAACCACCTCTGTGTCTTTGCGCAGTGGCATCACCGTTTAGGTCACTTGTGTGGGTCCCGCCATTCTACATTAGTTCGTCAAGGTGTTATTGGACGTGTTCCTGTTGACACGGACATGTTTTATCAGGGTTGTAAGCTGGGCAAGCAACTACAACTTCCTTATCATTCTAATGGGTCTTTGTCTTCTAGTCCTTTTGACTTAGTTCATTCAGATGTATGGGGACCTGCACCTATTATATCTAAAGGCGGGCATAAATCTTATGTTATCTTCATTGATGATTATTCCCGTTTTACATGGATTTTTCCTATATCTAATCGTTGTCAGTTTCTTGTGATCTATCGTAGCTTTGCAACGATGGTTCGTACTTAGTTTGATTCTACCATTCGTACTCTTCGCTGTGATTCTGCTGGCGAATACTGTTCTGGCGCTTTTCAACAGTTTCTTTCTGAGCAGGGCACTCTTTACCAGTCTTCTTGTCCTGGTGCTCATACTCAGAATGGGGTTGCTGAGCGCAAACATCGTTATCTGATTGAGACTGCTCGCACCCTTCTTGCCTCTCATGTTCCACCATAGTTCTGGGCTGAGGCTGTTTCTACGGCTGCATATCTCATCAATATGCAGCCTTCCATTGCTCTTAAGGGTGTCAGTCCTATAGAGCGCCTCTACTCTCGAGCCCCCCAGTACACACACCTTCGTGTTTTTTGTTGTATTTGTTTTGTTCTGCTCACTAAACTATCGACCCAGTCAGTTGAATGTATGTTTCTTGGCTATAGTTCTGAGCATAAGGGTTATTGCTGCTGGGATTTCACGAGATTAGGATTTCACGAGACGTCTTTGACGAATCTCGGCCTTTCTTCTATAGAGATTCGGCGGCTTCTCCGATTTCCACTGTTGAGTCAATTTCATGGTTGTCTCTTTTGGACTCTTCACCCATTTCTCCACTATCACAGTCTTCCCCTGGTCTGCCTCTAGTGGTTCCTTCTGTACCTTCGCCTTCGGTGGTGTCTCCTGCAGTACCGTCTCTGTTTGTACAACACCATCGTCTCGTTTCTCTGGTGTTTACTACTCCAGACGTCCTCGTCCTTCACCAGTCTCCTCTTCTGGTATCTTGTCGACACCCACATCTGATCCTCCTGATGATGCTCCTCATTACATCCTTCGTGACCGGACATCCTTCGACCTCTTGATCGTCTTGGATTTGCTCCAATAGCTCATGCTCTCTCTGTCACTGAGCCTAGTTCATATCGTGAGGCTGCTCCTTATTCTGAGTGGCAGCTCGCTATAGCAGAAGAGCTTGATGCTCTTCAACGTACGGAGACTTGGGATATTGTACCGACCCCTGTGCATGCTCGTCCGATCACGTGCAAGTGGGTGTACAAGATTAAGACCCGATCTGATGGTACTATTAAACGCTACAAGGCTCGCCTTGTGGCCCACGATTTTCAGCAGGAGTATGGTCGGGACTACGATGAGACTTTTGCCCCTGTTGCCCATATGACCACTGATCTGGATGTTAAGAATGCTTTTCTTAATGGTGTTTTGTCTTAGGTCTACATGCAGCCACCACCTGGGTATTCTGTTCCTGATGGGCATGTCTGTCGTCTTCGTCGTGCTATTTATGGTCACAAACAAGCTCCTCGTGCCCGGTTTGCACGTTTTACCTCAGTGATTACTGCTATTGGTTTCACCGCCGCTCTCACGATCCTCGCTCTTTTGTCCATGTCTCATCTCTGGTAGGACATCGCTTCTTTCAGTATGTTGATGACATGCTCATCACTGGTGATGATTCCTCCTTCGTCACATATGTGAAGAAGCATCTCAGTGAGCAGTTTTTGATGACTGGTCTTGGTTCTCTTACATACTTCCTTGGGATTGAGGTCTTTTTCATGCCTGAGGGCTACTACCTCTCCCAGCAAAAGTATGTCCAGAATCTTCTTGACCGGTCTGGTCTGATTGATACTCGCACTGCTAAGACTCCTATGGAGCTATCTCTCCAGCTTCGTGCCACTGATGGTGATCTTCTAGAGGATCCTACTCGATATCATCTTGTTGGGAGTTTGGTGTACCTTGTGAGCACTCGTCCTGATATTGCTTATGTTGTTCATATCTCGAGTCAGTTCATGGCCCGTCCTACCCATATTCACTATAGTCACCTTCTTCGTGTTCTTCGCTACTTGCGTGGGACTATCTCTCGTCGTTTGTTTTTCACTAGCTCCACCTCAGTACAGGTTCAAGCGTACTCCGATGCGACCTAGGCTAGTGATCCTTCTAATCGTCGTTCTCTTTTATGCTTACTGTGTTTTTCTTAGCTCCTCCCTGATTGCCTAGAAGACTAAGAAGCAGACTGCAGTTTCCCGTTCGAGTGCAGAGGCTGAGTTGAGAGCTATGCAGCAGTGACAGCAGAGGTTACTTGGTTGGGGTGGCTACTTGCAGATTTTGGAGTACCTGTGATGGAATCTACGACTCTTTTGTCTGACAGTACAGGTGCTATCAGTATTGTCCGGAACCCAGTGAAGCATGAGCTCACCAAGTATATTGGTGTGGATACTTCATACACTCGCTCACAGGTGCAGAAGGGAGTACTTGCTTTACAGTTTGTACCATCATAACTACAGGTTGCTGACTTCTTCACGAAGCCACAGACTAGGGCATAACATTTGTATTTTCTCTCCAAACTCAGTGTGTGTGATCCACCATGAGTTTGAGGGGGGGGGGGTGTGTTAGAATAGGACTCTAGAATAGAATAGAACTCTCTTCGGTTTCCTTATCTGTATATGGCAACCCCCTTGTACTACCTATATATATTGCTCATTAAGTCCTCTTGAATATACACATATTATTCATAACAATATACAGATAACAAGGCATAAAAACTTCCAATTTGCTATCCAGAAATAAGAATATCAAACTGTCAAAAGACTCCTTGTGCCTCCAAGTTCCAACACAGTGAATGACTATAAGCGCTATTCAGCAGTATGGCAAATATTTTGCGCAATCAATCCCCAAGAGAAAACTAACAAATCAAAACATGCAATAAGAACATGTAAAAGCTTACTTGTATTCTGATAACTTGTCTTCGCATGTTCATGAAGTTCCTCCTGATCTTCCATGTGCGGAAATGACTCTGTATTCGTGCAGCAGCTCTCATCTCTTTCTTTCTGTTGTAATTCCGGAATGCATGTTGAATCTTCATAGCAGCAACTGTCTGAGATGCTTCAATATCAGGATTGGCCAATTGAATTGCTTTTGTTTGAAGCTTAAGAGTTCTCTCCCTGAGTGCAGCCTGGATATTACTGGCAGCATTAGCAGCATTTCGATATGCTGCTAAAGATTCTTTAAGCAAAGTTCTTGTTCACTAAGGTTCTCAAACTTCTCGCTTTGTAGTTTTGTTAATCTTGTCCTTGCCACTAATTGCTCAGTATCCTTGTACAGTGACATGGCCTCAAAATGTGCAGTCAATCCTTTCTCGGCAAGATATGCAGCTAAGCCATCATAACCTTGCCTTGCTGCCAGATCAGCAGCAATGCATCCACCAGGGGACTCAGGAGTAGGATCTGTAACCAAGCTTGGATTTGCTCCAGCAGATAAAAGAGTAGCAACCATTCTTTCCCTGCCAAAAGAACAATAAAAAATTGAGTAAAAAGATGGTCATAAAAATCTATGAAGCAGTCTATCCAACACAAAATGTACCCAATATCACCTATTACAACCAGGGAAAAAATTCCTGGCGGTTACGGTTATCGTCAGTCCGGATCTAAAATCCCGGCCGGTTTTTCCGGAATTTGCAAAATCAAATTTTAAATTTTGAATTTCGGTTGATTTTTAAGCAAATTCAAACGAAATTCAACCGGGTTTTTCCCGGGAAAACCGGTAACCGGCCGGTTACCGTTCCCGCCCCCTGCCGGGATTCGGCCCGGTACCGGTTCTTTGATTACAACAGTCACATCCAGAGAAATCAATCAAATGTGTCGGACATCACTATCTAAAAGAAAACACAGCTTATGATATTCTTTTCACTTCGACCTTTCCTAATGTTTCTTCAAAACAAAATTCGGGTCATTTTGTCTGCAGCTGGTATTGGTTTTTAGCCAGTTAGCTCCAATCAAGTTTTGACATCTAAATTAAACAAACAAGCCACAGTTGCCATAACTCAAACAGGGAATGGTATTTTTCCTCGTTCTTCTATTTTTCAAGTTAGTCAGCAAAAGAAAGGCTAGAAATTTCAGAAAATAGAGGATACCTCCCGTGGTATGCAGCCCAGTGTAAAGCTGTCCAACCAGAAGAATCACGGAAATCCAAGGAGAATCCCGACAAAGCAAATAAGCGAATAGCCCAGGTATAGCCTAGACAAGAACACAGATGGATAGGTCCTTGGCCTAGGTCATCACAGCCAGTTGACTTATGGCCTTCAACTACTTTTTCAAGAAGCCATTCTTGCAATCTATTTCGCAACACTAGTTCAAGCAAGCCCTCAGTAGCAGGAACATACATGCCTTGAGAATTGCTGGCACTTTTCCAAAGATCCATCCATTCCTTCTCTGGCGATGCTGAGATGAGATTGGAAACTTTGCTGCCTTTTGCAAGCAACTTTCGTGAAACCTTTTTCTTGTTTGTAGCAAACAGCAAACGGGCTAGTCTCATCTGCATCTGAAGCTTGGACTTTTTGTACTCATCCTCCAATGGCATCAAGTCACTCTTCAATGAACTGCCAGGGATAGTACGATACTCAAAACTCAAAACCTCACTGATTGGAGTTTTCCCATCCAAAGTCAAATAAAAATTAACTACTCCAGGTGTATGTGGTCCAGCCATGAAACGGTAAACACCAGCTTGAACAATATCAGCGGCAACACATTTTTCACCAAAGACACCATACATATTAGATTCAGTCAGATGCTTGTATTGCTCAGAGAAGTACCCAACCACCAGGACCTACAATTCAGCAGCTGTCAATAATTTTGCAACTTAATAGTGTTAGAGATATATGTATAGTTGTGTTATTCCCCGTTGTTATAAGGGGTTATTTGCTTATTGTACTTGTCTATATATACCAGCCCATTAGCCACCTAAGAATATAAGTTGTTATTCTTAACATGGTATCAGAGCCCATTAGGGTTACCTAGTTACCTCGCCATCCCCTGCCCTAGCCGCCCGGCTTCCCTCTTCGCGTCCATCGCTCGGCCGACGTGCAACTCCGCCGCCGCTCCGCCTTCGTCTTCTCCCCGCTGACTCTGCTGCTGCCGTGAGGACTCATCGCCTCCGTAGGATGCCGCCATCATCGTTGTCATTGCCGCCGGCCGTCGACGCCGAGGGTCGCGCTGCTCCTCCACCGCCGACCGCGTGGCGCGCTTGTTGATCCACCCGCCCGCCGCTTCCACCGGGTCGTTGCCGAGGGCCGCCGCCGCTCCGCCCGCCTCGATCGCCGGGTCGCGGCCGCTGGAGCTTTCGCCGCCGCCGCCACTCGCCACGGGGACACGGGCCAACAAGAGGATGTCGCCGCTCCGTCCGCCGCCTCGGCCGCCGGAGTCGCAGCCATTGAGTTTTGCCGTCGACACGACCCACGGCTAGTAAACCGAAGCCGGGCGCGAGTCGACTCGCCGCCGATTCAATCGATCGCAGCTCCGTAGCCGCCGCGCCCCGCCGCCGCCGCAGACCCGCCTGTCGCCGCATCTACCGCATCAAAGAGGGGAAACCTAATCCTCGCGTGTACGCTGCGTGGGAAGCCGGGCCGCCCACTTTTAAAACAAAAGAAAGGCCGCAGATCGGCGCGAAAAACGTTGGTCTAACCGCCGGCCGCCCGGCCGGGCCGCTAGACTACGTTGTTTGGTCGCCGCGCCGCCCGGCCGACTACCAATGGGCACCGCTTCCTCCTCACCGTCCGGTGATCTTCGATGGTGTTAATTACACCGACTCGTGTCTCACATGCGCATCCACATGCGTGGTCTTCGTCTCGGGCGCCCTCTCCGCAATGTCACTTGCCCGCCTTTGCCCTACTCCTCCGACGAGTTTACGCTGTTGTGTTGCTCCCGACACCAACAAG
This sequence comes from Hsuehochloa calcarea, assembly GCA_036346395.1. NCBI lineage: Eukaryota > Viridiplantae > Streptophyta > Magnoliopsida > Poales > Poaceae > Hsuehochloa > Hsuehochloa calcarea. The sequence goes on from CM070606.1 coordinate 26,615,162, forward strand.
GCTACTGCCGAGGCTACCGCCTTGCGATGATAAGGTCGCCTCTGTCTACCAAGAGGCTCGATTTCTACACGGATCGATTGACCGCTTACACTTAGTGGTGCGACGACGACGCCGGGTCGTCGCCGCCTTCATCGACAGATCCATTTCGCCTTCTTCCGAGGTTGTGGGATTCTTTTCGACCGCCAAATGTGGACTCACCTTCGCGCCGCTTACGAACCCTCCGAGATGCCTCTACCCGCCCGTGGTTCGCCAGAGCACTCTCTTCAGCAGGTGATGCTCGCTGACGTTTTTACGCCGAGTTCTCGCTATCAGCGCCACCGACTTTCTTCGTGACCGCCGGGCCGCCGCTCTGCTCAGGCCGCTCGCCGCACGCGGCCGACCGAGTTTCATCGTGTTCACGAGTTCCTTACCCGCTTCGTCCCGAAGTTCGAGCAGAGGCGTGCCCAGCCTTCTTGCACGCCACCCGTGTCACTCTTCCGAGGCTCTTACCGATATACGCAGAGGAGACTCGCCGAGTGGTGGCCTTTGGTCCGATGCCACCCCTCCGTGGCTCGCCACTCATCCACCGCTACATCGACCGCTTCCACGCTCAAGACATCGCTTCCTCCAAAGACCGCCAGTGGTGGTGGTCGCCTCCATCTGGCGGTGGCCGCCCTCACCGCTTCCCATCGCGACAAGGTTGGCCACATTGAGTCTCGATGCATATAAGAAGCGGCATCTTTCACGCCGCTCTTCTCCTAGTATCGCATCGGTGCTTCTATATCGACGCTCAGATCGACTACTTCAGCTTTCTCACCGAGTAGGAGATAGCCGATTTCGACGCCGCTGCCGCCCGTGTTCTCCTCGATAGGTTCTCGCAGTTCTCGCCATCGACTCTTCTGCAATGAGAAACCACCTCTTACACAGTTAGGTACCTCCCCATGGATTCTTGATTCCGGAGCATCCTTTCATATGACTTCTGATTCTTCCACTCTGTCTTTCATTACACTTCTTGATTCTCCTTTAGTGTTCTTATCACGATGGTACCTCTCTTTCTGTCTCTGGTCGAGGACCTCTTAGCAACTCATCATTTCATGTTCCTTCTGTTGCTCATGTTCCTCGCCTAACCATGCAGCTTCTTTCACTGGATGACATCGCCCTGATTGTCGGGTCATTCTTAACTCTGACTCTTGTTGTGTTCAGGACCGCCACACGGGGGCTCTGGTTGGTTATGGCCCTCGGCGCCTTGACTCTCAGCGTCTCGGGAGCTTGATCTGCTTCACCTTCCTTCCGCTACACCGCCGCCGCTAATCTTCCGCTCGCCACTCCGTCTACCAGCTCTTTCCAGCAGTGGCATCACCGTCTTGGTCATCTTTGTGGATCTCGTCTGTCATCTTTACTTCGTCGTGGTCTTATGGGGTCTGTCTCAGGAGACGTGTCTTTAGATTGTTAGGGCTGTAAGTTAGGAAAACAGATTCAGCTTCCCTATTCTCATAGCGAGTTAGGTTCTCAGCGTCCTTTTGATCTTGTTCATTCAGATGTTTGGGGTCCAGCTCCCTTCCTTTTGAAAGGGGGTCTTCGATATTATATCATTTTTATAGATGACTTCTCTCGCTACACTTGGATATATTTTATGTCTTCTCGTAGTGAGGCATTGCCTATCTATAAACAATTTGCCACTATGGTTCGCACACAGTTTTCCACTCCTATTCGTGTCTTTGGTGCTGACTCTGCTAGCGAGTACCTCTCTCATTACCTGCGCAGCTTCCTTGCTGAGAAGGGCACCCTCGCTCAGTTCTCTTGTCCTGGTGCTCATGCTCAGAATGGTGTCGCTGAGCGTAACCATCGTCACCTACTTGAGACGGCTCGTACCCTGATGATTGCCGCCTCTATTCCACCTCACTTTTGGGCCGAGGCCATTTCCACTGCCACCTATCTCGTCAACATTCAATTCTCTTCTCGCGCTCTTTAGTGAGATCCCCGCTGAGCGCCTATGTGGTCTTCTTCCGCACTACTCGCCTTCGCTCGCTTTGGCTGCGTTTGCTACGTTCTCCTCGCACCTCGAGAACGCACCAAACTGACTGCTCAGCCTATTGAGTGTGTTTTTCTGGGATACAGTGCCGAGCACAAGGGCTATCGGTGTTGGGACCTCGCTGGTCGACGGACGCGGCTTTCTGATGTGACTTTCGACGAGTCTCGCCCCTTCTACCCACGCCCCGCCTCTCCTTTAGTTTCCTCCGTGGAGTCCCCGTTTTTTACTTTTCCGATACACCTATCTCTGCCTTGCCCTCGCCCACCCGGCCCCATCGAGTCTCCACATATACCTCCTAAGGCCTCTCCGCCGTTGTTGCACTGCCGCCCCTGCGGCTCCTCAGGCTCCTCCCACTCTCTTTTACACTCGTCGACCTCGTATTGAGGCTCTTCCAGATGTGCCATCTCCCGCTGATGTTCTTCTCCTGATGCTCCATCTTCCCCTTATGGGTCATCATCTCCTCGCTACGGTCTCCGTGATCGTCAGTCGATTCGGCCCCGCCTGCTTTGGTTTTTGGTGCGACTACCTATGAGCCTCGCTCTCCACCGGATGTTGTTACTCCACCCCGAGTGGCAACATGCCATGGCCGAGGAGATTGTCGCTCTCGAGCGCATCGGTACTTGGGATCTTGTTCCTTTTCCATCTCACTCGTCCCATCACGTAAGTGGGTCTATAAGATTAAGACTCGCTCGATGGCTCTCTTGCCGCTATAAGGCGCGTCTTGTTGCTCGTGGCTTCCAGCAGGAGTATGGTCGTAACTACAACGAGACTTTTGCTCCTGTGGCCCACATGACCACTGTCCGCACTCTTCTTTTAGTGGCGTTTGTTCGCCATTGGTCCGTTTTTCAGCTTGATGTTAAGAATGCCTTTCTTAGTGGCGAGTTGCGTGAGGAGGTCTACATGCATCCGCCACCGGGTATTCTGCTCGAGAGAATGGTCCGTCGACTTCGCCGCCTCTCTATGGCCTTAAACAAGCCCTCGTGCTTGGTTTGAGCGCTTCTCCTCCGTGATCACCGCCATCGCTTCTCACCTAGTGATCATGATTCTGCTCTTTTTGTCCACACTTCGTCTCGTGGTCGGACTTTTCTTCTTCTATATGTTGATGATATGATCATCACCGGAGATGACTCTAAGTACATTACCTTTGTCAAGGCTCGTCTGAGTGAGCAGTTCCTTATGTCGGATCTTGGTCCTCTTCGTTACTTCCTTGGGATTGAGGTTACTTCCACTTCAGATGGTTTCTTTATGTCCCAAGAGAAGTATATTCAAGATCTTCTTGATCACGCTTCTCTCACTGATCAGCGTACTGTTGAGACTCCCATGGAGCTCAATGTTCATCTCCTGCCTTCTGATGGCGAGCCTCTTTCTGATCCGACTCGCTATCGTCATCTTGTTGGGAGTCTTGTCTACCTTGCTGTTACTCGTCCGGATATCACTTATCCAGTTCACATTCTGAGTCAGTCCGTCTCTGCTCCCACTCAGGTCCACTACAGCCACCTTCTTCGAGTTCTACGATACCTTCGTGGGACTATCTCTTGCCGTCTCTTTTTTCCACACTCCAGCTCGTTACAGCTTCAGGCTTATTCGGATGCTACTTGGGCCAGTGCTCCATTTGATCGCCGGTCTATCTCTGCTTACTGTGTTTTTCTTGGTGGTTCTCTAATTGCCTGGAAGACGAAGAAACAGACTGCAGTATCTCGTTCGAGTGCAGAGGCTGAGTTACGAGCTATGGCTCTCTTGACAGCAGAGATTACATGGCTATGGTGGTTACTTGAGGATTTTGGTGTTTCTGTCACTACACCAACTCCTCTCTTGTCAGACAGTACAGGTGCTATCAGTGTTGCCCGTGACCCTGTGAAGCATGAGCTCACCACGCATATTGGTGTTGATACTTCCTTCATGAGGTCTTGTGTGCATGACCAGGTGATTGCTCTTCAGTATGTGCCTTCCGAGCTTCAGATAGCGGATTTCTTCACGAAGGCCTAGACTCGAGCACAACACGGCTTCCACCTCTCCAAACTCAGTGTTGTTGATCCACCATGAGTTTGAGGGGGGTGTTAGAGATATATGTATAGTTGTGTTATTCCCCGTTGTTATAAGGGGTTATTTGCATATTGTACTTGTCTATATATACTGGCTCATTGGCCACCTGAGAATACGAGTTGCTATTCCTAACAAATAGAATATAAATATAGAATCCTATAAGCTAATGTGGACTGTGCATGTAAATTGTTCTATAATACATTCATTCAGTGCATTGCAGTTATGATTTATGAAAGGGATCACCCTACCAGGTAGTAAAAAGACTGATTTGGGTAACTGGTACAGATGAAGATGAAGCAGAACTTTTCCATGAAAATTGAACAGTTGAAGAATGAAAACACAATAAAAGGCATGGAAGTTCAGTAGAATATGAAAGGGGAAAACCTTGGTATTCCCTGTACAATAAGCCCATTCTGGGGAGATCTCAGTGATGTTGAAGAGCATTTCGTTGGTCACTGGATGGAAGCTCTGTATAGCTGAGGTTAGATCATCCAAGTAATTCCACAGTCCAAGACTGTTCTGCCTAGCAGGCACATCATTAGGAATGTTACCATCCGCTGGAGTTTGCACCAAAGAACTTACAAATTGCTCTGATTGAGAATCTAGATCTGATGTTAAAAGAGATTGAGACTGGTCTCCTTGATGCTTCAGTTGAGACTGGTCTCCTTGATGCTTCAGAGGATTGAGGCCAGGATTAGTAGCATAAGCTTCTGATGTCACATTAAGTGGCGGAACAAAGATGGCCTGCAAAAAAATTAGTGATCCATCTAAGGCTCTAAGCTGCCAACAAAGGTACACAAAGAGATGAGAAGACAAGTAGCATGAATTCACACCCATGTGCATATACACAAATGCACACATGTGCGTGCGCAGAGACATAGAGAATGCAGGAGCTTGCACGCCCACATATACACATGTTTATCATTAAGGCACCCCATGGATTAAGCATAAATCATATTTTAGCTCAAGAATAGAAAATTAATGGAGACAAAAAAAAGTGGTTCTTCTGGACTCTTCACAGCACATAACCAGATTGGCAGAACAGCCACTTACACATTATGATGGATATATTATGACTGGATGGAAGACCTAAAGGTTCACATAATCACACATGGTAAACGTTGCAGATTCACAAAAATTAGCATACATACAAAAGACCCTAAGTATTGACAAAGAATTGCAAGAAATCAAGTGCTCCTCTTAAATTCCAGAGTAAGCATCTCCCAGGTATGCTGTTCTAAATTTAAAGTAAATTCCAGAGTAAGCATCCACCAGGTACGCTGTTATGGAATTAAAGTAACGACAAAGAAGAATGAAGCAATTAGGCCAATATAGTGAATTTAGCAATGTAAAGAACCAATAATTTTGTGCACAATTTTAATCATGTAGCAGTGCCTCACTTAGTCACTTACATTACTTGCAGTGTTGGTATTCAAGATGTTATTTCCAGAATCCCTTGGCCCATGTTTAATCTGCTCACTGGATGCCAAAGATCCACCTGTTTTACATAAAAGGCAGGATTACAAGCTCTACAACAGTAATATCAAATATTGCATCTTTGTCAAAAATCCCACCGCAAACCGAAGTATCATTTTTCATAGATGACTCCAATAAATTTGCCCAAAATGAGTTGATCTCCTCCAGGCTAGAACCATGATTGTCAGTTTCTGCATAATGACCAATCCAAGATACAGTAATTGAATTGATACAGTAATTGAAGTTGTAAGACATATACAGCAGAACCTAGAAAGATTTTGATATCATGCTATGGGAAAGGATAAAAGACTAAAAACTATAAATCTTGTTAGGAATAACAACTTGTATTTCCAGAGGCCAAAGTGCCAAGATATATATACAAAGTACAGGAGGTGAATATAAAAATAACCCCCATAACAATAGGGAATAACATACTATACATATATCTCTAACACTCCCCCTCTCAAACTCATGGTGGATCAACAACACTGAGTTCGGAGAGGTAGAAGCCGTGTTGTGCTCGACTCTATGCCTTCGTGAAGAAATCCGCTATCCAAGCTCTAAGGAACATATCAAGAGTAATCACCGATCATACACACAAGACCTCACGAAGAAAGCATCAACACCAATATGCTTTGTGAGCTCATGCTTCATGTGGTCACTGCAATACCGATAGCACTGATGATTGCCTAACAAGAGAGGAGCCTGTAGTGACGAAACACCAAAATCCTCAAGTAACCATCAGAGCTAAGTAATCTCTGTCAAGAGAGCCATAGCTCGCAACTCACCTCTGACTTGAACGAGACATCGCAGCCCGCTTCTTCGTCTTCCGTGCAATGAGAGAACCACCAAGAAAAACACAGTAAGCAGAGATAGACCGGCGATCAAAGGGATCACTGGCCCAAGTAGCATCTGAATAAGCCTGAAGCTGTAACGAGCTGGAGTGTGGAAAGAAGAGACGGCGAGAGATAGTCCCACGAAGGTATCGCAGAACTCAAGAAGGTGGTCAGAGTGGACCTAAGGGAGCGAGAGACGAACCGACTCGTAATGTGGATGGATAAGTGATATCCTGACGAGTAACAACAAGGTAGACAAGACTCCCAACAAGATGATGATAGCGAGTCGGATCAGAAAGAGGCTCGCCATCAGAGGGTCGGAGGTGAACATTGAGCTCCATAGGAGTCTCAACACTGCGTTGATCAGTGAGGCGAGATCAAGAAGATCCTGAATATACTTATCTTGGGACATAAAAAAAAACCATCTAGAGTGTTAGTAACCTCAATCCCAAGGAAGTAACGAAGAGAACCAAGATCCGACATAAGGAATTGCTCACTAAGACAAGCCTTGACAAAGGTAATGTACTCAGAGTCATCTCCGGTAATGATCATATCATCAACATACAGAAAAAGAAAATTCACCACGAGATGAAGCGAGGACAAAGAGCTAGGATCATGATCACTAGCCAAAACCAAAGACCAAGGACCACAGAGGAGAAGCGCTCAAACCAAGCACGGGGGCCTTGTTTAAGGCCATAGAGAGAGCGACGAAGGCAACAGACCATGCCCTCAGGAACATAATACCCAGGTGGCGGATGCATGTAGACCTCCTCACGCAACTCGCCATTAAGAAAGGCATTCTTGACATAAAGTCGAGAACAAACCAGGCAAGTAATGTGACGCCACCGAAAGGAGAGCGCGACAAAGGGTCATGTGGGCCATAGGAGCAAAAGTCTCGTCGTAGTCACGACCATACTCTTGTTGGAAGCCACGAGCAACAAGACACGCCTTATAGCGCTCAAGAAAGTCATCAGAGCGAGTCTTAATCTTATAGACCCACTTACACGTGATGGGACGAGAGTGAGATGGAAAAGGAACAAGATCCCAAGTACCAGTACGCTCGAGGGCAGCAATCTCCTCGGCCATGGTATGCTGCCACTCAGGTTGAGTAACAACATCCCGGTAGGAGACAGGCTCATGAGTAGCTGCACCAACAAAACCAAAATGGGCAGGAGGCCAAATCGACTGGCGATCGCGGAGAACGTAGCGAGGAGAAGATAACCCATCAGGGGAAGATGGAGCATCAGGAGAAGATGGAACATCAGGAGAAGATGGCTCATCTAGAAGATCCTCAATACGAGGTCGACAAGTGTAGAGGAGAGGGGAAAAAGGTACTGTAGTGGGAGGAGCCTGGGGAGCTGCAGGAGACGAAGCAGGTGGCGATAACGGCGGGGAGGTCACAGGAGGAATATGTGGAGACCCAGTGGGACGGGTGGACGAGGGCAAGACAGATATGGGTGTATCCGGAAAGGTCAAAAAAGACAGAGACTCCACAGAGGAAACTGAAGGAGGCAGGACGTGGGTAGAAGGGACGAGACTCATCGAAAGTCACATCCCGAGAAATCCGCATCCGTCGACCAACAGGGTCCCAGCACCGATAGCCCTTGTGCTCGGCACTGTATTCCAGAAAGACACTCAATAGACTGAGCGGTCAGTTTGGTGCGTTCTCAAGGGGCGAGGAGAACGTAGCAAACGCAACCAAAAAGATGGAGGGTAGAGTAGTCAGGAAGAAGACCATAAAGAGCAGAAGAGGGCTGGATGTTAACGAGATAGGCGTAGAGTGGAAACAGTTCTACCAAAAGTAAGGTGGAATAGAGGCGGCAATCATCAGTGCATGAGCCGTCTCAAGGAGGTGACGATGCTTGCACTCAGCGACACCATTCTGAGCATGAGCACCAGGACAAGAGAACTGAGCGAGAGTGCCCTGCTCAGCAAGGAAGTTGCGCAGGTAACGAGAGAGGTACTCGCCAGCAGAGTCAGCACGGAAGACACGAATAGGAGTAGAGAACTGTGTGCGAACCATAGTGGCAAATTGTTTATAGATAGGCAAAGTCTCACTACAAGAAGACATGAAATATATCCAAGTGTGGCGAGAGAAATCATCTATAAATATGATATAATATCGATGACCTTTCAAAACGAAGGGAGTCGAACCCCAAACATTTGAATGAAAAGATCAAATGGATGCTGAGACACTGACTCACTACGAGGATAAAGAAGCTGAATCTGTTTAGCTAACTTACAGTCCTGACAATCTAAAGACATGTCTCCTGAGACAGACCCCAGAAGGCCACGACGAACTAAAGACGACAGACGAGATCTATACATATGACCAAGACGATGATGCCACTGCTGGAAAGAGCTGCTAGACAGAGTAGCAGAAGCGGAGAGACTGGCGGCGACAGTGGCAGCGGAAGGAAGGTGAAGCCAGTCAAGCTCCCAGAGACGCTGAGAGTCGAGGCGCCGAGGGCCAGAACAAACCAGAGCTCCCGTGTGGCGGTTTTGAACACAACAAGAGTCAGAGTCAAGAATAACCCAACAAAGGTCAGTAATCTGCCTAGCAAAAAGAAGCTGCATGGTGAGCAACAGAAGGAACATGAAAAGATGAGCTGCTAAGAGGTCATCGACCAAAGACAGAAAGAGAGGTACCATCAGCAGTAAGAATACTAACAGGAGAATCAAGATGTGTAATGAAAGACAGAGTGGAAGAATCTGAAGTCATGAGAAAAGATGCTCCAGAATTAAGAATCCATGCGAGGTACCCGACGTAGGTGGGTGGTTTTGTAGTGCCCAAAAGTCAAGAGCGTAACTCGCGAACTCCGCCGAGGAGAACTCGGCGGCAAGCAGCGCCAAGTCCGCTATCTCCCGCCGATGAGAAATCACGAAAGAGTCAATGCAGACGTCGATGTAGAAGCACCAGTGCAAGTGCTAGTAGAAGAACGGTGTGAAAGATGCCCGCTTCTTATAGCACTGGACTCAATGTGGCCAACCTTGTCGCAGAGGAGCAAATGAGGAGGGTCATTGAACCACCACCACCACCGTGGCAACCGCGGAGGAGGCAGAGGTGCTGAAGCGTGGAGCAGTCGGTGTAGTAGGTGGACGAGCGGCGAGCACGGAGGAGCGGCATCGCATCAAAGACCACTCAGCGTAGTCTCCTCTGCACGATCTCGTAAGAGACTCTGTGAGAGCGACACGGAAGGTGACGTGCAAGGAGCCGAGCACACCTTGCTCGAACTCGGGACGGCGCAGTAAGGAAATCGTAGACACGCTGAAACTCTAGGTCAACATGTACACCAGCAAAGACAGGAGCGAGCGACCGGCAAGAAATCGCGGAGAGTCCGGTGACGCTGCATGCAGAGCTCGAGCCACAAATGTAGAGAGGCATCACCAGAGGGCTCGTGGCCGACGAAGGTGAGTCCACATCCGAAAGCCGAAGGAGTTCCACAACCTCGTAAGAGAATCGAGGTCGACATCGGCGATGAAGAAGAAGCAACTCGAGCATCGTCGTCATACCACTGAGTGTAGGCGGCCACGATCCTTGTAGGAATCCAGAGCCTCTTGGTTGGCAGAGGCAGCCTCATCATCAACAAGGCGAAGCGGCCTCAAGAAGATCCTTGTTTACCGTCGGGGCAAAGCGACAGCGAGGCTCCGCTTGAGTAGGGCAAGGCGCGATGACATCGCTGAGAGGACGCCTGCAGACAAAGACCACGCATGTGGATGCGCATGTGAGACACAAAGTCGGTGTAATTAACACCATCGAAGATCACCGGCAATGAGGAGGGAACAAAGGTCCATTGGTAGGCGACCGATCAAGACAAATGACTAAGGCAACGGTCTAACAGCGGCGCTAGATGGCGCGGCGGTTAGAACGATGTTTTTTTTGCTTTTCTTTTCCGGGCCGGCTCAATTAAAAGCCGCCTACCGCTAATCTACGGCCCACACGGCATGCACGGGGAGGGGACTAGGGTTCCGGCTGGCGCGGGCGGAGAGCAAGGTCCGGGAGAGGTAGCGGCGGAGCGAGGCGACGGCGGCCTCACCTCGCATGAACAGAGGCGGCGGCGTGAAGAAAGCGGAGCGACCGGCGACGCAGAAGTCTCGGCGGCGTGAGCCGGCCGGCGACGCCAAAGCTTCGGCCGAGGTCCACGCGCACAAAGCGGCGCGATGAGCGCGCCCGAAGGCCGGCGGCGGCTCCGGCAAGCCGAGCTCGGGATCCTCAAGAGCAAGGCGGTGGCGCGACGCGGTGAATCCGGCAGCTGGTGATGACGACGGCAGAGGGGGGAGGGAACGCGGCCGGCGGGGGAAGGCGTGGTGGTCAAGAGCGAGGCGGCTGGTGGTCAAGAGGAGGGAAGCCGGCGGCGGCTAGAGCAGAGGAGGACGAGTTGTGCGTCCGGGAGAAGTAAACCTAATTTGCTCTGATACCATGTTAGGAATAACAACTTGTATTTCCAGGAGGCCAAAGGGTCAGTATATATATACAAAGTACGGGAGATGAATATGGAAATAACCCCTCATAACAATGGGGAATAACACACTATACATATATCTCTAACAAATCTAAACTTTTAGGTCACCAGAGAATAGCATTTTCTGAACAAAAAGCTGGCAAAGAAATACATAGACATCCAACACATATTTGGGATTCAAACATGTCTTACCGCTAGAAATTGCTCTGCCACCATGTGAGTAAATTTCTTCCGGTGCAGCAGTAGAACAAGATAGCTCAGTATGAGCATAAACTGAATCAGCTGAAGTCAAAGGAGAGGTATACTGAATTGTATTCATTGTAGTCACTTCTGGAACTTCGGCTTCTGCATTCGGAGGTGCTGTGGCATTTTCCTGATGAAGAGGAACCAGATTAAGAGACTGAGAATAATAGAACTTATAGCATCTTGGTCTACTATGCTTAAACAATAGAACATGTATTGCTACTTTGAGAAAGAAATATACATCTTTTTTATCAAGTTTCCTGGTATGCAGTCTCAGCTATGCTCAGGATTCTGTATGTCGATACAAGACATTTGCTAGTAAACAGACTTAGAAACCACATGGTCAGGATTCTTTTACAGTTTTGACTCCCATGACAACTTGAAAAGCAGATAAGTTTAGGGCACTACATTATTAACACATAATGTTTTGTTCAGCCATAGAGCTAACAACACTTTAAATAAAAGTTAAGAGAGCTGAGGGTTCCATTGGGTCTTATCAGAAGTTAATCCTTGTGCACAGAAAAGAAACACTAGCAATAATGAATATAGAATGTAGTCCTTGAGTTTTGAAGAGTTAGTGGTCAAATGAATTTTAGAGAGGTTATTTCAAGTTTGCAGGCACCTCTTGGCATCCAACCACTCTACCATAGAATAAATTGCACATCCAAATCCAACAATGCAGCATAAGAGAACACCAAAAAGGGCACTGTACAATATCATGAACAACAGAAAGAACATGACTAACCCAATGCAGGTATTTTATTTGTCCTTAACAGACAATGCCTTTTTCTCATGAAATCCACATGAAATTCGAAATAAACTCGTAATACACTTCATGGGTACAAGTACAACTAATTTAGGAAACAAAACTTCAGCTTTCCTCGCCCCAACATCCAGAAAGAATACCAAAGGAATATTTACTGCAAAACACAAAACTAAGAGATGGAGAAAGAAAGAACCTCAGATGTTTGACGATAATGCACTAGAACTATGCGCTCCAACTCTCTGAATAAGAAACAACCAAGAACCATGTCAGCAAAGAAAATTTGCACGATATTTCATTATTTCTATCCAAGTTTGCATCTGTTACATACAGTGAAAAATATAAATTTTATGCCATCATCTCCGCATTCTGTAAGCCTTTAACAGAGTTTTTCATTGTTATATATCCATTCCAAATTTCCAATGTAACCAAACTCAGTTTGATAACCCTTCCATTATTAGAAATTATTTAATCAATCATCATAGATCGCTGTGAACTCCTTTTAGTGGGAAAAAAAACATGGAGGCACCTAAACAAAATATCAAATATATTGTATAAATGTCATGATGCCACTATCCTACCTCTAGTATAAAGTTGTTTCTCAGCTTAGAGAATAGAAAGTCGAATAAAATTTCAGACATTTCGCAGACAACTAATAACATGATGGGTTTAGCTAAAAAATTTTTTAAAAAAAAACATAATGGGTTTAGTGGTGCAACATGATCAAAGTATTTGATTTGCTAAATTTTAGCTGTGACAAATTTAGCCATATTGACAACAAATGTTTCAAGAAGCTCGTATTAGCCTCAAAAGGGTAAATTATTCTGACAATCTGCTAAAAAGAGCATAGCCTACGTGTATATAATAATATAAGACCATAGGTTATGATAAATAATGTAAATGAATCTTAAGAAAAGGAACTGCTGGAGTTGGACTATTACTTGTCAAGCAGCCAGTAGCATCTTCGGAAGAAATTTGGATCATCCTCACCTCGAGCATAATAGACATGAACCCTTTCTTCATCACCAATCTACAAAATGACACAAATCAACAATAATGGTGGGGATACTAACACCAGCCAGGGAATCTGAGTTTTTTTTTTGCATAGCTTCACCTTTAATTTTTCATGAGCTTCTTGGACAGTCTTGCCATCCTTCTTTTTCTTCCAATTATGGCCATCCTTACGGAAGTTCCTGACAACTTTACGATCATATAGAACAACAGTACCACCTGATTTAAAAGAAAGTTACAACTGATGGTTGGTTACAATGCACAAACCATTTTCTGATAGCAACAGGAAGGAATTAGAACACAGAAGACTAATATCCAACAAAGTCACAAAATAATGCAACGTTCTCAACAGAATTTCAAGTTGTAGATTGTTAGAATAGGACTCTATTATTTGTTTCCTTATCTGTACATGGCAACTCCCTTGTACTCCCTATATATATTGCCCATTGAGCCCTCTAGAATATACAATACAATATTCATAACATGGTATCAAAGCTAGGGCAAAGTAATACAATATTCATAACATGGTATCAAACCTAGGGCAAACCTAACTCTTTCCACTGCCACCGTCGCGGCCAGACCGACGCTGCCGCCGCTGCTGTTGCCAGCCGACATCGCCGCCGTTCCAATCGTCGCCAAAGCCGCCGACTCAGAGCCACTCGCCGCCCGGCCGCCGGGTCTCCACCAGCCGCCGCTGTCGCTTCCAGCCGCCACGCCACACCGCAAGGCCGATCGCCGCCATCGCCGCCAACGATCCGGCCGTCCAAGTCTCCGCCGCCATTGTCACCGCCGCCAGTCGCTGGCCGACTCCCACCCAGATCTCCACCAGACACCGCCACAGGAAAAAAACGTGTTTTCTTTTGGGCCGGCTACGCGTTTTGGGCCGGTTTTAAGAGAGCAGTTATGTAAAAAAATAGTGTAGGACCGGAAGGCGACTAGGGGTGAATAGGCGCTTTCAAAACTTTCTCGCCTAAATCAAAACCAACACGCATTTTACTCCTTTAGCTATGAGAGCTAAGAAGTTCAAATGAGCACACAACGGAAGCCTTGTGTTGAATTTGATAAGCCCTCAAGCACACGACACAAAATGAGAAAAGAACTCAAAGTTCTTCATCGACACGGGCGGTCCGACCGCTACCACGGGCGCTTGACCGACGGTCAAGGAGCGGCTCGACCAAGAACTAACCAAATGGCCGGACGGCATGGACGGTTCGACCCGCCAACCCCACGGCTCAATACACAAGGCGGCCGAATCATTGCTAAGGTTTGGCCGGACCTAAGAGAGTCCAAGATCAAAAAACTCCACCTAAATCCAAAACGAATTTGATCCAACTTTTGATTCAACCAATAAAACTTGACCAAATTTCTAGCACACCTCCCTAATGATATTAGAGACCTATTTCTAGCGACGATCCGCCGATCCACTTCGCAGAATCGATCTCTCGAGATTTTAACAAAGAGGTGCTCAAACCCTAGAAATGAGAAAAACTTGATTCAAGACTTGCTTGTGGGGTTTGATGATCTAGATGACTCTAGGAGTAATCCCACACATCAAGCAAGGTAAAGTAGGCCAAGAGACCAAGCATGAACCTTTGAATCAAGGAAGCACCAAAACATCCAAAAGAGAGAAGAACACAAAGGGAGCAATTGATCTTTCAATTAAGCATCACAAGATTGTTCATCCACAATAGATGCTTACAAAGCCTCTCCACCAAGGAGGCAAGAGCTCAACAAGGAGCACACTCCAAACCCTAGTTTTCCTCTCCTCTCCTCCAAACCCTAGAAAAAGGAAGAAGGGCTAAATGAATGCTTGCTTAGGTTTTCCACCTCTCCCTTCCTATTTATACTAGAGAGCTAGGGTTTCCTTTGGGTCTCTTACACATGGGACCCACACACAAATAACTCTTGAAGCAATCGCCGCTTCACCACGTGTAGGTTGATCACGGTTCTCATCGACGCCAAGCCTCTCTTGTCCAATCCCATCGGAACCTCCCAGACTCGCACCGATATCCACACCGCCGATCCAACCAAATTGCTTCAACCACCCGCTCGATCCATCTTGTCCATTCTCGCCCATGCTTGAGTCACACAACCTCACCCAGATCCCCGATCGCTCGACCTCGCCTCCAAGCGTAGTCCCGATCCACTCACCGCTGACGCCGCTGACGCAAGCCATCCGCACAAAGAATAGACAAACAAACCGCTTCCGGAACAAGTTCTTCACAACTTGACCCACGCCGCCCGCAATGCAATATACATCAATAAAACATTGAAGTTCATAGAATAACACACTCGTAACAAACTCAATGCAACACTTGGCTCACCTCCAGTGATCACGGTTCGATCATTTCACAGGTCGGTCCGACCGATTTCATGCTTGGCCGGACCGCTTCCACAACGGCGGTCGGACCGGTCCAAAGGACTTAGCTAAAATTCAAGAGAAATTCAAACCTTCCGAAATTTCAATCGAATAGAACTTTTGACCGGGAGCTCCAAAATTATGGGACCACATCCAGAGACTCTCACTTGCCTACACAACCTATTTTTGGCCCACTCCAAAACCCAACTTTCAATCACGGTCTGACCGCCACCATGGTTTGGCCGGATCGCTTCCACGGCGGCTCGACCGCCTCAAGACAACCTGGTCCGACCGGCCAATGCCTCGACAAATTTTGGAGCAAACCCGAAAACGCGAGATTTTGCAAACCAATAACGCCATTGCCAATTGACTCATCATCCTGAGATCGTGCACATATCCTCACGATATCCACAAATAGTACGTCGATCTAACCGGCCACCGCCCAAATACGCTTATTAGACTTCGTTGTCTTGGTCGCCGCTACGCATACGCTTACCAATGACTTCTATTCCATCAGTTGTTCCATCAGGGCTCAATTGCTGAGCCGTTCACCACGACCGACAGTCACCGAGGCTCTTTCGACTCTTCCTGCTAAGGAGCTTCGCCGCGGGTTAGCAGCACAATTTGTTCCGGCTGTGCTTGCTACTCTTCTTCTTCGACTACACTAATCTGCCGCTTGACTACGCCTCCTCGTGTGTCTCTGTTGCCTGCTTTTGCACCAATCGGGTTCAAAGGTAATTATTGCAAGAACTTCTGCATGACTACACAATGCAAAGTGCGGTACAAAAAATAGAACAAGGCAAGTGGAGGTCCACGCTCCAAGGGAGGGCAGGGAGGCCCTTCATCGACTAGAGGACAAACCAAAGACGTCAGACCTCTCAAAGAAGGTGACTCGCTCAGCCAGCTTTGTCATGCTCTACTTCACAGCCTCTCACAGTCACAGGTTCTCGCCACCTAGCTGACATCTCCTCTAGGTACCTCTTGGGTTCTATATTCTGATGCCTCTTTCCACATGACACCAGACTCCACATCTTTCACTTCAGTAGAACCTCCTGTTTTTCCCATCACTATTCAGACAACTAACGGTACTCCTCTGTCTGTCAGCTGTCAGGGCACTCTTTTGTTCACTAACTTTTATGTTCCATCTGTTTCCCATGTTCCCCAGCTTACCATGCAAGCTTATCTCGGTAGGACAGCCCACCGATCTCGGCTGTAGGGTTGGTTTTGACTCTCGCACTGCTTCATCCAGATCGATGCATGAGACTGAGATTGGGATCGCCAAGACCGTAGGATCGCCGTGGTCTCTACATCCTTGATCGCTTCCACCTTCCGTCCACTTCAGCTTGCTCTCGCCACCTCTACGCCTACTTCCACCGCCACTGCTGCCACCATCTCTGGCGTCTTTGCGCAGTGGCATCACCGTTTAGGTCACTTGTGTGGGGGTCCGCCTTTCTTCATTAGTTCGTCAGGGTGTTCTTGTACGTGTTACTGTTGACATGGCCATGTTTTGTCAGGGTTGTAAGCTGGGCAAGCAGCTACAACTTCCTTATCATTCTAGTGAGTCCTTGTCTTATCGTCCTTTTGACTTAGTTCATTCAGATGTATGGAACCTGCACCTATGATCTCTAAAGGCGGACATAAATCTTATGTTATTTCATTGATGATTATTCCCATTTTACATGGATTTTCCCTATGTCTAATCGTGGTCAGTTTCTTGAGATCGATTGTAGCTTTGCAACGATGGTTCGTATCGCTTGATTTCGCCATTCGCATTTTCGCTGTGGTCCGCTGGCGTAGTAATGTTCTCGCGCTGACGCTTCTTTCTCGAAAGGTGGCACTCTTTACCGGTCTTCGTGTCCTGGTGCTCATGCTCAGAATGGGGTTGCTGAGCGCAAACATCGTCATCTGATTGAGACTGCCCGCACTCTTCTTCTTGCCTCTCATGTTCCACCACAGTTCTGGACTGAGACTGTTTCTACGGCTACATATCTGATCAATATGCAGCCTTCCGCTGCTCTTAAGGGTGTCAGTCCTATAGAGCATCTCTACTCTCGAGCCCCCCAGTATACTCACCTTCGTGTTTTTTGTTATACTTGTTTTGTTCTCACAGAACCTCACGAGCGCACTAAACTATCTACCTAGTCGCTGAGTGTGTGTTTTTGATTATAGTTTCGAGCATAAGGGTTATCGCCGGGCCGATCCTTCGCCGATTTAATCAGATTTCACGAGACGTTGTCTTTGACGAATCTCGACCTTCTTCTATCGAGATTCGGTTTCTTCTCCTGTTTCCACTGTTGAGTCGATTTCATGGTTGTCTCTTTCTGACTCTTCACCCATTTTTCCACTATCACAGTCTTCCCCTGGTCTGTCTCATGTGGTTCCTTTTGTACCTCCGCCTCCGATGTTGTCTCCTACAGCACCGGCTCTTGTTCCTATAGTACCACCGTCTCGTTTCTCTGGTATTCACTACTCCAGGCGTCCTCGTTCTTCGCCAGCCTCTCCCGGTATCTTGCCGACACCCACGCCTCGATCCTCCCGATGATGCTCCTCGTTACGTCCTTCATGACCGGACACCCCTTCGACCTCCTGATCATCTTGGATTTGCTTCGCTAGCTCATTCTCTCTCTATCACTGAGTCTAGTTCTTGTCGTGATGTTGCTCCTCATTCTGAATGGCAGCTAGCTATGGCAGAGGAGCTTGATGCTCTTAGACGTACGGAGACTTGGGATATTGTACCAACACTTGTGCATGCTTGTCCGATCACGTGGAAGTGGGTGTACAAGATTAAGACCCTGGCCTCGTTGGTATTATCGAGCGCCACAAGGCTCGCCTTGTGACCCGCGGTTTTCATCAGAGTATAGTCGGACTACTACAAGACTTTGTCCCCGCGTCTGTGATGACCACCGCTCGCACTCTTATTGCGGTTGCTTCTGTTCGCCGATGGTCTATCTCTCAGTTGGATGTTAAGAATGTTTTTCTTAATGGTGTTTTGCATGAGGAGGTCTACACGCAGCCACCACCTGGGTATTTTGTTCCTGATGGGCATGTATGTCCTCTTCGTCGTGCTCTTTATGGCCTCAAACAGGCTCCTTGTGCCTGGTTTGCATGCTTTACCTCGTTGATTACCTGTTGGTTTCACCGTTAGTTCCCACGATCCCGCTTCTTTTGTTCAAGTCTCATCTCTGGTAGGACATCGCTTCCTCTCAGATGTTGATGACATGCTCATCACTGGTGATGATTCCTCCTTCATCACATATGTGAAGAAGCATCTCAGTGAGCAATTTTTTATGACTGATTTTGGTTCTCTTACATACTTCCTTGGGATTGAGGTCTCTTCCATGCCTGAGGGCTACTACCTCTCCCAGCAGAAGTATGTCCAGGATCTTCTTGATCGGTCTGGTCTAACTGATACCCGCACTGCTGAGACTCCTATGAAACTATCCTCCAAATTTTCGTACACCGATGGTGATCTTGAGGATTCTACCGATATCGCCATCTTATTGGGAGTTTGGTGTACCTTGTGAGCACTCATCCCGATATTGCTTATGCCGCCATATCTTGAATCGCTCATGGCTCGCCCTACCCATATTTACTACACCACCTTCTTCGTGTTCTTCGCTACTTGCGTGGGACTATCTCTCGTCGCTTGTTTTTCCGTAGCTCCACTTACTATGCCTTTTAGCGCACCGACGCCGACCTGGCTAGCGATACTTCGATCGCCGCTTCTCTTTCGCCATCGTGGTTTTTCTTGGCTCCTCCCCGATTGCCTCGAAGACTAAGCAGCGCATCGCAGCTTTCCATTCGAGCGCAGAGGTCGAGTAGAGAGCTATGGCAAGCAGATGGATGCAGAGGTTACTTGGTTGAGGTGGTTACTTGCAGATTTTGAAGTGCTTGTGATGAGACCTACGACTCTTTTGTCTGACAGTACAGGTGCTATTAATATTGCCCGGGACCCAGTGAAGCATGAGCTCACCAAGCACATTGGTATGGATGCTTCATACACTCGCTCACAGGTGCAGGAGGGAGTACTTGATTTACGCTTGTGCCATCGAGTTACAGTCACGACTTTTCATGAAGCCACGACTAGGCACAACATTTGTATTTTCTCTCCAAACTCAAAGGTGTATGATCCACCATGACTTTGAGGGGGGTGTTAGAATAGGACTCTATTATTTGTTTCCTTATCTGTATATGGCAACCCCCTTGTACTCCCTATATATATTGTTCATTGGGCCCTTTTGAATATACAATACAATAATCATAACATTACATATCCTCACAAGGTAATGTAATTAGAACCACACACCAGTATGAATAGATGAAGGCGGGAACAATAACAAGCTAACAACCTAAAAGTTATACAAGTGGCATAAAAGTTCGCTTGTGTAACTAATATTCTTATAACAAGATCATATATGATACAGTGATATCTTAGTGGAGAAGAAGGATATAGTGACAAGTAGCTACTAAACATATAGACAGGTGAGCAAATGAATGATCAGTGTTAATGTGAATACACAGAAGCTTGTCTGGATGAGGTACGCCAAAAAGGAAAGAAAAACGAATTCGCAACATGCAAAAATTAAGATCAAATTTATATTTCAAGACACAAAACATGTTCATTTTACTCATGGATTCATATTCTGTTATGATACTAGAGATGGTATTACGAGGGTAACTAAAAGTTTAAACTACAAAAAAAATTGGAAAAGCGCAATTTAAGTCAATCACATTCAACCAGGGTTTCGGATACCGTTTTAAAACGCGCGGGGGGAGGCCGAAAATTGGGCAATATCGGCTGAAATTTTCAAATCAAAAAATGAATTTTTCGGATTTTAAATATAAAAAAATCAAATTCATGCAAACTTCAAACAAAATTATTTTTTTGGGACCGGTTTGTATTCCTACCGGCCCCACCAGTATGGCCGAAATTCTGAACACTGGATTCAACACCCCAAGTACCAGACTAAATTAATCACCGCCTTATCTTCTCCGAACAATGAACCAAGAGGTCTTGAACTCAGGGCTACTTGCTATTTGTTTCACACAACGCAGTTGGACCAGACGCTCAAAGAACAACAACCGTCTTATACTCAATATACTTCCACTGTTCCACACGCACCTCTGACCTGTTCCCTTTTGTTCACATCATATCGTGCAGTCAATTACGGCAACTAACTAAGCACAAAGTATGGATATCAAGATCAGGGTTTAGGGTTCATGCGAAACACATACTCGAGGGCTTGTTGATGGGTTGTGCCTGGACCTTGAACCTTGCGTGGTTCGCCAACACCGCGTAGATCTCATTCGGCCGGAACCAGCGCGACGCCGCCTCCGCCTTCAGCTTCTCAAAGTTCAAGTCTGTCCACCAACCACCACAACAGCACACATAAGCAAGAATTCAGCCCAAGAAACAACGCAACGCATCTTTCTTTCAACAGAAAAAAAAAAACTGAAAGGGAGACAGCATAAATTGTATAGTTCTTTCTTGTTCTAGAGCATCGAAACAACACGAACTACAAAGCCACTAAAATTTAAGCTATTCGAACGCTCTAAAACTTTGCAGCTCAAAATTTGAAGGGAAAAGAGAGAAAGAACAGGATTAACAAAGAAACTGAGCAGGCAAACCCCCACAAAGCATTCGATCAGTTTCCAAGAACAAGAACACTAGTCATATGAAAAGAAAACCCAAAAAACCATTTCAATCAAGCGTCAGAACTAACAAACAGCACGAATTAGCTCTGGAAAAAAAACACGTATACTGCAACCCGACATGGGGAGATGCCTATGCATAACACTTGAAGAACCTTGGAAACTACAAGAGCAATAGACATCAAACGATAGCAACACAAAAGTTCAAGCGAATCACATCAAACAAAAAAGTAGGGACGACGAGAACCCACGAAAACTACAGAATCGCGGCACCCAAAAAGGAGGGGGGAATAGAAAAGCTGCGCTCGGACGGGACGGGACGGGGCGACCTGCGCAGGTGATGAAGCCGTGGATCTCGGAGCAGGCGAGCGGCTCCCACCCGCCAGCGCCCGCCATGGCCACCGCCGGCGCCGCTGCTTCCACTCTCCCCGTGCGCGTGCGCTTTCGTGTATTGCTCAAGCAGAGGGAGAGAAGACGATGACGAAAGGGAGACTTCAGGGAAATTGTGAGAGCGATAAGTGAAGTTAACAGAAGGGATGAGAAATAGGGGGAAATTAAAATAAGCACAAGAAATTACTAATAATCAAACTATGCTGCTCTGGAAGGGGCCCATACACAGCCCCAGAATGGGCAGGGCCCCACCTGTCAGCATCAGAATAGAGAGCACAGTATTGTCTGCATTAAGAGTTTGTTTGGTACGGCTCTGCTCTAAATTTTTGCAGCTCTAACTCTAATTTCAATCTTGGATCCACTCCCATGAGAAGTTGGAGCAGTATGAGTTGGTGTTTGGTTAGAAAATTGATTTCAACTCCAGAAATGAGAAGGATCATTGTAAAAAGACGGCACTACCCTTGTTTTGTGACTTGTAATTTTTTTTATTACTTAACTTATAACAGTTTAATAAGTTGATTTTTGTAATAATGTGCTTTTATTTTTAATTTTTTTGGGCATATTATGCCCTGTAGTGCCATCTTTTTCGCCTATGTTCAAATTTTTTACTTGAAAAGGATAAATACAACATACATAAACATACAAAGCTCATCACAAATGTTATAATTTGACGAGGATCTAATAATCCTTATTTTATCTTTTATCTATAATTCTTATTATGGGTAAATATGATGTCACATAGTCCCCAGAAGTACCCCCTTATATCTATAAGGGAGAGGCCTAACAAGTAATTGTAAGTTCTTCTACAATCACCCCATAGTCGTAAGTCTTGCACGACTATATCATGGTCGTAAGTCCTTCTACGACCACTACATAGTCGTAAGTCCTTCTCACGATCGCCACCGGTCGTAAGTCCTTCTACGACTGTAAACTACGACCACCTTATAATCAAACCTACAAAGAGCGGGTCCAATTGATTAAGGAATCCGAACTGGCCGCACGCACTATTATTCCGCTTATTAATGGTGTGTAATTACCCCATTATCTCTCGAAGATAATTGCCGACTTGCGGAAGAAGCCGAGGCGCCAGATTATCGCCATCATGCGCTCAAGCATCGATTAATTAGGCGCATCTCCGCAGACAAAACGGCTACTTCTTCACGACTATATAAGGCATCAATCGTGAGGATAAAGGGAGGAGACAACTAACAAGAGCTAGTCAAGTAGAAACACAAGTGCTATTCTCTCAGAAGAGTCTTAGTCTTTTACTTGATCATCAAGAATACCATACACACAGGATTAGGTTATTATTCTCTCCTGAGAAGGCTCAACTCGCCTAAACATCCCGTGTCAATTCACTCTCGTGATCTCATCTCTAGGAGACCCCCAATCAAACAATCTTTACGTAAGATCGGCTTCTAATACACCGGACAGCTGGCGCCGTCCGTGGGATCTTCCGAATCTCTTGTCAACATACTCTTTTTCCAATCTCATGCAAGCATGGCAGAGAATGGAACGAGGAGAACTGGTTTGACTTGGCAGTTACGCAGACATCGACATGGATGCCTGCCGACTACGAGCCGAGTGATGCATCCGCCGATGGTGATGTTCCTCCGAGATTATTCTCCAGAAACCATCCCATCAATGGAGTTGAGGAGTGATCCTTATCCCCACAACGATACGCCCCATGAGGAGCCAATTCCTCAAAGGACAAGGGTCAATCCGACTGAACCGCACCTGTGAGGACTCACAACACGACGAGAGTTTTTCCTCCAAGTGTTCAAGTCCCCTAAGGCGGTCCGACCGTGAGACAAGTTCTACGAGCCACCATTCCAGACTCCACCAACATCCGTGATCCTCTCTCGTGGTAACCTCCAGAGGGTGGGATCAAGCATGCTTTCCTACAATACGACTGCCTCCGCAGATCTCATTTATGACGGAGACAGCTTATAACCCGGAGTTCCCTACCGAGGGGATTACCCAAGTCGCCAGATGGTGTCTCTCGAGCACTCCTCAAGCGGGAGGCCTCAAGCGCAAGTGAGAATCATCAACGGAGGTCTTCGCCCTTCCTCAATCGTAGTCACCCATGGAGGCCGAAATGAGAACCCTCCTCAAGATCACGACCGCGCTCCTCGTAGTAATGGCAAGGGAACCGCCGGGTGACAGAGAACCAACACTGATGAACGCGAGGAAATCTCGACATTCTCGTGACTCCATCGAGAAGGCCTCAAAGATCCGAGGAAGAGGATTTTGAGGTCATTCAAGAAAGAAAATTG
This sequence comes from Hsuehochloa calcarea, assembly GCA_036346395.1. NCBI lineage: Eukaryota > Viridiplantae > Streptophyta > Magnoliopsida > Poales > Poaceae > Hsuehochloa > Hsuehochloa calcarea. The sequence goes on from CM070606.1 coordinate 26,638,685, forward strand.
CACTGTAAGAACTCGCCGGGCGCATTCAACATCGCCGCAGGAGGTACAAGAACTCTGTGACATCAACGACTTGCTCGAGAATCCCAATCAAGAGCTTGCTCAACGCCTGTGGTATGATCTCTTTGTCGAGGAGATTGCGCAAAGGCTTCGAATCAGAATGACAAGATCGAAGTACTCGTCAACAACATTCGTGTAGTCGAGTAATGCGACTTCCTCGCCTAATACCAATCGAATACACAGTAGGAATCGACACGCAATAAGTCACATCGATCCTACTCGGAGAAATACTTTTCGATCGGCCGATGATCAAGTAGCCTCCGAGGAGGTGATCATTCACTACTCCGCAAAGAAATTCACAACGGTGGAGTACGAGGAGTATTCCTCAAGAATCGAGACCTACAACAGATAAAGTCACCGCTGTCGGTATCGTCAGATACGATCACCGGCGACATTAACCCTTCTTTCCTACAAAGAAGGCGCTAAGAAGTAATTACGGATGCCGCATTTTCGCCGACCTTCGAAAGCGCTCACGCCACCTCATTTTCGACCAAGAACATGGAGAAATTTGATGGATCTCAAAATCCCATCGAATTTCTTCGATCTATACAACACCGTCCGAGCAAGCAGGAGGAGGAGAGCATGTAATGGCGTAATTACCTTCCGATCGTTCTTGAAGGATCCGCCGATCGTGGTTATTAAACCAACCTTTCGAGTCGATCTACTCTTGGCAACACTCGCGATCTTCTACAAGCAAATTTTCAAGGCACATACAATCGCTCGAAAGGAAGACGACTTGCACCGGATCAAATGTAACAACAACGAGCCTTTGCGCTAATTCATCAAACGCTTTAGTCGTTCGTAATTCAATTCCGAAATTTCGACTCTCTGTGATCGTGGCTTTTAAGCAAGGAGTCCGTAGTAGAAGAATAACTGAGGATATTGCTTTGAATCCTCCTAACACCGCTACGAACTCTTCAAATGGCCGGTCGATATGCAATCGCTTCGAGGCAATGAATGGAACAATACTATCGATCGAGAAACGCATACACTTCGAGAGCCAGTGAGGTTGGTAAGGACAAAAAGCAAAAAGTCCAAGAAGAAAATAAAAATCAAAAGCCACAAACCGTTGGTTTCAAGGAGGTCTTGGCCGTGAAAGATAGAGAGCCATTAAACCACCAAGTCGTATCCCGATCAAGGCAAAGGTAAGCTACGATCGTAGGAACGACAAACCAAGGTGGTGTCCTTTTCACAAAAAGAAGGACATGACCTCAAGAATCGCCGAAGTTTTCCAAAGGAAGCTCGAGGACTACTACAATGGCAGCACCGCTCCCTACTCGAAAGTGTAGGACATACGAGTGGCCAAAAGTCGCCGATGATGAGGAGATGCTGCTCCAAGATCCAAGAACATACCGTTGAGCATATCTACGAGGATCATCAAGATACGACTCCAAACGACAACTTAAAGTCACGGACGAGGTAAATTCCATACATACTCCTCTCACAATAAATTACCAAGTGGTCTGGTTACCATCTCTTTGAGAAGGACGATCGCCCGATCACTATGAGTCGATCAGTCGATTTCGACAGAATCGAACCCACCATCAACAATCGTCGGTCAATCGAGTGTTAGTTGATGGTGGCGCTTTGAACATATTATTTACTAAAGCCCCGGACGAGATGCAAGTACCCAGATTAGGTAAGGCTTTGACGATATTCCTTTCATGGAATCGCATCGGTCTTCTGGCCAAACCCATTGGCCAAGTTTTCTTCCTTTAACATTTGGCTCACCAAGTAATTTCAGACGTAGAAAGTCTCTTTGATGTGGTCGATTTCGACACAAGATATAACGCCATACTTGACGACCAACTTTGGCAAAATTCTTAATGGCTACTCATTATGGGTATCAATGTCTTAAGATGCCAGTCCCAAAGGAGTGATCACAATTCAATGTGACAAAAGATGGCGATAGTCGCGATCGCCGATCCTCGAGATGGTTGGTCAAATACCAACTCGAGATGAAAGTCACCTTCGACTAGCAAGTCGGCTTCAAAGTCGCACCAAAGCCGAACGACTGTCAAAGAGGTTCCTCCGACGCAGAAACCTCAAGATCGCTCGCATTGGGAGACTTCCACCCCAAATAGGAAGACGCCTCATTACCTTCCTCCGAGCTAACGCAGATGTCTTTGCGTGGCAAGCATCCGACATTCCCGAGTCCCTGTGGAGGTGATCGAGCGTGCTAGCTTTACTACCGATAAAGTACCGTGAAACAAAAATTACGGAGATTTGCCCCGATCGACGAGATGCTATTAAATCGTAATTGATAAGCTACTTAAGGCGTGCTTTATAAGAGAAGTCAACCACCCAGAGTGGTTGGCTAACCTCAGAATGGTCAAAAAGTCAAACGGCAAATGGCGATGTGCGAGACTTTATCGATCTTAATAAAGCTTGTCCAAAAGATGATTTCCTTTACCTCGATTGATCACTAGTTGATTCTCATCGGGTTGTGAAATATTAAGTTTTTAGATGCATATTCGATATCACCGTGATCAATATGTCTCTAAACGATGAAGAAAAGACCGCATTCATTACTCCATTTGGTACCTTTTGTTATATCAAAATGCCATTTGGTCTAAAAATGCTAGGTGCTTCTTTTCAACGCTTAATGCAATCGACTTTTTCATCTCAATTAGGCCGAATTTGGAAGCCTATGTTGATGATCTAGTCGTAAAAGCATTAAGAGACTTAATCATATCATCGACCTACAAGAAACATTCGACAACCTCGTAAGGCACCGCTTAAAACTTAATCCGAGAAGTGTGTATTTGGAATTTCTTCAGAAAATTGCTTGGATTCCTAGTATCCGAACGAGGAATCAAGCAAATCCAGAAAATAAAGGCCATCCTCCGATGCACCTCCAAACACAAAAAGGAAGTCCGTAAACTCACTGGGTGCATGGCGGCTTTAAGTCGTTTCATCGCACGACTAGGAGAAAAGGACTACCTTTCTTTAAACTTCTCAGAGACATGAAGGTTTTGAGTGGTCGAACGAGGCAAACACCGCTTTGAGGATGTCAAGAGGTATCTTTCGAGTGCTCTGCTCGTTTCTCCAAAGCCGTAAGAGACGCCTTAATTTACCTAGCCGCCACGCCACAGCAAAGAAAGCAAAGATCGTCGAGAACGGAAAACGCATAACGACGGTTTATTACGCCGGTTTTACACGGGCCTAAGGAGCGTACCTCGTGTCCAAAACTTCTATATGCCCTCCTCATGTCTTCGAGGAAATCGCGCATTATTTTCAAAGCACAAAATAGCTGTGCTGCCCGAGTTTCCTTTGGGAGCAATCCTCCATAATAAGGAAACAATGGACGCATGGCAAAATGGTCACGAACTTGGGAGTTCGACCTCCATTTCGTGTCCCGAACGCCATAAAATCCCTGATCTGGCGCACTTTGTCGCCGAATGGACAAATCCTAAACTGCTCAGATCCCAAGACGATTCCCACGCACACTGGATGATGTACTTTGACGGGTCACTTACTTTAAGTGGCTCTGGGTCGGTGGTCCCGTATCTCCTACCGAGAAACCTTAAAGTATGCCATACAATTAAACTTTCGTGCCACTAACAATGTGGCAGTACGACGGTTTGCTAGTCGGCATACGAGCCATGCAAAGCACTCTCAATTGTCGACTACTCGTGAGAGAGACTCTCAACTAGTCGTGAATCAAATCGAAAGAGTACCGTTGCTCTAACTCAACAATGGCTCTGTACTTATCGTAAGTACGTAAGCTAGAAAACATTTTTAGGTTTTGAGGTACAATTTATCCTCGAAAGGATAATTTCCTCACGCATCAACTTGCTCTGATGGCTTCTTCCCGATCCACGCACCAAAAGGAGTTTTCTTGGAGCAACTCCAAAACCGCTCTCGGTCGAAGAACCGTAGACACCTCCTCTTGAGATGGCCTCATTAGATTACGAGGATACCGATGACTCCCATCTACGAGTATCTTTACAAGGGTTCCAGACCAAGATGATCTTGAGGCAGATCGATTATCCCGAAAAGCCAAAATGTATACTTTGGTTGAAGGAGTCCTCTATAAACGAGGAACCCAAGGGATACTCATGCGATGCATTCCGCAAAACGAAGGAATAACACTCCTTCACGATATACACAGTGGCATCTGTGGGACGCATGCTTCCTACAGAACATTGGTTGGTAAAGCCTTTCGACAAGGTTTTTACTGGCCTACAGCCCTGTACGATGCTATGGAGGTGGTTAAAAAGTGTGTCCAGTACAATTCCATGGTAGATGATACACCAACCACTCAAGCATTACAAACAATACCTCTTTCTTGGCCTTTATGACTGGGGCTTGACATCCTAGGACCGCTTCCCAAAGCTCCGTGAGGTTTCAATTCCTTTGTGGCTATTGACACGCTCACAAAATGGATCAAGCCAACTCAGAACTAGGATAACAACTAAGCAAAGAAAAGGTTCATGATGAGAAGCGAATTAGTCGATTTGGAGTTCCGAAGCCTGATAATTACGCATAATGGTAAACACTCGCAAGTGCAAAATTTCGTGAATTTTATGACGAGTTGGGTACCAAGTTATGCTATGCTTGCACATCCCCAAAGCAATGGGGCTACGAACGCAAACGCGCCAAATAATGCGAGGAATTAAAACTCGAGTCTTCGACCGACTTGTTAAGCGCCGGGGCTTGGGTGCAAGAATTACCTCCATATTATGGGCGCTCAGACGACCACCACGAGCAACAGAGAAACACCATTTTTTCTAGTTTTCTGAGCCGAAGCCATGCTTCCTCCGAGCTAAAATTGCGGTCGACACGAGTTGAAACCTTCAACAACTCGATCAGAACAACTTCGAGCAGATGATATTAACCTACTCAAGAGAGGAGAAACCTAGCCTTAATCCGCTCTCGCCTACCAACAAGCCCTCGCAGATACTATAATCGTAAGGTCCAACCTCGCAGCTTCTTGTGTAGGTGACTTGGTATTGAGGCTCGCCAATCCAAGTCTAATCGAATAAACTTTCCCTAAATGGGAAGGTCCTACACGCTGGTCGGCGTAACTCGCTGTGGTCTGGTACGACTAGCAATGGAAGATGGATGTGTTCTCTCAAACTCTTGGAACATCGACCGCCACGCAAATTTATGTGTGACCGGGCTCGTGCAATAAAAGTCCGTGTTCTTTCTACCTCTTTTGCCTTATTTTTTGAGTAGTGCTTTTTAATCTTTCGACTATGATATAAAACACCCGCTTTTTTTACACCGCCAAAAGCGAGAAACGCCATCCGGTCGAAACTTCTCCTCTCGCATGTGGTTCGCCCACTAGAAGGAATTTCCTAGCATCGACTGCTACTCATTTTTGCCGCCAATACAAAGAGCTCGGTTCTATCTAGTCGTAATGTTCTCAAAGCCAACTCTCTCAATCTTAGTCTATTTTTTCAAGAAATTCAAAAAATATTCTAAGTAGAGTGCACTTTCTTACATTTGTTCGACCACCTTGGTGTACTCGATTTGTTTTAACTGGTCGAAGGAAGAGACACACCTAGTCGGAAGTCTTTCCTCTCTGCATGTGGTCCCGCCCACTAGAAGGAAACTTCCTAGTGTCGCCGCCTCCTACTTTTGCCATCGAAAAGACTTATCAAGTCCACCAAAAAGGACGAACGAATGACTAAAGTCCTCTAAGACGCTTGTTTAACTCAAGTTGTCGTTTGGTTTGATTAAACTAGCCTGAGATGGGAACATCACCTAGTCGAAGCCTTTCCTCTCTCGCGACGTGGTCCTCGCCCACTAGAAGGAACTTCCTAGTGTCGAGTCGCTTCTACTCTTTCGACCAAAGGCTTGACAACCGTAACAAAAGCTATAAGTTAAATAAACCTCTCTTTGTTTTCGTAAACCCCATTTTAAACACTATTTATTTAGATTGTCTAAACAATCTAAGCAAATAGTCGGGGGCTAGGATAAAGTTATTAATTTGACTTCAATTCTTAGTCTTTCATTCGTTTATTATCTTTTGAGTTACTAACTACTCGACAAGATGATTTTCGTGAAATGAGGCGGATCATATATTACTCATCAACAAAATTGTCCGCTTTACAAGGTAGTTACAAGATTACTCAAGGGGAGAGCCTAGCCGCATTTCCTCCGCCACCTTTTGCCAATCGATCGCATTTCCGCAATCGCACGACTTGCCTCGATTCGTAATAAATGGTCGGCTTCAATTGGTTTAACATTAAGGCATGGGTCTTGAGCTTTAAGTTTCGCTAAAGCGTGAACTTCACACAGCTTCGATCGCAGCTTCGATCGCCTCCTTATTGATTCAGTTTGATTAGCCTTCAGAGTGGTCACCATTTCTTGCAATTTTCCGACTTGTTCCCCAATAGTACTTGTGTGAGCAGCTAGAGTATCTTCTCGAGGAGTTTTTCCCTCAGAATGTAGCTCACTAAGCACATTGTTCAGGAGAGTGATGTTGCCTTGAAGACTAGTCTTCATCGACTCCATCTCCTGTTGGGTACAAGTCGAAGCCTCAAGCTTCTTGTTTTCGACCACTTGTTCTGAAAAGAATAATATCGGTCAAACAAAAATATACTTCTAGAGGAAGATAACACAAAGATAATTATAGGTAAAAGCATTTCTTACCTACTAATTGAGAATCCAGTTTCTTAACCTCTTCTCGATGGGAAGCAATAGTTTCAGTGTGCTTTTTCTCCCATGCTTTGATGTCCTCTCAGATTCATCTTAGCAATGCGATGGACTCATTGTAGATCAAGGTTTTTCTTGGATTTCACTCGAGGCTTCTCAATTGGACAAAGAATTTCAACAAGAAATTGGCATTAGAAAAGGGAAAATACTCAAACAAGGATAACAGGTAAAGATTTACTTACCTGTTAATTGAGTTCTAAGACCTCGAGTTCTTGATCCTTATTCATGAAATACGGAAAACTCCTGAATGACCAAAGCTTTTCTTGAACTTGGTCCGAGTTTCCGATCTCTTTTCTTTATCCAAGAAGAAATGAGAGTTAGGTAAAGGTTAAAACTCAAAAGCAGCCTTAAGTTCAAGACTTCATCGCTTATTTTTTCCCGCAATTTCTTAGATGCAGTAGACAACCTCTCAAGTTTATCCGAGAGGACTAATACTTCATTCCTTAGCCTCCTCGACTCCTCTTTTTCATAGTCGAGCGAGTCAGCTAAGGTCTTCGAATCACTGTTTAACCTACAAAGGACAGAGACGGAGATAAAAATTAGCCGAATGGTTGTAAGTACTTCTACGACCACTGACCTAGTCGTAAGTTTTTCTGCGACTACGATATGGTTATAAGTCTTTCTACGACCACTACCTGGTCGTAAGTAGTCGTAAGCTTTTTACGACTAGTACTTTGTCATGAGTTTATTCCATGACTATTCTCAGAAACATTATACGAGTATTTAAGTCGAAAACAACTATGGATGATAAGTGACTTACCACCTCTCTACGCCTCTGTGCAGAGTAGTTCTTTCTCCTGTCTTAGCTCTAAAAGTTGTCGATGATACTCACCGACAACAAAGAATTTGCTCCGAGCTTTCGCAAAAGAGAACAAAGGAGAAGTGAAGGAAAGCCACATATATAAGTATTTTGAAGATACTTACATTCATAGTCGCCCTAGCAAACATCGAATATACAAGGTCCGGGTTCGCACTTATCTATCCTCGCGACCTTGTCCCACCACACCTTCTCAAGGCGCCGTTATCAAAAGTATTCTCCGTATTGGGAATATCTTTGGGATGGGGACTCGGTCACGAGATCTGTGAAGCGTAAGACCCTACAACGGAGGCAGCCCAAAGAAGTCACCACGTGGTTGAAATTTTCTCCTTCTCGTTCTCGTGATTTCTCTTGGGTAGGGAAGGAACGCCCTACGATTTCCTTCCCAGAGCGGTGCGCAGTCGGTCACCACCTTGACCAGAGGCTTCCACACCGCCTCGTTGTTTCTACGACCTCGGTGGTCGAGTGACCACCTCAACAAAGAATAAACCAGAACTTCAAGGGTCGAGTTACGACTTCAGCAGATGTGGAGTCACTCGGGAGTCTCGACTTCATCGGCCACCGGGCAAGGGTGATGCTTTGATCACCTCCATTGATACCTCTCCAAGAAATGAAGGAATAGCAATGGACTTCTCGCCAGAAGCATTCCCTGGGTCAAGGAGTCTGATGAAATAAAGAAAAGCAAATCGGGTTGTGAAAAGAAAAAGGTAAATGTCGTTTTACGCTTTAGTACATTTCACATACCGCACTCGGTCTTAACCAGAATTTTAGAGCAATCCTCCCAACGGAGGACCTCTTCTTCTCCACGACCACGCCCGGTCGAGGTTCAACACTGGCTCGGCTACGACCACGCCTGTCAGAGTTTGAACAGAACCGAGCTCGTTTCTCGATCTTCGGATGGACGAGATCGCCTCGACCATTCGAAGCGATAAAGATCGCCTCGCGAGTTGTGCCGATGCAAAGATCGCCCTTCATAAAAGACATAAAATCTTTTCAGCTTCTCCCTTTCCAGCTTGCTTAATAAAACTAGGAGTGGCACCAATCGCGAAAGATTCCGTGTCATAATAGAAGGGTACCTTAGCCTTGCGAGGTTTGCGCTTAAGAGGTTCAACCGCTTCAACCTCCTCGGCTTCGACTGGCCGCGGCCTCGCTTCAGATACAACTACATACCGCCGCAGTCTTGTAGAGGGTCCGTCGAAAGACCGAGCTCGAGCTTGCTCCCCTTATCGGCAGATTTTACAAGTCGACGCCTCTTCGAGGAGGAGCCGAGCCTTTGTCTTTCGACAACCCGGCGCCAATAGTCATCGTAACGACTTCTTCGTCGTTCCGACGATTTTTCATGCCTACTTTCGTAAAGCAAAAGCAGAAAAGAAGAATCACTAATTAGTCGTAAGTTTTTCTACGACTAGTACCAAGTCGTAAGTTTTTCACGACTTTTCTTGATCGTAAGATATTCTACGATCACCATTAGTCGTAAGTATCTTCTACGACTATAAAGTCCTAAAGAAAGAATCGATTTTGATTACCTTTAGGCGCTCTATCCTTTCATCTCATGACAAAGCCGCAATGACTTGAGGAACCGCCTCTGAGTGGCGGGGACTTTCACGAGATGAGTCCGACTGAGTCAACCTCACTGTGAAAGATCCGTAAACAGATAAAAATATTAGACAAGGTTGAGAAAGACCAAACGGAGAACTAAGTCGACAATTGCTTACCCTCCTCGTAGTCTCTCGTGGGTCTCTCTCCCGAGTACCTCCACATAGGAGATGCTCGCTTCTTCAGAGGACTAATTCGGCGTGTGATGAAATCCTTCACCACATGCCATCCGGCCACCCTTCTTCCTTCAAGTCCTTAATAGCTTGAATATAAGGGCTAATCCTACTGATATCTTCAGGGTTGAGTCCATGAAGATTTCTTTTCAGCAGCCTTCCCGCAAAGAAAGGTCGCTTCAGAGGTGACCTTCCAAGAGAACCACCTTCTTCCTCCGGCTTACCACGAAGACCGGGTGAAACTCAATGTACTCCTTCGACTTCGAGTCGTGGAGCTTGCATCATGACTTCCGGCGATTCCGGCTTGTCGAGCCATCCCATAATAATATTGGAACAGCTCGAGATCCGCCTAATCCCTGTGCACGCCGCATGGATACACGAACACACTCAACATGGTAATGGAATTGGGACCTAAGTTCACCGGGCCCACCCCAAAGTGTTCGAGCACTCATCAGAAGAAAGGGGTGGGCGTGCAATCAAGGCCGCACTCACAATATGCTTGAAAAACGGATTTGCCCATTTCCCCGATGGCGATCTTGCCCGACAGCGGAATCCACTTCACCAGAGCCTTCTCTGGGATCTTCCCGACATCGACCAAGATCTTGATCTTAGCCGCATCCATCTCCGATTCCTCCCATTCGTAAACTCTCTTAGCCATTTCGCCAAAAGTAAGAAGTTTTTGATTGGGTTGGCAATGAGAAGATGAAACCTAGTCGAGGACGGAGAAAACAAGAGCTCAAGAACAAATGAGTGATTTGGGGAAAGGTAAAACCCAAGTCTACCTCCCGTAAGTTTTTATAATCAAGACGATCTCCGCCGCTCTAAACCGTCTCGCTATAGGTCTATGAGAGATGGTTGTACCGCTGGAACCGCTTCATCTGACAAGTCTATGAGAGCCGGTTGCAATTCCCTGATGGTCCGCTCGAGAAAAATAGGTGCGTATTGTCACCTCAAGCGAAATTACATTCTTGACCAAGTCTTTCTAGTCGAAGGAAGTATCAATCGGAAGAGTTTTTCTCCGATTTCTACTACGACCACCGCACGGTCGTAGGGGTTTTTATGACTTTTGATAGTCGTAAGCAACCTTCCGACCAAGCAAATTCTGGTCAAAGCAAAGACTCAAATGTCGAAGAGTTTTCCTTCGACTATCATTCTACGACATTCTCATGGTCATAAGTCCATTTACGAAACCTTTACCAAGTAAGTTACTTTCACTTGAAGCTGGGGGGCTAGATGACGAGGATCTAATAATCCTCATTTTATCTTTTATCTATAATTCTTATTATGGGTAAATATGATGTCACATAGTCCCGTAAGTACCCCTTATATCTATAAGGAGAGGCCTAACAAGTAATTGTAAGTTCTTCTACAATCACCCCCATAGTCGTAAGTCTTGCTACGACTATATCATGGTCGTAAGTCCTTCTACGACCACTACATAGTCGTAAGTCCTTCTCACGATCGCACCGGTCGTAAGTCCTTCTACGACACGGGTAAACTACGACCACCTTATAATCAAACCTACAAAGTGAGTGGGTCCAATTGATTAAGGAATCCAACGGTCCGCACGCACTATTATTCCGCTTATTAATGGTGTGTAATTACCCCATTATCTCTCGAAGATAATTGCGACGGCGTGAAGAAGCCGAGGCGCGGTAATTCTCGCCATCATGCGCCAATTCATCGATTAATTAGGCGCATCTCCCGCAGGACAAAACGGCTACTTCTTCACGACTATATAAGGGCATCAATCAGAGGGATAAAGGGAGGAGACAACGAACAAGAGCTAGTCAAGTAGAAACACAAGTGCTATTCTCTCAGAAGAGTCTTAGTCTTTACTTGATCATCAAGAATACCATACACACAGATTAGGGTTATTATTCTCTCCGGAGAAGGCCTGAACCTGTCTAAACATCCCGTGTCAATTCACTCTGCGTGATCTCATCTCTAGGAGACCCCCCGAATCAAACAATCTTTACGTAAGATCGGTTCTAATACACCGACATAATTCAATGAGTATCTTCTCTAAAAAAACAATTAGTGTCATAACAAAAGTCTATAAAAGAGGCAAGGAGGCAGGAGATGTCATTAATAATTCTCCTCACCTTTATTAATCAAAGCTACTGTTCCAAGTCCATAAATTACTACATCAAACGACAACAACGAAATGAAAAGAAAAAAAACATCCAAGCGCAGCTTGCCCAATTCAACTTCTATAATTCTCTAAGGCTGGCCCGCCTCTCGTATGTTGACATTGATCTTTCTCCTTCTGCATAAACCTGTATAGACAAAACATAAAGGATTCTTTAGAACTATAATGATTTGCGAAAACCTTGAGTTTGGTTTTACTCTATTATACTCAACCCCTACCACAAAAACTCACTAGGTCCTCAATGTCATTCTTAGCATCAAGGTGATGTACGCACCTCGTGTACTAAGACCAAGAATTTATAGAGACAAATGGTGGAAACCGCAGGCATCGTGGTACCAATTGGCTAATACTACTAAATCGCTTCCCTAGCTTCAAACCTTTAAAAAGAACATAAGTTAATTTTCAGTCTGGAATGGAATCACAATCACGTAAAGACATAATATCATAAACTAACATTTCAAAACATCTTAGGTCTGCGCCGACCACATCAAACTGGAATACACTTCCACACACAAAAAAATTCAGGATTCATAAGAATCTGTAAGAATGCAGAAAAATACAACATGAAAGATTTCCACCTTGCCATACTCCATGCAATCATTCATGTTCTACACATTCAATCTCCAACCAAAATCACATCTTCCTCTCCCAAATTTCGCACGGATTCCATGTTCTAGACATGCAATCCATTCCTAGCCCTCAAGACAGGATTCCATTTCGAACTAGGATTCCGGCCTAAACAGCGTCAAGAAAAAGCAAGAACCAAGAATCAAGAAACGTACAGACTCCAGCCCGGTCGGCTTCCTTCGGGGGCGGGGCGCGATCGGCGACCACGATCGGCGTTGACTGCCCAGCCGATCAACGACGAAGGTGGAGAGAGGGAGGGAGGTGAGCGGAAGGGGAGCCACCTGCTTCCTCCTCCCGATTGACAGACCTGAACATTTCATGAAGAACAGCCGTCGGGGTGGACCACCAGGTGGGGAGGGAGGAAGAAGATGCGCCATGGTTGATGCGTCAGGGAGGAAGAACAACTATCGAGGAGGAGTCGCTCGCCGGGGATGCGCCAGGGAAGAGGTCTCCTGGCCGTCTCCTAGGCAAGGGGATGAGAGGGTGTTGTGAAGGGGCTACGCCGCTGTGGGTTGGGTGCGAACAGGCGAAGGGAGGCGAAGGGGTGGGGAATTGCGGGTTGGGGACTTGGGGTGTGTAGGGTAGTTCAATGGCATATTGCAAGTAATTACCTTCAACTATTAGGGGTATTTCGCTTAAGGTTCCACCTGCTTCTGAAAATTGTACTATGGGCTGATCTGCTTCTGATTGCTTCAACTCCGAAAATTTTGTGGAGTTACCCCGTTTGGCACAGCTCCGCTTACTCCAACTAAGAAGCTGAGAGCAGGAGCTATGCCAAACAGGGCCTAATCTTCCTTAGCAGTTAGATTCTGGAGCAGGGCCCCACCTGTCAGCAGCAGATAGAGTGCACAGTGTTTCTCTGTGTTAACTTTCCTTAGTAGTTAGATAAAATGAGGACGGATAAAATTGATCGCAACAATTTAAACAGTTGTTTACTACAGTGCTAAGGCAAATCACTGTTCATGTCGCGTGTTGCTTCTTGCCGAGTGATGGTGGGCATTGGGTCGTGCCGTGCCGGCACGGCATGGACCTACCGTGCTTCGGGCTGCGTCGTGTCGTGCCAGTTTGGCCTGGCCACCCCACCGTGCAGTGCCGTGCCGGCCCACCTTGCCATCCGGCCAGGCCCAAGCACGGCCCAAATCCTGCTGTGTCGGGATCGTGGCGTGCCGGTCCAAGCCCAACCCTAAGTAACTATAGACGCCTGGAAAGACGACAGTCGTAGCTGTCGCCTAGGAAAACAAAGACAACAGTGTGCCATCTACGCATGCTCCCCTCGCCATAGCCTCCTCCTCCTCCTAGACACTGATGAAGAACTCCGCCCACCTCGGCCGCGCTGCGCACTTGCGAAGGGGGTGAGAAGGACAGTGACGAGGAGGTGGCTGGAGGGAGGGTGGAGGGCGGCGGCGCGTGGGGAGGGAGAGGGAGGGCGGTGGCACATGGGGAGGGAGAGGGAGAGGGAGGGAGGGAGGGGCGGCCAGCGGTGCGTGGGGAAGAAGGGCGATGATCGGCGGAACGTGGGGAGGGAGGTGGTTGGAGCTATAGGGAAGAGAATCAGTGAATGTGATTAGAAATTGGAAATTTGAGAACCGTGGCTCGGAGGAAAGGGTTGGGGATGAGGGTTGGAGGAGGTCGGGAGCGATGTTGGGTCAGACCGGGTGGAAGAAGGGGGTGATTGGTTGTGCCAGGCCGATGTGGGGGAGTGATTGGGCCAAACCGAGGGAGGGATTAGAGTATAACGGGAAGGTTGGGCCTATTTCGTATCGTGTCGGCCCAAGCACGACCCAACTGGTCGTGCCACCCAACGGGCCGCATTCCCAAGCTCAGCCCGACCCGCTGTTTGTGCAGTGCCGATCCGGCCTACCACATATCGTGCATTGTGTCGTGATTAAATCGTGTTATGCCAACTGAGCTTCGAACCAACCCAAAAAGTACACCCAAGTCCCAGCTCTATTGCCGACGATCCGGTTCGTGACTGGCCGCCTATTTGGTAGACAGATCCTGAGTTCCCACGGGACACAGATGGTCCCACCTGTCAGATTCTAAAGCTGGGCATTTTGCGATTGCTATGATTGAAGAAACACAATGTTAAAAGTAGAGTTTGCATGAATGGTCTCGGTTGATTTTGACATGGCAAGTGTGCTTAAAGAATGATTGACTGAAGGGAATGATGTATTTTTTTGTTATTTATTTTGTTTGGGATTGCTACTACTGGCTGCCGTATTGTAATACAATATGTTTATTGTATCGGATGTGAATTTTATTGCAGACTTACTAAATAACTATTGTGTCTCACTGATTTTTGTTACGTTAGATCGGATAGTTATAATCAGCCATTTTAAGTCATATGCGCCGGTGGAGAGGGGCATACGGTGAAAAACTTGTCACTTTACGTCCGTATGTTAGTCGCCTCCATATAACAAATACTCGTAGAAACCTTCGACCAATGTTTAGCGAATTCGGTTTTAAAAAATGATTAATATTCGGGATATCAACCAAATGATAAAAATCGGTTGAAGTACTCACTGTCCAATTCTGCACGGCTGTCAAAGCACGAGTTGGATTGGATATGAGATGTGCTTTGGTGGTTCCATTTTACGAATCGAGACGTTCTCTTCGGTTACAGGCGCAAATCTTTTGACTGACAGTGGCCATAGCAAAAATGCCGTGCATACAGTCATTGCTCTAAGAACATCTTTAGTGTATTTATTATAAGAATTGAGTTTGTTTTTTCTAATGTATTAAACCGATTCCTACTAATAGTTGTGACCCACGTTATATTAAAAAACTATAAAAATAATAATATCCTCTCTCAATCGCACTCTATCCTATGTAGTTGTTTAATACTCGTATGAGTTGTTTAATGTTTTGAATCGACTCCTAAGTGGAGTTCGGTTCCATACATTTTTTTTGTTGGAATCGACCACTCCAATGTATTGAATCGATTCAATGCATTCTTTCACCCCATTTGAACTAGTTAAAACACATCATTAAAGATGATCTATAAAGCTCTGAAATTGCAATTTATGAGTTGTGCAAGTGTTGATGTCAAAAAATTTACTGCACATTAATTAGAAACGGCCGATTGGACGAAAATTAATATTAGGTAAAACGATGGGCAAGTCGATATAATTAACCAACATATATAACCAAGCAACCTTGATACTATACAATATGGTATCTCCGGTTGCAAGCTACCTCGATGCACACACACGCGCACACCATCACGCAAGCACACCACAGACCACACATATATTGGCACACTGACTATTATGATGTAGTTTTGAGGTTTTAATAGGTCGGTATGGATTTAAGTCCTAAAGTTCCTTAACATGGTTTAAGGAACGTAACAGGCTGGTCCGTATTGTACTGTTCCATCCATATGGCTACAATGCTAATAAAATCACGTTTTGAACGCGGGAATTTCTCTCCGGTTTCTATGGGAATTGCACTGTTTCATACTAAATTCCTATAAAATTCCTACGTTTCCAAATTAACATGGCTAAAAGAAGAATGAGTTATTGTAACACTTTAATTATAGACAAACCCTATCTAGAAATGGAATTTCTAGAGCCTATCCCTCGAACCCAATATGGCATAACGTAGCTACATGTTCAGTCGCTGAGACCAAAACGAGCAACCGGTGAGTATTTGGCTAATATAACACCGTTGTTGTTGTAATATTCCGGAATGGAATCGAGTGAATCGGAGAAGTCGGGAAAGTCGAGGCAGTTAAAGAAGGGAAAATACCTGTTGAGAGAGGGGGTTCACTGAAAATTCTCGGCAACCTGGGCCACGGGCGCGACCCAGGTGGGTGGCCGGCCAAAAGGGGGGCTCCCCTAACCCTAGCCGCCCCCCATTCCCCACCTCTCTCACTTCCTCCCTCTTTGGCCGCCGCCTCCACTGCCTCCCCTACCCGGCACCTGCTGCTCCTTGCTGCCGCCTCCTCCCTGCGGTGGCAGCTCCGGTGATTCCCGGTGTGGTTCCCCAAGATCGCCTCCGCAGTCGCTTCCTCCTGCCGTCGTCCCGGCCGTCCGTCGTCTCCCTTGTGGCCGGCCCTTGCAGAGAAGAGAGGAGGAGTGAGGAAGACCATTGGGCAGCGGATCAACATCGTCCCACGGGTCTACAAGGGTAACCATAGCCTGTTCTTGCTGATTGATTCCATAAGAGTCAAGAATTTGATTTGATTAGTAGATTCGTTCTGCCTCTGATTGTAGATCCAATCTGTCCAGTGAGTTGTACGCTAAGTTTCGGCATCTTAGAAGCAGGATCTAGTATTTTCTTCTTCTAGAGTTTTGTTCCTCAGGTCGTTGGCACCGAGATCACGAAATTCTTCCTTACGGTTAGGAAGATATGCATTTTTAACCACACGCTGTTCTGTCTGTCTTGGATCTGGGGACTGTCGGTTTGTTCCTCGGTTTTTATCTAGTTTTTTATCTAGTTAGAATCAGATTCAGAACTTCCACCCAAATAGGTTATTGTATCCCTTTAAATTATATTTCTAAGTTGATAAAGATCACCTCCATTGCATTAGTAGATTGAAAGTTACATCAATTTCTTTGCTACTGTTCTGTAATCTGGGCAGATGTCTGTCAGTTGCTTTCAAATGTTGTTTAGCCCACTGTTTTGGCCGAATCAAAGAACCCCATCAACTAGAGTTTTGTAGCCTAGTTCGCTAAGATTATTTGAGCACTAGTTTCAAGTAGTTATGAGTTATAGATATTTAATTACGATTCTTCTCGTACCGTCGATCAGAAGGGCTGAAATTGGAGTGATTAGTTAATTCGTAATTTTGAGTCTTTGGTTATGTTGGTTAGCTAGAGGGTTATGGTAAAATGCTTGTAGCCACGTCATGTCTTGTTATTCTTAGTTCGAATAAATATTTGTGTAAGCGGTAGGGCAGTGAGTGGAGAAACACGATGGTTGCCTCCTAACACGTCACAGCGCGGAAGGCAAGTACCTTGTCTTATCATAATAAATGGTGATGATTATGTGTGGATGAATTGTTAGACTTGCTATTCATGTTTGTATGCTATCTATATTTCTTCATTATGATATGATAAGAGTTCATTGCATGAAGTTCATTCCGTTCATGCATTTGTTTCATGTTGTCCACGGAAGTAGAAATTTGCAAGTCCCATCAATTCCAGTATGGGCACGCAAAAGTCCCATCAATTCCAGTATGGGCATGTAAGACCCACTACTCCAATGTGGGCAATCTTGAACATCCGTATGAAACGTTCTTCATACGGAATTTGGGTCCCCGGACTTTGATAAGTACGGACTTAAGTGAACACCGACGGGTGTGTCACTCACTATACCGGTATAAGTTGTGAGCAGTCCATTCCTTCATTGCATTATTCCATTCCATTCATTCCCGTATATGTTCGGAGATGTTTTTCACAAGTTGATTGTGTTTGTTTTGTTCGCTTAATATTTCTGTTATTAGTTAAAGTACTTGCTGAGTCTTTGGCTCATCCTTACTTTGTATGTTTTATTTAGATAAATGAGGAAGAAGGCAAGACCTTTTGAGGGGTAGTCCGGCACGCTGCACATCACCTTTATCAAACCAGAATAACTATTGATATCTTTAAGTCATGTCAACTATTTGATAAATTCCTAAATTGTAATAATCCAGTTTTGGTAAAACCTTCTGTACGTTTTTATTATGAATGGTTTCCATTCCTTCCCATGAAACTGTTAATTGTTTATCGCCGTTCCTTATGGAATATTGTTAATTAAGCCTGATTAACCTGGTATGGTTGTATACTATTAGTACATTATTAGATTTGTGTGACATCTTGGCTTGCGAATTGTGATGACCTCGGATTATTAAGCTTGTAATACTTAGTCACCAATTGACCCTAGCATCACAAACAGAATGACCCGTGTCTTCGAGACATGTATACTTCCCAGAAATGCAGTATACACACCCCTTTACAAAATTCATGCATCAATTCCATTCATTCACATAGAACCGAAGCACAGCAACAAACCAGAAGTTAAAATAAATTAATGATAGTTATTACAAAAGAGTGGTCGACCGGCCAAATACATATAAATACAAAAATTAACAGCGAAAGCAAAAGTGCCATAAGATGGCCACAACAAAAGAGCCATTTAGTGTGCCTTTAACCCATAAGGCAACCGACTGGGCCGCCAAGCTAGTCGTCGAACCCGTAGCATATTTCACAAAAGTGAGACCCTAGGAGCTCACCTTCCTCCTCTGCAACAAATAGTTAAGCAAAGCAAATGAGTACAAAAATTATACTCCGTAAGACTTACGTGTAGAATAACAGACCTATACATATGCTACATGCAAGCTTATTTAAGTGGAGGCTGTATGTTTCATTTTTAGCACAAAGCAATCTTTATTTGCAATAATGTAATACATTTAAAAGCAAGTTTACAATCTGTTTTAATTGTTCAAATAACAGTAAATGACAACATAATAACAGTAGATAGAGGACAACAACAATCCTGGAAGTGACTAAACCATTAGTCACCACAACAATAGCATGAATTACCCATTCATACCAACCATGTTAAATTTTAATAAAAATGTTGTAGTCTAATTCTCACAGGGTGTATCCGAGCGTGTCCATAACCTAGGACGAGGCTATTCGAATAGTTTTATCCCTGCAGGGGTGTACCAATGTACCCACACGTCAGACCACCTTTTTGCCACATGATTAGCATACTTCCTTTGGTATGCCGGCACAGCTAAGTCCTTTGAGATATTTCCAATATTATGCATTAACTACGAGCCGCCCGTATGGATAGAAACCCATACGTTGTGTCGGAGTCATCGTAAAGTCTCGGTCAACTACCCATCGCAGGTAAAGCCTTGGACAACTACGATGCCCCTCGAGGTGGAGAACCTATCCGGAATCTCCACCACCGCACACCCAACACAAGAACACAGATCTTTTTTCACACAACACACACAACCCCCTCATGCGACTCGGAGATAACACACGCCAAACTACTTAGTCAAGAGAGGTCTCATATCCCTCTCGTGTGGTTAGCACGCAAATTGCTCAGTACGGTGGCGCAAGTAATTCGGTCCTTGTTGACTTAGGCATACCACCACAACCCAAACAACCACACCATCCAACCAATATGCCCAAGTCTAAATCAATTTTTCATTTTCAGATTTTGCTTTATAAAATAACAAAGCACAAGTGTTGGACATAAAGGAATAATAATTAGATGTGTGATCAAGATCATCGACTAAATCGATGATCGCCTATTACTAACGAAACTAAGCATTTCTAAGCAATTTCAAATCGCAATCTACTAAGTGACAAGAACTTATCCATCGAACTCAAATCACAGCAAATAACCTAGGCTCGTGGTAGTAGAGGAGAATCCATTCCTACAGATTATGCAACTATAGGATCCACTAATCATAATTTAACACAACATATCAATGCATACATACAGTTTGCAAACAATATATTAGACTTGAAAAATACTGGGATTAACATGATCAAACTGCTTGCCTGATTGTTGCTGTTCAAGATCTTGCGGAGGATCACTTAGGTTATCAATGTGCTCTTCGGAACCTAATGAGAAAGCGAAAAAGAACCGATAAGAACGAAGAAAGTAAAAAGACTCAACATCAAACTTTCTCCAATTATTTTGAAAATTTTACAACAGCAAGAGCATGATTTATAAGGAATTTAGCAATAAGAACCAATTGATTTGGATTCTTAATGCAAAAGATATGAGCAAAACAAATCTGCTCAGCCTTATAAATCACAAATGCTACTATTCATTGCACTAAAATCTTAGCAAATATTTCTGGAGCTATAATGAGGTTAGAAATATTTTTAGATTAAAGTTCAGTTAAAAACATTACTAGCAAAATTTGAATCAACCGAAAAGGAATTAAAATGAAAAGGTTATGTATTTTACAAGTTAATTTCATTTTTAAGTTGACAAATAATCCTCTCGGGAAAAATTGAGATAAAATCTTGGATCCAACGGTCTGATCTTCCGGTGCAAGGAACGCGTGCTCCAGCGGCTCACAAACCCCACCGTTGGATTTAGATCCAACGGTCCACGTGGATGGAGACGTTCGGACGGTTCGAACGTTCAAATAGATGTGGACCGTTCATCTAGAGATGGATGGCTCACAACGAAGGAACCTTCGACCGGTCCGAACGTTCGCTCGCATCTGAGCCGTAGATTCGAAATGCAATGGCCCACGCACGCGGCTCATTCGTTCACCATTGGATTTAGATCCAACGGTCCAGGTGGTTCGAGATGTTCGGATGGTCCGAACGTTCACTCGAATCTGAGCCGTTGATCTAAAATCCTACGGTATATATGGAGCGCCACGTTCGAATGGTCCGAACGTTCACGCGATTGTGGGCCGTTGATCTAAGGATCGACGGTCCACAGCGAACCACGTTCAAAGAGCTCGCACCCAGTTCAACCGACAAAACTCGACGGCGAAAAGAGGCTCACCGCCGATGACTCTGGTCATGGCGGTGCGAGCAAAGGCCTAAAATGGGTCCGTAATAGTTTTGCGCACACCCTGGGACCAATTTCTACAGCTGCGGTGGTTTAGAACGCCGACAAGCCGGAGTTGACAGAGATGACCGAAACGGTCGAAAACGAAAAATACAAAGAAGCTCTGCTGCGGTCCAAGTAAGCGTGTGCCAAGCATCTAGGGACTAAAGTGGAGCTACCTTAGCACAGGAGAGGCACAGAGAAGGGTTGGAGTTGCTCCGGTGATGAAAAATTGTGCTTTCGACCGCAAATGGGGAATCTCCAATTCAGCCAAGCCCTGAGGAAGATAAGCAAAATTGAGCGAGGGTTAAGCTCAAAAGAGTAAAGAGGGAGCAGAGAGAGCAAGAAGTGAAGGGAGAGAGCCACTGTTGTACCGCCTTCACCGTAAGCTCGAAGCTCAACAATGCGGCAGAAGTGCTTTCGGATGAATGCAGCTCGAACAACCACTAAAGTGCTAGATAGAGTTGCGGAGATGCTAAAGGAAGCCAAAGGGGAAGCAATGGAGCTTAAATAGAGGAAATGGCAGAGAGCAACATCAAAATTTCTCCTCGGATCAACACAGCCATGAGAGCACTTGAGAGCGACGGAAGCAGTTGAGTAATGGACTTTTGAGGGCGTCGCACCACGGGGAATTAATGCGAGCAGAGAGAGCCTTTTAAAGGTGGTCACCAAGGTGACCCAACGATGCGCCCTTCTCCTCTGCTTACGCCATAGCTTGACTCAAACGCACGCTTAGACTCGAGGAAGGAGACGACTTGTCCACCGTTGGATTGAAATCGGACGGTTAAAATGAACGGGACGATTGGAACGGTCCGAACGTTCACTTTAATCTAGGCCGTTATCTCCTAATCGGACAGTTCAAATGAACGGGACGATCGGCCTATCCGAACGTTCACTTCAATCCAGTCCGTCGATCTAAGATCCAACGACTCTCGTTGATCGAAACGTTCAGATGGTCCGAACGTTCACACGCATATGAGTCGTTGATCTCAGATCCAACGATCCGTGATACTCGCGCCCGAGTGACTGCGCCGGGTACAGTTAGTTGATTGAACCAAGTCACTTGGCTTGAGCCCGAGTTTGACTCGAACCCAATGAACAGTGAAAACCAACTCGGGTTCGAATTAAGCAGCTGATTTCTGGAGGATTTTCTTAAGGTAGCAAACAAGCTCCAAAAATCATGAAATTTTAGCTGGAGGTTGCTGACTTAAGGATTAACTTTACATAAAATTTCCAGAGATTTCTATGCACTGCATTCTTCTCCAAAATTCCAGAAGGTTGAATTTAGGGTTTGACCAAGCTTTGACTTGGTTTGACTTGCCTCCAAAATTATCAAATAATTTCTAAAAATCATGAAATAATTCAGAGGTGTTACCAAGCCTCCCTAGAACTCGGAAAAATATTTACATGGATTTGGCATAAGATCTTTGCCAAGGAGGTTTTTGATTGGAGTCAATTGAGGATTTTGGTTTTGATTTCCATAATTCCTTTACAAGAATTACAGAAATGTCCAAAGACTTCAAGATGCAAGAAAAGTTTTAACATGGCAAGAACAAATGAATCAAATCCACAACCAGTCACAGGACGCCCTCGTGATTTTGGGAGCCAGACCCCCTCAACATCGGAGTAGCGTCGCGTTCACGCCTGCACTTCCTGAACTTGGCGACGCTCAATTTCCTACCGACCTCTTCCAGGTAATGTACATCTCTGGGATGCTCCAAAAATAGACCTGTGGGACACCTTACCTAATTATGTATCATTTTGTAGGTGCTCACGCCCTACAGGCTCCAAGTGCTGGTTGGGTCTATTCCTGTTGAGACTGGTTGGGGTGGTGTTTCCATGGCAGGAAGAGATAGTGGTGCACAGTGCCCAGCTGGCGCAAGGTTACACCAAGGTTCAGGTGGACATGGTACATGATAATTTGATGTCCATCCCGCTGGAGAAACCCCCGAACGAAGACATAATAACACTAGGGGATGCCTTGCACACTTTTGTCCAGTGGCCCAAGAGGGACATAGCCCTGGATCCTGCAGTGCCTCAATCTCCACACGGCCATGCCTCAATGACTCCACCTCAACCCCCGCTTTAGAAGGACTTTGTATCCCCTACCGTGGAGACGGAGTCGAAGAAACAAGAAAAACGGGTCGAGTCGTCTTCTAGGAAGACAACTAGCACGCAAAGCGCTAAGGCCAAATCAAAGAAGATTAAAAGCCTCACAAGCCCAGGAAGTTCTCCCTCGGAATGTCGTTAGTCTCCAACATAGTATTACATTGCATTGGTTTGGTTTGCTAGACTTTGCATGCATGGTACATGCGGCAGACCGACGAGGCAAGGGAAGACCATCCTACTGTATTCACTGTCAGCTACAATGAGAGCCATCTCCACCACAAGTCGGGCTACTTCGTTGGGAGTTTCAAAAAGTTATTTGATCTATTCAACCTTGATGCCCTCGATGGATCACTTCTACGATGCTGAACACTGTAAGTGTGTACAATCAAGTTCTATATTCAAGCAATACCGATAAATGTTATAACTCATTACTTATGTATAGATACATGATGCAACAAGTCCGGCGATGGCGACAACCGGTGGGTTTCCTCTACCGACATTTGATCTCAAAGCAATGCATCCGCGAAGATGCAAACTACGTTGAGAAGTACATAACGAAGGTATTACATACTCACCGCGACAAGGACTACATACTGGTACCCTACAACGGGGGGTAATTGCTTCACTACTTGCTATACAAATTTTATTTGTTCTTTATACGCAACATGAACTTAGGTTTAATGACTAAAATGAAATACATGAGTAGGTGGTACTGAATCCTTTTAGTCATTGTACCAAAGTGGAACAAGGTAATATACCTTAATTCCCTAGTCAATAACAACCACGACTTCACCCTTATGCAAAAAGTGCTCGACAGGTATGCTCATTTCCTCCATACGTAACTCCATTGTAGTCTTTCTTCATTTGAAATGTCTGTGGATAACTTTTTAGAATCACGTAGGTTGTTTAGCGCCTATGTTGCCGAGGGAGGGACATACAATGAACCGGGCGCCACACTGCGACATAGAACCCGATTTTTGGTACTTGCTACATCACAATAATCCTATATCACGCTTCGTAATCTGGACTCTCGAACTGACTATACTCATATCCTATATCACACTTCTATTTTTGTAGTGCCACCAGCAACTATGTCAAGCCAACATATGTGCATTCTACGTTTGTCGTTATATGCTGGAAATCACGAGTGCTAAGACGAATGATCCAGAGGTTTATCAGTCAACCTCTTAATAATTATTTCGTAATTATGAATATATATATATATATATATATATATATATATATATATATATATATATATATATATATATATGCTCACTGCTTTAATCTTGCTAGCAACAAGGTATGAAAATACCAGAAAGTAGCTTCGATCTGGACTTGCTCGTGGAAGTTCGAGGACGGCTCGCCACCTTCATCACGGGGGAGATCATTAATGAGAGTGGAGAGTTTCACCCCGGCAACTCTGATTTATTATAATTCACTTTGAGTTGTAATCAAATCACATTGTAATTAGATCATAAAAGTGACTTTGTAATTGATATTGATTTGTAAATCACTTTGAGTTGTTCTATATCAAATCAATTGTGATATATCTGTTTTCTACTTGCTTGTTTTCAGAGGGCATGGCTAGCATTACCTGAGGCTAACCGAAAAATCAAAATATTTTTGTAGAATAAACAGTCTGTGAATGATACTCACAGACGGCCACTACTAACAACCGTCTGTGATATGTATACAATCACAAACGGCTACTATCAAGAACCGTCTGTGATATCCTACATATGACATACGGTTTTTAGTGGAAACTATTTGTGATAGTAGATCTTCACATACGGTTTCAACAAATAACCGTCTGTGATATCTCACATATCACAGACGATTTTTGGTAGAAACCGTCTGTGTTGTGACTTTTCACAGACGGCTCACAAACCGTTTGTGATAACCGCCTGTTATCACAGACACATAGATTCAGACGGTTTAAAAACCATCTGTGATGATGGTTTAGAGTCGTCTATGATGACCCTCTGTAGTAGTGTCTCGAACTGACTATACCTATATCTTATATCACACTTCTATTTTTGAGTGCCACCAGTAACTACGTTAAGGCAACATATATGCATTCTACGTTTGTCGTCATATACTTGAAATCACGAGTGCTAAGACAAAGGATACAGAGGTTTGTCGGTCAATCTCTTAATAATTATTTTGTAATTATGAATTTAAATATATATACATACTACTTTACTCTTGCTTGCGACAGGGCGTGAAAATATCAGAAAGTGTCATCTATATGGACTTACTCGTGGAAGTTCGAGGACGGCTCGCTACCTTCATCACAAGGGAGATCATTAAAGAGAGTGGAGAGTTTTACCCCGGCGACTCCGATTTATTGTAATTCACTTTGAGTTGTAATCAAATCACTTTATAATTAGATCATTAAAGTGACTTTGTAATTGATATTGAGTTTGTAAATCACTTTGGGTTGTTCTATATCAAATCAATTATGATATATCTGTTTTATGCTTGCTTGTTTTCAGATGGCATAGCTAGCATTACCTAAGGCTAGCCGAAAAATCAAAAGATATTTAGGTATAGAACGAAAAATCACAAACAATTTTGTGGAATAAACCATCTGTGAATGATATTCACAGACAGCTACTACTAAAAACCGTATATGATATGTATACAATCACAGACGACTACTACTAACACCCGCCTGTAATATGTATCCAATCACAGACGGACCAATAATCGTCTGTGATATGTCGCATATCATAGACGACTACTATCAAAAATTGTCTGTGATATGTAGACCGTCTGTGATATCTACATATCACATACGGTTTTTGTGAAACCGTCTTTGATAGTAGACTTTCAGAGACGATTTCAACAAATAACCGTCTGTGATATCCCACATATTACATATGGTTTTTGGTGAAAACCGTCTGTGATATATAGGATATCACAGACGGTTATTTGTTGAAACCGTCTGTGAATGCCTACTATCACAGACGGTTTCCACCAAAAACCATCTGTGTTGTGACTTTTCACAAACGGCTCACAAACCGCCTGTTATTATAGACATATAGATTTAAAAACCGTCTGTGATGACGGTTTGAAACCATCTGTGATGACCTCTTAGTAATGTGCTATGTTTCCAAGCCTTGGCAGAGATAATCGGTGGGCCCACCAGCAGGCTAATATGAGCCGCATTAGTGTCATTAGCATGACATTAGTTACTCCCTCCATCTCGCTATATTTGTCCATAGTTTTAGAAGTGCCTGTTTTGATATATTTGTCCACTAAAAGAATCTACAGTATAGTTGTTGTGATGTTCTCACTCTCTACCCCTACTTAAATGTTTTGGAGGAGATTAAGTGGGTGTGTTATGTCATTTAATATGCGTATGTATGGTCATTTGTCATTAACAATTTCTTAGATGTAGTTCTTGATCTGTACACGTGATAAGCTGTTAGATAAATATAGCGAGCCAGAGGGAGCAGCTCGTAGTGTGACGATGCCATTGGCCTTGCCATCATGTCATGCGCGCATGGCTATCAGGTGCTGGTGCTCGTAGCAGTACATCATCATGCATGGCACTATTAAGCATCTCTCGTGTATGGAGTATGCTTCGCGTGCATGAATCGATCAGCGTGGTACGGCATTGCTAGAGAAGAAGCAGCAGCATAAGTAGCTTGCAGCAACGAGCGGAGGCAGAAAATGGCGTGACGCGGCGCTGCCCTTGGCGCCATGCTATGGCATCGACGGAGGCGCGCGTTGCTAGGAATACTAGTTTTTGGCTAATAACGTATCTTTTGAACTCGTATTTGCAGAAATAACACATATGAGCTATATTTACAGATATAACATCGTGTTGTCGACGACCGCCGACGGCAACGTATGCGAGAGTAATATTCTTCGAGTTTTGTTCATCGTTTCGACTGTCTGAGGCGGTTCAACTACACGACTACCTAGTCGAGAAATTTCGTCTACCTGGTCGGAGGAGGTTCTACTACACAATTACCTGGTCGGAGGATTTTGATTGCCTGGTCGGAGGAGGTTTGACTGCACGACAACCTGGTCGGAAGATTTCAACTACCTAGTCGAAAGAGGTTCAACTACACGACTACCTGGTCGGAAGATTTCAACTACCTAGTCGAAGGAGGTTCGATGAACAATACTCGAAGAAGGTTCGAAGAACAATACCGGATGAACCAGAGCCAGAGCCAGCCGACCGAGGTGGCTGTCGGGCGGGCACATGTCGGTGTGGGAGGTGTTGTCGAAGATTTTGAGAAGGTGATTGCGGTGCTATATCTACAAATATAGTTTCGTGGAGAGTTCAAAAGGTGGTTAGGAATACGTAGCTTACGCTGCGTCGGTTCTTTTTTACTTGTTGCTTTGGACATCGAGGCCATTTGCAATGCACAAAATTACTGGAAATATAACGATATGGAATATTTTTTTATGACAAATCCAGTGATGTCATGTCCACAAGATAAATCGACATACATTTGTGCATATTAATAGTCAAAGATATCGACGGCACACGCATTCTAAAATGATACCTAAAAATAACCAGGAGCACGTGGGTATCAGAGCTTGCTGATTACAAGCAGGTGAGCAGCGCACCTAGCTTATGCATTTAGTTTTTTTGCATGCTTAAAGTGGACCAACGATGAGCGCAAAAGTTAATGTAGCTTCATATATATGGTACAACTTGCGAACTAGCTAGTTTACTTGTCATTTTAGTTTTATGTACATAATCAACGTAATCAATGTTATATAATTGGACGGATGTTGCTTGTGAATGTTTGTATATCCATATCTGTAAATACGCTGCTGGTAAGCAATTAATATGAGAATTTAATGAAAAACTAATCTTGCCGTTTTTATATATTTAGAATGAACACATGTATAGATTTGTCTCCAAGATTGCTTTCGAAATATTATAATTTTAGTAGGTTTTATAAATGCATTACTCCCGCTCGCCGATAATAGAGGTACAAGAAAAACAAGTCGCTGGGAAATAAAAGGAGAAATTGGCCACTTATTCCCCTAATTACTCCATCTACGTACATCTCTGGGGAGGAGAGGTGCGAAGGTGGAGGTGGGGAAGGGGACGAACGACATTTAATTCTAACACTAGTGAAGGAATTCCTGATCCAGCTTTCCAGATGAACTGCAGAAATAGAAACACAGTTTAGTAATGAATTGTGTGTAAATATCTGAAGGCATTGATCCGAATTGATGTCGGAAAAGGAACAAACTATGATTGCTGGCACGCAAAGAACAAACTTGAGAAGGCCCTATGTGGGAACCATTTAACATGTTACTGTGTCAATGCTCAGGACTAACATCATCGTAACTGAACGAACCTCATTCCTAATAGTTTTGGAGAACTCCACTTGTTCATCCATTTTCCCATCCAAATTCTCAAGGCGCTGAGTTAGATGTCTTTTTTTGTTGGCTGACATTAATCGAATCCATGTATTATTGGAGGTCTAGTCATCTTACATACAAAAATGATGGCGACTATAAGTATGAAAAAATGTAATTAAATTGGTACGAATGAATCTAGAAACCAATAGAGGAGATATGTGCAGCTGTGTACAACCTTACTAATATCATTAACCACAACCACAAATCAATCACATATCCTTCCTCTTGGGGGTACTCGAAAGAAAGGAAAGCTCCATGTACTGTTGGAGGTCTAGTCATCTTACATATAAAGGATGGCGACTATTAGTATGAAAAGTGTAAATCGGTAAGAACGAATCTAGAAACCAATAAAGGAGAAATATGCATCTCTGTACAACCTTATTAACACCATTAAACACAATCACATATCTTTCCTCTTCGAGGTACTAACTGTTATGTCCATGCCTTTTAGTCCGCAAACAAAAGATAAATTGCATAATACGATATCTGTAACTGGACTACTCAACATCCACGCATGACGCATCCTATCCCAGAAAAGGATTGTTTGGCTCTTCTCCATTCTCCTGCAGTCCCATGGTCCCATCCCATCCTCTCTCACTGTCTGATTGTTCAGTGTTTGCGGTTGCAAACCATGATGCTTATACAGTCTCCATCAGCGCACTTTCGTGTTGCGTGAGCTGCAGTCTGCAGGTACATCTCTTGCCTATCTTGAACCCACTCCATCACGAGGGTGAGAGGCATAGTTGGAGTCATATGAGCAACTCATGCAGATGGAAGAGATGTTGTCAGGGTCTCTGAGGCTACAGATTTTGTGGTTTTATAAGGTTAGTTCCTCGAATCCGACTAAAAAAATAATCTATCAGAGAATATAGGATATTACAGTAAATTTGCAGGGAACAGTTACACACTGAGGTGGAACCGGCACAGCCCAAATCTCGAGCCGGACCAGCTGTTTTTGGACCAAACACAACATACATACATGGATCGCTAGTGTTTTTTTACGAGCTTTTAATCATAAGTTTCGGACCATTGCCTTAGCGGTCTTAAGGCCTAACTCTGCTCCTGGTTACACAGCTCACCGGAAATAAATTCTCTTTTAGACTCTGAATTAGTATGATAGCATCCGAATATGGGTATGCATAACATGGCTCAAGTAGTTCAGCTCGCTGCTAGGGTTATTGCCGGTGCGTACTGTCAAGTGTACTAGAGTCCAAGAGCGTGCTCATTATCGTTGGAGGAATATATTTTTCCCGATATTTTTTATCATCTCTTGCCACTGACAAACATTCCCTAGTAATGGATGGTCCTAATCGATTGGAGCTGTTGCTTAAATCATCAAACAATCAATGGGATTCTATGGGGGAAATGAGAAGAGATAAGAACTGATTACGTCAACATGAGGGGTTTCTCGGCACTAAGCTATAGATTCGACGCGGATCCTCTGCATTAGAAATAGCTAATGCAGATCTGGGCCGCTCATCGTAAAATGAACGGATGGGCTTGTGTGGCTCATTTTTCACGTGTTAACAAAACTGTGGGACACATCTCTGAATGCCCAAATCAAATTCCTTTCCCATGCCAATTCTTCATACTTCAGCGCTTCTCTGATCTCTCTGCCGCCTTGGCTATGGCCAACTCAGATGCCATTGCTAACAACGAATCCTTCTGAATCTGCTGTTTAGAATTGGAGAGCCTTGTGGACATTAAGGGTGTGTTTGATTAGGTGAACCAAAGTGAATGAAATATGATGATACATGATGAATGAGATGATCCTAGATGATATGATACAACTTATATATTTAGTTAGTAGAACGAGATAATTCAAGATTTTGTTTAGTTGTATGAATATGATGGTACCAGATGGTTCAAGATGATATTTGGTTTGAGGGATGAAATTAAATAAGTTGTATACACATAAGAGTATTAGCACGATTAATTATTAACATATTATCACGATTATTAAATTCATCTTAATTACAAAAAGAAGTATTTATCTAAAATAATAGTTTTAACTATCTACTAATTGACATAGCCTACTAATCAGTGACATACACAAAGGGGGATGAGGTAAGAGAGGGGACGCACTCGTCCTGTACCACGTGGTTTGTCATTTTTTATAGAACCGTTCGGTACAACATATTCGGGAAATATTCTCATAACCTGTATGACCTCATCTAAGACAAGTTGGTTAATTCACTCAATCAAACACATAGATATAAAGATATTCAGAATCATCCTATACATATATAGCCTGACTCATCGCTAACTCGCCATGAGCTTCGATGATTTTGGACGCTGGGTTTCAGGTCCGATTTGAGACTTGTGAGCATTGTCGCCGACAGCGAGCCCTCTTGCACGATGCTTGGCTTCGTTGCAGCATCCATTGTGTCTGCGGTGCCGTCGATTCTTAGGTGTCGTCAGGGTCACTGTCGTGCAGACTCGCAGCAGCCCCCATCGCGCCGACTAGCCACCGGCGCAGCCCTATGGCATCGAGAAACACCACCACGGCCGTGATCGCTCGACACGTCGTTGTACACGCCTCTGTCGCGAGGGGCCGCGGCCTACGCGGCGTGACCCGCCGGCTCCAGAACCCCATCGCGGGTGGCCACAATGCCATTATTTAATGGAAAATATTGGCTACAAAAGCACAGCCCGTTATTTTTGGATGAGTGGCCCAGATTTGGACTAATGTCACCTCTGCATTAGCTACTAATATAATGGCTCCACGATATACAAACCCTAGTACAGATGTAGGCAGTACATTTGTACGGATACCTTATCTATCCCATCAAAGCTCAAATGATGCTCGAGTTCAAATCAGTCATGAAAAAGGAAAATATTACAAGCATTCAGCCAGGAAAAAAAAATGATTCCATTCCGTGCTCCCGTTCTAAAAGGACAGCTAAATCGATGGATTACTTGCATAAGATAAACAAACAGAAATTCCTAGCTAGAACGAGGTATACCCATCAAAAAGGCGCAAAACGTAAGGATTCCAGGATAAACAAGTACCGGAAAATTCCTGTTATTTATAATGCTGATGTCTTTCTTGTCCATGTTGTTTACCAATCTTCATAGGGAATACCGATCAACCATGATGTGGCTCATCGCGCAGGCTTCACTGGGCTGGGCGTGTTTGGCAACAGGGTCGTAAATTTGAAATTGCCAGAGAACATAGCTTCTTTACCTGGCGTTCAAAAATTCAGGAAGAGAAGAATTTAATGAGTTCAAATATTCAAGATGAAAATGAAATTAGTTTGTGTTAGAAAGAGAGAGTTGTTTAAGACCAACCTGTCAATGATAGACAGGTTGCCTCCCTTCGAGTATATCTTGCCAATGCCTGAGATTTAATAGAACTAGTCTTAGGTTTGTGACATAGGATAGGTCATAAGTTACTTTCTCAAAGTTGTCTCCATCAGAAAAGGAACTTGCCTGGACAGCAGGGGTAGCAGAAGCCTCCATAGCCTCTGAACCTTCCTCAGCATACACATTCCTAACATTCAATGGACGTAACTGTCATACAGAATGTCAAAGAGTTCTATTGTGAAAGAAAGACAGCAACACAACTACCACATGATTACCGAGATAGTTCTAACTACAAAAGGTTACAGTTCTAATTTTAAAAAGTGGCTGTATTAAAATATTAATACATGTTGTATATAGATCAATAAACTTCTGTAAGAACGTGAAATGCGAAAAGTAACATTTGTCAAAACATCTCCTTGTGCAAGTTCCTTAAGAGTATAATCTACAATACCGGTGAAATAATCAAAGTGCTAAGGAAGCATTAGAATTGTTTGTGGTTTGGCTCACAGTAGGATCATATGGAACAACTACTCCATGGCCAGGCTAGGTTGGAAGTATTGCTCCACACAGTGAATGATACAACATGGTAGTTATGACCAGAGTCGATTGATATATGCTATGTGCGGACCAAAAATAAAGGCATTCAGGCTCATCTTCCTGTTGATTCTATCAAAGGACATCAGATGTCAAAATGGTTAGGCAAGTCTAAACAAACATTCGGCATGGCATGGTGACAGGGCCCATCAGGCTTAGCTTCAATCAAGAAAACTAGCAGATCTGTACCAATTGGCTATATTCGCCATTGTAGGTACATCTAATATTCGGTAGAACCTTGGTTCACCATGCCACTTTGTCAATTCCATCTCCAGTCAAATGGCCATTGAAATGACATTTCATGTGTATTGGCCAGTATAAGAAATAAGGTCACTTTGAACATTTACTACTTTTGTTGTTTCAGTTCAACAATTCATGGTTATTAACTTAAATAAGCCACTACAAACAATTGGTTAGTTTAATTCAGCATCTCAGGAGTTGATTCAGGTGCTAGTGCTTGACATTGTTAAAGGGCTATGACAAAAAAATTCCTACTCACTTCCATTGACCCACTCCAGCACAGGAGTTATATTCAACTATTCCATAATCATTGCCTGCATGGTTATTAAGGCGGTAAGGCGAGGCGAGGCGACTCACCCCCCTCACACCTTTTAAGCGGTAAGCGCGAGGTGAGGCGACGCCTTAGAAATCCTAAGGTGACAAAGTCAGAGCAGCAGGTGGAAGGCCACGAAGATCCCAACAGCGGTTGGAAGCCATAGAAGATCCCAGCCTGCCCCGGCGCACTACCCCGCCTGCCCTCGCCTCCTCTTAACCTCCTCGCATGCCCCGCTTGCTTCATCTCCACTGCGCCGCCTCCCCCTTCACTCGGCTCTCTCTGCCTCTTTGCTGCTCAACCCGACGACCCGGCCTTCTCCCCGCATCCCGGCCTCCCCGCCTCCCTC
This sequence comes from Hsuehochloa calcarea, assembly GCA_036346395.1. Lineage (NCBI taxonomy): Eukaryota > Viridiplantae > Streptophyta > Magnoliopsida > Poales > Poaceae > Hsuehochloa > Hsuehochloa calcarea. The sequence goes on from CM070606.1 coordinate 26,671,601, forward strand.
CCGGCCTCCCTTCCATATGTCCGAGGGGGAGGCCGGGAGGGAGGGGGAGTCCGGGACTCCGGGTCGCCGCCGGGAGAAGGGAGGGGGAGCCGGGGAGGAGGTGGAGGTGGAGGTGGAAACCGGAGAGGGAGGGGGAGCCGGGGAGGGAGGAGGTGGAGGTGGAGACCCTGCTCCCCCGACGCGCCGCCGGGCCTCCCCTGCTCCTTCACGCGCCATCGGGCCTCCCCTGCTCCCCCCTCCTGCCCGGCTCCGGCTCCTCGACGTCGCCCCAAGCTCTCTCCCACCCGGATCCGGCGCACGAGGCCTCCTCTGCTCCCCCTCCCGCCCGAACCTGGCTCTCCAACGCCGCACGGGCGACAGGCGACGGCAAGGCGACGAGCCACGGCAAGGCGTGGGCGACGCCTTGACTCCTCACAGCGCCTTACCGCTTAGAAGCGACAAGCGTCGCCTAAGCGACGCCTTAATAAGCATGATTGTCTGAGCAGATCAGTTCGATGCCCATACCCCTACTTAACTGGTCAACCCACAGCATCCTAACTCCACATAACGACTGTTCAACAGGCGCCAGGCGGTATAAGGCTGGTGTTCGTCAAGCTAATTCATGAGGTCTCTCAGCAAAGTTATTTAGAAACAGAAAATCATAAAAGAACATGACACACCATCAATTCCTAGACTGAAACACATCAAACCTAAAGCTGATAAGATCTGGCCTAAACCACTTTTTATTCCAATACAAACCAATTGTTTATGCAGAACTTTGCAAACAAATGATCAAATTTTACGATTTTTTTTCATTGGCCAGCAAGTAAAAAAGCTCTCCTATTCATGTTAAAAATACCCAGTTGATATGACAAAGAAAACTGAAGTAGGTACTAAACTTCTAGTAAACTACTGCTTTCCTTGATAATGCTCCTTTTTTTTGGGGAAGCCATTTGTTTCCTTGACAATAGTGGGCTGGCCTAATAAGAACAACAACAAGCAGGTGAGCTAAAAGCTAACACATGTTTTATCTTCAGGTAGATAAGTGCCATTAACTGATTGAACAAACATTAGCCTAGATAATTAAATCTCCTGTTTTAACTACTTCTATTATGAAATTATTTTTATTCATATTCTATTGGAACATACCATGTTCACCTGTTTCTAGTATGTATCAGTTATTAAGTCAAAAGGACATTTCCATTAAGGTGAAGCCGCGCAGATATTTTATTAAAAAATAGAACAAGTTGAATCTTGAAATTAATTGAGCTTGGAATCACTGATCACCTGATAGCATCAATATGGAATAATCAGCTAGAGACTTGGGAAGAAGATAACTAAGGAATTACCTCCAGATGACATTTACAAGATCATCCTGACGTGCTTCTGGGCTTATCGCAGCATCATATTTCACAATGTTCCCATAGAATATTTTCTCCAGCTCTTTCATCCATTTTGTCAAGAGCAAGTTAACCTGTAAAGGCCACAAGCATGTTAAACACTTAAACTTTCACAAGAGATAGCATGAATAAAGAACAGTAAATCTTCAGATCACGCAAGAGGAACTGAAAAGATGACCAAACACTATGGCCATGCTTTTAGAGATTATTTGCTTTTTTTCGTTTCTCCTTTTAAAAAATACAGCGATGCGTTTTCAGCATTGTACACATAAAACCAGGTTTCGTTAGTGGGCAATACTTCCTAACAAGCAAGAGAAAGTTCAACTTTTGGCTCCACATTTGTAAGTCATGATAAGGGATTAACAAGCTGCTACTAGTTCGATGTTTCAGTCCAGTATGTAATTTATGGCGATTCCATCTTCCGATGCCATCAACAGTCCAACAGAAAAATGAGAGCAGTACAAATAGAAACTGGAAATAAAAAAGAGCATCAGCACCACTTCCACCGTACTGTTAAGGGTAGTAGTGTAATAGTCATGTAAGTGTTAGGGGTAGTTATGTAATTGTAGTCTAGTCTAGAGTTTCTCTTGTACACTATATATTACCCCTTAGGCTCTTGCAATAGAACCAGCTATTCAGCCCCTATTCTTCTCTTCTGTCCCAAAATCTAGTGTACAAGAGCATTGAGTTTGAAGAGTAGAGGACAACACTAAAATAAAAGATAAATCCGAAATCCGGGCTTGAAGATGTCGTCGAAACATGCAACTCTTAAAAAAAATTGTCCTTCAGCTTTTCACACACGAATGTCTTGATTTAAAGATGTTGAAACCGACAGGAAGAAAGATATGTCAAATCAAGCCGATGAAGAGAGAGATAGAGACGAAGACGCGAACCAGATCCGCCCATCCAAGAAGTGAGGCGACGGTGTTGAATCTGGCGCTCGACAAAGGCAAAGACGACAGACCAGATCCGCCCACCCAAAATGTGAGGTGATGGTGTCGAATCTGGCGCCCGATGAAAACAAAGACAACGAGACAGTTGATGACAACGGCAAAGAAGGCTATTGGTCAAGAGTTGCAATGATACGAAGATGTGTAGCAAGATGGCTACAAAAAAGGACCAAGAGGGCAAAGTCACATCAACAACAATGATGGGGGTGACTGCACCGATCCAATGGACGGACAACGGCAATCCGAAAAGGAAGAAGCAACCAGCTGATCGACAAAGGATGTGATGAACTGGCACAACTTCGACAAACTCAAAGAGAGATGCAGCGAACTTGGATGGATTCGATGGAAATCAAAGGAAAATGGACTTAGGATACTAGCTGTAGTAGTGATCACACAAGCACTAACAACAGCAGCTCACAGCACAAGCGGAGGAGTTGAGATCCAGGCAGCGCAATATCAGAGGCACAGAGGAAGCAGCTGCACACAACCAACCAGCAGCAGCAACAGCTCAGCCAAGACAAGATGGGAGATGAATCAATGCAGCTGAAGATGACAAGTCCAATGGGAGCTGGTGATGGAGATGGCTCGGTGACGACAAAGAGGCCGACGAGAGGCCGATGGAGCTCAAAAACGAGGAAGACGATGTCCGGCTGCTGCTTTTGCCATGCCACTACCTACTCCCTTCTCTGCTCCCCACCGCCGCCAAGATGAATAGAGGTTGATGATGGCCAGCGACGATGATGGAGCACGAAGATGACGACGAGGCCCGGATCCAGCTCGGATGGTAACGGAGATGGCAGAGGCCTGGATCCGGCTCTGATGGTGACGAACCACCTGATCCCGTCGCCCATCACCATCCCCGGTGGACGAATCGAGTCGGGCGACGTCGAAGCGAAGATCGAGCGATAGCGGAGGCGACACCGAGGCGAGCAGGCGGACCGAAATCAGCGAGGGAGGCGGCCGGCCGATGGAGGCCGTGGCGGCGGCGTGGATCCAAAGGAGGAGGCGAGCGTGGACAAGCTCCCGCCGAATCCAGAGGAGGTGTGGATCGAGCTCCCGACACCAGATCTAGAGGTGAGCGTGGACGAGCTCCCGCCGACAGATCTCGCACAGAGGAGAGCTCCCGACACTGGATCCGAAGGAGGTGTGTGTGGACGAGCTCCAGCTGGATCCTCTCGCCTGTTGACGCCGGCGATGTATCTGATAGAATTTAACTTCTCAATCTATTAGATCATTTAACTTCTCAATCTATTAGATCAATACTGTAGTATATATATACTACATTACAAACCCTAACAAGGGCTAATGGGCCTCATGGCCCATAAATACATATGGGCCATATACACATATACATAACACCCCCCTTCAAACTCAACATGGGTCAGAAGGATCTGAAACATTGAGTTTGGAGAGATAGAAGCGATGTTGTTCTCGAGTTTGAGCCTTAGTGAAGAAATCAGCGACTTGAATCTCAGAAGGCACATACTGAAGAGCAATAGTCTTCTGTTGACAATGAGAACGTGTAAAAGATGCATCCACACCAATGTGATTAGTTAGCTCATGCTTCACTGGATCAATAGCAATCTGTATAGCACTAGTGTTGTCACACAGGAGAGATGCAGGAGTACTGCATGATACACCAAGATCAGCTAACAACCAACGAAGCCAAACAATGTCTGAAGTAGTAGTGGCCAACGCTCGAAGCTCTGCCTCAGCACTAGACCGTGAAACTACAGTCTGTTTCTTGGATTTCCAAGCAATAAGTGAAGACCCAAGAAATATGCAATAGCCTAAGACAGATCGTCTATCAACAGGATCACTCGCCCAAGTCGAGTCAGAGTAAGCATGAAGCTGAAGCTGAGTCGACCGAGAATAAAAGAGACAACGATCAACAGTCCCTCGTAGGTAGCACAACACACGTAGTAGGTGAGCATAGTGAACAGACGTGGGAGCAGAAACGAACTGACTGAGCACATGAACAGAATGAGCAATGTCAGGGCGTGTGACTGCAAGGTAGACAAGGCTCCCAACAATATGACGATAACGAGAAGGATCTTCAAGCAAAGTGCCATCGATGGGGACGAAGCTGAAGATGAAGCTCCATAGGAGTAGCAGCTGTCCGACTGTCAGTGAGACCAGAACGAGCAAGTAGATCCTGAATATAGCGCTGCTGAGATAGATAGGAGCCATCATCTGTGTGAGTAAACTAAATCCCTAGAAAATAATGTAGAGGACCCAAATCTGACATCAAAAACTGCTCACTGAGCCGTTGCTTAACAAAAGCAATATACTCCTTGTCATCTCCAGTAATCAACATGTCATCAACATAGAGTAAGAGCATGGTACGGCCACATGGAGATGTATGAATAAACAATGCAGGATCATGATTACTCGGGGAGAAACCAGCAATTAACACAACTGAACTGAACCTCTCAAACCAAGCACGAGGACAACTGAACTGAACCTCTCAAACCAAGCTCGAGGAGCCTGTTTGAGACCATAAAGAGCACGATGAAGGCGACAAATATGACCAGTAGGAGCCACAACACCCTGAGGTGGAGCCATATAAACCTCCTCCTGCAAATCACCATGAAGAAAAGCATTCTTCACATCCATCTGAGAGATAGTCCAAGAGCGAACGGCAGCCACAGCGACAAGAGTGCGAACCGTTACCATATGAGCAACATGAGCAAATGTCTCATCATAATCACGACCATATGCCTGCTGAAAACCACGAGCAACTAGTCGAGCCTTGTATCTCTCAACAGAACCATCAGATTTCGTCTTAACTTTAAAAATCCACTTGCAAGTAATAGGAACAGCATGAGCAGGTAAAGGAACAAGATCCCATGTATGAGTACGATCCAGCGACCAACTCCTCGACCATAGCTAAGCGCCACTCGGGATGAACAACGACCTCGATCGTGTGAGGCTCGAGCTGCAAATGATGAAAGAAAACCATATCATCGGGAGCGATAATAGTAGTACGACCACGAAGCTCATACCGAGATGACGGTGCCGGTAGAGGATCATCAGAAGGAGTATCATCAGTACTAGCCATGCCATCAGGGGAGGAAAAAGTAGAAAGCTGAGTATCAGGAGAAACCCTAGACAAGCGAGTATAGTGAAGAGAAGCGGTGATCGACTAAGGATGGAGAGGAAGACTCCACAGAAGAAGGTGTATCAGACGAAACAATGGGTGGAAGATAAAGAAAAGAGAGAGACTCAGCGGGAGAGGAGGACCGAGTGGCAGAAGAGTAAAAGTAAGGATGATCCTCAACAAAAGAAACATCACGAGAAATACGCATACGCCGAGCAGAGGTATCATAACAACGATAGCCCTTATGCTCAAGACTATATCCAAGAAAAACACACTCAAGCGACTATATCTAAGAAAAACACACTCAACCGGTCGAGTACATTAACTTGAGTGCGCTCACGAGGCGGAGCGAGCGTGGCAGTACAACCAAAAACTCGAAGATGGTCATACCATGGGGGAGTGGAAAACAAGAGTTCTCCAGGACACTTTCCCTCAAGGCGAGAAGATGGCTGCATATTATGAGATAGACAGCCGTAGAAACCGCATCAGCCCAAAAATATCGTGGAACATGAGATGCAAGTAAAAATCGGCGATCTCAATAAGATGGCGGTGTTCGTTCGGCAACACCATTACGAGCATGGGCGCCGGGGCGGAAAGGCGAGGAAGAGTTCCTCGGCGGAGAGAAATTGACGAAAAGCATGCGACAAGTACCCACACGAATCGAGCGAAAGGTGCGAATAGGAGTGGAAAACTGAGTATGAACCATACGAGCAAAAGACTGATAAATAGGCAGGAGTTGAGAACGATGTTTCATAAAGTAAATCCAAGTATATCGAGAATAATCATCAATAAAAATGACATAATAGATATGACCACCTTTAGAAGCAAAGGGAGCAGGACCCCAAACATCAGAGTGAACCAACTCAAAAGGATGACTAGACCGCGATGTACTAGTAGGATATGGGAGTTGCAACTGTTTACCAAGCTTGCAACCTTTACAATCATAACTAGTGTCCACAATGACACGACCTAGGACACCCTGACGAGCTAATGTAGAAAGACGAGATCCACACAAATGACCAAGTCGATGATGCCACTGAGGAAAACTAACAGAAGCTGAGGCAATGACTAAAGATGTATGAACGGAAGATGGAAGACTCAGGCGATCAAGGAAGTAGAGACCCTGAGAATCTCTAAGGCGATGGCCAGTACCAACAAGAACTCATGTCCGACGATCCTGCACATAGCAAGTAGAGTCAACAAACCCAACAAAATAGTGCATATCAGCAAGCTGACCAACAGACATAAGATTCATAGAAAGCTGAGGTACAAATGACACTTCTGGAACATTAAAATGAGAAGTAGAGAGGTGCCACGATGAGTGGTGAACATGAGGTGCCATCAGCTGTCTGTACACAGGAACCATCCATAACAGGTCGACATGAAGCAAGGTGAGACTTATTCGATGTCATATGAAAAGAAGCTCCAAAATCCAAAACCCATGGAAGACTAGTACCTGATACATAAGAAGAGGCTACAGCAATACCGGCAGACCCACTAGGAGGAACATCAGATGAAGGCCGCTGTTGAGTTTGAGTCTGAAGAGCACGAAGTGGGCGAAGGTGACTCAACTGAGTGGCAAAAGTTGAATCCCCAACAGGTGGAGTGGTGGCAGCAACCACACGACGACGACGACGATGAGATGCAGGTTGAAGCTCTGGATGAAGGCGGTAGCACCTCTGAACAGGATGACCAGGCTTCTTGCAGTGAGAGCATATAACCTGGTTGGATGCAGCATCAGGAAGTGGAATAGGCTGATAAACCTCCTGACAAGGTGCCGCAAGAACAGACTGAGATGGTGTCAATCCGAATAACAGAGAGTGAAGTCGAGTCTCCTCAGCAATCAACGCAGCAAGAGCCTCCTCCATGGTTGGAAGAACAACACGTCTCAGTAGTTGAGCGCGAATAGACTCAAATTCCGGGCGAAGGCACATAACAAAAGTGAACATTAGATTCTGCGCATCAAGACCCGCCTTGCCTGCACATCCAGTACATCCAGTACAAGAGAAAGGAACCATAGAGGTCAACTGCCGTGAAATACGAGTGAAAGAACTGTAGTACTCCTCAATAGACATCTCCTGCTGACGCAAATCATGAAGAGTTTGTAAAAGAGAAAAATGACGTCCGCATTTGAGTGCGCTCATAACGATCTTGAAGATACTCCCGCATCTTGCGAGAACTTGGAAGATCAATGAAATCCATCGATTGAAATTCGGCCTTTGTGACATAAGATACCCATAACACGATCATCGACGCCGCCATACGGTAGCTTCCTTCACATCAGTCTTCTCGATCGGAGGCTCGTAGTAATATACGAGAGAAGACCAATGGGCGAAGAAGCATGCGGACCGATGGCGACCACTCACGATAATTTTGACCATCGACGATATCCGAAGCTAGAAGAGCACCTCCCGTCCAGAGAAAGCAGAATTACCATTAGCCATTGCACACGACGGAGGACCAATCAATGATGCGCGCAATGTCACGGAGAGCTAAGGAACCGAGCACTCTCACAAGGCGACGCGGGGATAAGAACACGGATAAAAACACGGATAAAATCTCACCCTGCGCCGACTTCACGGCCGGCCGAAGGCCGACACGAATCGTCGGCGCAGGCTTCACGAGCCTTCTCCCAACCGAGCGCCGACACAACTGAGTCGCTGGCGCCGACCAGCCGACCTTCTCCCGACACAACCCGAGTCGCCGGCAGCCGACTTCGGGCCTTCTCCCGATCCGCGCGACCTCCTCTCGAGACTTGGTGGAAGGTGGCGGCGAGGAGGTGGCGACGGAGAAAACCAGCGTGGAAAGTCGCGGCGGCATGGAAAAGCGGCGGCGGCTCGGCGTCGGCACAGGCTTCCGGCGAGGGCTTGGAGACAAGCGGCGGCCGTCCGAGTAGTGGCGTAGCGAAAAAAGCGGCGGCTCGACGTCCGGCCTGGGCTTCCCGAGCGAGGGACTTGGAGACGAGGCGACGGCCGATCCGACCCGTTCTTCCTCCCCTCTTGTCTTTACCAGGCGGCAGCAGGAGGCGCTACGGAGACGGTGTCTCGGTAGAAGATGGTGGAGGAGGTAATTGCTCTGATACATGATAGAATTTAACTTCCCAATCTATTAGATCAATACTGTAGTATATATATACTACATAACAAACCCTAACAAGGGCTAATGGGCCTCATGGCCCATAAATACATATGGGCCATATACACATATACATAACAGTATCCAAGCTCGATCTGCCGGATCCCATCACCCACCGTCGTGCCGGCGAAGGCAGAGGATTTCTTGGCGTTCTTGGAGGCGACAATGTTCTAGTAGAGCACCTGGAGCTTGGCGTCGATGGAGGTGTGGAGTGGGTCGCGGAAGGCGGCGTTGTCGGGGAAGTTGAGCAACGCCGCGTCACCGCAGAGGCAGTACACGGCCTGGTCGTAGGCGAGTGCCGCCTCCTCGGCGGTGTCGAAGGCGCCGAGAGGCGTAGGCGATGAGAGCAACGCTTCTCGGCGCGGGAGGCGGAGTTGGTGGCGATCTGGTGATGGCGTGCGCGAGGCGAGGCAAACGCTCGAGGGCGAGGTTATGGGCGGATCAGCAAAACCCTAGTAGCCGCTGCTGCGTGAATCTGTGGGGATGAAGAGGCCGCCTTGTCCGGGAGGCTTGTTGCTGCTGCTACGTGTTGTTTAGGACGAAAATGTTGCTGCTAGACAATAAACTAAACTACTGGTATGCTAAAGATAAAAACGGGTTTAGGTGCTGCCCCCGGGAGAGGAGATTGCTCCTCCCAGAGGTGGCGATGGTGGAAGAAGGCGAATGCTAGAGTTTGGATCAGGCTCACGATACTATGTTAGATTTTGGGTGAGAAGAGAGGAATAGGTCCGAATAGTTGGTTCCATTGTAAGAACCCAAGGGGCAATATATAATGTGTAAGAGAAACCCTAGACTAGACTATAAGAGAAACCCTAGACTAGACTACAATTACATAACTACTCTTGGGCAATATATAATGTGCAAGAGAAACCCTAGACTAGACTACAATTACATAACTACTCCTAACACTTACATGACTATTACACTACTACCCTTAACACATACAATATCCAAACTTTTGCTAATCTGTTCTAATGAACTACAAATGCTAAAATACCACCACTAGGTAAATGTGTACATTGAGGTATTGAAATTTCTTGCAAAAGTGCCAAACACAGACAGGAAGTCTTTTACGATTAACTAAGTGTGTATGACATAGCCAAATGAAGACATATCAGTTAGATTGGTCGAGCATTGTTCCAGTTCTTTTTATGACACTGATGAACAACTGACAAAGAAAACACAACTTATTCTCTAGTTTCTTGCAGTTGAACCAACAAATTTGATATTCACAGAAGTACCACATTTCTGGCAGTTGCAGAGAACTTATAACTTATAAGATGCCCGACTTGAGATGTGTATGATGGTAATGCATATTTTACTACTCAATTGATAGTTCTTTACAGAAATTAATAAGGAGTATTAACACCATCATATTGAAGAATGAACATTACAGGAAATGGATTATATTATTTAATCTCAGACATATATGCCTATTTTAGAATGGCAGAACAGCTTACCCCAGCTTTAGAAACTCTGAGCTCTACATCATGATTGTAAATTTCATAAATGTACTGTCCAAATTTAACACCATCCTTCCCTTCTTCCTTGAGCGGCGTAGAATGAGCCACATATGGAGAACAAGCAATGAAAATGTTGTTTTGAATGTTTTCTCCAACTGAAACACTGCAAAAGAGATGTCAGAAATTGCTGTCTTAAATATAGAAGCGAAACAAAGCAGTTAACATAATGGGTATCAGCTGTTAATGTTTATCAGTGATAAATGTTTATTTCTTCAGATATAATTACATAAAGCCTTACCATATAACATGACATATGACATGAATTGTGTGCTCAGAATCCAATAGTGGGCCTCCTTACATTTGTTATGAATATTGTGTATGTATTGCAATAGTCCAATGGGCAATATATAAAGTACAAAGGATCCAAAACAAAACCATAGAACAATAGGGAAATACCACAAATACCCTTAACAACCCCCCCCTCAAATGCAATACGTATACAATAGCATTGCATTTGGAAAGGATTGACACTAAAATAGGGAAAATCCAAAGTCCGAGTCTTGATAATGTCATTGTAGTATGCAACTCTTGGCAATATGTCGAGTATCAAAAGATCTCTCATCCGGGATCGTACGATAGCCCATAAAGCACAAGGTACAGGGGCTGAGAAAATAGAGGCAAGCGGGAGTAAAGTCAACCGCAACAACACGACGAAGAAGATGATTAAACCGACAGGAATAAAGAAATATGTCAAATCAAGCCGAAGAGTAATAGATAGAAGCATGGCGGCGCAGATCGAAGCCCAAGACGGTGGCGGCACAGTGTACAAGAAGTGCAATGGAGGCGCAGTGCGAAAGAAGTGCGACAGCCTTAGAAGCTCGGGGCGGCGGCTCAGAGAGAAGCGGTAGTATCATAACGACTTCTACGATCTACAACGGCTCGGAGAGAAGAGAGGCAGCTGCTGCCATGCAAAAGGTAAAGAAAAGTGCCACTCTCGATCCAAGATGACAGGCTGTGGCTAGCAAAACAATCAGCTGACTGACAAGGAATTTATGGACTCGCATGGCTTAGACGAACCCAAAGATAGAGTGTTATGGACTTGGATGGACTCAATGGAAAAAAGGACTCAAAGGAGCAGCAGATACTAACAACACCATGGTTTTTTTACCCTCTCTTTTCTCAATCTCCACTCAAGTCCTCCCCCTCTAAGTCCACAACCAAACAAGGCAGGAGGGGAAAAGATCAAGCAAAGCATAGCAAGAGCAACGAGAGACTCGAAGAGGATGGCAATGGAACCGCTCCCTCTCGGCTTCGGAGACACCATGGATGCGTCTCTCTTCTCCCTCTGGTCCTTCTATGGTCCTTCTAGGATGATGTCGGCGACAAGGCGTGGAGGCTGGCGAGAACCTCTGGCGGCGGCCAGCTGGAGCTAGAGGCGACCAAGGAGGAGCTCGAGGAGCGAGCATCGCCAAGGTGGCCGACCTCGTCCCGCGAGCGGCCAAGAGGCCGCGACGGCGCGGGACCGGCTCTGACGCCTCCTCTTCGTGTCCAAGCCGTGAGTAACACAGGTAGCGACTCGATCTGGAGGCGGTGGGAGAGCACCAGGCGTCGGAGGCGGGCGAAGTGGCTGTGGAGCCAGCGGAGAGAAGGTGCGTCTCGGGCATGGTTATTAAGGCGGTAAGGCGAGGCGAGGCGACTCACTTTGCGCCTTTAAGCGGTAAGGCGTGGCGGCGACGCCTTACACATCCCTAAGCGGTAGTGCAGAAGCGTGATGGAAGGCGCGAAGATCCCAACAACGGTGGAAGCAACGGATGATCCGACCCACGAAGATCGGCTGCCCGCCTGCCCTCGCCTCTTCTTTTCCGCCTGCCCGACACACTTGCGCTTCGTCTTCTTCGCTCACCTCCCTCCACGCCCCTTCACCCGCGCCACCTCCTCAATCCTCCCTCAGTGGCAAGACTCGCCGCCTCCTCCGGTCCTCATGCGCGCGGCCTGCCGGCCGTGTCGCGCCTCCTCCCTCCCCTCTTCCACTTCCTCAGCTCTCCCGCTCCTCCGCGCCCCTTCGCCGTCGCCTCCTCCTCAGACCGTGGGAGGCGCCGAGGAGTGTGCGATAACGGGAGGCCGGGGAGTGAGTGGAAGCGGACAAAGCGAAGCGGCGCCTTACGACATCGGCAGCGCCTTACCGCCTAAGCGTCGCCTTAATAAGCATGGTCTCGGGCACAGCACGGACACTGCTGCTCGCACGGGAGGAAGAAGATCGCACGATCTTGGGCGCGAGGAGAGGGCTCTGGCGGTGTGTCGGGCCATGCGGCGGGATCCGCGCAGCGCGTGGATCGGCTCAGCGTCTGAGGATCAACGCAGCGGCGCAGATCCGCTTCGGGCGGCGAGGAGGCTGGATCGGCGCGGTGGTGTGGAACCTCTCCCGACGGCGACACAGGCGTGGTAGCAAGCCCGCGACAGCCCTCTGCACGCTTGAGCTAGGAGAAGGCGGCAGGATGATGTTGTAGCCGCTGAGAAGACTACAACTAAGCGAGCAAGAGGGGCGTCCGGGAGTGGAGATTGCTCTCCGAGCGTGACAGTGGAAAATGATTTGAAGCTAGGTTTTGAACTGCTCACGATACCATGTTATGAATATTGTGTAATGTGTATGTATTGCAATAGCCCAATGGGCAATATATAGAGTACAAGGAATCCAAGACTAAACCCTAGAGCGATGGGAAATACCACAAATACCCTTAACGACATTAACACATAGAAATTGCTAAAGATAATGTACTTCTAGTTCAGCGATGCAATTCAAAACATCTGCATCCGTGGTTGAGACTAATGCTCTAATAATCAGCGATTGAGAACTTGTACAATCAGAACATGATTATGTTTTATGGCCTAAATAAAGACCATTCATCCTCTAATTTGCAAAACAAGCTGGGAATTCATTAAATTTTACTATTCTGCTGTGTCCAGGAACTAAAGATGTAGAATCCTAGCAGTGTATCTCATTCAACTTCACGACACCTCCCAGGTAACACGTCCATCTACCAGAGCAGGAAAAATAAATTCCTCACAGGCAAAACAAAACTGTATACCAGTGGCAACTGTATCTTTAGCTGGTGCTCTCCATTAAAGCTACTAGTTTGTTCAGAGGAACATAAGTTAACTTCTCCCACACAGCTCAAACTGCAGAATTATGCATCTCTATAAATCTCAACAAGTTTTTAAAGTCGTAAAGTAGAGTCGAGTCGCAAGAGGGACCGACTAGTCGCGACTAGCCACTACTAGTCAACCTACTGCTACTGCTACATGCTACTGCTACTACTACTAGCAGAGCACAGAGAAAAAACAAAAGCACCTAAGTTTAGAGCAGAGCAATGGAGAAACAGGGCACCTAGTAGCAGAGCACAGAGCAAGAGAGGAAGGATAGGAGAGCAGGGTAGAGCAGCAGAGAAAGGAGATGGAGAGGAGTGAAGTGGATTCACTCACTGTCGATGGACGGTCGATGGCCGAGGCTGGAGGCGACGATGGAGATGGGCTGGCGATGAGCAGAGTAGAGCAGCGGCAGAGAAAGGAGAGGATGGAGATGGGCCCAACAAGGATTGACATCGTGGCCACTGGCGGCGACGGGGGGCTAAGGCTCTGCTCGCCCTCACAGGACTGGCGGCGACGGCGCAGACGGGGAAGACTGCGACAGGGGAGGACCGAGGAGAAGGACGGAGATGGGCTCAACGGCGACTAGCTACGGCGGCGGCTCCCGGGGTAGGGATGGCAATCGGGTGCGGCGGGTACGGGTAGTGCTCGCCCATACCCGTACCGCGACCAATTTCCCACGGTATACCGCGAAGGGCGACGGCGAAAAACCTCGCCCATACCGTCGCCGTGGGTACCGTCGCCCGTGAGCATACCGTTTACCGCGAATAATGCATCACCGCCGTGGTACCCATCGCAGCGTACATGCTCATTACCCACGAGCAATGCATACATCAAGTTCATCATAATTCACACATCAATGGTGCATCACGCATTCAACAACTAATAAAGTTCATCACAATTCACATATCATGTTCGACAAGACAACTAATCAAGTTTAACAAATAAAATACAAATACAAATTAACATAGTTTCTTACACATGTGGGTAGATCACGGTGTAAGGCGCAAAACGAGTGCAGGTGGAGCTTACCCATACCCATACCCGTTTACCCGACGGATAAGAAATTGTGCCTGTTTTCATACCCGTGGGCAAAGAAAGACGTCCATACCCGCCTCCATTAGGGTATTCGCCCGCGGGCACGCGGGTAATCGGGCACAATTGCCATCTGTGTCCCGGGGGGCTGCGACAGGGGAGGGACGAGGAAGTTGGGCGGTTAGCCATGTTCGACTAGTCGCGACTATCCACTGATTAGCCGGCAAGTCAGGTGACTAGCCCTCCTAATCGAGTCGATGGCATTAGTCGGGGGCTACGTACCAACTTGTCGACTAATCATTGATTAGTCGCGACTAGTCGCGCGACTTAATAACAATAGTCCCAAGAACTTCAGCATATCATGATTTAAGTTCTCATTGCTAAACTAATATCAATCAGGCATGCAATCCATGGACAAACCAGCAGTATCTTCTTCTTAATAAAATACCATAGTATGCAGATTTTAGTCTTAGTACAGAGCAGAAACAAACACCAAATACAAAATTATCAAGGAAATGCTGAACATAAGTGAAAAAGAAACAAGTTTATTGACAAGCAGGAAGGCATACCATCATAGATATCAGGCTTGTCAACTTGAGAAGTGATGCGGTGATAAACAACATTTGCTCCTCTAATGGACTTGCTTTGCTTACTGTAGAACAACAGCAGCGTGAGCATCAAGCGCTTAATGCCCTCATAGTGTGGTTCTTCCACTCTAAGAGGAGTCAGGACGCAATGCCAGTGAACAGGGCTTGGACAGGAACATAGAAGTCAGTCTGACCTGCAAAATAGAAAAATTATCCCTAACAACGGAAGTACAGAAGACACACATGTATCGGTACTAATCAAACCTTTATATCTTCGCAGAATGTAAGATTCACAGCTATGGGAAGTAGTATGTCGCGATGGATATCACGAAAGAGTAAATTTCGCAAAACTACATGTTTGTTGTCAAAACTATCACAAAAATACACATTTAATCAACAATTTTGCAAACCTACGGATTTAGGGGGCAAACGTCTCAAAGAACAAGTTTTGAAATTCCAGTCAGATACTAAGGTTACATAATGGTAGGGCCCACTTTGCAGTGAAAATGCAAGCTACTGTCTAGCGTTGCGGCTGATCTGGCAACGAAACAGGTGTGCAAGGCTTCTTTGTGACGTTGTGTGGGTCCAAGTGTCCATAGCTGTTAGCATTTCACGGCAACTCTTAAACCTGTAGTTTTGCGATACATTTTAGCCCAAAATTTGTAGTATTGCGAAATTGTAGCTTCAATCTGTAGTTTTATGAAAGATTTGACAATAAACCTGTAGTTTTACGAAATTTACTCTTATCACAAAATGATTAAATAAGAGGCTGTACAAGTAGGCAGTAACTTATTCTTATTGGACATCGCCTCAATACCCTTCCATTGCCACCTCACCAAATGCAGACCCTTACAGACATGTCACTTACCTTTGCCTATTTTTTTGCAATCATTCAACTATCTAGTGCGACCAGGTAGAGTACAGTCATCCATGAACCAAAAAAGGGAATAAACAACATAAAAGCAACCAGAGAAATTTAAATTTTATAATGCAGAAATACATATAAAACCACGTGAATATTTGCCATGTTGCACATTTTAACTTGGAAAAGAGAGTGCAAACTCCATCGGAGAGCTCTGAAGGATGAAACTTTGCACGCAACACATCCCTCTCTGATTTTCTTTTTTTTTTATACAGAACTTTATGGAATATGGAATCAGAATAGCTCCATACAAGCTTGATCTGTGTTATGAAATTGCCCCCCAAGTTCCAGAACAACAATCACAATTCACTAATCACCTCAGGAAAAATGACGTGAACAAACCAAAATTAAGCTAACTCTTTCCACATGAACACCACGACACAAATAGCTGATCCAGCTGCAACCTACGTGGAGATGCAGCAACCGAGACGTAGAATGCCCGCACCCAATCACTTCCATCTCCAAATCCCAAATAGCTACTTACAACAGCGATTCACTCTGGAGCCTGGACACAAGCGCGCTCCTAAGCCCTGTCCTAATCGGCCAGATCACACCATACGCCCAGCATGCTCAACTAAGCGCAACAATTAGTAGTAAAAACGGCGTCTAAGAGATGGGAGAGTGGTGGTAGGTACCTCGGGCCTCGGCCCCGCGGTAACGGCGGTGGCGATGGCGGTGGCGCTAGGTCTGGGCGATGTGGCGGCGGCGGCGGCGGCGGCGGCCTTGGAGAAGGTTCTGGAGAGGGTCTGGGGAGGAGGCGAGGGACCCTTCGAGAAGGCCCTGGAGAGGAGGCGGGAGTCCACCGCGGCGGCGGCGGCGGCGGCGGCGGCGGCGGCGGCGGCGGCGGCGGCAGAGAGACGGGAGGCGGCGGCGCGCCACCGCGACATGGCTTCGTTCTCCTTCCGCTTCTACTCGCTCTCCGATTCCAACGCCGCCGAGGAGAAGTGCGGTGCGGGGGCGGAGCCGCGGAGATGGCTATGGCAATGGACACGCAGCGCTGCCGCTGGGTCCAGCCACAGATCACACTGACAAGTCGGCCCCACTCTTTCGCGACCCGAGCTGCTGTGGCCGCGCGCGTTCCACCACCTCAGCTCGTGCACCGAGAGGAACCTCCTAAACGGCTAAACCCTCATCGTCGAGCGGCTCGCTTATCGCCTTCTCCCCTCGGTGAGCAGGAGCAGGAGGAGAAGACGAGGAGAAGCCATCGCGGCGCAGCGCCACCGCTTCCCAGTGGGAGGAGATGGAGTTGGTGTCCCCCTCCCTCTCCGTCCTATCCTCTTGCAGTCGTGAGGCCTCACTCCCGCCGCCCCCCACATATTTGCTCTTTTTTCTTCTATCCTCTTGTTCATTTGTTCCCCAAGTCTAGTCCATTCATTTCTGTCTCGCGATTCTTGCAGGACTGATTGCTCCGTCAGGGCGGCATCCGCAAGAGCTAAGCACAAGGAAAAGAGTGGATTAGTATGGTAACTCTCGTTTAACTTTTGGAATTGCTTGCTCATGTGTGTCTTGCGTAGTTCTTTGATATTTATTGACCTCTCAATAACTGTAACACTCTCTCTGATTCGGTTGCTAACTTGCTTGTTTGACAAACGGCTTGGTAGAATTGAGTATCGTTCTACTGCAAAATTGCGTCTTCCGGTTTTGTTGTTTTTGGCACATCAAGAAACGCGCCTCTCCGCGTTGCATTCAGCTGTTTGTTTCAAGAATTATGGTGTGCGTTGCTGTGCGAAACGATTTTGTAAGTGAAGACTCTTGTTGTGCAAATGATCCAGTGTCTTGGGTGTCGAGCGAGGGGGATGCAGTGGTGAAGGGAAGGACGTGGTGGAGGGGAGGATCCGGAGGAGGGCAGCTCTTGCTTTGCTGCTGGCTTCGCCTGCGCTGTCTGTTGCGTTCTCGGCTCATGGGAAGACCAAAACCAGGAACCCGTATGACGAAAGGCGGCTTCTTGAGCAGAATAAGAAGATTCAGGGAGCCAACCGTGCCCCTGACGATTTTCCAAACTTCATAAGAGAAGGTGATATATCTCATTTCTAATTCAGGCCTTGCAGCTGTTTTGTTCTCTTGTATATAACATACCTGGTCACAAAGCAATTCCTTTTAGATATTGTTGACAACTGAATTTACTTGATTCTATATAATTCGAAGGGAAGTTTAGGGGGTCCAAACTACACAAGCAAATGACTAGCAGATTTTTCACTTACCCAAATATCCATGGATGTAGAAGTGTAGAACTCCTTTTGTACCTATCCTCTATTGCTAGTTGATTTGTAAGTCGGATGCAGATAACAAAATACTTTTGATATTGTTTAGTTTGTATCTTTCGACCATTCCACAAATAACCTGAAAGGGTACCTTAAAAGCAAAACTACCATTACTTTCAATTGAGAAAAGCATCACAACTTACTTGCAACATAACTTTATGTTGGCAAGTACAGCATTCTTTAAGCAAAAATAAATAAAGAATATGCAAGAACAGATCAATTGTTCTTCTGAGGATCGAGAGACATTTGATTCCGGAAAGTGAAATATTGAATGATAAACGTAACCTCTTTGAAAATAAGCTTTGTTTGTTCTCGTAATTATTACCCGGTAAATTTACATGGAGAGGTAATTTAATGTACGTACATCGATATGTTTGTGATTATATACCATTGATGAATTCTGCATTATGCAGAACGGCTGATCATTATTTGTCAAGCATTAACTCGAGGTTGTTACATGAATATGGAATAGAAGTAAACATGGCACAATTAAATGCGTTTCAGGTTTTGATGTCAAAGTAGTTACATCTGACAACTACATAACACGGGACTCTGGACTAATGTATGAGGACATCAAAGTTGGTACAGGCGACTGTCAAAGGATGGTCAGCAGGTTCTTCCTTCCCAGTTACATTTTGTTTTCTTTTTCTAATTATAAAATATTTATGTGTGCCCGATCAATACAATTCAGGTTTTTCTGGGATAAGAATCAATTGTTTTCTTGTTCCATATTTCCTATGATATGTTTGAACAACGTCTGTCACAGAATTCTCATTCTGGTCCTCTCAAACTGTGTTACTTCCTTGTTAAGCATAGGATAGTTGGTTCTTCCACTGTTGTACTACTAAAGGACGATTAGAGATTTTTTAGAGTACAAGGCGGATGCATACCCCAAGCACACCACGCTCACGCCAAAGGCACACACATGCATGTGCATCCAGTACACAAGCTAGGATTTTTGTGAAAAGGTTCTAAGTCCTTATGGAGCGCGGGCTGCGCTTTTCCACTTAACACACGCTTGTGTGTGCTGTAGTTAAATGAGGCAAATCGGCGTCGATCCCCATGTGGAGGATTATTCTGCTGCAGTTATATTTTCAATACTAAAACCAAGAATGAGATTTTACGTTGTCGTGAAATAGTTTACTAAGTGGACTTCTTTTAGTTTATATTCGCAGTATATGTTTCTATTTGAATGATACTGACTTTCATCCACTGAATTTCAGGTTGTATTTCACTATGTGGGCTACAATGAATCAGGACGCAGGATAGATAGCACCTATATTCAGGGTTAGCCTGCCAAAATTGGCTGGGCAACAAAACATTAGTTCAGGAAAGTATTCACTAGTTATATAGTCTGTCCTTGTGCTTTGGTCTTCTGGGGTCCTGAACTTCTGATGCAACAATGCCTAGCTATTCCTCAATCTTCACTATCACTATTCCAAGTTGTGGCTGGACTTGCAAAACCATCTTGGATATGATTACTCCGATGAACTTATAGGGACTTAGTGCTGTAACATCACAACTCATTTCGTCATTGATAATGCAGGTTTTGAAGAGGAATACGGGACATGAAACCAGGTGGCAAGCGAAGAATTATTATACCTCCAGAGCTTGGTCCTCCTGTAAGTTATTGTCATTTTTTGCTTGGCAGGATTTCACTTGTTGACCTCGACATTTCGTGTGTATTTACCTTGTGCTTTTCTTTATGTACTTCGTATTGTACCAATCATCACAGCCCTTTTCCTGTAATGTGTACTTGGAATATTCGTTATGTAACATTACTAATAAAAAGTTATTGTGTGTATATTCAAGAGGGTCCAGTGGACAATATATATAGGGAGTACAAGGGGTGTTGCCATATCTGAGATAAGGAAATACAAAAGAGTCATATTCTAACACCCCCTTCAAACTCATAGTGGAGATCACACACTGAGTTTGGAGAGAAAATACAAATGTTGTGCACTAATCTGTGGCTTCGTGAAGAAGTCAGCAACCTGTAACTCTGATGGCACAAACTGTAAAGCAAGTATTCCCTCCTGCACCTGTAAGCGAGTGTATGAAGCATCTACACCAATGTGCTTAGTGAGCTCATGCTTCATTGGGTCCCGGGTAATACTGATAGCATATGTACTGTCAGACAAAAGAGTTGTAGGTCCCATCACAAACACTTCAAGATCTGCAAGTTGCCACCTCAACCAAGTAACATTTGCTGCCACTGCTGCCATAGCTCTCAACTCAGCCTCTACACTCGAACGGAAAACTGCGGTCTGCTTCTTAGTCTTCCCGGCAATCAGGGAGGAGCCAAGAAAAACACAGTAAGCAGAAAGAGAACGACGATCAGAAGGATCACTAGCTTAGGTCCCATCGGAGTACCCCTGAAGCTGTAGTGGGGTAGAGCTAGGGAAAAACAAACGACGAAAGATAGTCCCACACAAATAGCGAAGAACACAAAGAAGGTGACTTTAGTGAAGATGGGTAGGACGAGCCATGAGCTGGCTCAAGATATGAACAGCATAAGTAATATCAGGACGAGTGCTCACAAGATACATCAAATTCCCAACAAGATGGCGATATCGAGTAGGATCCTCAAGAAAATCACCATCAGTGGCACGAAGCTGTAGGGATAGCTCCATGGGAGTCTCAGCGGTGCGAGTGTCAGTCATACAAGACCAATCAAGAAGATCCTTGACATACTTCTGCTGGGAGAGGTAGTAGCCCTTAGGCATGGAAGAGACCTCAATCCCAAGGAAGTACGTAAGAGAACCAAGATCAGTCATCAAAAACTACTCACTGGGATGCTTCTTCACATACGTGATGAATGAGGAATCATCACCAGTGATGAGCATATCATCAGCATACAGAAGAAGCAGAGTCCTACCCCGAGATGAGACATGAACAAAAAGAGCAAGATCATGGGAACTGACAGTAAAACCGACAGCAGTAATCACTGATGTAAAACGCGCAAACCAGGCACGAGTAGCCTGTTTGAGGCCATAAAGAGGACAAAGACGACAGACGTGCCATCGGGAACAGAATACCCAGGTGGTGGCTGCATGTAGACCTCATACAAAACACCATTAAGAAATGTATTCTTAACATCCAGTTGAGAGATAGACCACAGACGAACAGAAGCAACCACAACAAGAGTGCGAACAATGATCATATGGGCAACAAGGGCAAAAATCTCATCGTAGTCACGACCATACTCCTGTTGAAAACTGCGAGCCACAAGACGAGCCTTGTAGCGCTCGATAGTCCATCAGACTGGGTCCTAATCTTGTACACCTACTTGCACGTGATCGGACGAGTATGCACAGGTGTCGGTACAATATCCCAAGTCTCCGTACGTCGAAGTGCATCAAGCTCCTCTGCCATAACGAGTTGCCACTCAGAATGGGGAGCGGCCTCACGATAAGAACTAGGCTTAGTGACAGAGAGAGCATGAGCTATCGGAGCAAATCCAAGACGATCAGGAGGTCGAAGGGATGTCCGGTCATGAAGGACGTAACGAGGAGCATCATCAGGACGATCAGATGTGGGTGTCAGCGAGATACCAGGAGAGGATACTGGTGAAGAACGAGGACGCATGGAGTTGTGAATACAAGAGAAACGAGATGGTGTTGCAGGAACAAAAGGCGGTGCTGCAGGAGGCAGCACCGGAGGCGGAGGTACAGAAGGAACCACTGGGGACAGGCCAGGGGAAGATTGGGATAGTGGAGAAATATGCGAAGAGTCAGAAAGAAACAACCATGAAATCGACTTAACGGTGGAAACAGGAGGAGCCAAATGTCGATAGAAGAAATGTCGAGATTCGTCAAAGGCAACGTCTCGTGAAATCCTAATCCGTCGAGCAGAAGGATCCCAGCAGCGATGAACCTTATGCTCAAAACTATAACCAAGAAACACATATTCAACTGACTGGGCCGATAGTTTAGTGCGCTCACGAGGCTGCTGCAGAACAAAACAAGTACAACAAAAAACACGAAGGTGAGTGTATTCGGGGGCTCGAGAGTAGAGATGTCATATAAGACTGACACCCTTAAGAGCAGTGGAAGGCTACATATTGATGAGGTATGCAG
This sequence comes from Hsuehochloa calcarea, assembly GCA_036346395.1. Classification (NCBI taxonomy): domain Eukaryota; kingdom Viridiplantae; phylum Streptophyta; class Magnoliopsida; order Poales; family Poaceae; genus Hsuehochloa; species Hsuehochloa calcarea. The sequence continues at coordinate 26,693,656 of CM070606.1, forward strand.
CCGTCGAAACAGCCTCAGCCCGGAACTGTGGTGGAATGTGAGAGGCAAGGAGAAGAGTGCGAGCAGTCTCAATCAGATGACGATGTTTGCGCTCAGCAACCCCATTCTAAGCATGGACACGGGACAAGAAGGCGGTATCTGCTAAAAAGAAAGCGTCTAAAAGCGCGAGCGAGACTACGCTAGCGAGAATCACGTAAAAATGCGGATGGGAGAATCAAACTGAGTATGAACCATCGTTGCAAAGCTATGATAGATCGCAAGAAACTGACCATGATTAGACATAGGGAAAATCCATGTAAAACGGGAATAATCATCAATAAAGATCACATAAAGTTTATGCCCGCCTTTAGAGATAATAGGCGCAGGTCCCCATACATCTGAATGAACTAAGTCAAAAAGACGATAAGATAAGGACTCACTAGAATGTTAAAGAAGTTGTAGCTGCTTACCCAGCTTACAACCCTAACAAAACATGGTCGTGTCAACAGTAATACGTCCAAGAACACTGTGACGAACTAATGAAGAAAGACGGGACCCACATAAGTGGCCTAAACGGTGATGCCACTGCGCAAAAATGCTAAAGGTGGTGGCAGTAGTGGCGGTGGAAGTAGACGTAGAGGGGACAAGAGCAACTGAAGTAGACGGAAGGTGGAGGCGATCAAGGATGTAGAGACCCTGACGATCCCTACGGCGCTGGCCAGTTCCAAGTACCGTCCCTGTCTATCAATCCTGGATGAAACAGATGTTAGAGTCAAAACCAGCCCTACAACCAAGATCGATGAAAGTGCCTTGAGAGAAGATGCATGGTAAGTGGAGAACATTGAAAGCAATTTGGAGCAGAAAAGTCCGTGGATAAAAGAGTGCTTGGACAGCTGACAGACAAAGAAGTACCGTCAGTTGTCTAAACAGAGATAGAAAAAATAGGAGGTCCTACTGAAGTGAGAGATGTAGAGTCCGGTGTCATGTGGAAAGAGGCACCAGAATCTAAAACCCAAGAAGTACCTAGAGGAAACGTCTGAGCTAGACTGGCAGAACTTGTTGAGTTGTGATAGAGCTGTTGAAGTAGAGTCTGGCAAAATACCTCGCTAAGAAGGTCCTGATGTTCTGGTTTGTCCTCCCGTCGAAGAAGGGCCTCCCTGTCCCCCTGGATTGTCTAGCCCCACATGTCTTGTTCTGCTTTTTTTGCACCGCACAACACTGATAGTCGTGCGAAGTTCTTGCAATAATTACCTTGAATCCCGATTGGTGCAAAAGCAGAGCGAAAACAGACACGATGAGGGGCGTAGTGAGCGAAGCGCGGTGTAGTCGAAGAAGAAAGGGTAGCAAGTACAGCCAGAACAAACTGTGATGCAAACCTGTGGTGAAGCTCCTCAGCACGAAGCGTCGAAAGAGCCTCGATGACTGTCGGTTGTGGTGAGCGGCTCATCAATTGAGCCCTAACAGGCTCAAACTACGTGCGAAAGCAGCGAGACAAAGTTATAAAAGCGGCGATCACGATCATATACGCACTTTATGACATTCTGGCGAGTGGAAAGCTTGGTTCGTCTAGCTGGCGCCAGAGACTGGCCAGGGCTCGGAAGAAGTCGTCGACGGAGGAGTCCTCCTGACGAAGCGTCTCTGACGAGGATCTAATAATCCTCATTTTATCTTTTATCTATAATTCTTATTATAGGTGAATATGATGTCACATAGTCCCCAGAAGTACCCCTTATATTTATAAGGGAGAGGCCTACCAAGTGATTGTAAGATCTTCTACAATCACCCCCATAGTCGTAAGTCTTACTACGACTATGTCATGGTCGTAAGTCTTTCTACGACCACTACATGGTCGTAAGTCCTTCTACGACCACTACATAGTCGTAAGTCCTTTTACGACTGCTACCTAGTCGTAAGTCCTTCTACGACCAAGTAAACCACGACCACCTTATAATCAAACCTACAGGCAAGTGGGTCCAATTGATTAAGGAATCGAGCGGTCTACGCGCTATTATTCCGCGTAGTAATGGTGCGTAAATACCCCATTACCTCTGGAAGATAATTGCCAGACGGCGTGAAGAAGCCAATGCGTCGGTAATTACTGCCATCATGCGCCCGTTACTGGATTAATTAGGCGCATCTTCCGCATGACAAAACGGCTACTCCTTCACGACTATATAAGGGCATCAATCAGAGGGATGGAGGGAGAGAGACAAAAAAAAGATAGAGCGAGTCAAGGAGAAACACAAGTACTATTCTCTATAATAGTCTTAGCTTCTTACTTGATCATCAAGAATACCATACACACACAGGATTAGGGTTATTATTCTCTCTGGAGAAGGCCTGAACTCGTCTAAACATCCGTGTCAACCACTCTGCGTGATTTCATCTTTAGGAGACCCCGAATCAAATAATCTTTACGTAAGATCGATTCTAATACACAAACGGTTAAGCGTAGAGCCGTGACTGGGATCTTCGGTAATCTCTTGTCAACATACTCTTTTTTTCCAAATCTCATGCAATCATGGCGGGAGAATGGAGCGAGGAGAAGCTGGTTTGACTTGGCGGTCTGAGACGTCGACATGGATGCGGTTTCGACTACTGGCCGAGTGATGCATCCGTGATGGTGATGTTGCCTTGGAGATCATTCTCGAGAAACCATCCCATCAATGGAGTTGAGGAGGATCCTTATCCCCGCGCGTCGTCCAACGAAGGAGCCAATTCCTCAAAGGACAAGGGTCAATCCGAGCGAGGCGCACCGGGAGGACTCACAACACGACGAGTTTTTCCTCCAAGTGTTCAAGTCCCCTAAGGCGGTCAGGCACGGTGAGACAAGTTAGGAGCCACCATTCGAGGACTCCGCGGCATCTAGTGATCCTCTCTCGGGGTAACTCGAGAGGTGGGATCAAGCATGCTTTCACGCAAATTCGACCGTCTCTCCGCAGATCTCATTTGCGAGCGAGGCGATTATAACCGGAGTTCCCCTACGGAGGATTACTCCAAGTCGCCGAGATGGTGTCTCTCGAGCACTCCTCAGCGGGAGGCCTCGGCGCAAGTGAGAATCATCAGCAGGAGGTCTTCGTCCTTCCTCAATCGAAGTCGACCTCATGGAGGCGAGATAAGAACACTCCCGAAGATCACACACTGCGCCCTCGTGGTAATGGCAAGGGCACCACCGGTGGCAGACGAGAACCAACACTTTGATGAAGCATAAGAAATCCTCGACATTCTCGCTCCATCGAGAAGACCTCAAAGACACGATGAGGAGGATTTTGAGGTCATCAGAAGAAAGAAAATTGCGACCGGAAGAACTGCTGGGCGCATTCAACATCGATCGGAGGAGGTACAAGAACTCCGGGACATCAACGACTTGCTCGAGAATCCCAATCAAGAGCTTGCTCGAGCGCCGCGAATCGATCTCTTTCTTTGAAGAGATTGCGCAAAGGCTTGACGTGATGACAAGGCTGGAAGTTCCTCGTCGACAACATTCGGTGTAGTCGTAGCAATGCGACTTCCTCGGCTACTGATCAATCGAATATTTCTCTCGTAGGAATCGACACAAGTCGAATCGATCCCTATTCGAGAAATACATTTCGATCGGTGATGATCAAAAGCCCTCGGAGAGTGATCATTCACCAGCCGCCATAGCGGGTGGAGTACGAGAGTATCACTCGTAGGGCGAGACCTACTACGGGGCAGTCGGCTGTTCTTTGGGTATCGTCGAATCGATCACTGGTGATATTAACCTTCTTTCTTACAAAGAAGGCGTCAAGAAGTGATTCTGGGATGCAGGGCATTTCGCCGACCTTGGCGATTATTTGGCACCTCATTTCGACCGGTGAACATGGAGAAATTTGATGGATCTCAAAATCCCATCGAATTTCTTGAGATCTATCAACATTGTCCGAAGCGGCGGGAGGAGAGAGCATGTAATGGCAAATTACCTTCCGATTGTGCTCGAAGGATCCGCTCGATCGTGGTTATTAAACCAACCACTCGAGTCGATCTACTCTTGGCAACACCTCTGCGATCTTCTCGAGGTAATTTCCAAGGCACATACAACCGCGGAAAGAAAGGCGACTTGCCGGATAAAGCAGAACAACAACGAGACTTTGCGTCAATTCATCAAGCGCTTTAGTCGGGTTCGTAACTCAATTCGAAATTTCGACTCCTCGTGATCGGGCTTTTAAGCAAGGAGTCAGTAGTAGAAGGATAACAGAGGATATTGCTTTGAATCCTCCCAACAACATTGCTTGAGCTCTTGAGATGGTCGATCGATATGCAAGCTATACGAGGCGGTCGAGTGGAACAACACTATCGATCGAAAGCGTACACTCCTCGAGCGGTGAAGTTGGTAAGGACAAAAAAGCAAAAAGTCCAAGAAGAAAATAAAGAGTCAAAACCACAAACCGGTGGTTTCAAGGAGGTCTTAGCCGTGAAAGATAGAGAGCCCCAAACCACCAAGTCGCACTCGATCAAGGCAAAGGTAAGCGCCACGATCGTAGGAGCGACAAACCAAGGTGGTGTCCTTTTCATAAAAGGAAGGACATGACCTCATAGCTCGCCGAGTTTTCAAAGAAAGCTCGAGGACTACTACAAGCGACAAGCACCACTCCCTACTCTCGGCGGGTGGGACATACGAGTAGCCAAAGTCATCGGATGATGAGGAGATGCGTTCAAGATCCGCAACATACCGTTGAGCACATTCACGGAGGATCATCGACATCACGACTCCAAACGACAACTTAAAGCTGCCGGACGAGGTAAATTCCATACATGCTCATCTCGTCAATAATTTACGAAGTGGTGGAAGTTACCATCTCTTTTGAGAAGGATGATCGCCGATCACTCTGAGTCGATCAGTCGATATCCGATTGTGGTCGAACCCGCCATCAACAATGTCGGGTCAATCGAGTGTTGGTTGATGGTGGCGATTCCTTGAACATACTATTTACTAATGCCCTAGGCGAGATGCAAGTACCGGGACAAAGGTAAGGCGGTCACGATACTCTTTCATGGAATCGTCTGGGGTCTTGGCCAAACCCATTGGCCAAGTTTCTCTTCCTTTAACATTTGGCTCACTTAAGTAATTTCGGAGATAGAGAAAGTCTCCTTTGATGTGAGTCGATTTCGATCACGGCATATAACGCCATACTCGGACGACCAACTTTGGCAAAATTCTTAATGACTACTCATTATGGGTATTAATGTCTTAAGATGCTAGGTCCCAAAGGAGTGATCACAATTCAATGTGACAAAAGATGGCGTATAGTTTGCGGTAATCGATCCTCGAGATGGTTGGTCAAATACCAACTCGAGATGAAAGTCGACCTTCGACTAGCAAGTCGAAGCCTCCAAAGCTACACAAAGCCGAACGACCAAGTCAAAGAGGTTCCTACGGGCCGCAGAGGAGCCCTCAAGATTATTCACATCTGGGAGACTTGGAGCCCCAAATAGGAAGGCGCCCTCATTACCTTCCTCCGAGCTAAGCAGATGTCTTTGCGTGGCAAGCATCCAAACATGCCGGAGTCCCAGTGAGGTGATCGAGCATGGGCTAGCTTTACGGCACGATAAAGTACCGTAAAACAAAAATTACGGAGATTTGCCTGATCGACGAGATGCTATTAAATCGTAATTGGATAAGCTACTTAAAGCGAGGCTTTATAGAGAAGTCAACCACCCAGAGTGGTTGGCTAACCTGGAATGGTCAAAAAGTCAAGCGGCAAATGGCGTATGTCGTGACTTTCTTGATCTTAATAAAGCTTGTCCAAAAGATGATTTCCTTTACCTCGTGTCGATCGGTTGGTTGATTCTCTGCAGGTTGTGAGATATTAAGTTTTTAGATGCATATTCGGATACCACCGATCAATATGTGTCTAAGCGATGAAGAAAGACCGCATTCATTACTCCATTTGGTACCTTTTGCTATGTCAAAATGCCATTTGGTCTAAAGAATCTTGTGTTTCTTTCAACGCCTAATGCAATCGACTTTTTCATCTCAATTAGGTAGGAACTGGAAGCCTATGTTGATGATCTAGTCGTAAAAAGCATTAAGAGACTTAATCATATCAACGACCTACAAGTAACATTCGACAACCTCTAAAGCACCGCTTAAAACTTAATCCGAGAAGTGTGTGTTTGGAATTTCTTGGGAAAATTGCTCTGATTCCTAGTATCGAACGAGGAATCGAAGCAAATCTGAAAAAATAAAGGCCATCCTCCATATCGCCCTCCAACCACAAAAAGCCAAGTCCATAAACTCACTGGATGCATGGCGGCTTTAAGTCGTTTCATCGCATCGACTAGGAGAAAAAGGACTACCTTTCTTTAAACTTCTCGGGGAGACATGAAGGTTTGAGTGGTCGAGCGAGGCAAAGCGCCTTTGAGGATGTCAAGAGGTACCTTCGAGTGCTCTGATGCGGTTTCTCCAAAGCCGTAAGAGACGCTCTTAATTTACCTAGGCGCACGCCACGAGCGACAAGCCTTGATCTTGGTCGTAGAGCGTGAAAACGCAGCAACGAGGCGATCTGTCGGCCAGTTTTACGGGCCTAAGGGCGTTACCCTCGGGTCCAAAAACTTCTATATGCCCTCCTCATGTCTTGAGAGGAAATCATGCATTATTACCAGGCGCACAAAATAATTTGTCTTGCGTCCGAGTTTCCTTTGGGAGCAATCCTCCATAATAAGGAAGCTTGGCGGGACGCATGACAAAATGGTCGGTCGAACTTGGGAGTTCGACCTCCATTTCGTGTCCCGAACGACCATAAAATCCAGTTTTGGCGGACTTTGTCGCCGAATGGACAAATCTGAACACATTCGGGATCCCGATGACGATTCCCACGACCGGTGGATGATGTACTGACGGGTCACTTACATTAAGTGGCTCTGGTTTGAGGTGGTCTGGTATCTCCTAGGAGAAACCTTAAAGTATGCCATACAATTAAACTTTCGTGCCACTAACAATGTGGCGATCACGAAGGTTTGCTAGTCGGCATCTGAGCTGCAAAGCACTCTCAATTCGGTCGACTACCGTGAGAGGAGACTACGAACTAGTCGTGAATCAAGTCGGAAAAAGTACGGTGCTCTAACTCGACAATGTCTCGAGATTTTATCGGAGGTGCATAAGCTAGAAAAGCATTTTTAGGTTTGAGTACAATTCATCCCTCGAAAGGATAATTTCCTCATGAGACCAACACCTGGATGGCTTCTTCCCGATCTACTGATTGCTAAAAAGGAGTTTTCTTGAGCAACTCCAAAGCCGCTCTCGTCGAAGAACCGAGACACCTCCTATTGAGATGGCCTCATTAGACTACGAGGATACTGGATGACTCCCATCTACAAGTATCTTCGCAAGGTTCCGATACTGAAGATGATCTTGAGGCAGATCGCTTATCCCAAAAGCCAAAATGTATACTTTGGTCAGAAGGAGTCCTCTATAAACGAGGAACCCAAAGGATACTCATGCGATGCATTCGCGAAACGAAGGAATAACACTCCTTCACGATATACCGCAGGGCATCTGGTGGGACACATGCTTCCTACGAACATTGGTTGGTAAAGCCTTTCGACAAGGTTTTTATGGCTCTGACACTGCATTCACGATGCTAAGGAGGTGGTTAAAAAGTGTGTCGATGTACAATTTCATGGTAGACGGATACACCAACCAAATTTCAAGCATTCTGAGATAATACCTCTTTCTTGGCCTTTTGCGACTGGGTCTTGATATCTTAGGACCGTTTCCCAAAGCTCCGGGAGGTTTTGAATTCCTTTTGTGGCTATTGACACGCTCACAAAATGGATTGAAGTGAAACCTGAATCGGGATAACAAGCGAGGCGACAAAAAGGTTCATGATGAGATGCGTAATTAGCCGATTTGGAGTTCGAGAGTCTGATAATTACGGACAATGGTAAACAATTCGCAAGTGCAAAATTTCGTGAATTTTGCGACGAGTTCAGGTACCAAGTTATGTTATGCTTACGTTGCACATCCCCAACAGCAAGCGGTACGAACGTGCAAACGGCCAAATAATGCTAGAATTAAAACCTAGTCTTCGATCGCCTTTGTTAAGCGCCGGGGTTTGGGTACAAGAATTACCTTCCGCATTACAGGCGCAACAGACGATCACCAATGAGCAAACAGGAGAAACACCATTTTTTTCTAGTGTTCTGAGTCAAGCCATGCTTCCTCCGTGAGTTAAAATTGCGCTTTCATTAATGAAAATGAGCAAACCTTCAACAACTCGTATCAGAACAACTTTCAAAGCGCATGATATTAACCTACTCGAAGAAAGAGAAACCTAGCCTTAACTGCTCGAGCGCTACCAACAAGCCCTCAAGGCAGATACTTCATGATCGTGGTGTCCAACTCGCAGCCTCAGCTGTGAGGTGACTTGGTATTGAGGCTCGCCAATCCAAGTCTAATCTAACAAACTTTCCCGTGCATGCTATGTTGATGATCTAGTCGTAAAAAGCATTAAGAGACTTAATCATATCACTGACCTACAAGTAACATTCGACAACCTCAGAAAGCACCGCTTAAAACTTAATCCAGAGAAGTGTGTGTTTGGAATTTCTTCAGAAAATTGCTCGGATTCCTAGTATCCGAACGAGGAATCAAGCAAACTCAAAAATAAAGGCCATCCTCCATATGCGTCCTCCAACCACAAAAAAGGAAGTCCATAAACTCACTGGATGCATGGCGGCTTTAAGTCGTTTCATCGCACGACTAGGAGAAAAAGGACTACCTTTCTTTAAACTTCTCAGGAGACATGAAGGTTTTGAGTGGTCGAACGAGGCAACGCCGCTTTGAGGATGTCAAGAGGTACCTTCGAGTGCTCCTGCTCGCTTCTCCAAAGCCGTAAGAGACGCCTTAATTTACCTAGTCGCCACGCCACAGCAAAGAAGCGCAAGATCGGTCGTAGAACGTGAAAACGCATAACGACCGGTTTATTACGCCGAAGTTTTACACGCCTAAGGAGCGCACCTCGTGTCCAAAACTTCTATATGCCCTCCTCATGTCTTCGAGGAAATGCGCGCATTATTTTCAGCGCACAAAATAGGTGGCTGGCCCGAGTTTCCTTTGGGAGCAATCCTCCATAATAAGGAAACAATGGACGCATGACAAAATGGTCAATCGAACTTGGGAGTTCGACCTCCATTTCGTGTCCCGAACGCCATAAAATCGCATTTTGGCGCACTTTGTCGCCGAATGGACAAATCCTCGAACTGCTCAGATCCCCGACGATTCCCACGACCACTGGATGATGTACTTTGACGGGTCACTTACATTAAGTGGCTCTGGGTCGGGTGGTCTCGTATCTCCTACCGAGAAACCTTAAAGTATGCCATACAATTAAACTTTCGTGCCACTAACAATGTGGCGAGTACAAGGTTTGCTAGTCGCATACGAGCCGCGAAAGCACTCTCAATTGGCCGACTACTCGTGAGAGGAGACTCAACTAGTCGTGAATCAAGCTCGGAAAGAGTACGATTGCTCTAACTCGACAATGTCTCAGACTTATCTGAGGTACGCAAGCTAGAAAAGCATTTTTAGGTTTCGAGGTACAATTCATCCTCGAAGGATAATTTCCTCGCACCAACTTGCTCTGGATGGCTTCTTCCGATCTACTGCACCAAAAGGAGTTTTCTTGAGCAACTCCTAAAGCCGCTCTGAGTCGAGGAACCGTGAGACACCTCCTATTGAGATGGCCTCATTAGACTACGAGGATACCGGATGACTCCCATCTACAAGTATCTTCGCAAGGGTTCCAGACCAAGATGATCTTGAGGCGCATCGCTTATCCCTAAAAGCCAAAATGTATACTTTGGTCGAAGGAGTCCTCTATAAACGAGGAACCCAAAGGATACTCATGCGATGCATTCCAAAACGAAGGAATAACACTCCTTCACGATATACACAAAGGGCATCTGTGGGACACATGCTTCCTGAGTAACATTGGTTGGTAAAGCCTTTCGACAAGGTTTTTATCGCCTACACCAGCACGATGCTAAGGAGGTGGTTAAAAGTGTGTCCGAAGTACAATTTCATGGTAGATGATACACCAACCAAATTTCAAGCATTACGAGCATAATACCTCTTTCTTGGCCTTTTGCGACACTGGGTCTTGATATCTTAGGACCGCTTTCCCAAAGCTCCAGGAGGTTTCAATTCCTTTTGTGGCTATTGACACGCTCACAAAATGGATTGAAGTCAACTCAGAATCGATAACAACTAAGCAAAGAAAAAGGTTCATGATGAGATGCGAATTAGCCGATTTGGAGTTCCGAGCCTGATAATTACGCATAATGGTAAACACTGCAAGTGCAAAATTTCGTGAATTTTGCGACGAGTTGGGTACCGTTATGCTATGCTTCGCTGCACATCCCCAAAGCAACGGGCGGCCGAACGCAAACGGCCAAATAATGTGAGGAATTAAAACCCGAGTCTTCGATCGACTTGTTAAGCGCTAGGGGCTTGGGTACAAGAATTACCTTCCAGATTATGGGCGGTTCAGACGATCACCAATGAGCAACAGGAGAAACACCATTTTTTCTAGTGTTCTGAGTCAAGCCATGCTTCCTCCGAGCTAAAATTGCGGTCGACACGAGTTGAAACCTTCAACAACTCAGATCAGAACAACTTCGAAAGCGATGATATTAACCTACTCAAGAAAGGAGAAACCTAGCCTTAATCCGCTCGGCAGCCTACCAACAAGCCCTCGCGCAGATACTATGATCGAAGGTCCAACCTCGCAGCCTTACAGAGGTGACTTGGTATTGAGGCTCGCCAATCCAAGTCTAATCGAATAAACTTTCCCGTGATGGGAAGGTCCTTACACGTGTGGTCGAAGTAACTCGGCCAGTGGTCCTGACGACTAGCGATGGAAGACTGACAGTTCTCTCAAACTCTTGGAACATCGACCGCCACGCAAATTCTATGTGTGACCAATTTCTCGTGCAATAAAAGTCCGTGTTCTTTCTACTCTCTTGCCTTATTTTTGAGTAGTGCTTTTTAATCTTTCGACTATGATCCTAAAACACCCGCTTTTTTTACACCGGTCTAGTGCTTAGTAACGCCATCCAATCGAAACCTCTCCTCTCGCATGTGGTTCTCGCCCACTAGAAGGAATTTCCTAGCATCGACTGCTACTCATTTTTTTTCGCCAATACAAAGAGCTCGGTTCTATCCAAATAAATGTTCTCAAAGCCAATTCTCTCAATCTTAGTTTATTTTTTCAAAGAATTTCAAAAATATTCTAAGTAGAGTGCACTTTCTTATGTTTATTCGACCACCTTTGGTGTACTCGATTCGCTTTAACCGGGTCGAAGGAAGAGACACACCTAGTCGAAGTCTTTCCTCTCTCGTGACGTGGTCCCCGCCCACTAGAAGGAACTTCCTAGTGTCGCCGCCTCCTACTTTTGCTACCGAAAAGACTTATCGAGTCCACCAAAAAGGGCGTAATGAATTACTAAAGTCCTCTAAGACGCTTGTTTAACCTGTTGTCGCTTTTGGTTCGATTAAACCACGGAGATGATAACATCACCTAGTCGGCCTTTCCTCTCTGCGACGTGGTCCCGCCCACTAGAAGGAACTTCCTAGTGTCGAGTCGCTTCTACTCTTTCACCAATGCTTGACAACCGTAACAAAAACTATAAGTTAAATAAACCTCTCTTTGTTTTCGTAAACCCTATTTCAAACACTATTTACTTAGATTGTCTAAACAAGCTAAGCAAATAGTCTGGGGCTAGGATAAAGTTATTAATTTGACTTCAATTCTTAGTCTTTCATTCGCTTATTATCTTTTGAGTTACTAACTACTCGACAAGATGATTTTCAGAAACAAGATGGCCTAGGATAAAGTTATTAATTTAACTTCAATCCTTGGTCCTTCATTCGCTCTATTATCTTTTGAGTTACTAACTACTCGACAAGATGATTTTCAGAAACAAGATGGCCTAGGATAAAGTTATTAATTTAACTTCAATCCTTGGTCCTTCATTCGCCTATTATCTTTTGAGTTACTAACTACTCGACAAGATGATTTTCAGAAACAAGATGGATCGATATTACTCATCAATGTAAATTGTCCGCCTTACAAAGTAGTTACAAGATTACTCTAAAGGAGAGCCTAGCGATTTCCTCGCTACTTTTGCCAACCGATTGCATTTCCTCAATCGAGACGATTTGCCTCGATTCAGAGCAATCGAACTCCCGGCTTCAATTGGTTGCACATTAAGGCTGGGTCTTGAGCTTTAAGTTTCGCCAAAGCGTAACTTACTCCCGCTCGATCGCTTCCCTTATTGATTCAAATTTTGATTAGCCTTGAGTGGTCACCATTTTTGCAAGTTTCCGACTTGTTCCCAATGGTACTTATGTGAGCAACACAAGATCTTCTCGAGGAGTTTTTCCTCGTAATGTAGCTCACTAGCACATTGTTCAGAGTGTGATGTTGCCTTGAAGACTAGTCTTCATCGACTCCATCTCCGTTGGGTACAAGTCGAAGCCTCGCGAAGTTTCTTGTTTTCACCACTTATTCTCAAAAGAATAAAACCGGTCAAACAAAAAAATAAACTTCTAGAGGAAGATAACACAAAGATAATTGTAGGTAAAAACATTTCTTACCTACTAGTTAAGAATCCAGTTTCTTGACCTCTTCTTGATGGGAAGCAACGGTTTCAACATGCTTTTTCTCCCATGCTCTGATGTCCTCTGCATTCATCTTAGCAATGCGAACGGACTCATTGTAGATCAAGGTCTTCTTGGATTTCAAACCTCGAGGCTTCTCAATTTCAAAGAATTTCTCAACAAGAAATTAGCATTAGAAAAGGGAAAATACTCGAAAAGGACAACAGGTAAAGAATTACTTACCTGTTACTTGAGTTCTCAGACCCTCGAGTTCTTGATCCTTATCCTTGGTAATGCGAGAAAACTCCTGAATAACCAAAGCTTTTTCTTGAACTTCGGTCCGGAGCTTCCGCATCTCATTTTCTTTATCTGGAAAAGAAATGAGAGTTGGGTAAAGGTTAAAGCTCAAAACAATCTTAAGTTCAAGACTTCATCGCTTATTTTTTCCCCGCAATCTTCTAGATGCAGAGACACCTCTCAAGTCTATCCGAGAGAACTATTACTTCCTCCCTTAGCTTTCGACTCTCTTTTCATAGTCGAGTGAGTCACTAAGGTCTTCGTGTCACCGCTCAACCTACAAAGAATGTAAACGAGATAAACATCAGCCGATTGGTTGTAAGTACTTCTACAACTACCGACCTAGTCGTAAGTTTTTCTACAACTATGTCATGGTCGTAAGTCTTTCTACGACCACCAACTGGTCGTAAGTAATCAAAAGCTCTTTACGACCAGTATTTTGTTATGAGTTTTTTCCATAACTATTCTCGTAAAACACTATACGAGTAGTTAAGTCGAAAACAACTATGAATAATAGTGACTTACCATCTCTCTCGCTCTCGCATGCAGTATTTCTTTTTCCGTCTTAGCTCTAAAAGTTGTCGATGGTACTCACCGACAACGGCAATTTGCTCCGAGCTTTCGCAAAAGAAAACAAGTGAGAAGTGAAGGAAAGCCACATATATAAGTATTCTAAAAATACTTACATTCATAGTCGACCTAGCAAAGATCGAATATACAAAATCCGGTTCGTAGCTTTATCTATCCTCGCGACTTTGTCCCACCACACCTTCTCGAGGCGCCATTATCGAAGGTATTCTCCCTGTTGGGAATATCTTTGGGATGGGGACTCTGGTCACGAGATCTGAAAGCGTAAGACCCTATGATTTGAGGCAGCCCAAAGAAGTCACCACGAAGTTGAAATATTCTTCTTCCGGTTATGTAACTTCTTTGGGTAGGGAAGGAACGCCTCCTACGATTTCCTTCCTGTAATCTGCACAAGTGGTCATCACCTTGACCAGAGGCTTCCACAACGCCTCGTTGTTTCTACGACCAAGAGTCGAGTCGCCACTTCAACAAGAATGTACCGCTACTTCAAGGGTCATAGCTACAACTTCAAAGCAGATGTAGGAATCACTCTGGGAGTCTCAACTTCATCGGCCACCTGGGCCAAGGGTGATGCTTCGACCACCTCCATTGATACCTCTCCAATAACTGAAGGGGTGGCAATGGGCTTCTCAACGGAAGCATTCCCGGGGGCTGAAGGAGTCGGACTGAAATAAAGAAAAGCAAATCAGGCTGTGAAAAAGAAAAAGGTAAATGTTGTTCTTACACTTTAGTACATTTCACATACTCGCACTCGGTCTTAACCAGAATTTTGGAGCAATCCTCCCAACGGAGGACCTCTTCTTCTCCACGCACCACGCCCGTCGAGGTTCAACATTGGCCTAGCTACGACCACGTCTGGTCGTAGAGTTTGAACAGGAACCAGAGCTCTGGTTTCCTGATTCTCTGGATGGCCGAGATCAGTCTCGACCATTCCAAGAGCAAAGATCGCCTCAATCGCAGTTGTCTGTGTGCAAAGATCGCCCTTCATAAAAGACATAAAATCTTTCAGCTTCTCCTTTTCTAGTTGCTTAACAAAACTAGGTGTGGCAACAACTGCGAAAGATTCCTTGTCATAATAGAAGGGTACCTTAGCCTTGCGAGGTTTGCGCTTAAGAGATTCAGCTGCTTCAACCTCCTCGGCTTCGATAGCTGCGGCCTCGGCTTCAGATATAGCTATAGCTGCCGAAGGCTTTGTAGAGGGTCTGGTCGAAAGACCAGAGCTCGAGCTTGCTCCTCCCTTGTCGGCAGATTTTACAAGTCGACGCCTTTAGAGGGAGGAGCAAGCCTTTGTCTTTCGACAACCCAATACCAATAATCATCAAGACGACTTCTTCGTCAGTCCGACGATTTTCCATGCCTACTTTCTGTAAAGCAAAACAGAAAAAGAAGAATCACTAATCAGTCGTAAGTTTTTCTACGACCAGTGTCAAGTCGTAAGTTTTTCTACGACACTTTCTTGATCGTAAGATATTCTACGATCACCATTAGTCGTAAGTATTTTCTACGACTATAAAGTCCTAAAGAAAGAATCAACTTTTTGATTACCTTTAGGCGCCTATCCTTTCATCTCATGACAAAGCCGCATAATTTGAGGAACCGCCATTCGAGTGGCGAGACTTCTCACATATGAGTCGACTCTAGAGTCAACCTCACTGTGAAAGATCCGTAAACAGATAAGAATATTAGACAATGTTGAGAAGGATCAAACCGAGAGCTAAGTCGACAGCTACTTACCTCGCCGTAGTCTCCGGTTGTCTCTCTCCCGAGTATCTCCACATAGGAGATGCTCGCTTCTTCAAGGGACTAATTCGCGTGTGATGAAATCCTTCACCACATGCCATCCGGCCACCCTTCTTCCTTCAAGTCCTTAATGGCTTGAATATAAGGGCTAATCCTACTGATATCTTCGAGTTGAATCCCATGAAGATTTCTTTTCTAGCACCTTTCCCGCGAAAGAAAGGTCAGTTTCAGAGGTGACCTTCCAATAAAACCACCTCTTCCTCCAATTTCCGCCACGAAGACCGGGTGAAACTCTGAATATACTCCTTCGACTTCGAGTCGTGGAGCTTGCATCAGCCTTCCGGGCGATTCGGTTTGTCGAGCCATCCCATAATAATATTGGAACACTCGAGATCCGCCGAATCCCCAGATACGCCTCGCACAAGTACACGAACACACTTAACATGGTAATGGAATTGGGACCTAAGTTCACCAATTCCACCCCAAAGTGCTCGAGTACCACTGTAAGAAAGGGGTGGCAGCAAATAAGGTCGCGACTCACAATACGCTTGAAAGACGGATTTGCCCATTTTCCCCGATGGCCGCTTCGCCTGATAGCCGAATTCACTTTACCGAGCCTTCTCTCGAATCTTCCAAGATCGACCAAGATTTTGATCTTAGCCGCATCCATCTCCGATTCTTCCCATTCGTAAACTCTCTTGGCCATTTCGCCGTATAAGAAGTTTTTGATTGGGTTGGCGTGAGAAGATGAAACCTAGTCGAGGACGGAGAAAGCAAGAGCTCAAGAACAATGGAGTGATTTGAGGAAAAGGTAAAAACCCAAGTCTACCTCCTGGTAAGTTTTTATAACCGAACGACCGCCGCCGCTTCGTAAACCGTCTCGTCTATAGGTCTGTGGGAGTTGGTTGCACCGCCGAACCGCTTCATCTGACAAGTCTGTGAAGAACCGCTGCAATTCCCCGGATGGTCCGCTCGAGAAAAATTAGGTGCGTATTGTCACCCCTGCGAAATTACTTTCTTGACCAAGTCTTTCCGGTTGAAGGAAGTATCAATCGGAAGGGTTTTTCTCCGATTCCCTACTACGACCACCGAGACGGTTGTAGGGGTTTTACGACTTTTGATAGTCGTAAGCAATCTTCACGATTGCGCCGCTTCAGAACTGTCTCATCAACGTGATCCGTGGAAATCGCTTGCAATTCCCTCGCACGGCCCGCTCAGAAAGTTAGGTTCGCTTTGTCACCTCCAAGCAAAATTACTTTCTTGACCAAATCATTCGGTGAAGGAAGTATCAATCGGAAGGGTTTTTCTCCGATCGCCTCTACTACGACCACTTCACAACCGTAGGGTTTTTATGACTTTTGATAGTCGAAGCAACCTTTCGACCAAGCAAATTCTGGTCAAAATAGCATTCAAATGTCGAAGAGTTTTTCCTTCGACCATAGTTCTACGACTTTTTCATAGTCGTAAGTCCATTTACGAATCCTTCACCAAGTAAGTTACTTTCACTTGGAGCTGGGGGGCTAGATGACGAGGATCTAATAATCCTCATTTTATCTTTTATCTATAATTCTTATTATAGGTGAATATGATGTCACATAGTCCCCAGAAGTACCCCTTATATTTATAAGGGAGAGGCCTACCAAGTGATTGTAAGATCTTCTACAATCACCCCCATAGTCGTAAGTCTTACTACGACTATGTCATGGTCGTAAGTCTTTCTACGACCACTACATGGTCGTAAGTCCTTCTACGACCACTACATAGTCGTAAGTCCTTCTACGACTGCTACCTGGTCGTAAGTCCTTCTACGACCAAGTAAACCACGACCACCTTATAATCAAACCTACAGGCAAGTGGGTCCAATTGATTAAGGAATCCGAACGGTCTACACGCACTATTATTCCGCGTAGTAATGGTGCGTAAATACCCCATTACCTCTGGAAGATAATTGCCAGACGGCGTGAAGAAGCCAATGCGCCGGTAATTACTGCCATCATGCGCCAAGCATCGATTAATTAGGCGCATCTTCCGCAGGACAAAACGGCTACTCCTTCACGACTATATAAGAGCATCAATCAGAGGGATGGAGGGAGAGATACAAAAAAAAGATAGAGCGAGTCAAGGAGAAACACAAGTACTATTCTCTGTAATAGTCTTAGCTTCTTACTTGATCATCAAGAATACCATACACACACAGGATTAGGGTTATTATTCTCTCTGGAGAAGGCCTGAACCTGTCTAAACATCCCGTGTCAACCACTCTGCGTGATTTCATCTTTAGGAGACCCCCCGAATCAAATAATCTTTACGTAAGATCGGTTCTAATACACCGACAGTCTCCAACTCACGCTGAAGCGAAAAGAACTGAGCATCGCTGCTCTGATGATATCGCCGTGCAAGTACTCCCAGATCTGACGAGTGACACGCAGACCAACACTGTCTGGCTCGAACACAGGCCTCATCAGCACATCAGCACTCAAAAGCATCTATGGTATACTGAAAGGCCTCATCAGCAGCAGCAATAGCGGCCTCTGCCTCCTTCTTTGCGGCCTCATCTTCTGCAGGAGGTGCAGAAGTAGGATGTCTGGGAGAAGGCTGAACCAGCGACGGCGGACAAGGGCGGGCACCAGTAACATGTCCCCAAAGGCAGAGACCATCGAGCGTAATCTCCATAAATAAAGACCACGACCTGTAGTTCATTCCATTAAGCTTTGTTCCCGTGAATGGGATTGCAGCTGATGGGACGGAAGCCATTGGTAGGCGACGCGGCGACCACGACAACGAAGTCTAACAGATGGCGCTGGACGGCGCGGCGATTAGATCGACATACTTTTTTTTTTGCCTTTATTTGGATTTTTTATAGTGGGCCGGGCTGGCTCACAGCCTTGTACACAACGCCTACACGGCCCGTGCGAAGACTAAGCCCGAAGCAAGGGAACTAGGGTTCCCTTTCTTGCGGCGGCGGCGACGGTCTCGCGTTGGGTTCATAGCAGGCGGCGTCGAGCGACCAACGAGCGGCGGCGGCGACCTCGCATTGGGTTCCCAGCAGGCGGCGACGGCGACTCAGATCGGGTTCCCAAGAGCGGCGACGGCGACTCAGATCGGGTTCCCAAAGAAGCGGCGTTGGGCGGCCGGCGGCGGCAACTAACGAGCGGCGGTGGCCTCGCGTCAGTTCCGGGCAAGCGATAGCAAGCGGCCACGTGGCCTTCGGCGATGGGCAACAACGACGGGCGATGACGACAAGCTCGGGCTCACGGCAGAGGGCACAGAAGGCTCCGGTGGCCGCGCGACGAATCCTTCGGCGGGAGGGCCTCGGCTTATTGGCTCCGACAAAGGTTTCTCGGCGTCGGACGGACCATCGAGCACGTGGCAGTGGTCGGATGGCAGCGGAAGGAGAGGTAAGTTTGTGTCCTAACTCTAATAACATGTTATGAATAATATGTGTATATAAAGAGAGTCCAATGGGCAATATATATTGGGAGTACAATGGGGTTGCTATATACCGATAAAGAAATACAAAAGAGTCATATTCTAACAGATAATACCTCATGCCTATAGCTTCTTGAGTGGAGGTCGAAAATAAGAAGAGGAAACTTAATGGTGTGAATAAATTGTTCTAACCTAGATTGCGTATTATGTTCTTTCTTTTGTGGAAACAGTAAGGGGCCCTAATAAAAAGATTAAAAACACTACTGCACGGAGATATTTAGAACAGAAGAAAAGCACAAGGGGGAAAAAGACATAAGAATGGAAAAAGGTAGTCCAACCAATGGACCGTATCAGCCTCAGCAAGAGATATCATATAATTAATAACTATACACCCTAAAGAATTATTTTCCATCTAACCTGTTTGGAGGCATGTTATTGAAGATACATCCCTTCCTTTGCAGCCTGTGTGCTAACATCCAAAAATTTGAGATATTTTACTTTACAGTACTTAAGAGGTACTAGGGTACCTATACTAAAAATATTCCCTAAAGGGCTTAGTTGAAGAAGCTCTCATCTGAACCTGATTTAGAACTTCAAATTGATGAGTGTGGTTCCTATGCGAGTATGCAACCAGCCAAATAGTAGATGGAAAGAAGACAAATGACAAGAAAAAAAAAAGCAAGAGATTACTATGTAAGAACTTTTCGTAGAAATGCGCCACATCAGCCTGCCGTGGCTGCAACATAGTCCCTCTCAAGCTGCTTTGTCTAAAGCGCTTCCTGATGATAAATATCTTTGGCAGAAGAACAGTGTGCCAAACTGCCAATCATTGTGACCAGGCAACATGATAACTGTTTCTGACATCTGCATTTCGTCTGTTGAAGGTTGGGCCATCGACGTTCTTCAGCGCGAAGCAGTTCGAAGTATTCGACGTCGAACTCCTCGCAGTGCAGGACTGCCAGCGGAGGACGATAGCCTTCTATTCTGATGTTGTCTGCAATTGAGCACCATATCATCAAATCCAAACCTGTAGCGAATTGCAGCATGCTCCTGCAACTGTCGGGAAATATTGCAAGTGACAAAAATCTTGTTACTGGGCAGACTTCAGAGCTGTTGTACATGTATAGACAACTGTTGCCACTGCCTTGCTGCCACTGTAGGGACAACACCAATGTATGCATTGCCGGCATCTGGTGATTGGTGGGAGTATATTTGGTTATTTGCAATGGTGGTGCGTCGTAGCATCTTTTGTCATGAATCTAATGATGTTGGGGTATGTACCTTTGTTTGCTTGTTTAGAAGCTAAACCTTGATGTTTAGTTACTCGTACCTATGTTGACATCATTCAGCTCGCCAAGTCTAGTGCTTATTTGTAACGCTTTAAAAAGTTAATGTTTGAAGTTCACATGAGTTTAATTATATGCATTTTTTATAAACACGCATTTAAAGTTCACATGAGTTTACGCTGAATCGGGGCTTCGTACCTGATAATTGCCCGTTTATGAATCCGTGTAAAGAATCGTGGTACATTTGGTCGGTGACGATGGTTCCCACTCAGCTGTATTAATCAGTTAATGTACCCATTATCTATGGGATACAAATCCCCTGACATTAAGAAGTGAAATGTCACGGTAAGCAGTCTCACGACATTATTAGGTCACCGTCGGATCGAAAAATAACATACGAGATTAAGATCTGTTCCTATAGGTAGTATTGGTTTTTTTACCCATAGCATATGACATTAATTTTAGCAAGAGTCAGTGTTTTACGACCACTGATGAGTGAAACAAAATGAGTAGAATTTCATATGTTTCGGCTATTGGATCTATCATTAATACTATGCTATGTACACGACCAAATGTGTCGTATGCTTTAAGTGTTACGAGCAGATATTAGTTAGATCTAGGTGAAGGATACTGGATAATAGTCAAGAATATCTTTAAGTACTTGAGAATGACTAAAGATGCATTCCTTGTGTATGGTGGTGAGAAAGAGCTGGCCGTAAATAGTTACACCGATACTATCTTCAAAACTGACAATGATGATTTCAGATCGCAATCAAGGCGATCGAAGTCTTAGATCAGTGTGGTCGAAGTCTTACGCCAGAAGTCTTAGACTAGTATGGTCAAAGTCTCCGGTTTAGTCGAAGTCTTATACCAGGGTGGTCGAAGTCTCTCCCGCAACCAAAGCATGAGGCGCACACATGAGCTATGAATATTCGATACCTATATGATTGACTCTAGTGCAAGCGGGACACTGTTGGTGATATGCCCTAGAGGCAATCATAGAGATGATTGTATCACTATATTTATGAGTTATTGAATAAGTGTTATTATGTTCCTTGAATGAATCATCGGCTATAAAGATCAACGAGTATGTGATTTGTTGATGAATCTCTTTTAACTTATAATGATGTCGTTCTAAATGTATCTCTGGTCGAATGTCACTGGTCGGAACACTTGTGACTCTATCGACCAGCATATGTATTAATTGATGATCATGTTTCACTGGTCATGGGATATCGAATCAATAATGTGAACACATGCTAGAGAATATAGTGTTGGATTGACCCATCTTGAGACACTGTTGAGTGTTGAGATTGTTATGATTTTATGTGTCATTAGTTGGTCTCAAGCAATGATGATGTATAATCCTTAGACCTGGTATCAGCATGGTTTCCTATGTGTGTAATAGTACACTTAGGGGTTGTCAAACGCTACTCGTAACTGGATAGTTGTAAAGGTAGCTTTCGAGTATGTTATGAAACATGCGTAGAAATGTGACTAGTCGGATATGTGGATTTGCCCCTCCTAACATAACATGAAAGATGTCTCTGGGCCCTCTCGATATGGTCGGATAAAAAAAATGCATAGTCATGCCACTAGTTGTCGAAGAGTTCGATCACATGAAGTTATCCGACACTCGATCGAGAAAGTATTAAACAGTCCATGGATGACACAACATCTCACCTGGAGTTCAACCAGATATTGTGACGCAAATGGAGAATACACGAGCTGGTCGTTCAGTTCGATCAGATACGGACTAGTCGTATGGAGATACGAGCTGGTCGTAGGCTGGTCGAACATGATCACTAAGTAATTGAAACCTGATTGTAAGGAGTTACGAACTGATCGAGACTAAATATGAGCTGGTCGAAAGCTGATTGTAAGGAGTTACGAACTGGTCAAGACCAAATAGGACTTAGTCGTATAGTGATACGAGCTGGTCGTTAGTGATAAGGATCTAGTCGTAGATCATATTGCATTAAGGTTCCTCCGATATAATTCGTGTGTATTTGGGAATCGCTATGTTCTGCTAGGAGCTGCTAACAACTCATGATCAGAAAAGAGTTTCCGAGTCACAACCGATTACACATGAACCTAGCGGGTCACACAATTAACGGGTTGGAATAAACCATTATGGATGCGACTCGTCAAACGTGTTCGGATATGATCCGTCATGAGCACTATATAAAGAGATGCATGAGGCTATTGGAAAGAAGAGGAGACACACGACAAGAGTTGACGTGATTTGCCCCAAACCCTAGCCGCCATCTTCTTGAGAGAGCCTTCTCGTGCGACTTGTGCTAGCATATCGGCGTACGGTGTTCCTTCCCCGGATGTGTGGATGTCGTGGAGGCGTTACTGCGGTTGCTGTTGCGCTTGAGGACGATCCACGACCTTAGCGAGGAACTCGATTGGTTGCTGGCGGGGACGATCGACTACGTTGGACGATCGACTGTGAGGACGGTCGACTACGAAGACGATCGACTACGACCACTACATCAACACGCTCTTTGTTGGACCAGACTGCTCCAACTCTTCTTTAGCTGCACTGCTCGTCTGGTAGTAATGATCTATGATCTCTTGCTTGTGTAGCATTGCTAACTATGCTCTTCTGAAGGGTTTGTTCTGCACTTTATATTAATATTATCCTTTGTATTGATAATTTTTTCAGAACTAACTTCTAGGTTCAAGTATTTTAGTTTTTCAATGATGACAAACCTTGCTCTAATAGTAGTTACTTCCTATTCCGTATCTCATAACGTAGGGAGTATCTTGTGCAACCGATATTATATATGTGTAGTATACGAGTATATAAGACCACTTATATGGTATTTACATTTTTTTAGGGATGGTATGTATAATTTTTTTAGACATACTCCTTTTTATGTGCGAATATGAAGATATTTACAAAATATGCTTAAAACTATAGACTCTCTTGTAAATTTTTCGTGTGGTTCATATTAAAGTATCTTATAATTAGTATATGAGTATACCCAAAATGATAAAGGAGTATGTCAAGTTCTTTTAGGTGGTATATCAGAGGTGTGAGTAACTACACCAGAGAGTAGAATGTATGTGTGTGTAGTACGGTACTCCTAGGACTACGTACTCCTTCTCATATACTACTTAAATCGTATGATGATATTTTTTTTATCTATTTGAGCATACTTCAATAATAATTATAAGATACTCTAAACTGAGTTCCACGAAAAATTTCACAAAGTCCACTTTTTATAGTAAAATTTGTGTATATACTTCTTTTATATATGGAAAAAAGGTTTATAACAACAACAAAAAAAGACTACAATAGAATGAATTTTGTTTAATTAGTATATTAGAAGCGAGAGTATAAACTCCCCGGTGTACGAAACGGTATATATATATATATATATATAGAGAGAGAGAGAGCGCGCGCGAGCTTACCACTTGTAAATTGAGTGCAATCTACCGTCTGCGGCTGTATGATATCGTGCTCGATAGATGTTATCGCGTTCATCCCGATTACGAGCAAAATCCATACCTTAAACATCTGCCAGAAACCAGGGCGGTAAAGATTTGCTACTATGGCACTCAGATAGTCCAAACTAGGAAGTATGAAAGCTCTATAAGACTATCAACTGTCTCAAAGTCTTGCAATTTAAAAGGTACATGTAAAATCAACAATAACGAATCTCCGTCTAGACGGAACAGACTCCACTGGGTACACAATTGTGCAGTTTACAGTTAACTTGTATAGCTAGGGTGCAACAATGCTTCAACAATGCAGTTTACAGTTATCATGGGTGCAAGGTCTAGCTGTTCGTCGACGCCGGCCTGCTACTTGAGCATCCTTTCCGGTTGCACACGTCGCGGAAGGGGTAGTTCAGGTTGTTACACTCAGGGCAGGTCCAGCTTCCGACGGGAGCATCCTTGTCCTTGCGAGATGAGCTCGCGTTAGCTCCCTGCAGGAGAAGAAACAAGTTAATCTATGCTCAAGTTGTCCACACTCCACACCACACGCGCATACATGCACACGAGGAAATATAATGGCAAGCATTCAACCACGAAGTATTTATACAGGGACTTCCATAATGCTTTGCAAAAAACATACAGATGTTTGTTTACTGATCAGGAACATGCTACAATGCTCATAGCACAAAGAAAATGCCTCAATTTTCTATTTTGCCAGCGATGAAGTGATGCTAACCATATCAAGGGATTTCAGTGAGAGATGATTTTGTGTAATTTATATAGTGCCATATGAAAAATACTGAAGTAAAACATGTGACAAAAAAGATCAAGCATGTAGTGTTTTTTAAGTGAATCCAAATGTAGTATTAACCACAACTCAGTAAAGGGAGTAACATGCTTACAGGAGTTGGCCTCGGAGCTCCACATTTCTTCATGTTGCAATTGTTTCTGAAGGCAAAATTGACGTTATCACACTTGGGGCAGACCCAGTCACCCTCAGACAATCCATCCGGGCCTATAAATAAGTACTTTCGTAATCAATAGTCGAAGGTATTGAATGGGGATGTAAAAACTATGTTGTAATAAGTAAAGGGCAAAGGGGAAAATGAACTGCAGTGATCTATAATTAATGAACTATGTTAGACAAAAGTTCAATTGGGAAATAACAGGCTGATCAGTTTTGTTTAATCTTCAGAATTCTCGTCAAGTCTTCACAGTAGCCTGTGAAATGAATCAATTCACTACTATACCCACATGTGGCACAACAGCAGCATTATACAATGATCGCTAAAAGGCTACCAAGCAAAAGGAGAACACAAGACTTCTTAATAGTCAGGTATGTTCACCCAAGGTAAGCTATTAGCCAAATTGTAGAGAAGACTGCAGAATTACAAAATTCATGAACATGTGTTAGGACTTAGGACATGCTGCCACTTCAGGTTTAAATAAATCCATTCAACAAGAGCTACAAACTAAGCATCTATGCTTTTCAACTTTCCTATGAAGACATGATCTTTTTTTTTCATATGCGCCACTTAATGTTCAAGAAGATATCAGACAATGTTAAGCAATGTCATCGGAAACAGTCAATAAATGCCAATAAAGGTACAAAGGTGGTAAATAAGAAAAGATTTAATGCAAGAACAAGTAGAAACTAGAATATAGAGAGAGAAAATGGCATTACTTACCTCCACGGCGCTTTCGTGAAGCAATGCTATCATTGTTTTCCACTAATGCTCCACCGGACCACGGGCTAGAAACCTTCATATACATATAACACGATCACATATTCCGCTAGAACAAACGGCCAATATACATTGCATAACAAGTTTAAGGGTGATAGTGAAGACAAACCGGCATTGGGGATCCTCTAAACCCATAGCCATATCGGCCTAACTCAGGTCCGGGGCCATAACCCATGCCTGCAACAATTAGCAAAGGGAATCATAAGCCAATCTGAGTAAATACTGAAATAACTACAATGGTCAATTGTGAAAGAAATACAGACCCCCCATTGGACCGCCCATTGGTCCAGGTTGACCATAAGAAGAAAAAAGACCATATGAACCAGGAGCTCCTACTGGTGGACCATAACCATATCGCATTCCAAGATGTGGAAATGGAGCACCATAGCTACCAGATCCAAGAGGAATGGGAGGTGGGGCACCAGTGCCACCGTAAAATAGAGGTGATCGATCATATCCACCAGCAGGAGGCGCTGGCATCAGTCTCTACAAAACAAACAAAAGTTAGTACAGAAACATTTCTGATTTCTTCAATAATGCATACATAGCAGTGTAAATTTGTTCCCCTTCATGTGGCTTTCGTATCAAACGCATTTACTTCTAAGCGACCAGCAAGAGAGGCAGAAATATACAACATTTCCTTGCACCTGAAGATGTTAATGGGTGCTCATATAATAGGCCTACTAGGTTATGTCAATTGTTTTCCTTATACTGACAAAGGAAATGATAGGCAGATTTTTTTCTGTTAAGACTAGTTGAAAAAAAAAGACCCAAAAAGGCCAGGTGCACTGCTGTAACATACAGATTAGAAAAGCAGTGAAACTATAAATAAAAACTTTGCCTATATGCATATGACTGCCGAAGAAGAAGACTGTTGGCTTATTTTCCATGACACCACAGATCAGTAATGACATTACTTGGGGATCTACGACAACTTACTGGGCTTGGACTCGGTGATGGACGGGGTGCACCACAGGCTCCACGGTTGCAAATATTTCTAAAACCGAAGTTGACATTACCACACTGAGGACAATTCCAGTCCCCCTCCCTTAAAGACACTGAAAATAGTAGAACCTTTTTTAACCAACAAGACTCAAGTAAAAAACAAGATAGTATAACGAGTTTCCTCTCCAAATGGGAAAAAAAAAAGAAAGTATAATACACAGGACATTTAACTCTGGGAGTTTTCCTCCCAACAATGCTGAGTAAACCATGCAATTGACAATGAAATAACACTTGCATAAATTTTCCAGTGATACCAGACCGCAAGCTACTTACACCAACTTTTTACTATATCACACGGCTTTACCTTGATTTTTTCGGGTAACCTGACATACTAATCTTCCAGAAACTAATTTACATAGGTATAATAATCTTAAACACACCATAAGAGACTAAAACTGCACCAAATTTGCTAAAAACAATGGTGCTAACAAATAACTTAAATAAATGTGAATTGCTCCACATGAGAACTCCATGCAATACATAAAGGATCAACCAAAACGCTGCACACAGAATTTACAGATGGTCTAATCTAACAAAAAAAAAAAGAACAATTCGGTACTCTAGTAAAATAGCACGACAGAACCAAAAAACCACCAACTCCTTACAGAAGACTGGAGGATTACCGCAGAATGGCAGTGCAGTAATCTTAAGCAAACAGCACTACACAAACAGGGGGGCAACAACCAACTGGATATCGGCATTAGTCACTATGCAATGACTTGGTCGGCAAACTCAGACAAAATCACGAGCCCAACTAAATATTTCGATCCAACTAATCTAGTATCAGCGAAAGCATAGGGTGCAAAGCTTAACAAGTCCCCAAGTCTAGCAAGGCTAAAAAAATTATAAGAAGCGTGGCGTATTCGTTTCGTGCCCTAATGAAAAAGAACATTAAAAAAATAATCTCGCCCATTAAACCTTGTGAAAAAAAATCATGGCTACCAGAAAACCCAGAAAGATTACCCCCACTACATGCGATTCCTACACTCTTAGTATGCCCAATTATTTCGCGCACGCCTCACGATCAATCCCTAATCAACCGAACCCTACCCAAGAAGATCCCTAATTCCCCGCCTAAGCAAACCCTAGGCGGAAAAGATAACGAGCAACAAACAATAGGTCAGAAGAGGGCCATTTTCTCGAATCTCACCGTCGTTGCGCGACCTCTTCGATCCGAACGCGCCGCGGTTCTCCACCTGCGGGACAGCACCGAACTTGCCCAAATCAATCAAAACCAGCGTCAAACCCCCTAGAACCAAGGCCAGAATCAAAACCGAACCAAATCCGAGCGCGTACCTTGGCAGAAGCCATCGGAGTGATAGGAGAATACGGCGGCGGCGGCAGAAGGCAGTGGAGAAGGAAGAACCGCGGCGAGAGAGACAGAGAGAGGTGGGCGAAATTTATTTCATAGATTTTTTTCTGGGGAGGCGTGAAAAATTATTATTAGCTGTGGATTCGCTGTGCCGCGCCTCTTCTTATGCTGCTGTGCGTGGACGACGTGGGCCGGGCCCGGGTGGGGCTCTTTGCGTGGGCCCAACACCGAGGGATTCAGTGGCCGACATGTGGGCCCATGGGAAGGGGCGGATGATCGGACGCGCGCCATACGAATACGACCCAAGCGTACGTATGTACGAGCCTGAGGGTCGTATTCGTACTCTATATCTCAATTTTTCCTATGATTGTCTTGAAGATGTTGTCATTACTTGTTTCTTTCCTATAGTACATTTGATGGAGACTAACACCGTTGTGGATATCGTGGGGATATGTCCATAATCTTAGAGTGATTAGTCAATTGGCAATGACGTTGTTAGTTTGTCAAATCTCGCGTTTTCGGCAAACTTCTGTGCTGTCAGGTCATTGGCGGTCCGACCGGCTATGTCGCCGGATCGCATCGCCGTGGTGATCCGATCGGCGATGCTTCACGGTCCGACCTACCACTGATTTATGATTGAGTTTGGGGTTAGACCAAAAAATAGGTTGTGTAGGCATGAGAGGGGAGTCTTCTGGATGTGGTAACATAATTTCTGGAGCTCTCAGCCAAAAGTTCTATCAGTTTAAAAATTCCAGAGAGCTTGCAGATTTTCGAGTTGAAATTTGGCTAAGTCTTTTGGTGGTCGGGCCGACTGCTCGAATCGGTCCGATCATTGGGAAATTGGTCCGACCTGGCATGGGGGGGTGGTCGGGCTGGACTTGGCTATTTTGGCATTTGATGTGTTTTCGTTGTGTTTAATGCATGAGTTTCAATGCTTTATTGTTGCATATTGCATTGTTGAGCTAACGTGGGTCAAGTTGTGAAGAACTTGTTCCCAGAGACGATTTGTTTGTCTATTGCTGTGTAGGTGGCTTGCAGGTCAATGACGTCAACGGTGAGGTGGATCGGGACTACGCTTGGAGAGCTGTGAGGACCTCGGAATATTGGAGGTTTATACCAAATTAATAATCATACCAAAAGAAAAAATTTTAATCAAGAACAATCAAGTCTCAATTAAAAATAATACTAGAAGTATAATCATTAACAAGGTACAATTCCAATATTCAGGTTCCCGGATATGCCTCTCATGTTAGCTCCCAGGATGAGCTGCTAACATAGACATATCCTTACAACATTATATCACAAGCATACACGATTGGAATACATTAATAAAAATTTACAATGAAACATTAAAGTAAACGTAAATGAAAATGTAAATAATAAAATAAAATCTCCGGTGGAGCGCCACAACCCAAGGGCAACTTGACTGGGATTAAAGCCGAAGTAACCTCGTAATCGCTTCAACTTGGAATATTTCTAGGGCGTTCTTTACCTGCAACAAGTGGATAATTCCACTGAGTACTAAGGTACTCAAAGAAGTCTTACACAAACTAATAAAAGAAAGTGTTTGATAGAACCTATACAAAGGAATAGAATTTTATATGCATAAGGTTATCAATGGAAGGCTTAATTGGTTCAATTTGCATAAAGAGATACATATTAACCTACAATTGCTAAATTTTGACAAAGCAGCTTTTAATAATTCAATTTGGACTAAAAATAGTAAGTAATCGAACATAAGCAAAAAGCAAGATCAATAATGGTCACCGATCATTACCAAACCGAGCATGACACTCCTCATGCCAAATTAATAATTCCCAAAACCCAAATTAGAGCAAATTCTATACAGTGACATCAATCCAAGCGTTGTCCGTGAATCGTGACACGGCTATTCGAATAGTTTTAACCTGCAGGGTGTACATCTTTACCCACACGATTTAGTTAGCCCGTAAGCCATCTAGAACAATAGCACACTTCCTTTGGTATGCCTACGTGTAAACTAAAATTCGGTATTTTTCAACAAGTTAACACTATTGAGTTGGATGACCCATGTGAAACCGATCCCGCTTAAACAACGATCGATAGCATATATTCAACCGAGGCTCACATGTTGTACAGGAATGCCGACCCAGTCAATTAAATGCAAACTCGTGTTAGCCACACATATTACACATAGATCGGGGCCTCAAGAATGCGTACATGCGATGTAACACATCTACGCCTTACCCTTCTAAGAACATCCGATATCGATATAAGCTCCACATGGCATACGACACGGCCCAAGACTTAAGCATCTATGCCATATGAAATCAATACACATGTCCTTACTCTCGTGATCCAACTCAATAATATTAACCCTTTACTTAACCAAACAGCGCCCATACACTCGCGTGTGGAAGTACACTGGGCTTGAATTGGGCCGTCGAGTTCGGTCCTTAATCAACCTGCATAAGACATCCACAGGTTCCCATTCTCGCACTAGGCACCATCACTAGCATCCACTTGTCCAGATTTGAATTAAGTTTAACAACAAGATTTAGATTCATTTGATTTAAATAAAAGTGAACAAAGAATCAACAAAAATAAAAATGTATTTGTTGTTCCCCAGGTTTGACAAGATAAGCCTGCCAAACACTACCGTTCTATGGACTGCATGGCTAAGCAAAATTGAAATTAAGTATTATATCACCACAAACTACCTTAGGTTGAGTGTATGATCAATTCAAGGTAAGCCATAAGTTCTGGTCATAGCTAACTAGGAACAGAGCATAAATAGTTTTTAGAAAATTGCATGCAACAGTATCACTGTATTTTATAAATCTACAGTTCAAAAGATTAGGATCAACATGGTGCAGAGAGGATGCTTGCCTTATGGAATGTCCACTTGTTCACTCTCGGATGCGTTATTGTTTCCGTCGCACAATTCGTAATCTAGAGAGAAAATACAAAAGCAAATAAATACCAACAAAATCGAGAAATCCAAAATGCTCAAAAATGCATGATAATTACATATTAATGAGGTTATGATTCTAGATGCACTTAGGTATAGATTGTAGTTTAATAAAAATTCAATTTCTTATGGACTGGTTAAAGTTAATTCAATTTCTGGTGGAATTATAATGACTGACGATACCTAGAGTTTAGGTGATGTTGTTTTCCTTAACAGGACACCTAGTACTCACAAACACTCTCTCCAGGCATTCTATGTATACAACCACGATGATCCTACAGTCAAAATCAATCATCTAATATGCTCTCTTCTTTCGGCAGACTATGATGGTGATTGTGTGCACATCTATTATCTGCAGTCGCAGGGCTTGATTTAATTAATCTATTTCGAACAATTTATAACACAACAGGTTGTTGAATTTAATCGGGTGAATTCTAATGGCGGTCAATTCATCCCTAAAGGCTCAGATTAATTTATATACACTACGCTTGAATTTATTTTCTAAGAGTCGATTTACTGATATTTAATTGCGGACGACTAAAACTTAGATCGATTGCAATATTGATATGGTATTAATAATACTTACTAATTAACATCAATTTAAACAGCTAAAACTAAAGCCATTACAAAACACTAAAATTTATTTGCACTATTCTTTAATTCCAATTTTTATTCACTGCTTAATCTCTAATGCCTAATCTTAACCTTATACCTTAATCTTCTCTCTCTCTTCTCTAATTCCTCTCTCAAGCCTCCTTCTCTCCTTATCTCTCGCCGACGCTTTCTCTTCTTCTTCTTCTTCGCCGATCCTCTCTCTCTCCCCTTATTTCCTCTCGGCCTCCCGTCTCTCTCGGTTTCTCTCTCTTGCCTCCTTCGCCCCTTCGCTCCTGCGCTGGTTTCTCATACGGCCCAGCTGCGATTCTGCCGCAATGGCAGCCCCCGGGCTCCCACCTTTGACTCATTGCTTTCCCTCAGTGGCTTGGTGCTTACGCCACGCCGACTCGACTCTACTCTCGGTCTTTGTGGTGGGCGGCTCGGCTCGCCATCGACTCCGCCCCGATCCAATTGATTTGATTATGTTGATTTTAGCAAAATCGGTTGATTTCAATATTAATGTTCTTTGATTATTTGTGAATGCATATCATGGAGGTCCAACCGAGGTGGTGGATGATGTATATTGGGTTCGGCTGCACCGAGGTAAGACCTCTACCGATCTCTCTACTCCTACCCCTCTTGCTCTGTGATGATGAAAATGAACTAAGAGCTATACTGATTGTTCTACTGATATCTGGGTTGATTCTACTGAGATCTGATGAAATGATGATATGCGAGTGATGCATGCTGAATCTTTGTGGTGCAAACTGATATGGGTTGGGGTTACCTCATCTTGGGACTTGGGTTTGGGAAGAAGAGGTGGGCGATCTTGGCCGGCTTTGGTGCTCCCCTCCGTGCGCCCTTCTGCTGGTGCTCCCCTCCTCCCAGTGCTTCTGGCTCCTCGATGCTTCTTTCCTCCTCTTGCACTGGCTGCTTCGTCTTCTTGGCTTGCCTTGGTGGGTTGCGAGATCGATTGATGATGGTGATCTTGGCTTGGCTTGGCTTGACATGATGATTTGCTCTGGCCTTGGCTTTGGTTGTCCCGCTCTTGATTGCCTTCGGTTCTTGCTTTACGAGAAGAGATGGAAATGGGGTGCGGTGAGGGAATTGGTCTTTGGGAGGAATTGTGTTGCTTCTATTTGGTTTTGCTGATGGGTTGGGAAATCTCTGGAAGGGGCCGTGTCTTTCCCTCGGTGCTTTCACTGGGCTCGCTTCGGCCGTTTCCTTTGGCAAAGGCATTGGTGGTGCTTATGGTGGTGCTTGGTTGGGGAGGCAAATGAGCATGCATTCGTGTTTATCCGGATGGCTCCTAAGATATTTTTGGTGGGCATTTTTGGTCTATTGGTTAGCAATTCATTATGCAATGGTTTTGTGACAGTTGAGGCAATTCAGTATACGTAGGTTTTGAATTTCCCTAAATGCCGAATGATGAGAACCTACGAAAATAAAACGATACCGATTTACTTAGGTTAGTCTAGGTATCTTGGGTATCCTGTCTTGACTAACTGGATTAGCCTAGGTGACTTGAAAAGCCAAGATGCTTGGTTAACCCTGTGTTGATGTGGGTAGTCGCGATACTCAAGGTGCCAACTAATCTAGGTAGATCCGGGAACCGCAATGATTCCTATGGTATACTGACGGCAATTTATTTTATTCTAACTCTATTATACTGCTTTTGAACAACTAATGGTCTTTTGATTGGTTGGCGGACTATGGAGCTGCAAATGGTATTTCGGATTGTGTCGAGGAAGATGGTTTGGCTGGACAACGATGGACGGGCAAGATTTCAAGGAAGGCTTTAGACGACATGCAATGCAAGTTTTATTTTAACATTTTTGTAAATTACTCAAAGTTGTAAAACATAATCTGATCTGATGTAAATAAATTCTTGAGTTACTTGTATTGAGAAGATTGTTATTTATGATAAACATTGTAAGGTTCTTAATTAAATTATTTCCCAGAGAATTTCTTAAGTATTAATTGTTGTCTCTCTTTGGAGTTGTGATTGGAGTTACATATTAGACTTTGATTAGGATATTTATAAATGCAAAAATTTATGCAAATGCTTCAGAAATAACAAATATAATATAAAATGCATATAATTACTATTTATTAAAATTGGGGCTGTTACAAGAGCTGAGGTCCAGAACGATCATGGATGCCGGGTGAGGTCGTGTGACTCAAGCAGGGTGCAGAATGAACTATATGGATCGAACGGGCAGTTCGTTGCAGCTAGTTGGATCTAGCGGCGTGGGGGTCGGTATAAGTGTCTTGGAGGTTCCGATGGGATTCGGACGGGGGAGACTTGCCGACATGATGAGGGCCGCTGATCAACCTACACGTGGTGAAGCAGACGATTGATTGAACAGATTGATGTGTGTGTGTGGGTCCCATTTGTGTTGGGCCTTAATGGGAGCCCATTAGAGAAACCCTAGCCTCTCCTATAAATAGAAAGGGGAGAGATGGAAAAACCCCTTGAAGCACTTAAGCCCTCATTTGCAAAAATCATTCTAGGGTTAGGGTTATGAGAGAAGAGGAGAGGAGATTTGAGTGTGCTCTTGGATTGAGCTCTTATCCTCCCTGAGGGAGTGGCTTTGTAAGCAACATATTGAATCAATCAATCTATTGATGTTTGCTTAAGGGTGAAGTCTCTTTTGTGTTCCTCTCTCTTTTGATGATTTTAGTGCTTCCTTGATCCAAGTGTTTATGCTTAGTCTCTTGACCGATTTTATCTTGCTTTGATGTGTGGGGATACTCCTAGAATCATCTAGATCATCAATCCCCCACAATCAAGTCTTGGATCAAGATTTTCATATTTTTAGGTTTTGGAACACTTCTTTGGTAAAACCTTAATAGATCGATTCTTTGAAGTGGATCTGGACGATCGTCGCTAGAAATAGGTCTTACATATCCTTAGGGAGGTGTGCTCCAAATTTGGTCAAGTTTCATTGGTTGAACCAAAAGTTGGACCAATTTTCGTTTTGGATTTGGGCATTGTGTGTTGCCTCTGTACTAAATCGGTCTGACCGATTTTACACCGTCGGTCTGACCGCCCGACAATCAGAACACCAGTTGAGGCCGGTCCGACCGCCAGGTAGTCAGACCGCCAGCAGCACACCGGTCCGACCGCCCAGTGAGATCAATTCTCCATACTTGTGTATTGTGGTTAAAGGGGGTAATTGAATTCAGCACAAGGCTTCCTATGTGCGTTTACTGATCTTCTTAGCTTTCATAGCTAAAGGAGAAAAGTTCGTGTTGAATTTGATTAAGGCGAAAAATCGAGAAAACGCCTATTCACCCCCCTCTAGTCGCATTTACGGTCCTACAAGTGGTATCAGAGCCCTGTTAGCTCTTCTCATAGATCTTAACTGGTCTTTGGAGCCATGGCGACTGAAAAGTATTCAACCAAACCACATATTTTTGATGGAGTTGATTTTGCATATTGGAAGGCCCGAATGCAGGCCTACATCGAGGCTCAAGGGTACACAATTTGGCTTCAGGTTAAAAATCCTTATGTCGTGCCAGCCGAGGACGATGTCATCACTCCAGATGTGGAGGCCAAGAGCAAGGCTCGGAATTTTTTGATCCAAGGCCTTAGTCGATCGGAGTTTGAGCGTGTCGCTCATTTGCGGTCTGCTCATGAGATCTGGCAGACTCTTTGTGATTATCACGAGGGCTCCACTGCGATCAAGGAAGTGAGACAGAACCAGCTTAAGAAAATTTACTCCAAGATCGAGCAAAGACCTGGAGAGTCTTTAGATGAGTTGTGAGGAAGATTTTCTAAGATTCTTCATTATCTCCACACTGTTGACCTAGTTTTTTCTGAGTCGAAAAATGCACGCCAGCTTTTGGGTGCTCTTGATGTGAAGGTCTGGGGAATGAAGATCACTTCCATCAATGACAACACTGTCATGATTGAGCTTACCATGGATAAGCTGTACTCGAGGTTGAAGACGCATGAGATTGATTTTATCTCGCGTCTCCCCAAGACAGAGTCGATGGCTTTAGTGGTCGACCAATCTAAAGGTAGTTCTTCTGATTCTTTGGATGTTAGCTCATCGGGTTTTTTTTATCAGCCTTGCATTCTTTGAGCGATGAGCAACTTGAGAAACTACCTGAATATGATTTAGCCCTCCTATCCACCAAATTCACGAGAGCTTACAACAAGGTGAGAAACAGGAGGAGAGATGGACCTATCACATGCTTTGAATATGGTGAGCCAAACCACATTCGTTTCAAGTGCCCCAAGCTGAAGGGCAAGGAGGAGAAGGAGTCACGAAGACATCCTCAAGCAAGGGATGCCAAACCCAAGAAGACAAACTATCGCAAGTTTGTCAGCCGGGTCCTTGCCGCTCTAGAAAATGTGAACATGAGCGATGTGGACTCGGAGACGGAGGACGACGAGAGTGACTCCCGTGGCAAGAAGAAGGCCCATGACTTTACAGGCATGTGTTTCATGGCCAAGAACAGCCACGACACTGACTCTTCCAATGACGAGGATCCTTTCAGCGATCCCGATGAGGTATGCCCTTCGCTTGCTGATATGAAAAGCGCTTTGGTGCTTGCTGAACAGAAATTGCATAAGCAAGCAAAAATGATTAAGAAACAGGACACTATGATTGATAATTTGAACCTAGAAGTTGTTACGCTCAAATCCATTAATCCTGATGATATTTGTGATTCCTGCTCTAGCTTGCTTAAAGAATTGACAAGCTTAAAATCTGCTCATTCCTCTGTTGTGAATCAATTAAAAGATGCTCTTGATGAACTAGAATCTCTCAAGTCTAGTTCTGTTTGCATGGATGCCATTTCTCTTGATGTGACTGCTTTGGATGCTATCCCTTTAACTTGCTCAAACTGTGCTTTGCTTGAATTAAAATTGGATAGCGCCTTGAAAGAATTACAAAAATTTGATGCTAGTCACACTTGCTCTCATTGTAAGAATAATATGATTAAAATGCAAGAGATGACAGAAATGGTTGTGTACTCTAGAGCTGCTTCATGTAAAAATTGTCCTAAGCTCACAATTGAGATTGAAGTTTTAAACAAGACTCTTGAAGAAAAAGCTAAAATTGAAAAATTCATGTCTTTTACTGCTTCTAAGAAAGCTATTGACTCTACCTCTTGTGTTTTGAATGCTTTAGTTGAAACAATGGTTGGTAAGATTCAAGAGGCTTTTAGAGTTAAATTTAAGGAGCAGTTGAATAGGATTAAGGATTCCTATTGTGTGTCTTGTGAGGCCCTTAAAGTGGAAGTGACTCTTCTTAAGAGTAAACATGATGAGGCAATCAAGTCTAGAAAGTACACTAGATGTGAGGTTTTAGCTAAAGAGAATGATTACCTCAAAGTGACTCTTGAGAAGTTTTCTAGTGGGAAAAAGAAACTCAACATGATTCTTGACCAATCCAAGGTGAGTGTGAAAAATAGTGGCCTAGGTTTTAATCCCCTAGAGCATTCCAAGAATCAGCCACCTAAGATTACTAGAGTTGTGAAAAGTAGTCTGTTTGAGTTAGAATCTCCTAAGCCATCCAAGGTTGTTTTTAAATCTGCAGGCTTTGCTCAAACTCTTTCTGGCAAGAAAGGTGTTTCTGTTTCACCAGTACAGACCCCTCAAAAGGTCAAGTACTATTGCACCTTCTGCAAGAAAGAAGGCCACACTGTTGAGTTCTGCTTCCGGAGAGCAAAGATTGAGAGAAAAGAGAGGATGAGCGCTTTGAGATCCATTAGAGGAGTCCCTTCACCTGATGTAGTCTCTAGAGCCAGGCAGTCTATTTTTCGTACTACATATAGGCCTAGGCTTGTAGAGAACTTTGTTGACTCTTTTGGTGGGTCAAAGCAGCATTTTGGTTTAGGATATCGTGAGGAGAGATCTTGGGTAGCACCTAGACTGTAATACCCCGAAGGTGAATCGGCTTATTAGGAGAAGTTTCGGAAGAGGGAGCTAATCGAAAAACCAGAATTATCTTTTCACCGGGGGGTTTTCTGTGATTTCACGGCAACCTGGGCTTTGGGCCACGGCCTAATAGGCCCAAGAGGGGGCCGGCCAAGTGGGGTGCCTTCCCCCCAAACCCTAGCCGCCCCCCCCCTTCTCCTCTCTCCCTCCCTTGGCCGCCACCTCCACTTCCCCATCCGGCGCCCCTGCTGCCCCCTTGCTGCTGTTTCTCCCCTGTGGTGGCAACCCCGATGATCCCCGGTGCTGTCCCCCAAGATCCCCTCCGTGGTTGCCTCCTCCCGCCGTCGTCTCCGGCCGTTCGTCGTCGTTTTGTGGCCGGCCATGGGAGAGGGAAGGGAGGAGAAGGGAGGAAGATCTTCGGGCAGCGGATCAACGTCGTCTTGTGGGTCTCCAAGGGTAACGAGGAGTCTCACCCGCTGTTTGATAATGTTTGGTGGTAGATTGATCGATTAGTGGTAATTCGTTTTGCAGTCTGTCAAATTCCAGATTCTGTACTCTTTGTTGTGCGCCCAGTTTCGACCTCTTAGATGCCGATCTGGAGGTTCACCCCTCTTAGAGAATTGTAGCCACGGGTTTTATCTTTCCATAGCCACTGAGATCACATGATTCTTCCTTACGGTTTAGGATATATGATTTTTTTAGTGCGCGCTGTTCTGTCTGTCTGACGAGAAGGATCTGTCGGCTTTATCCTAGATTTTGATTTAGTTAGAGGCATTTTCAGAACCTCTACCCAACTAAGTTATTGTAGCTATCGAAATTATCTTTCCAAGTTGATAAGGATCATTCTCATTGGATCAGTAGGCTAAAAGTTACGCCGTTTTCTTTATTACTGATCTGTATTCTGGACAGACGTAGATGGGTTGTGTTTAGCTGATAATTAGCCCTCTGTTTTGGCCGAATCAGGGGATTCCGCCAACTAATGTTTTGTAGCCTGATCTGTTAAGATTCAGTGAGCACTAGTTTCAGGTCTTTTAGAGTTACAGATAATTAATGGTGAATTTTCTCGTACAACTGCCCGTAGATCAATAATCTGGACTTTTAGTGTAGAGGTCAAAACGAACATTTGGGCGTGTGGGTTGATTAGAGGGTATCGTAGAACTCGTGTAACTATGTTATACCCTGTTATCCTTATTCCGTGACAATGATTGTATAGGCGGTGAGGCGGTGAGTGGAAGGACACTTTCGTTGCTTCCCAGTACGTCACAGCACGGAAGGCAAGTGCAATGTTTAACTTGTGTGAATTCGATGAATGCATGATAATTTGGTAACTTATGAATATTCCTGTGATTTGAGCATGATGTGGTAGATTTCAATACCTTCTTCTGTGATAAATTGAGATGAAGTTCAAGTTATGCATTTCATTCCATGCACACATATTTCCTTTGCCAGATCACGGGAGTGAAACTTGATTAAGTCCCATTAATTCCAATATGGGCATGTAAGACCTACCATTCCAATGTAGGTAGTTTGGACATTCCGTATGAAACGTTCTTCATACGGACTTGGGTCCCGCTCTTGGTTAGAGGCGGGCTTAAGTGAACACCGACGGGTGTGTCACTAGTTATACCGGTATAAACGTGTGAAAAGTCCATTCTCCTTCAATGCATTCATTCATACCATGCTTTCGCAAATTCATGGAAGTAAATGTTGTTACTTGGTATATTGTTACGATTCAAGATTCTTTGTGAATTATATGTTGTGCTTCTTGAGTTTCGACTCACTCTTGCTTTTATTTGTTTTAGGTGAATTCGGTGGCTGATTGCTAGCGGAAGGGTGTAGTCCAGCACGTTCTACACACTTGAATAAATCATTAATTCATTATGACACAGTTTTAGTTTTGTGGATATCGTGAGGATATGTGCACGATCTCAGGATGATGAGTCAATTGGCAATGGCTTTGTTGGTTTGCAAAATCTCGCGTTTTGGGTTTGTTCATCTTTGTCGCACCACCTGCGGTGGTCGGACCGGCGTTGTCAGGGGCGGTCGGATCGCCTGGGACTGATCGGACCAAGCGGTGGTGGCGGTCGGACCGGCCTGACCTAAAATTGGTTTTTGGAGCTAATCCAAAAATAGGTTGTGTAGGCAGGTGAGGGGAGTCTCCTGGATGTGGTTGCGTCATTTTTGGAGCTCCCGGTCAAAAGTTCTATTGAGTTGAAAATTCGGAAGGTTTGGATTTTCAATTTGGAATTTAGCTAAGTCTTTTGATCGGTCCGACCGCCGTTGTGGGAGCGGTCCGACCGGCTGATATCGGTCTGACCGGCCTGTGGGCGGCCGATCGAGAAGCGACTTGGAGGTTTGCCAAGTTCGCATTGATGCATGTTGATTGTGTTTAATGGTTAGTTATAAATGCTTTATTGATGTATATTACATTGCGGAGCTAACGTGGGTCAAGTTGTGAAGAACTTGTTCCGGAAACAGTTTGTTTGTCTATTCTTTGTGCGGTGGCTTGCGAGTCAACGACGTCAGCGGTGAGTGGATCGGGACTACGCTTGGAGAGCTGAGGTCCGTAACGATCATGGATCTGGGTGAGGTCGTGTGACTCAAGCATGGTGCGAGATGGGCAAGATGGATCGAATGGGTGGTTGATGCATATTTGGTTGGATCAGCAAGTGCGGATATCGGTCGCGAGTCTCGGGAGGTTCCGATGGGATTCGGACAAGAGAGGCTTGGTGACGCGATGAGAACCGCTGATCAACCTACACGTGGTGAAGCAGGCGATTGCTTCAACAGATGTTGTGTGTGGGTCCCATGTGTGAGTGGGTCCCAAAAGTGAAACCCTAGTCCTCTCCTATAAATAGAAGGGGGGAGATGTAAAACCCTCTAGAAGCTCATTTGGTTTTCCCCTTGCCTTTTCTAGGGTTAGGGTTTGGAGAGGAAGAGAGGGAGAGATTGTATGCTCCTTGGGTGAGCTCTTGTCCTCCTTGAGGGAGTGGCTTTGTAAGCATCTTGTGAGATCAATCAATCTTGTGATGCTTGCTTGAGAGATCATTTGTCTCCTCTTTGTGTTCTTCTCTCATTTGAATGAATTTGGTGCTTCCTTGATTCAAGGGTTTATGCTTGGTCTCTTGACCCATTTTGTCTTGCTTTGATGTGTGGGAATACTCCTAGAATCATCTAGACCATCAATCCCCACAAGCAAGTCTTGAATCAAAGATTTTCATATTTTTAGAGTTTGTGCACTTCTTTGTTTAACCCTTGAGAGATTGTTTCTGCGAAGTGGATCAGAAGGATCGTCGCTAGAAATAGGTCTCCAATATCATTAGGGAGGTGTGCTCGAAATTTGGTCAAGTTTCATTGGTGGAATCAAAAGTTGGATCAAATTTCGTTTTGGATTTGGGGTGCATTTTTGATCTTCGGGTGCACGGTCCGACCGGTTTTATAACGGCGGTCCGACCACCAGATATTCGAACCGCTGATTCTGCGGTCGAACCGGCCGCCCACCGGTCCATTGCCGATTAGTTGCCGGTCGAGCCATTGGTTGAACGTCGGTCCGAGCCGCCGTGGTAGCCGGGCTCGACCGCTTTGTGCCCAGATCAACCCTTTGAATTTAAGTGTCCACATTTGTGTCGTGTGGTTGTCGGGGGTTATTGAATTCAGCACAAGGCTTCCGCTGTGTGCTTACTGATCTTCTTAGCTTTCATAGCTAAAGGAGTAAAGTTCGTGTTGAATTTGATTTAGGTGAGAAAGTTGGGAAAGCGCCTATTCACCCCCCCTCAGTCGCCTTTCCGGTCCTACAAGTTTATTTGGTTTAATTGATTAAGTATTGAATTGTAATAAAAGTCACTTTGGATGTTCCTCCATTCCTCTATGGTCATTCCTTGTTTTAATACATTGAGGATCTGTTAGTTAATTCTAGATTGTTATCTTGATTATTCGATATTGTCTCTTATTGTGATATTATTTTTATTAATTGAGTAGGAAAGCTTCTGCACTTAGACACTGTTGGTCCCTCTAGAGTTCAGTCAGCTGGTGGGAAATGGTATGTGCTGGTGGTTGTGGATGATTTCTCCAGGTATTCATGGGTTTATTTTCTTGCTTCTAAGGACGAGGCGTTTGGCTTCTTTAGAGAATTGGTCCTTAGACTTGCTGTTGATATTCCTGGAGCTTTGAGAGCCATTAGGAGTGACAATGGGACATAATTCAAGAATTCTTCTTTTTCTACCTTCTGCACTGATAGGGGAATTGAGTATCAGTTTTCTTCTCCTAGAGTTCCCCAGCAGAATGGTGTTGTAGAGAGGAAGAACAGGACCCTTGTAGAGATGGCTCGGAACATGTTAGATGAGCATTCTACTCCTAGAAGATTTTGGGCTGAGACGATCTCTACTGCTTGTTATATCTCCAATAGGGTTTTCTTGAGATCTGTGATTGGGAAGACCTCTTATGAGCTTAGATTTGGTCATTCACCCAAAGTCTCTCATTTCAAGATTTTTGGTTGCAAGTGCTTTATTCTTAAACATGGCAACCTTGATAAATTTGAGTCTAGATGTTCTGATGGCATATTTCTTGGATATCCTGCTCATTCTCGTGGCTATCGTGTATTTAATGTTGACACAAACAAAATTGTTGAGACTTGCGAAGTCACTTTTGATGAGGCTAGTTCTGGTACTAGACCCGATGCTACAGGTACACAAGTTCCTGAAATTTAGGGAAGCATCTTCGTTGATGATGACTCTGAGGATGAGGACCCGACACATCCTCCAGTCACTTCTGAGAGGGTTGGAGAGCCTGCTACTACTATTCCAGTTTCAGCTAAGCAGCCTCCTCCTATCTTCACCAACGACTTGAGTGGCTCTGTTTCTACCTCCACAGCTCGTGAGGTCGAGGCCACTTCTGCACCAGGAGCTCCTCTTTATATTCAACGACTGCATCCACCTGAGCAAATGATTGGGGATCTTCAAGAGCGAGTCACTCGCTCCAGGTTTATTTCTTCTGATTCTCATGCTTAGTCTGCTTTTGTCGCTTCTTTTGAACCCCGAGATATTACCCATACTTTATCTGATGCCTCTTGGGTCAATGCCATGCATGAAGAGCTTGAAAATTTTGAAAGAAATAAAGTTTGGACCTTAGTTGAGCCTCCTTCTGATTCTCATGTTATTGAAACAAAATGAATTTTTAAAAATAAGCAAAGTGAGGATAGGTTGGTTGTTCGTAATAAAGCTAGACTTGTAGCTCAAGGTTATTCCAAGGTAGAAGGCTTAGATTTTGAAGAGACCTTTGCTCCTGTAGTTAGATTGGAAGCCATTCGCATTTTATTGGCATTTGCATCATCCAAGGGTTTCAAGATTTTTCAAATGGATGTTAAAAGTACTTTCTTGAATGGTTTCATAGAAGAAGAGGTCTTTGTCAAGCAACCACCTGGTTTTGAAAATCATAAGTCCCCAAACCATATTTTTAAACTCTCCAAAGCCTTATATGGACTGAAGCATGCTCCTCGAGCTTGGTATGATAGGTTTAAGAGTTTCTTGCTTGAAAATGATTTCAAAATGGGAATGGTTGATAAAACCTTGTTCAGTCTCAAGCATGGCTGTGATTTCTTATTGGTTCAGATTTATGTGGATGATATCATATTCGGTAGTTCTTCTCATGCTTTAGTGTCCAGATTTTCAGATTCGATGAGCAGTGAGTTTGAGATGAGCATGATGGGTGAGTTGACATTTGTCGGGACCCAAATATGCAAATCTGGACCCTCTGTGTATTCTGCACTAGTCCAGGATCACGCGAGTACACACAGTGTCAACATCGATGAAATATCACATCCATACAACGAATATAAGAATAAACGAGTACTTTGAATAACAAATAACTGTTGGGACGTTACGGTCAAGTTTTACATTTATTAAGCCATGCAAGGCTGACAATAAAGAAATAACTGCAGCGGAAACGAATAAACTCCGGTGGGCTCCCATCAATTTACCACGAAACCGCGGGATCAAGACCCTAACGATCAACCTTCGTAGAACTCTTCTTCGAAAGCAGGCGACGACTCCTCCACTTCTGTTGATTTATCTAGCAAGAGTGAGTACACACCGTACTCGCAAGTCATACCACAGAATGCATTTATAGATGATGGCTTATTCCAAAGGGACGGCTTCTGTGGTTATTTTGCAGAAATGCAACATTTGCAATTGAATACAAATAATAGATTGAAAGCATAATTCAAAACAAATAGACAATAATAAGTTAACAATTGATTTCACAAAGGACACACAGTCTAATCAAGCTATTCACACAGCTGCACAAGTTATCTCACACAGCTGACCCTTCCCATTTGTTTTATGAAAATCTACCCCTCGTGTGAAATTCCCGAGCATGTCCATAACCGAGGACGCAGGCTATTCGAATAGATTGGTTTAACACTCTGCAGAGGTTGTACACTTTACCCACACGATACAATCAGTGGGGCCAGCACTGACCATAACAAAACCTTTCAGAGACTTCATCTCAAACAATGACACTCCCGATGTGCTTTCTCATGGCCAACCGATACACACACGGCGTTTGGTTACGACACACATCGTTGGACGAGGATGCAACGAACCGTCTCCGCGATGTGACATATCACACCTCCGACCCATCACACAGCTTTAAATACAACTTTGAGTTGTCAATGTCAAGACTCCACAACTTACTAAGTTAGGCCCGGCCCATACTAGGCATGTGGTGGTCGCATAAAGAAGGTCTGAGGATCAAGGATAACCGACTAGAGGGGTGAATAGGAGGTTTTAAAGTTTTAACAAATTAACAATTTATCCAATTCAATTAATGACTTAGTCTAAACAAGTTATGCTCCTAGCTAGGCAATTTAATCACAATAAGCAAGCTAGAAATATAAGTGCGGAATTGTAAAGACAAGAAATAACCACAAGACACAATGATGTTTTTCAGTGGTATCGAAGACTTGCCGGTCTTCACTAGTCCACGTTGAGGAAGCTTGACCACCCAAGCCGGCTCCACGAATTAAGCCTTCCTCGATCACTTGGGTTGTTCTTCCTCCGCTCAGGAGATGGTGAACACCAACCACTCACAATCTTGCTCGGGTCTTCTCACAAGCTTCACTTGAGAAGATCACCGTGCTTCACCGCCAAGCCGTCTAGGAGTGCGGCAACACCCCAAGAGAATAGATCAACGATCCTCGCTTGACTTTACTCAAGTGCCAATGAATCAACTAAAGAT
The DNA here is from genome assembly GCA_036346395.1 of Hsuehochloa calcarea. Lineage (NCBI taxonomy): Eukaryota > Viridiplantae > Streptophyta > Magnoliopsida > Poales > Poaceae > Hsuehochloa > Hsuehochloa calcarea. The sequence continues at coordinate 26,737,779 of CM070606.1, forward strand.
GAATGCACTTGATCTCCTCTCAATGAATGCAAGAGTAAATTGGGAGTAGAATTGAATGCACAATGCTCACAAGGGTTGAGATATCTTCAATGCACGTGTAACATCTCCCTTGTGCGATTGGGGAGGTATTTATAGCCTCCACCAAACAATTCTAGCCGTTGGGAAGAAGTTCCCAAAGTTCGGCACATATCGGAACAACGGCGTGTTAGCATCGGTACAATGGCGCTATGCTCAATGCACGAAGAATGGCTATGTTACACATTAAATGCACCGATATAGCCGTTGGATTTAGTTGCGGTTCATCCGCAGCAAACACCGGATCGTCCGATTTGTGGTTTCTAAACCGAGATTTTGCATCTGCTCGGAATTTTACAACCGCCAAATACATTTGAACATCCGTATTGCGGTTCATCCGATTATCGTGCGATGCGGCCGATTCTCAAAAGAGGTTTTCAAAGGAGATTACACTCGATCGTTATTTTGCAACCGCCGTAATATCATCGGAACAAGCGGGATGCGGTCGCACTGTTCAAGCCATCGGTACAACCGCAAATTTCACTAAATCGATCACCACGAGATCATGACACGTGGAAGGCCACGATGGACTCATCGTCTAGTGGTCCGGCCAAGACACAAGATCGAGCCGCTTGATTTTAATCCAACGATCCACATGCGTTGCCACTTCGGACGGTCCGAACGGCCCACTTAATCCTAGCCGTTAGATTGAGATCTGACGATCGGCTTGATTTTCAATTTAAAAGGCTAACGGTTGAACCGCTCACATGCCACCGGAACAACCGCGCTTCGGTACAACCGCTGCTAAGCCTTCGGTTCATCCGATTCCAGAATTAAAGCACTGAATTCATTCTAACTTAAATTCAAGTCCAATTTTAAATGCATGCATGATCCTAAGTTGATCCATATGGCACAAGAATAAGCTATCAAGCTACTAGTCGTGATCCCCCTTAATAGTACGGCATTTATCCTATAATCCGGTCTACCAACCAATTCTCCTTAGACCGGTAAAATAGAAAAGGATCCTAGACTATTTGTACCTTGACTTTAAGCCTTGTTGATCTTCACATTTTCCTTTAGCATGCATCCTTGCTTCATCATGTTCATCAAATGGAATTAACCTTGCACATTCTTAGTAAACTTGTTAATCCCATATTCACATATTATCATTAATTACCAAAACCATTTTTAGGGGCCTAGATGCTTTCAATCTCCCCCTTTTTGGTAATTGATGACAACACACTTAATATGTGAGAAAAGTTGTTTTGAATATACTAAGAGTGTATATTCTTTTGAAGTCTTTTGACAGGTAAAATAATCTTTGCAATGAGCATAAGTAAATTTTGAGAATTATTTTTCTTGTCAAATCCAATTAAAAGAAGACTCCCCCTAAACAAATGCATATGGATAGTAAATAATTTGCAAGCATATGTAAAGAATTGAAAATTTTATGAGTTTCTTTTGCATTTATGAACTTGAGGAAGCAATACAGTATAAGATATGTCAAATAATTCAGATTGCATTGCATAAAAAGATAATAAGACATAACCACATTCCACAAGTTCAACAAAAGTTACCAACTATTACAGGCACAAAATAGATCAACAATCAACCAGTTTTACAAAACACATATAAATCACATAAGCCCATAGCTCCCCCTAAAACTAAGTCTTCACATCTTCACAATTTCTCCCCCTTTGGCATCAAAGTACCAAAAACATCAAACAGGGGTCTGAGAGGAAGAAGCGGGTCTGGTGGGCGGAGCAGAGCAGGAGAAGCAAAGAGGCTGAGCTGAATCGTGCAGGATCCGAGAAGCCGACCAGCAGGGCGGGATCTGAGATCTTGAGAGGGTGGTAGGAGCTGGAGGAGTCAGAGAGGTAGCTGGAGCACGAAACTCGAGAGGTGCGGTGAGGGAGCTGAGGTAGGTGCAGTTGTCCAAGAAGAAGGACCCTTGGGCGACTGAGGAGGTCGGCGAACATAACGCTGAGGGGTCTTGAGAAAATGTTCTAAGTCATTTAGGCCCTCGGACAAAGCCGATGTCTGTTATGAGTATCATCAAAGAAGTCATTTTGGATAGCCGCCATCTCGGTAAGCCTATGACGAGTCTCATCTCGAAGGCAACTTGTTCACCTTCATTTCACGCAAAGTGCCGATAATAGATCGCTGATTTTGAAGTACTTGCGCTAGAGCACTTGCATCGCATAGCATAGCAGCAGGAGGAGCATCAACCTCGGCAGGGCATCCTCGAGACTTGTTGAGGAGGAATGGCATCTCGTGGTTTATATGGCTTGTGAGGAGATCCCAAGCCACCACGGTACTCGATCTTTCTAACAATCAATGCCATGATGTAAGGAGCATAATAAATCCTTTTAACTCTGTCATTCTTGGAGGAGGCTATGCCTTGAAGAATAACATCCACTACATCAAATTTAACTCCTCCACAATATGATCTATCATGTTCCAAACATGCCCCGCATCGCATCGAAATTCCCACTCTTAGGGTAGAAAGTATGATTAATTATCACGTTAATCATGCTCACTGCTTCAATCCGAAGAATTGTCCCTAACTTGCATTTGGCTGAAGAGTCATAATGCCTGGCCCAAGCAGGAACAAGTAGGGCTGGACTCTCAAAGATTTTGTCCCAAGAGCTGGACTGAATTCTCAACACTCTCGCAAATTCCTCTTTGGTGCTTTCCACATTTCTGGCACCAGTCAGCCATCTAAAAGTCTTCAAGTCATGGGACATATGCGGTGTGGCATAAAGCGTCGAATGATCTTGTCATCATAATTCATTTTATGCCCACAAGATCATGAAGACCCACATTGTAGAAAAGTCGATAGACTCCAATTGTATTTGTCCAAGGTATTAATATTAGACCACTTAATCCATTTATGATCGGCAAATTTCTTGTGCCTACCATATATTTGCTCATACACTTGCTCTTGAAAGATTGTGTGGAATCTTGGATTTAATGTGTCATTCTTCAGAAGATATTGATTGACATGGCGCTTGATGGCATAGTCATCTGTGACGAAGATGTAGGTCAATAGGAGTCCCTGAGGATCAATCAAATCATCATCTTCTGCGTCCTTGGAGGAACTTCCTCTTCTTCTTCTTCTTCTTGATTGATTCCTCAATTGATTTACTTCTGAGCTATTTTACGATTCGGTTTGAGTCGGTCTCTTTCCTTTCCTTTTCCTGTAGGGTCTTCTCGAAACGGCCGAGTTTGTGAACAGAATGTCGGGTTGAACTCTTTCAATTTGCGGTGGAGGTTGAGGTGCCAAGACCCTTGTCTTGACGATCCTCGAGACTTCTTGGATGTTCCTCGCATTCTAGGCATCTATACGAGATTGGAGTGATTATAAGATGTCAAGGAACAGATTTGAATTGAATTGAATTGAAAGAAATGACAATTTACGGTTCATCAGATAATCGGATCATCCGCCGTTATGTGGCGGAACGTCGAATCGCGGTCGTTCGCCCTCAAGAACCGAACGTCCGATTGTCCCGACCAAAACTAGGGTTGAAGAATTTCCGAGATTTTGATGGAATCTAAGAGAGTGAGTGCTAGAACTGGATGCTAAGGGTCATAGGACACCGGTGAAGCACTTTTGCCCAATTAGATTGCTAGTTATCAACGGCATTATCAAAAACCCTAAAAGCGCCCGAGTGCTCCAAATGCGGTAAAACACGAATCAATAGATGTTTTACCTTGAGATTTGAGGAAGGAGAGCTTTGGAAATGCAAGGATCGCGAGGACTTGGAGATCCACCGAGAGAACCACTCGATTTGAGAGAGGGTTTTGAGAGACGCCGATCGGAGAGAGAGGAACCCGAGCTGACCGAGATGAAAAGGAAAACGGACGAGCCGCTGGAGTGATAAGGTCAAAAGGAAAACGGACGTTCCGCTATTATAACGCCGGATGATCCGCACTGCGGACGTACCGTTCACATAACTCCGGATGTACCGATTTTCCTGGGATTTTGATAAAGCTCTGGATTTCTTTGGAATTTTGAATAATTGCAAATGATCCTTAGATTTACACTCAATAAAACATCATTTAGGGATCATTATGCATATAATATACTGAAGATTATATATAAACATAGTTTTTATAATTATAGTGAATTTAATATGAGATTTGAGAAATTCTTTTACAAAATATTTAAATAACACCAAATAAAAAGCACTGTTATAACAAAAATTTAAACAATGTTTGAATAATCTATGACATTTAATTCATTCCTCAATTTGCAAAAGCGGCCTTCATCTAATGGCTTGGTGAAAATATCCGCTAATTGGTCTTGGTTCTTATGTGGCTAATTTCAATGTCTCCTTGATCACATGATCTCTCAAGAAATGGTGGCGAATATCTATATGCTTGGTTCTTGAGTGTTGAGCAGATTATTAGCAATTTTCACAAGACTATCATTGTCACACAAAAGAGGCATTTTATCGCTTTAATTCCATAATCCATCAATGTTTGCCTCATCCATAGCAATTGAGCACAACAACTTCCCGCTGAAACATATTCGGCCGGCGGTGGATAGGGCTACGGAATTTTGTTTCTTGGATGACCATGATACTAAAGATCTTCCTAAAATTGACAACTACCCGAGGTGCTTTTTCTATCCACTTTGCATCCCGCATAATCGAGTCAGAATATCCAATTAAGTCAAATTTAGCACCTTTCGGGAACCAAAGGCCAATGCTAGAGGAATGCTTTAAATATCTTAGAATTCTTTTAATGACCATTAAATGACATTCTTTTGGATTTGCTTGAAAGCGAGCACACATACAAACACTAAACATGATATCGGGCCTAGATGCGGTAAGATAAAGCAAACTACCAATCATAGATCTATAAAGCTTTAAATCTACCGATTTACCTCCCTCATTTAAGTCAAGATGACCATTTGTTGCCATGGGAGTCTTGATGGGTTTGCATCCTCCATACCAAACTTCTTGATCAATTCTTTTGCATACTTGGTTTGGCTCACGAAGGTCCCATCTTTGAGTTGCTTGATTTGGAATCCAAGGAAGTAGCTTAATTCTCCAATCATCGACATTTCAAATTCCCTAGACATCATATCACCAAACTCTTTGCAAAAATCTTGATTAGTAGACCCAAAAATAATATCATCAACATAAATTTGACATACAAAGAAATCATCATCTATAACTTTAGTAAATAAGGTTGAATCAATCTTCCCAATTTTGAATCCTTTTGAGACTAGAAAATCTCTAAGTCGTTCATACCATGCTCTAGGAGCTTGTTTAAGGCCATAGAGCGCTTTAGAGAGTTTATAGACATTATTTGGATTTTAGGATCTTCAAACCGGAGGTTGTTCAACAAATACAAGTTCGAAATTTTACCATTTAAGAAAGCACTTTTAACATCCATTTGAAATAATTTAATATCAAAGCATGATGCAAAAGCAAGTAATATCCGAATTGATTCTAATCTAGCTACGGGAGCAAAAGTTTCACCAAAATCCAAACCTTCAACTTGTGAATACCCTTGAGCTACCAATCTTGCTTTGTTTGAACAACCAAACCATTTTCATCTTGCTTGTTCCTAAAGACCCATTTTGTACCAATGACGTTGTGTTCCTTGGGTCGATCCACCAATGTCCAAACTTCATTCGGGTGAAGTTGTTGAGTTCTTCATGCATAGCATTCACCCAATCCGGATCTTCAAGTGCTTCTTCTACATGCTTTGGCTCAATACAAGAGACAAAAGTGTAATATTCACAAAAGAAGCAACACGAGATCGAGTTTGAACACCCTTACTTACATCACCCAATATTTGGTCTATTGGATGATCCTTAGCAATTGCATTGTGGATTCTTGGTGGTAAGTTAGATGGTTGATCATCTTCCTTATTGTCAAATTGAACTTGGTTTGTAGAAGATGTTGGTGGTTCAACTTGTGTGGAGGATGATGAATCATCTTGGGCTTTATGTCACCAATTTGCATATGCTCCATTGCCCTTCTCAAAGCTTCATTGCCTACATCATCCAAATTCTCATGCTCTTCTTGAGAGCCGTTAGTTTCATCAAATTGAACATCATGTTTTTCTTCAACTAAACCGAGTTTTTGTTGAAGACACGATAAACTTTACTATTTGATGAATAACCTAGCAAGAAACCAACATCACATCTACTTTCAAATTTTGATAGCGAACACCCTTCTTTAAAATATAGCATTTACAACCAAAGACACGAAAATAGGAGATGTTCGGTTTTCTTCCTACAAGAAGCTCATAGGAAGTCTTTTTCAAAAGACGATGTAAATAAAGACGATTTATGGCATGACAAGCGGTGTTAATTGCTTCCGCCAAAAACTATCTAAGTATTATATTCATCAAGCATTGTCCTAGCCATTTCAATTAATGTACGATTTTTCCTTTCTACAACTCCATTTTGTTAGGGGTGTAGGTTGTGGAAAGTTCGTGCTTTATTCCAAGTTCATCACAAAAGTCTTCAACTTTAGTATTTTTGAACTCGGAACCATTATCACTACGGATTTTCTTTATTTTGAAATCAAATTGTGGATTTCATGGGGATATGCTCCAGATCTTAGGATGATGTGACAATTGGCAATGGCGTTTACGGTTTGTCGTTTTTTCACGCATCTTTCGACTAAAATGTTTGTGGACTTCATGGGGATTGCTCTTAGGATGATGGCGGTCCGACCGGTCCTTTCTGCGTGTCCGAGGCGGTCCCATATCGGTCGATCGGCCAGGCCATCGGGCGGGCCGGATCGGACGGTGATGACCAAAAGTGTTCAAATCGAGTGGGCCAAAAATAGGTGTTGTAGACAAGTAAGGGGATCCCAATGCACTTGGTCTCATGATTTTTGGAGCCTCGGTGAAAAGTTCTATTGGTTTAAAGTTTCGAAGGTTTGGATTTTGGGAGCTTGAATTTGGCTAAGTCTAAGGCGGTCCGGCCGCTCACGAGGAGCGGTCCGACCGCCATGGGGCGATCCGACCGCTCACTGGAGCGGTCGACCAGAATTACTTGAACGTCCACCAACCGTGGCGATGTTGTTTTGTTAGGTCAAAGTCATTGGTTTCATGGCATATGATTTGCATGATGCATGTTTTGACTAACATGGGTCAAGTTGTGAAGAACTTGTTCCCGAATTCGTGTTTTCTTGTCTGTGGTTGTGCAGGTAGCTTGGTGGTCAACGACGGTCAACGGCGAGGAGAATCGGGACTAGACGTGAAGAGTTGAGGTCCAGAACGATCGACGATGCCGGGTGAGGTCAACAACTCAAGCGTGACACAAGATGGACAAGGGTGACCTATTGGCGAATCCATGATGCATGGTGAAGCGGTTTAGGTCAAAAGGTTAAAGACGGCGCTTTGCGAAGCGTGCGTGTGTGACCCGTTTGTTAGTGGGCCTTAACGGGAGCCCAATTAAGTCAAACCCTAAGAGTTTTAGGCCTCCACTATAAATAGGAGGAGATGGTGGTCGCACCTCTCTCTCTCGCCTTTTGATGTTTCAAAACCCTAATTGTCTTTAGGGGAGTTGAGGTGGAGGCTAGGGCTCTTGATGGTTTGTGGTGAATTTCGTGATCCTTGATTGTTTACTGATCCATGATGGTGTGGATGTAATCCAGCTTCAATCACGAAATCAATCTATGCAAGGTTTGCTTGAGATAAGTCTCTTTTCGTTCTTGCTTTCAATTTGGTGATTTTAGGGCTTTCTTTGATCCACGAGTTTGTGATTGATTCTTTCACGTGAATTAGCTTGCTGTGATATGTGTGAATCTATCTAGCATCATCTTGATCATCAATCTCTCACGAACAAGCTTTAGGATCAAGTTTTCGTTCTTGCGGTTTTAGACCTTCGTTAATCAATTGACAATTGCTCAAAATCGTTCCAAGAATTATCATAATATTCGATTGGAATAGGTCCTCAATAGCATATAGAAGGTGTGTGCAAAGTTTCATAAAGATTGGAGTTGAGAATCAAAAGTTTCACCTAATTGCAACTTCGTCATCTGGTGATTTATTGTTGTAGATCGGTTCGAGTCGGCCGGTCGGACCGCGTCATCACCGGTCGACCGATTTTGGAGCGGTCCGACCGCCAAAGACAACGCCGGTCGACCGCTTGACAATCGGTCCGACCGGTTGAGTATAACGATCGACCGCTTTGTCTTTGTGAGTCTTGGTAATCTTAGTTGATTTTGTTATATTGCTTAGAGGTTTAATTGGATTCAATACTAGTCTTCCATTTGTCTTGGTATATTGATCTTCATAGCTTCCTAATAGCTACTTGGAGTTAATTTGTATTGAGTTCATAATTTGTGAAAAAGTGGCGTGCTCCTATTCACCCCCTCTAGTCGCTTTTACGGTCCAACAAGTGGTATCGAGCTCGGTTAGTTCAATCTTGATCTTAACAGGTCACCGAACTTTGGCGATGGATAAGTTTTCTACTAAACCGCATATCTTGATGGGCACGACTATGCCTATTGGAAGAATCGTATGCGCGTCTTTCTTGAGAGCGAGGACAAGCTATTTGGGATGTTGTTAGAGCCCATTGGTTATTCTGAAATTGCTACACCGCTTACGCAATTCTTTTGGCTAACAACAATAAGGCTAAGAATCTTTTATATGGTGCACTTGGTAGACAAGAATATGATAGAATTTGCAATCTTTCAATCTGCGCATGAAATTTGGAACACTCTCGAAACATATCATGAGGTTCGTCCCAAATCAAAAGGTGCGCCAAGCTGTTTACAAGCGTGAGTACAATAAATTCGAGATGCGTCTGGAGAGAGCATCGATGACATTTTCGATCGCTTTAATAAAGTAATTAATCAAATGAAATTGTTGATATTGAATATTCTCAATCTGAAAATGCCACCCATCTCTTGGTTGCAATCAACACCAAGGAGTGGGAGATGAAAGCTCTTGCTATAGAAGAAAATGTTGATCTTTCAAGTCTTACTTTAGAATTGCTTTATAGTAAACTCAAGACTCATGAAATTAAAAGAGTTGATCATCCTAAGAAAGATAATTTAGCTTTGGTAGAGATCCTCTCAAAAGGCTTTTGATGACTCTTGTGAATCTTCTTACGGATTTTCATTTGCTTGTTTATCCGCTATTCATGAAGAGGAGCTTGAAAGTATTCTCAAACAGAGTTAGCTCTTCTAGCTAAGAAATTCACACGGGCCTACAATAATGTGAGAAACAAAAGAGAGGTGGTCCGGTAACATGCTATGAATGTGGTGAGCTCAATCATATCCGCAAATTGCCCCAAGTGAAAGGTAAGAGCAATCATAAGGAAGGAAAGCCGACTTGGAAGAAGCCTCCTTTCAACAAATCAAGGTATGAGGCAAATAAGCTTGTGAAGGTCGCTCACCGGGTCCTTGCAGCTTTGAGGATCAATCCTTGAGCGATGTGGATACCGGGAGTGAGGAGGACAAGGAGGAGGAGATCCTCAAGGTAAAAGAAAGGAAGGCCAAAGATTTCACGGCATGTGCTTCATGGTGACACAGACGACATTGATGATAATGAGGTATCTTTTTCTTATGATGAGCTTTCGCTAAATATGATTCTATAGTTGAGCAATTGCTTAGTCAAGATGAAGCGCTTGAATTTGTTATGACAAAAATAAGAAATTAGAGTCAAAAATTAGCAAACCGAAAGTAGAGCTTAAAAGCTGCTAAGACTCTTGAACTCGATGAATGTTTATCTTGTCATGCTATGCATTCGAAATTACCAAGTTACAATCTGCTCATAATATTTGTGTACAACAACTTGAGAATGCTAAATCTGAACTAAATGAAATTAAAAGTGCTCCTTGTGAAAAATGTTTAGAATCTAGTAAATTGATTGCTTTTGATGTTTTTGATTCTAGCCCTTGCACTTCATGCTTAGAAAAGAGCGTGAAATCAAAGATATCTTAGAAGCTGCTAGAGTCAAATATGCTAAGCTTAAGGACAATATTGAAAATACTACTTGTGCTTCATGTTCCACTCTTAAGCTTGAAATTGCTTTGTATAAGGAAAATCTATGGATAAAACTTGTGATTCTTGTGTCAACTTGAGAAAAGAAAATGCTTACCTTCATGATACATTAGAGAAATTTTCTAAAGGTAAGAAACAATTAAACATGATTCTTGACAAGTCTAAAACTCCTTATAAGAAGCAAGGTTTAGGATTCAATTCTTTTCAAGACAATTCGAACCCAAAAGTCATTCAAGTCTTGGAAAAGGGTTTAATTGAATTCAAAACCCAACCTGCAAAAACATCTTTTAAATCTGCAGGTTTTGCCCAACCTTGTATTAATTCAAATGGTGCTTCTTCTAGTGGTACCAAGTACCATTGCACTTATTGCAAAAAGGTGGACATTTGATTGAATCTTGTTGGCGAGGTTGAAAAATGATAGGAAAAATTTTGATAGAATTTCATTCATGCAACCTAGAGCTTCTATGAGACATGGTAACTTGAAAAGAATAAACACGGATTAGGATTTTTATCTCATGCAAATCATTATGTTTCTAGACATCCTAATTCTAATGTGTATCAGACTGGCGGTCTGACCGCTGGTGCTCACCGGTCTGACCGTTTTGGTCACCGGTCTGACCGCCAGCACAAAGCCGGTCAGACCGCCCATGGACAGTTCAAGTCTCATTTTAATTTGAACATTGCTCATAACCAAATGTTAAATGAAATCAAGGATAGTACTTCGGTTTGTATACTCCTTGCGTAGACGTGTGTCTCGAAGATGGATTCCTAAATCTTGTTTATCTAATCCCAGATTGAGACACATCGTTCTTTGCTCCTTGATTTTTAGGATTACCGCGGAAAGGGAAGAACACGTGGTTCGTTGACTCGGATGTTCACGCCACATGACCGGGAACTCAAAATGGTTCACCTCTTTCACGCGAGCAACGGTGATGACTTCATCACCTTTGGAGATGATACACAAGGCGAATTGAAGGAACAGGATCAATTAGGGTAAACAACAAATTCATTCTAAAGGATGTCGCTCTTGTGGACAAGCTTAGGTATAATCTCCTTTATGTTTCTCAGCTTCTTGATGATGGGTATGAGACTGTTTTTAAGAAAAATGCTTGTCGTGTGCTTGATTCTACTGGTGAGCTTGTGTTTGGAATCTCTAGAGTTGGTAGAATTTTTGAGGTGACTTTTCGAATCTCTTCTTTGGATCTCTTAAATGTTTGCTTACATCTTCTTGATTTTTGGCTTTGGCATCGACGTTTGGGGCACATTGGTTTTGATCATTTGACGCGAGTTAGCAACCTTGATCTCATGAGAGGTTTGCCTAAGCTCAAAGTTGTCAAAGATGCTGTATGTGCGCCTTGTAGGCATGGCAAACAAGTTCTTCGCCTCACACCCTACGTGACTATGGTTATGACCGACGGACCGGGACGGTTGCTTCATATGGATCTTGTTGGTCTGCTAGAGTCCGGTCAGTTGGTGGAAAATGGTATATTCTAGTCATAGTCGATGATCTTTCAAGATATACTTGGGTGTTCTTTCTTACTTCAAAGGATGAAGCTTTTGGTTATTTTCATGATCTTGTTCTTCGTTTGGCTTCTGAGCTTCTGGTGCTTTGAGAGCGATTCGCGATGATAATGGCACGGAGTTCAAAAATGCTTCTTTTGCTTCTTTTTGTCTTTGGCGTGGTATTGAGCATCAGTTCTCCTCTCCACGTCCCTCAACAAAATGGCGTGGTGGAAAGGAAGAATAGGACCTTGGTCGAAATGGCTAGGGCGATGCTAGATGAGTATAGCACACCTAGGAGATTTTGGGCGAAGCTATTGCTCTTGCTTGCCATATTGCCAATCGTGTCTTTTGAGACCTTCTTTAGGCAAGACTCCTTATGAGCTTCGTTTTGGTAGAAAACCCTCATTTAGCATTTTGAGTTTTTGGATCAAAATGTTTTATTCTTAAGCAGAGCAATTTAGATAAATTTGAATCAAGAACTTTTGATGGGGTATTTTGGGTTATCCTGCTCATTCGAGGGTTTTCGAGTTTTTAATCTTGAGACTAACATTATTCGAGGAGACTTGTAATGTCACTTTTGATGAGACTAGCCCAGAGCTAGATCAATTACTCTGAGATGATTCATGGTGTGACAGAGAGTATTTTTGTGGAGGAAGATGAGGACGAAGCTAATGTCATTCCCTCATCTGCTGCTTCTTTTGAACCCGCGATATATCACATGCTTTATCCGATTCTAGCCGGGTAAATGCGCCCATATTGATACAAGAACACTAGTGGTCATAATGTTATAGGAACCGTTGGGTGTTTAAGAATAAACACGTCTACTTCACCTTGAGGGGTTAGATTTTTGAGGCTCTAGAAGCCATTGCATCATCATCATCATAGATGAGGATACTGCGGGAGGTCGAAGAAAGCGACACCTCACCCTAGGCGCTCCACTTAAGCATTTTGAGATGGGTAAAGACATCCTCATTCTTAGACGTGACAAGCTGCTCAAATTTATGTGGATGATAATAGCTTGTTTTTTACGACACTATGTCTAGGGAATTTGAGATGAGTATGATGGGAGAGCTTAATTACTTTTGGGACTTCAAATCAAGCAATGCAAGGAAGGAACTTTCATCCATCGAGACGAAGTACACTAAAGATCTTCTCAAGCGCTTCAACATGGGTGATTTGCAAGCCAATTTCCACTCCCATGGCAACTTCAAGCTGTTTTGGATCCGGATGAGGAAGGAGAAGTCGTGGATCAACGCGAGTACCGCATGACATGATCGGCTCCTTCTCGATTTGATGGCCTCGAGACCGGACATTCACTTCACGGTATGCCTTTGTGCAAGATTTGAGCGTCTCGAGAACTTCCCATCGCCAAGCCGTTAAGCGCATATTCGGTATTTACACTCTACCCTCTTATATGGCATTTGGTATTCTGCTCTTGACTTTGTCCATTAGAGGTTTTTGATTCGATTTTATGGTGTCGGTTAGATAGGAAGAGTACCTCGAGCACTGTCACTTTCTAGGCACGTCTCTTGTATCTTGGTCTTCTAGAAAGCGGTCTTACATTGCACAATCCCTTCTTTGAGGCGGAGTATGTTCTTTTTGCTAGTTCTTTGAGCTGATTTTGTGGATGGCGTCCACTTTGAAAGATTATGGGTTAAACTTTGCTAGTGTTCCTCTTTTTCGTGATAACACTTCGCTATTAATATTGCTAAAAACCCAATTGCAACATTCTAGGACTAAGCACATAGACATTCGCTTTCACTTCCTTAAAGATCATGTTGAAAAAGGTGATATTGTGATGCACTTTGTAGAGTCAGAAGCTCAATTGGCGGATATTCTTACCAAGCCTTTAGATCAAACCGATTTTCCTCCTTAAGAAGTGAGTTAGGGTAATTTATCCTTATGGGTTGGTTTGAGGGGAGTTTGATCTTTTCTTATCTTTCCTTGTTCTTTTGATCTTTTATTGTTCTTTTTACGAACTTAGTGATCTTTTGAACTTTTTAGATTTTTAGGCCTTTTAATTGCATCTCATTGTGTCATATTGCATTCATATGAAAAATACAACAAGTGGTATGAAAAATTCAAAAAAAATGCATTGTAATATAAGATTTTACCTTATATTTTAAAATTGATGAAGCTTTGCCTATTACCCTTTAGAGCTTTTGTATTTCAATTCTTGCTCAATGTCATGTCTAGTTCTTTGACTTGCTAGAATTATCATGCTTTTACATGTGTAGCTAAGTCTTTGCTATATGAGCTAGAACCTTTTAAACAACTCAAACTAAGAAATTGCAATTTGTGGATGTTTTAGCGAGTTGCGTAATTAGTGCTCCTCTTGTGACATTGGCCCTGTCAGAATTGCTTTGTTAGCTCTTTGATCTAAAATTGACCATTACTTGAGCTTTTGTGTTCTTGAGATTCTAAAAACTGCTCTTGTGAAAAATGAAAATCAAGATTGTCTTATGCTTAAATTGTGCCAAACTATTCTTACGAGGCGCTTGTCAAATGACATGAACTTGGAGATAGTTTGATGAACAGACGATCTCATGGGGATGCTTGTCGAAATGACATGAACCTCAAGATTTGTCGCCCGGTAGAAGCTTAGAAAGAGTTTGTGGATGGCTCCTAGTCCAGGATCTTCTTTACTAAGATATACCTTTAATCAACTTTTGGTGAGAAGCTTAGGATGAGTTTGTGGATGGCTCCTAGTCCAGGATCTTGTCACTAAGTTAGATCATTAGTCAACTTCAATATTCAATGCAAATGAGAAAAATGTTGACAAATGGGCGTTTACAAAATATTGAGCAAAATGATTCAATACGGGACTTGATTGACTCTTCTTGTGGTCTTTGTTAGATTTTGATCTCACTTTGTGATTTGACATGGCCAATTTCACTTTAGGATCCTGTTGATGAACTTCTTTGAATTTGAAGCGTTGCTTAAATTGATAAAATCTAATGCTTTACTTTTGAGCCTTTGTGCTTAGCTTTGATATATATGTCTTACCATGATCTTACTAGCGTTGTCGGGCTTGATATCTTTGTTTGTGCAATATTAGAGAAACTATATTGTTCTTTTGGGTAATCTCCAAAGCTTCTTATCAAAAATTGAAAAATACAAAAATTGAAGCCACTCCATTGCACTTCATGCATATTCCTCTTTATGCTTCTTTTGTTTCGCTTCTTTCTTTATTCTCTATTTGTTATTCTGGATGAGAGGAAGGCATGATTCCTTGATGAATCCATTGTCAAAGGGGGAGAAGATGTGTTAAATGAAAAGATATTTCTTTGGGAGAAGATGTGTAATAATTCTTTGCTACTCTTATTTGGAGAAGATTGGGGGAGAAGTTTATACAAAGGGGCGAAAATTTGAAATTTGATGATCATAGTGAGGGGAGTTCTTGAGTTGCATTCTTATTGTCTTATTGAATATTCGAACTTGAATTGCATTCTTTTATACTCAAAATGATCATAGGTCAATTGAACAATTGTTCTTTCATATGGACCTCATGTGAGAATTTTGACCCTTTTCTGGAAATCAAAGTTTTATGCTTTCTTTTGCCTTGTCTCACATGCCTATACTATTCTGATGCCGGCTTGGTCATGTTCATTACTTTTTCTTGCTTATGGACCAAGTTGTGCCTTTGTCTAAAAGCGCGAGTAAACTCGTTTTCAAACCTCTTACTTACATTTTTCGGATAATTGCCAATGTGTTCATCAAGGGGAGATTGTGGATTTCATGGGGATATGCTCCGGATCTTAGGATGATGTGACAATTGGCAATGGCGTTTACGGTTTGTCGTTTCACGCGTTTTCGACAAAGGTACGTGCTTATTGCTCGGGCGGTCCGACCGGTCCTTACCGGCGGTCCGACCGGTCCCATATCGGTCGGACCGCCATCTGGGGCGGATCGGACCGGCGATGACCAAAAGTGTTCAAATCGAGTGGGCCAAAAATAGGTGTTGTAGACAAGTAAGGGATCCCAATGCACTTGGTCTCATGATTTTGGAGCCTCGGTGAAAAGTTCTATTGGTTTAAAGTTTCGAAGGTTTGGATTTTGGGAGCTTGAATTTGGCTAAGTCTATAGGCGGTCCGGCCGCTCACGAGGAGCGGTCCGACCGCCATGAGGCGGTCGACCGGCTCACTGGAGCGGTCGGACCAGAACTACTTGAACGTCGACCAACCGTGGCGATGTTGTTTTGTTAGGTCAAAGTCATTGGTTTCATGGCATATGATTTGCATGATGCATGTTTTGACTAACATGGGTCAAGTTGTGAAGAACTTGTTCCCGAATTCGTGTTTTCTTATGCGTGGTTGTGCGGGTAGCTTGGTGGTCAACGACGGTCAACGGCGAGGAGAATCGGGACTAGACTTGAAGAGTTGAGGTCGAGCGATCGGCGATGCGGGTGAGGTCAACAACTCAAGCGTGACACAAGATGGACAAGGGTGACCTATTGGCGAATCCATGATGCATGGTGAAGCGGTTTAGGTCAAAGGTTAAAGACGGCGCTTTGCGAAGCGTGCGTGTGTGACCCGCTTGTTAGTGGGCCTTAACGGAGCCCAATTAAGTCAAACCCTAAGAGTTTTAGGCCTCCACTATAAATAGGAGGAGATGGTGGTGCACTCTCTCTCTCTCGCCTTTTGATGTTTCAAAACCCTAATTGTCTTTAGGGAGTTGAGGTGGAGGCTAGGGCTCTTGATGGTTTGTGGTGAATTTCGTGATCCTTGATTGTTTACTGATCCATGATGGTGTGGATGTAATCCAGCTTCAATCACGAAATCAATCTATGCAAGGTTTGCTTGAGATAAGTCTCTTTTCGTTCTTGCTTTCAATTTGGTGATTTTAGGGCTTTCTTTGATCCACGAGTTTGTGATTGATTCTTTCACGTGAATTAGCTTGCTGTGATATGTGTGAATCTATCTAGCATCATCTTGATCATCAATCTCTCACGAACAAGCTTTAGGATCAAGTTTTCGTTCTTGCCCGGTTTTAGACCTTCTGTTAATCAATTGACAATTGCTCAAAATCGTTCCAAGAATTATCATAATATTCGATTGGAATAGGTCCTCAATAGCATATAGAAGGTGTGTGCAAAGTTTCATAAAGATTGGAGTTGAGAATCAAAAGTTTCACCTAATTGCAACTTCGTCATCGGGCTGATTTTACTGTTGTAGATCGGTTCTGGAGTCGGCCGGTCAGACCGCCCGTCATCACCGGTCAGACCGATTTTGGAGCGGTCCGACCGCCAGCACAACGCCGGTCAGACCGTCCGGCAATCGGTCCGACCGGTTGAGTATAACGGTCAGACCGCCTGTGCTGTGAGTCTTGGTAATCTTAGTTGATTTTGTTATATTGCTTAGGGGTTTAATTGGATTCAATACTAGTCTTCCGCTGTACTGGTATATTGATCTTCATAGCTTCCTAATAGCTACTGGAGTTAATTTGTATTGAGTTCATAATTTGTGAAAAAGTGAGCGTGCTCCTATTCACCCCCTCTAGTCGCCTTTACGGTCCAACACAAATTCATTTTGGGCCCTTTTTGTAAAGTTTTTGAAAATTCCGGAGGTTTCACTTTTATCATCTAGGAAGAATACCCATGTATATCTAGAGTAATCATCCACAATAACCAAACAATAGCTATTTCCCCCGATACTCTTATAGGTTGTTGGCCCAAACAAATCCATATGTAAGAGTTCCAATGGTCTAGAAGTTGACATGATACTTTTGGAAGGGTGAGAATTAGCGACTTGTTTACCGGCTTGACATGCACTACAAAGTCGGTTTTTCTCAAACTTCACATCTTTCAAGCCAACAACTAAATCATGTTTGAAAAGCTTTTTGAGTTGAATCATTCCTACATGAGCTAGCCTTCTATGCCAAAGCCAACCCAAGGAGGTTTTTGCCATCAAACAAGTTTTTAAGCATGAATCATTTGAAGTGAAATCTACCAAATAAAGGTTTCCAAATCTAAATCCTTTAAAAATTAAAGAGTTATCATTTTCATTTGAAATTGTAACACCTTCTTTAGAGAAGGAACAAATTAGTCCTAGATCACATATTTGAGCTACGGATAACAAGTTAAAGTTTAGTGATTCTACTAGAGATACATTTGAAATGGAAAGGTCATTTGAGATAGCAATTTTACCCAATCCAATTACCTTTCCTTTGCTATTGTCACCAAATGTGATTTTGTCCATTCCTTTCCCATTCTCGAATGTGGTGAACATTTTTCTATCACCGGTCATGTGTTGAGTGCAACCACTATCAAGCACCCAATGTTTTCCACCGGTCTTGTAGTTCACCTACAAAACAAGAATCAAGTTCTTTTAGGTACCCAAATTTGTTTGGGTCCTTGGAGGTTAGTGACCAAGGTTTTAGGCACCCAAATAGCATTCTTTTTAGCGCCTAAAATTGAAGTGCCAATAAAATGAGCAAGTATTTTACCATCCTTAGTCTTTCTAAGCATATAGCATGAATCATATATACCAAAAGATGCAATTTTACCTTTATGACAATTTTGTTGCACATGTCCTATTTCCCGGCACTTATAGCAATACTTACCATTTTCCCTCACATACCTTGTGGGTTTATTTGCCGGCTTCTTACCTTTCTTAGGCACATACCCGAGATCTTCCTTGTTGAATGAGCACCTTTGCTCACACAAAAGCTTGTCTAAGGTGGCCTTACCCTTAAAGCATCTTTCCAAACTTTTGCTTAGTTTATTGACTTGTTCTTTTAATTCATGGTTCTCAACAATAAGTAAAGGATCACAAGTATTTGCTAAACTAGCAATTGAATCATCACTAGAGCAACATGGCATGGCAAGTAAATCATCACATGAAGTAGAAATGCTAAACATGGATTTTTTATTTAAAGCAATATCTACTTTAGACATCTCATTCATTAAATCACAAGTAATTCCAATATGTGAATGAGATTTTTCAATATTCTTTAAGATGAGAGAATCATGAGCTTTCTTTAGCTCCTCAAAAGAGTCTTTTAGAGAGAGATATTCTTTCTTCAAGACTTTAAATTTTGATTTCTCTTTTCCATTAAATTCATTTAATTCATCAAGCATATCCAATAATTCTTCATAAGTTGGTTCATCACTATCAATGGATTTTACCTTATCTCCTTTTGCCATGAGGCATGTAGGAGTGGAGAATAGTGAAGGAGTTTCTTTGATAGCAATGCCAACTAGTCCCTTCTTCTTGGAAGACTCATCCTCATCGGAGTCGGAGTCGCTTGATTCATCATTTGAATCCCACTCTCAATGTGAGCTTCATTCTTGCCATCCTTGTGAAGCTTCTTGAAAAGCTTCTTCTTGCCATTATATTCTTTCTTCTTGAATGACTTGTCCTTGTCATCCTTCTTTATGGGCAACGAGATGAGATGTGCCCTTTTCATCACAATTATAGCATCGAATGTTGCTATAACGCTTCTTGTCACTTGAATATTGTCCCTTCTTGTATTTGTCAAAGTTGTAGCTTCTATTGGGGCGTCTCTTCATGAACTTCTTCATTTTTCTTACAAGGAGTGCATACTCCTCATCGAATCTTCTCCTTCATCCTCATCATCACTTGATTCCGCTTTGGCCTTGAAAGCGGTAATTTTCTTCTTTGAGGAGGATGTCTCCACGAGCTCTTCTTTGTCCTTCTTGAACAACTCATTTGTGATGAGATTGCCCAAAAGGCCGTTGGTGTCATCCTTGGCAATTCGGGAGAGTTGATGAAGAGAGTCACCAAAGTTTCATATTTGTCAGGAAGAGCCCTAAGCATCTTGCGCACAATATCAACATCGGAAAGGTTAGTCCCAAGGCCTTTGAGCTCATTCACAATGTTGTTGAGTCTTGAATACATCTCATTGATGTTTTCATGAGGCAACATTATGAATGTCTCATATTTAATCCGAAGCCTATGCAATTTGGCTTCTTTGACCGTGGATGTACCCTCATGGATTTCGAGAGAGTTGTCCAAATAGCATGAGCGGTTTCCAAATTGCTCACTCTATTGAACTCATCCGCGTTCAAAGCGCCAAAGAGAGCATTCATAGCTTGGGCATCTAAATGAGAGTTACGCGTGTCTTGATCCGTGGGTTCAAGTGGATTAAGAGGCATAGTGTAACCATCATTTACGATTTTCCAAATGCTTGGACTCATGGCCCTTAAAAGATTGACATTCTAATTTTCCAATAAGCATAATTTGTGCCATCAAAGAGTGGAGCCCTTCCTAAAGCCATTCCCTCACTAGCCATCCTTGCTCTCCTAGAGCGGTTAAGTCCAACAACGGAGAGACCAAGCTCGATACCACTTGTAGGATCAAGGATAACCGACTAGAGGGGGGTGAATAGGAGGTTTTTAAAGTTTTTAACAAATTAACAATTTATCCAATTCAATTAATGACTTAGTCTAAACAAGTTATGCTCCTAGCTAGGCAATTTAATCACAATAAGCAAGCTAGAAATATAAGTGCGGAATTGTAAAGACAAGAAATAACCACAAGACACAATGATGTTTTTCCGTGGTATCGAAGACTTGCGGTCTTCACTAGTCCACGTTGAGGAAGCTTGACCACCCAAGCCGGCTCCACGAATTAAGCCTTCCTCGATCACTTGGGTTGTTCTTCCTCCGCTCAGGAGATGGTGAACACCAACCACTCACAATCTTGCTCGGGTCTTCTCACAAGCTTCACTTGAGAAGATCACCGTGCTTCACCGCCAAGCCGTCTAGGAGTGCGGCAACACCCCAAGAGAATAGATCAACGATCCTCGCTGACTTTACTCAAGTGCCAATGAATCAACTAAAGATGAATGCACTTGATCTCCTCTCAATGAATGCAAGAGTAAATTGGGAGTAGAATTGAATGCACAATGCTCACAAGGGTTGAGATATCTTCAATGCACTGTAACATCTCCTTGTGCAGTTGGGGAGGTATTTATAGCCTCCACCAAACAATTCTAGCCGTTGGGAAGAAGTTCCGAAAGTTCAAAGACATATCGGAACAACCGGCGTGTTAGCATCGGTACAACCGCGCTATGCTCAATGCACGCGAGAACGGCTATGTTACACGCATTAAATGCACCGATATAGCCGTTGGATTTAGTTGCGGTTCATCGCGAGCAAACACCGGATCGTCCGATTTGAGGTTTCTAAACCGAGATTTTGCATCCGTTGCGGAATTTTACAACCGCCAAATACATTTGAACATCCGTATTACGGTTCATCCGATTATACGTGCGGTACTGTACCGATTCTCAAAAGAGGTTTTCAAAGGAGATTACACTCGATCTTGTTATTTTGCAACCGCCGTAATATCATCGGAACAACGGGATGCGGTCGTGCTGTTCAAGCCATCGGTACAACCGCGATTTCACGAAATCGGATCACCACGAGATCATGACACGTGGAAGGCCACGATGGACTATCGTCTAGTGGTCCGTCAAGACACAAGATCGAGCCGTTTGATTTTAATCCAACGATCCACATGCGTTGCCACTTGGACGGTCCGAACGGCCCACTTAATCCTAGCCGTTAGATTGAGATCGGACGATCGGCTTGATTTTCAATTTAAAAGGCTAACGGTTGAACCGCTCACATGCCGCGGAACAACCGCGCTTGGTACAACCATTGCTAAGCCTTCGGTTCATCCGATTCGAATTAAAGCAATCAATTCATTCTAACTTAAATTCAAGTCCAATTTTAAATGCATGCATGATCCTAAGTTGATCCATATGGCACAAGAATAAGCTATCAAGCTACTAGTCGTGATCCCCCTTAATAGTACGGCATTTATCCTATAATCCGGTCTACCAACCAATTCTCCTTAGACCGGTAAAATAGAAAAGGATCCTAGACTATTTGTACCTTGACTTTAAGCCTTGTTGATCTTCACATTTTCCTTTAGCATGCATCCTTGCTTCATCATGTTCATCAAATGGAATTAACCTTGCACATTCTTAGTAAACTTGTTAATCCCATATTCACATATTATCATTAATTACCAAAACCATTTTTAGGGGCCTAGATGCTTTCAAAGGCCCAGTTCAATGACGCACAAAGTTAACTCCTTAATTGACCAAGGCAAGACTTCCAGTTTTTCCCAAATCACAAAGTTTATATCACACAGTTCCACCATTCACACAGATCAACCACTTGCCTCAGTCCAAATCTTTTCCCACCCTGTTGATTAAGTGCAACACATGCCATCAACGAGTAACAGCACACAGCACACACAGATTCATCACACAGTTCCATAATCACTTAGTCAAATTTATAATTGCAACTCTCACATGAAATGATGACTCGTGGCATGGCTAAGCAGTCTAATCGTATCTAACCAACCCACGTTGGTGCTACAATAATACCAACTAATAATTAATCAACCTAGGGTGACAAAAGATCATGGCATACAATAGACAAGGTGGCATAACAATTTGGATTAATAACTACACCCAAAAGCATTTAAATAGAATGCAGTACATTGAAACAAAGTATTTTGAAAACTGGGTTCAATATGATCAAAGGTATAACTTGCCTTGGAATAGATCTAGATATCGGTCTTGGTCTTGATCTTGAGGAGGTGCTCCTTTTTCAGCAAAATTTCCCGAAGTATCGACGTCTACTCGCAAACGATACAAAAGAAACAAAAACAAATAAATAACAGAGGCAAAACCAACTCCAAAAATCAAATAAAATTCACCATTAAATAGATCTTGATTTTATATGAATTTAAAAATTTGAGTGGGCTCAATCGGAGTTCGGATGCAAAGATATGGGCTTTGGAAGTTTGAAAATCAAATAAAACCCTAATTTGGATTTTATTGAATTTCCCGAATTATTTTTATAAAGGAAAATCGGATTATTACGCAATGCTTGCGTCAGCCGAGAATTTTCGAAAAAAGAAATAGATTTAAAACGAAATCTGACATGTGGGCCCCACATGTCAGTATCGGGGTTCACGGTGGACCGAGTGCACCGAACCGAGGGAGATCTGGCGCGGTGGACCGAGCCACGCACGCATGTGCTAAGCCGTCTGGCGCCACGCGCCGCCACACCAAAGACCGAAGCCGACGCCGGCGCTAAGCCGACGACAACGCGGCGCGGTGGCGCTCGGGACCGATGGTCACCGCGAGCAGCGGTGACTCGCGGCGATGGAGGGTACCAGATTGTTCCCTGTGCTATTGCGCACTCAGGGGTGCACTTACCGGTAGCTGGCAATGACCGTGGCGACCGGCGGCGAGGAAGAAGCGGCGGTGGAGCTTCGGGTTTTGTAGGAAGGGTGCTCCGGCGATGCTCCGGCGACGAGGAGGGGCGCACGAGGTAGTCTAGGACTTGCTGATCACGGTGGTGCAGTCGGTGGAGAAAGGGCGACAACGACGGCGGCGCAATTCACTGGAGAAGAAGCTCGGCCGAAAACCCTAAAACTTGAAATGCGGCAGCGCTAGAGCGATCGGGGCGACGATGGTGGTGGCTCTGGGTTGCGGCGGACTAGGTGATCCTAAGGGAGGTATTTATAGGCCTGGGGGGACGCCGAGATTGAAAATCCCCAAATCGAGTCCGAAACGGTCGGGATTTTGAAATCCTTGATTCTCGGAGATTGAGAGGGATTCGGGGTTTGATTCGGTTTGGAAGAGATAAGGAATAAACAGAGATACGATTTGGTGGGGTCGGCGCGAAGAATCAGCCACCGACTCGGTTTTGTCGGGCGAGGCTTCGAGCTCCAGCAATGGCAGCGAAGCGCGGGCGCGAGGAAGAAGAAGGCGCGGAGACGACGAACCTGTGGCGGTCCCACCTGGCAGCGGCAGCGGGGCGCGGGCGAGCAAGCGAGCGAGATCAAGCATCAATCCAACGGAGAAAGGCGGGGTTGAGCGCGTGCGTCCGATCGAAAACGAAGGGCACGCGTCAAGCATCTAACGGACGAGGGCGCGAACGGGCGGAATGGGCTGGCGTGCGGCTGGAATAGTGTTGGGCTTCGGCCCAGCACTGTTCTGAGGGATTTAAATAGATTTTTCTTTTTAATAAATCCAGAAAATGCAAATAGCAATTAGAAAATAGCAAATGATATTGGAAAAATTCTAGAAAATTATATAAAATATATCCAAGCATATAGAATCTAAATAAAATAGTTTTGGCAATTGTTGATGTTGGGATTAAGCACATTAAATCGGTTTGTCCTTAAAGTCCATATTAAGCTTTTAAATTAATATTCAAATAAATCCAAATGGTGAATTTTCTCACTACCACTATTTAAAGGATTTTCAAAACTCTGAAAATTGGGATGTTACAACATTCTTCCTTGGTCTTCAAGTTAAACAACTGAAAGAAGGCACCTTCATCCACAAGAGTAAGTATACAAAGGACCTTCTTCGACGCTTCAATGTGGGAAGCAGTAGGCCAATGTCTACTCCTATTGCCACAACCACCGTGTTGGACCCTGATGAGGATGGAGAGCCCGTGGACCAGAAGGATTACCGCAGCATGATTGCCTCCCTCCTCTATCTCACAGCGTCGAGGCCGGACATGCAATTTGTCGTATGTCTGTGTGCTCACTTTCAGGCTTCCCCTCGTGCTTCTCATCGTCAAGCAGTACGTCGCATCTTCAGGTACCTTCAATATACTCTTGACATTAGACTATGGTATTCTTCTTCTTCTGCTTTCTCAATTCGAGCATTTTCTGATGCTGATTTTGCGGGGTGTAGAGTGGATAGGAAGAGTACTTCTGGCACTTGTAATTTCTTGGGCACATCCCTTGTTTCTTGGTCTTCTAGAAAACAGTCTTCTGTTGCACAGTCCACAGCCGAGGCCGAGTATGTAGCTCGGACCCATGGTTGCTCTCGTGTCTTGGATTTTATCCACGCTGCGGGACTATAGGTTATTTTTGGAGAGTGTTCCTCTTTTCTGTGACAACACTTCTGCCATAAACATTACCGAAAACCCAGTGCAACATTCAAGGACTAAGCACATTGATATTTGATACCATTTTCTGAGAGACCATGTTGAGAAGGGTGATGTTGTGCTTCACTTTGTAGAGTCAGAGCAACAGCTTGCATATATTTTCACTAAAGCTCTTGATTCTTCTCGTTTTGCTACTTTGCGGGGAGAGTTAGGGGTTATTAGTCCTCTTGGGCTGTTTTGAGAGGGGTTTTGCTCTTTATGCATTCATTGTATCATAATGCATTTTAAAATTCGAATTTATTGCATTGTATTATAAACTTGTGGAGCTTTGATTATTATCCTTGTATGGCATGTTTTCATACTTTATACCTTGCCATGTCTTGTGATAGTCTGCTAGACTTCTTTCATGGCTTTTCTTGTTTAGCTTAGCTTTTGCCTTGCCAGCTTTATATCTGTGAGCAAAATTGAATCAAATCATGTTTTGTTGGATCTTGTGACTAGTTTTGCTTTAGTGATCCTTTCATGATTCATGCCATGTCTTACACTACGGGAAACACGTGATTTGCCGAGTGCAAAAATCTTTGCCGAGTGCCAAATTGCGGGCACTCGGCAAAGACACGCTTTGTCGAGCGCGACTCAAGAAAATATGGCACTTTCGGCAAAGAGGCCTTTGCCGAGTGCACCGCAATCGGCAAATCCACGACTCGGCAAAAGATGTCTTTGCCAAGTGCCAGGCACTCGGCAAAGGTAGACACTCGGCAAAGATTGGTAGAGGCCTAACGGCATCCAGCTCCGTCCTCTTTGCCGAGTGCCCCCCGTTTGGCACTCGGCAAAGAATGTATTTTGCCGAGTGCCAAAACTTGGCACTCGGCAAACTAATTTTTTTTGGTTTTTGCCACCAATTTTTTTTTGAAGCTTTAGTACACTACCACAAATAACATGTTTAAATTTGGGACATTTTCATTGCCTTTTGGCATATTTGTATAGTTTATTTTGTTTTATTGAATTTTTCCATAAAAATGTAAGTTTGAGCTGCGGTGCATCGAATGATGAATTACATTCGTTCAAAAATGTTATCGTTGTTTCTTAGTGTAAATTTAGGCTAAATCCAGGCTGTCTCGAAATTTCGATCAACGTGCTTTCGGGCAACGCCGCCAACTTGCGTGGGAGTGGTTTTTAATTGTATAAAATGCGACGAATTCGAAAATCATGAAACTTGTCGAGTTGTCACCGCATCGTATCGTATGCCGTGGAAAAAATTTGAAAATTTTCGAAGACGCCATCACGCACGATGCTTGCAAACCTTAGAAAAGCGTAAGAATACGTGACAACTTCTTGGAGATTCTTGGTTTGCAAGCATCCTACGTGACAACTTCTTGTGAAACCTTCACAAATTTTTATCACAGCCTCCACATATGATATCATGACATCTTCCCAAGTTTCATGATTTTCTGACTTCGCTTGCTTTTATACAATTTAAAAACAACTCGACCGCAAGTTCGTGGTCATGTTTCGTGAACAAGATGCTCGAAATTGGTGGTCATTCTCGTTACGGCCTCACATTATACTAAATAACATGAATATCATTTTTCCATTCATTTTTTCGTTATTGAATGACTAGCGATTATAATTTGAATTATCCAAGAAAATTCAATTAATTGAAATAAATTAAAGAAATATAGAACAAGTCAGAAATGTGCCACATTGGAACATGGAGTACAGTATTTTATGGGGACCTGAGAAAAAGTTTGGAGGTCAAAAGTGGAAAAAAATATAGTTTGCCGAGTGTCAAAAAATGACACTCGGCAAAGGAGCATCTTTGCCGAGTGTCAGAAAATGACACTCGGCAAAGGAGCATCTTTGCCGAGTGTCAAAAAAATGACACCCACAAATAATTTTATAGGGGTTTTAAAAAAACCCTATTTGCCGAAAGTGCGGATCGGGGCACTCGGCAAAGGCCTCTTTGCCGAGTGCGGATCGGGCACTTTCGGCAAATAGGGTTTTAACCCAGCACAAGCCCACCGCCCGCACACACCGCCACCGCCGCGCCGCGCATGCCGCTTGCCGCTCCGCATGCGCCGCGCGCTTCAAGTCGATGCCGCCGCGCCTTCGCTCCGCCTTGCGCTGCGCCCGCCGCGCCGCAAGCAGCGCGCCGCCACGGCGGTCGTCCTCCCCCGCCGATTGGCCCCCCGCCCGTTGTCCTCCCTCCGCCGGCCGTCCGTAGGTAACAACCGATGCATAGTTTTGATATGTCAGATTCATCAAGTTGTTTTTAAATTGTTGGTAGATGATATTTCTATTAAGGAAAACTAATAGTCATCTTAGTGCTTAAAAATTATCATTTTTAACAGGGTGTGATCATTGACATTTTTTTGTCATTTTTGTTTTGCATACTTAGTTTGTAATTGTCCTCTGGTTGGATGCTTTGAGGGTATCAATCAAATTCATTGTGTAGCACTGGTACAGAAGGCAAAGCTTTACTTAAGAATAAACACTAAACTATTCTCCAGTGATGGTGGCTTTATAAGAATGTTGTTTGCTAGGGTATATTTTTGTCAAGCTCCTTATTAAAATTTAAGAAAGAAACCATTAACCATTCATGATCTAATGATGTATTTCTCCCACTAATAGTTAGCAAATGATGATTAGAAACTAAGGCATGATGGGAAATATAAGACTAGTTAATTAAGACTTCATTTCTAATCTAGCTAACCTCCCATCTTGGTATGTGAGAACAAGCTTGCTTCCATGGATTAACTGGAGTAACCATCGGGATTGATGAACATATTGCGATGGTTTGACCATTAAAGGATGACCAAATTAAAGAACTGCTCCTATATCCAAACAACTCCATACACATGTTGGCACTAGTTTTTCTTTCTTTTGAAAAAAAAAAGTGCATGCACATCTTCATCTGTTCTCTTCCTCCTCTCCTTGAGTTAATCGAACACTCCTCCTGTCCTCCGCAATTTTTTTTAAAAAAAAAAGAGGGGAAAAAAACAACAGAGCAAGGAGAACAACAGCAATTAATAGCTAGAACAAGAAAGCATTCACAACCCTCCCTTTCCATGTCCATCACACACACACACACACATATGAGCTATATCAGAATGTGTAACTACAGCCCGGAAGAAATCATGTAAATAATTAACTTTCAAAGTTTACAATTTTTAAACTGATATGACCAATATAAATACAAAAGTTTACAAAGAACTTTCAAAGTTTGCCTATCATATATGCATGAAGTCTCATGTCTGAATTTCAGCTAGATTATTGTACCACCCCTCTCTGTAGGTTCCATGTACAAGTAGTTTTCCCTTGTGTGGCATATCTTCCCAATTTGTTTTGTTGGAGTTTGAGGAACTAACTATTACTTATTTATTGAGAATGGGTTGACATGTTTGTGTGCTAGTCTGCAGTGAGTTTAATGTGTATATTCTTGCAATTTTCATTTCAGTAATTCAGTTACAAGCAAATAGTAGCAGTAAAAGTACAGAATCCCGATTGCAATAAATTCGCTATTTCTTTGACTTGCCCTTGATTGCCATAGGGTATAATAAATAGTATTGTCAAAACCGTGAAAACCGTGTTGTTCCTTACACAAGAAAATAAATAGCACTAGTAAGATATTACAGAAGACCAATTATGCATGAATACTATTTGCCCTTTTCATATAGTACTTATATAGTATCATTTGCAAACAATTGCATTTGGCTTATTGAATCTTTACTATAGTACTTATGGTAGCATCTTTATACAGAGCGTATCGGGGAAAACCGGTGGCTTACAATGTGTTCTGTTGTCACATATAATCAAATAATCCACCATGACAAGAGAGGATCGAGAAAAAGAACATCGATTTAAAACATGTACCGACGGACAATATAGTCCTAACATTTAATTGCATCTATAATATTTTCGGGCATGTAAAATTTCACGCTTGAGAGTGCATTTAATGTTTGTATCTATACCTTAGTCGTTACTGAAGGTTGTGATCCCCATACACAATGTTTCATAATAAATCTATGTTACTATTGCTGTGCGACACTAACTTGAAGATTAAGTGTCATTAAGAATTAGTAACGTATGTCTTGTCAACTACTCTATGCCGGCTACTCTATGCCCGGTTTATTCTCGGTTAGGCGTAACCTAGTTAGGCGTCTCCGTTCGAAAGAGATACGGTTGGAAATATGCGAGATCTTTGCATATCTATAACCGATCTCTTTCAATTGTCCACGTTTTTGGACGGCCGAGGATGCGTAGATGGGGTTAGTTTCCGTGGTCTACTCCGATCCGTGTGAGTTTGTGACATCTCCTGTTGTTCTCCGGATACACAATCTCCCCGCCAAGGCGTGTATTTGGAGACAGTGGGAAAATCTTCCGAAATTTGCTCTCGGATAGGAGTAGAGCATGAAAACTAACATCATCTACGCATCCCCGTGTGGGATTAGGACCTATCTTCACCTATTAGATAGGAGAAAGATCGTGTAGATGCATTTGATTCTTATATTACTCCACGATATGTTAGAGGATGGATGACCGTCATTGGATGTACAGTAGGAGAAGTCGAGTGATTACACCACGGAATGGATGAACAAGACCGATGCTTTCTTGAACGTGCATTTGGCAAGGTGCTAAAGGACATTGTCTAGTTTTGTGTCCTGCGGCAAATGTGGAAAGCAGGAGAAGGGTAAACAAGGTGGACATGGGTAAACATCTTTTGAAGAATGGATTTACGCCGGACTACACCCGGTGGGTCCACCATGGTGAAGCCCATCGTATGAGAGAGGAGATGGTGAGACCACGCGTCGAGGCTTATGATGCTGATGCCGGGGTAGCAGACATGTTAGATGACTTTCACCAAGGGCAGTTCAATGAGGGCGTGAGAAGGAGGAGATGGAGGCAACGACAGGCGTTCTCACGACATGATGGACTCGACACGAAACCCCTTCACGATCGGTCAACGGTGTCTCAACCGGATGCCATTGGACGCTTAATGGGGTTGAAGTCCGAGTTAAACTCGAGTCGAGAAGGCTTCGATAAGATGTTGGCCGTGATTGGCACCGCCTCGGAGGGCCACATTACGCCAAAGAGCATGTACGAGTCACGAAACTCCTTCGTGCACTTAAGATGCCGTATGAGCGGATACATGCTTGTTGAAGGTGCGTCCTATTTAGGAAAGAACACAAGGATGCAAAGTACTATCCAAAGTGTAAATCCTCCAGGTACCTGGAGGTAGACTCTGGTGATGGCCAGAAGAGGCAGCTTACGATCCCCGTGAAAATCCTACGGTACCTTCCGTTCCTACCGAGGATCCAACGGCTATACATGACCGAGGAATCCGCGAAAGCAGATGACATGGCACGAAATGGCAAGCGGTACAATCGACAAGATGGTACATCCATCCGATGGTGAAGCATGGACCCGCTTTGATGACAAACATCGTGAGAAAGCGGATGAGGCTCATGAATGTATGCGTGTCGCTGGCAGCAGATGGGTTCAATCCTTATGGGTGATGGCGCCCCATACACATGTTGGCCCGTGTTCGTTATCCCTCAATCTCCCCCCCGGCGTCTCCTTTCAGCGACATAACGTATTCTTGTCGTTGATAATTCCTGGACACCCGGGGAGTAATATGGGTGTGTTCATGGAGCCCATGTTTGATGAGTTGGTCCGTGCTTGGGACGAAGGGGTATGGACATACGACCGAGCTACAAAGACAAGCTTCAAAATGCACGTTTGGTACCACTACTCCCTGCATGACTTCCTGGCGTATGGGTTATTCTGCGCCTGGTGTGTTCACGGGAAGTTCCCATGCCCAATATGCAAGGAAGGTGTGAGGTTCATTTGGTTGCACAAGGGTGGCAAGTACTCGTCGTTCGACAGACATCGTCAATTCCTCCCTCTTGACCATCCATTCAGACAAGACATCAAGAACTTTACGAAAGGTGTCGTAGTGACAGACCCTGCACCGCGGATGATGACTGGTGCCGAGGTTCATGCTCACATAGATGCTCTCGTGCCCAATCAAGAAGGTGGTTTTGTGGGATATGGTGAGCAACATATGTGGACTCATAAGTCGGGCTTGACTAGGCTCCCCTATTTCGATGACCTTCTTCTGCCACATAACATTGATGTAATGCACCCTGAAAAGAATGTCGCCGAGGCACTTTGGGCAACACTCATGGACACTGAAAAGTCTAAGGACAACCCTAAGGCTAGAGTGGACACGCAGCGTTATGCGATAGACCAAATCAAGAGATGCGACCTCCTAGTCGCGGCAAGACATGGAGAAGGCCTAAGGCCGATTTCGTCTTGAAAAGGACCAAAGGAGGAAGTACTTGAATGGATCCAGACGCTAATGTTCCGGATGGGTATGCGTGAATCGAAGAGGAGTGAACTTAGGCACTCTGCGAATCAACGGGATGAAGAGTCATGACTACCACATATGTATTGAGCGGCTTCTTAGGCGATGGTTCGAGGCTATGTCCTCGAGCATGTCGGCAAGTCCGCGAGTTGAGCTATTTCTTCCGCCAGCTTTGTGCCAAGGAGCTATCTCGGACCGTCATTGATGACTTGGAAAAAGTGGCACCCGTGTTGCTCTGTAAGTTGGAGAAGATCTTTCCACCCGGCTTTTTCTTGGCGATGCAGCATTTGATTGTGCACCTCCCGTATGAGGCACGTATGGGGGGGCCCGTGCAGTGCCGTTGGTGCTATCCAATCGAGAGATGTCTGAAGACTCTTCGCAAAAAATGTAGAAATAAAGCCAAAATTGAGGCTTCCATTGCAGAGGCATACATTCTGGAGGAGGTGTCAAACTTCACAGAGAAATACTACACTGAGAACCTTCCTAGCGTTTATAATCCACCCCCTCGTTACAATGCTGGCGAAAATGAATCGAACCTCAGCCTTTTCCAAGGGCAACTCGGAAGCGCAAGTGCATCGACCACTAAGCAATTGAAAAATGAAGAGTGGCGCAGTATCATGCTATATGTGTTGACCAACCTTGTCGAGGTGCAGCCGTTCATTGGGTAAGTTTTCAACGAACTTGTTTCAATACGTCGTCACTCCTTGTTTCTTCGTCCAACCCCCTTGTTTCTCGTTGGTACAGGGAATTTCTTCGTCAATCCTGGCATGAATCAAGGGATCCTACCGCAGGAAACTGATACCCTTCTTTCACGGTGCGGGACGAGGAGCCCCGATTTCATTTCTTGGTTCAAACAGAAGGTAATGTCCAATTTAGCTCGTACTTAGTTCGACATTCCAAGTTGATCGTACGTTCGAATAATATAACGATCTATCCTGCTTGTGCTTGCAGGCCCAAACCGATGCGTCTAAAAGTGACGAGTTGAGACGGGTTGCAAGCGGTTTGTGTCGTTAGGGTCAAGTCATTTACGGTTATGGCGTGAATGGATATCGCTTTCACACGGCAAGCTACGAGCGAGTCGGCCCAATCGAAAAACCACAAACAATGGAGTTTTTACGCCGCAGCGATGGCCTCGACTATTATGGAAGAATTGAAGAAATCTACGAACTTGCATTTATGGTTCCAAACCTCTTAATCTGTCATATTCAAATGCCATTGGTTTCATCACGAGTAACGAGGCGAACCCTAAGCTTGGGCTAGTCGAGATTCGACAGATTCAAATCTATCCAGGAAAAGATGTCTACATTGTGGCTCAACAGCCGTCGGGTTTATTATACGCCATACGCGTGTCAAGACAAAGAGCATCTTAAGGGTTGGGCTATTGTGTACAAGGTATCGCCACACGGTAAACTACCTGTCCCAAACGATGAAGATTACAACTTCAACCCAAACACATATGATGGAGAGTTCTTTCAAGAAGAGGGGCTACAAGGGAGGTTTGAGATAGACTTAACCGAAGCGATAGGAATGGAAGTAGACAATGAAAGGGTTGATGACGAGGACGCTGGAGACGAGGTGCGAAATGTGAAGGACTTACAAATGCTTGAGCGATTACGTTTAGGCAATAACAATGAAGACAACATTCCTCCTTCGGATAGTGTTGATGATTTGGACAATGTTGATAGTGATGACGAGACCTATGATCCAGCTAATCCCAATCATGAAGATTATTTCTAATACATGTAATACTATGTTTTTTGTAATTATGTTTTGTTCATTTTGCATCTTTTTCTAATACATGTATTACTATGTTTTTTGTAATTATGTTTTGTTCATTTTGCATCTATTTCTAATTACGTCTTGCTTATTCTTTTTAATTGCAGGTGAGGGATTTGAGGCCAGGGCGAACCAGGTGGCTACCAAAGCCTGTAAAAAACTCATCACCGACATGCATCACGAGGTGCGCATCCAGGCCATCGTAACCTACCACGGGTCGAAGCTTGGAGAGAAGGTCACCAAGAAAGACGCAAGAAACATGACGCTGACCCGGGACCAGTACCTTGAGGTAGATGAAGAACATTAATATTGATTCGTTTTGAGATTAAGTACGTTTAATTTGATCTTCTTATATGTTAAATACTTGATGACGTGTAGATGATTCCCTGGTGGTGCCAATCGTATCCCGAGTGCTGGGCGATGATCGTGGACAAGTGATTCACGGAGGAGTATCTCCGGATGCACAGTGATGCGGCCCGTCGCTTGATGATGCAAGGTCCAAGACACCATCAAGGCGCCGCGACCTCTCCGCATACAAACAAGCATGGGTACACGAATTCATTTATCTATTGTGACGCTCAATTACGCACGATTTCTAATTATCTTCTTTGTCTTTCTCGCGATCGGCGTCACATAGTGGCCACCTTGCTCGGACTTCGGGCATGGTGTATGGCCCACAAGGGCAAGGCGACGTCCGAGCGTCTCCTTCAACTGGAGGACCCGCCCAGAGCGTACACGAACCCGGCGCCCACACCGCATCGGTGAGTACACGTCGGCGGCAAGGTCGGTCCATGGGCGGACCATGATCCGAGCACCGGGACTTTGATGGAGAGATCGTCATGAGGGTGGGACAAGGCAAGAAGCATGGGCGGTTCTGGCTTGGCGACGGCCTCATCGACACGGCCTCTACTCCATCTCTCTCCCAGATCCGAGCACGGAGCACGAGCGAGAGCCCGGCCATACGCCCACGGTAGACCGCTGCACAGCACCGGGTTGACGCACTCGAGGTTATTCCTGTTTTACTCGTCGTACATTGATCTTTACACACCTTAATTAGCTTTGCATTACTGAAACATTGGAGTGAAATATTGCAGGCCCGGCTGGAACAAGAAATGAGGCAACGTCAGGAGCTGGAGGCCGAGCAAATAGAGGATGTCGGCCACCGAGGTGGAGGTGGCGAGCAGCGGCGAGCCCAGACGCAGAGGTGGCGGACATTACGGAGTTCCTACAAGGTCTTGGGCAACATACGGGCTTTCTTTGTGCGGTGGTGTTGGCTCCACCTCCGCCTCCGCGTCCTGCAGCTGCAGCTACTCCTGTGAGTATGAAAGTTTTTTGCTTTCGCTTGTGCTTTGCTTGTATGACCTCTACCTTCCTAGATTAGGTATCTAATGTAATCTTGTCTCACATGCAATCTCTTCTTCTTTGTGCAGCCTCAATCGGCGGGTTCGAATAATCCACCTCATGCGCCTCCGAATGATGGAGCTTTTCCTTCACCACAGTCGCAGTGGCCACCTTCGAGATGAATGGTAGTTGTATTTTCATTTGTTGTTCACTTGGTGATGGACTTGTGATATACTTGTGATGCACTTGTCGACTGTGATGAACTTGTGGATTTGTTTGGATGGACTTGAGCACTTATTGTTATATATGTGATATATGTGATGGATGAGATATATATGTGATGGATGAGATATATATGTGATGGATGTGATATATGTTTGGATGGATTTGTTTGTCGCGATGGAATGTAAAAAATATATAAAAAATGCAGTTTTGGGTCACTTTGTTGAGTGCAACACTCTAAGAAAGGACCCTTTGTCGAATGCCATGACCATGGCACTCGGCAAAGTCGAATGTAGGCGGTCGAAACCCCGGTTTTCGGCTTTGCCGAGTGACATGGTCAAGGCACTCGGCAAACGCCACTTTGCTTAAGTGCGGGGTTAAGGCACTCGGCAAAGCTTCAGATTTGCCGAGTCGCGATGGTCAAGGCACTCGGCAAAGCTTCCAGATTTGCCGAGTGCCAGAGATCCGACTCTCGGCAAAGAAATTTTCAAAAAATTAAAAATCTTTGCCGAGTGTCGTGGGTTGGCACTCGGCAAGAAAGAGGTCAACAACGGGCGGCCGTGACTATGTCTTTTCTTTGCCGAGTCTTGACTCGGCACTCGTAAAGCCTTTACCGAGTGCCCGACAAAGGCACTTTCGGCAAAGGTTGCTTCGCCGATAATTTTTTTCCGAGTGCCCTTTGCCGAGTGTCGACTTTCGGCAAAGCTTTTGCCGAGTGCAAAAGAGCCTTTGCCGAGTGCCTGAGGCACTCGGCAAATAGCCGGAATCCAGTAGTGTTATAGGTTAATTTGAGCCTTGAACTGAGTTTGAGCTGTGAAATAAGCTTTGTTAATTCTTAAGTCAAGCAAATGAAGAATGAGTTTTTATGTGCGGAAAAACTGATCTCACCAATTCTTTCTCATGAGACTGCTTGCCATTACACTAGGCATGAACTCAGGGGGAGTTTTGGATGACCTAGACCATTCTTTTAAGCTTCTTGCTTGAGATGGTCGCGGCAAAGCTTGAGATCTAGCACATTGCTATAAAAAATTATATATATCATTTTCAGCAAAATGCTCAAAATGCTAAGTACTTGATTAAATTACTTCATCTTTGAACTCCTAATGCTCAAAATATCTCAGTTTCTGGTTTCTGGTCTTCATTTACTTAAAGACATGGCTTGACTTATTTTTGGATACCTTGGTGAAACTATGATATTGAGCAACTTTTCATGGTATCAATTCATTTAATCTCAGATTATTGCTATGTTGGTCTTAGCTTTGCAGTACATGATTTGCCATGATTGAATATAGCTTCTTCTCTTTATATGACTTGGTGTAATAATTGTACTGTCTTCTTGGATAATCTTCATGGCTCCGTTTGCTAAAAGTTCAAAAATAAAAAAAATAGTCATTCCTTCATGCTCTAACTTTTTCCTTGCATCTTGATGAATTCATTGTCAAAGGGGGAGAAAGATTAGAGAAAATGTGGTTTTTAGACCATTTTGGAGTCTTAAAGGGAAATTGTATTCTATGAAAATTGGTTATCATTGCGAGTGGATTCTCTTGGTTTTATTGCCTTTTATAATTATATTTGCAAATCTAGAAGACTCACAATGATCAAAGGTCAAATAGAACATTTGTTTTTTCATATGGACCGAAGTGAGATTTTTGGCTACTTTCTGGAAATTAAAATTTTTTGTGCTCTCTTTGCCTTATCTCGCTTGCTTATGCTATTCTGAAGCCAACTTGGTCATTTTCTAAGCTTTCTTTTGCTTATGGACCAAGTTGTGCCTTTGTGCGAAAACTGCATATTTTACTTTTCAAACCACTTAACTTCATTTTCTGGGAAATTGCCAATGTGTTCATCAAGGGGGAGATTGTGGATATCATGGGGATATGTGCATGATCTTATAGTGATGAGTCAATTGGCAATGGCGTTGTTGGTTTGTCAAATCTCGCGTTTTCGGCAAACTTCTGTGCTGTTAGGTCATTAGCGGTTCGACCGGCTATGTCGCCGGTCAGACCGGCCGTGTGGCAGTCCGACCGGCGATGCTTGCCGGTCCGACCGGCCACAGTTTATGATGGAGTTTGGGGCTAGCCCAAAATAGGTTGTGTAGGCATGAGAGGGGAGTCTTCTTGATATGGTCACATAGATTTTGGAGCTCCCAGTCAAAAGTTCTATCAGTTTGAAAATTCGAGAGAGCTTGCATATTTTCGAGTTGAAATTTGGCTAAGTCTTTTTGGGCGGTCAGACTGCCGTTCTGGAATCGGTCCGATCGCTGGGAAATCGGTCCGACCGACTTGGTGGGGCGGTCAGACCGGCTTCCACTTGGACTTCGGCCATTTTGGCATTTAATGTGTTTTCGTTGTGTTTAATGCATGAGTTTCAATGCTTTATTATTGCATATTGCATTGTTGAGCTAACGTGGGTCAAGTTATGAAGAACTTGTTCCCGGAGACGATTTGTTTGTCTATTGCTGTGCAAGTGGCTTGCTGGTCAACGACGTCAACGGTGAGGTGGATCGGGACTACGCTCGGAGAGCTGAGGTCCAGAACGATCATGGATGCCGGGTGAGGTCGTGTGACTCAAGCAGGTGCAGAATGGACAAGATGGATCGAACGGGCAGTTCGTTGCATCTGGTTGGATCTAGCGGCGCGGGGGTCGGTGCAAGTGTCTTGGAGGTTCCGATGGGATTCGGACGGGAGAGACTTGCCGACATGATGAGGGCCGCTGATCAACCTATACGTGGTGAAGCAGGCGATTGATTCAACAGATTGATGTGTGTGTGTGGGTCCCATTTGTGTTGGGCCTTAATGGGAGCCCATTAGAGAAACCCTAGCCTCTCCTATAAGTAGAAAGGGGGAGATGGAAAAACCCCTTGAAGAACTTAAGCCCTCATTTGCAAAAACCATTTTAGTGTTAGGGTTAGGAGAGAAGAGGAGAGGAGAGGAGATTTGAGTGTGCTCTTGGATTGAGCTCTTGTCCTCCTTGAGGGAGTGGCTTTGTAAGCAACATATTGAATCAATCAATCTATTGATGTTTGCTTAAGGGTGAAGTCTCTTTTGTGTTCCTCTCTCTTTTGATAATTTTGGTGCTTCCTTGATCCAAGTGTTTATGCTTGGTCTCTTGACCGATTTTATCTTGCTTTGATGTGTGGGAATACTCCTAGAATCATCTAGATCATCAATCCCCCACAAGCAAGTCTTGGATCAAGATTTTTATATTTTTAGGTTTTAGAACACTTCTTTGGTAAAACCTTAAGAGATCGATTCTTTGAAGTGGATCTGGACGATCGTCGCTAGAAATAGGTCTTAGATATCCTTAGGGAGGTGTGCTCCAAATTTGGTCAAGTTTCATTGGTTGAATCAAAAGTTGGACCAATTTTCGTTTTTGATTTGGGCATTGTGTGTTGCCTCTGGACTAAATCGGTCTGACCGATTTTACACCATCGGTCCGACCGCCCGACAATCAGACCACCAGTTGAGGCCGGTCCGACCGCCAAGCGGTCAGACCGCCAGCAACACACCGGTCCGACCGCCCAGTGAGATCAATTCTCCATATTTGTGTATTGTGGTTAAAGGGGGTAATTGAATTCAGCACAAGGCTTCCTCTGTGCGTTTACTGATCTTCTTAGCTTTCATAGCTAAAGGAGAAAAGTTAGTGTTGAATTTGATTAAGGCAAAAAATCGAGAAAGCGCCTATTCACCATCCTCTAGTCGCCTT
The DNA here is from genome assembly GCA_036346395.1 of Hsuehochloa calcarea. Taxonomy (NCBI): domain Eukaryota; kingdom Viridiplantae; phylum Streptophyta; class Magnoliopsida; order Poales; family Poaceae; genus Hsuehochloa; species Hsuehochloa calcarea. The sequence continues at coordinate 26,775,583 of CM070606.1, forward strand.
TACGGTCCTACAACCGTGTTATCTCTCTCTGGGGTTGTGCAACCTATAGTTTAAGTCGTGTCACCGATTATCCGATCAGCTACTAGTTAGAGTTTTCCCCGGTCATCTTCCAATCGGGTTTTCTCTATTTTTTCCGATCATAGATCGGTTTGCGTCACCCTGCTGACCCGTCGACGTTCCTCGGCTCCAGATTTCCCCGCCTTGGCTTTGACCTCTCCGACGCCTCCTCTCTTCCGATGACATCGTGGCATGACGCGCGCGCTCGTCGACACGACCCTTCCTCCACGGCCTTCCGAGCGCCCCGTCTACCGTCGTTATCACGCCAGATCATCATCGTTAGACCGTCATCCTCGAGACTTTTATCTTCACCGAATTTAGGTCCAGTCTGAATGCCCGTCTTAGCGACGTTACGACTGTGGGGACGTGTTAGACAGGATGGTGCCTCGGCTTCCTACATGCATGACGTCTTCTCTTCCGAGGGATCAAGCGTTCACATGATAGCTGTACGCGTTCACATGATAATTGTACGCGTTCACATGATAGCTGTAGTATATATATATAACTCATGGACTCGAATTTCAATAATAAAAAATAGCGTCACTTTCCTTGCTTACATGGTATCAAAGCGGTGCCGCTCCTGAGCCGCCGCCTCCACAGCTTCCGCTTGCGCCTTGGGAGTTGATCTCATCTCCATGATCTCTCCGGGCTGCGTAACCTATAGTTTAAGTCGTGTCACTGATAATCCGATCGGCTACCAATTAGAGTTTTCCCCGGTCATCTTCAAATCAGGTTTTTCTATTTTTTTCGATCATAGATCGATTTGCGTCGTCCTGCCAACCTGTCAACGTTTCTCGGCTCCGGACTTCACCACCTCGGCTTCGACCTCTTCGGCGCCTCCTCTCTTCCGATGACATATTCTAATGTGCACAAAATTTCCATTCATGATTGTGGAAGTATACAAATGGAATTGCAGATTGTCTATGATGTGACAGACCAAGATAGCTTCAACAATGTGAAGCAGTGGTTGAACGAGATTGATCGCTATGCAAGTGAGAATGTGAACAAGCTTCTTGTAGGGAACAAATGTGATCTCACTGACAGCAAAGTTGTATCATATGAGACAGCAAAGGTATCTTCGAATCTCATGCAACCATTTTTCTTACTCTCTGACTCAAGTGGATGATTGGAGGAGTTTCCATCTTTCATTTGCTGAAGGCTTCTTACCGCTCTTTGTGTTTATATTGATGTATACAGGCTTTCGCTGATGAGATTGGCATCCCATTCATGGAGACCAGTGCAAAGAATGCCACCAATGTTGAGCAGGCTTTCATGGCCATGGCTGCTTCAATCAAGGACAGGTGTGGCCCCAAACAGCATCTCATGCTCCTCTAGCTGGATCATTTGGCCAATACAATCCATTCTACTTCTTCAGCCACCACCATTTTCAGTTATTGATGCCGTTATCCGAGTCGCCTAACCAAAATGATCCTACACTCCTTAACTTGATGCTGCTAGTAGTTTGTGTTAGTCTACTAACTTAGCTACAACGATTTGCACTGAATTTGATTTGTCGCCCCAACCCAAACTAGTGGTTAGTATAATTTTACCGCGCTAGTCTGTTAACTCTAGAGGAAGTGTATAATGAAGAAAATCATCTTTTTTTCAGGATGGCGAGCCAGCCAGCTGCAAACAACGCTCGCCCAGCTACGGTGCAGATCCGCGGGCAACCTGTCGACCAGAAGGCAAGCTGCTGCTCTTCTTGAAAAAGCACGCGGTCAGCACCCTGCTTCACGAGTGGAGATACAAACTTGATCATGCTCCATCCTTCAATCCATGTTTTACCTTGGTGTACTTGCTAGTGTGTCTTTATTCCATTCTTTCTAGAGTACTTAGCTCTTGAATCATGCACTTGTGACACCGGAACTTGGAGACAGTAGCTTCTAATTCTGTAACCTGGATGACTTACTTACATTTGCAGCTGTTGCTACGTTAAACTTGAGATGGTGCCTGGTTTTTTTGCCATGGCGCCACACACCTGGTCTACTGTATCTACACGGTTCCATTGTTCATAATGGTATATGATGGATGATCTTCCAACATGCTTGTGTCCTGATCATCTTGTTGAAAGCGATATCTACCGGTACGCTTTTCGGTCCTCAAAGCATAAACGATACTACGGTTTCTCGAAGTGTAAAACGCCCGTCGAGTGTGTTAGAGATATATTAGAGATAGAATTTGTCTTTTATATTTCCTTATCTGTATATGGTATATCTCTTTATACCCTATATATATATTGTCAATTGGGTCTCTTCAATATACACATAATATTCATGACAAGGTATCATAGCCGAGTTAGGTTTCGGGTTTACCCTAGCCGCCGCCTCTAGGCTCTCGTTGTTCTCTGCTGCTGCTGCCCCCGGGAGGACCGATCTTTACTCCTAGGGGCAGCCTCTCGTCCTGGATCCATCCGGTGACGCCCTCCCCGCGCGGCTCCTCGGCTGCTGCCTCGTCGCCGCGGTCTTCGTCGCGCTCGTTCCTCCTTAGGGTGTTCCCCAACTCCGTGCTGCTCGCCGGCTCCTCGACCGCCGCCTCGGCGTCGTGGTCTTCGTCGCACTGGTGCCTCCTCGCGCCGGTTCCTCTGCTTCTCTGCTTCAGCATCGGGTCGTCGTCGCCTCCACTCCGAGTACCTCACCCGGATCTAACCGCTGCCTCGCTAGACCACCGCTCCAGATCGTGGCCGCAGGCAGCGCCGCCAAGCCGCCCCGGGCCCGGTCGCCGCCTTGCCTCTCACGCCCAGTCCTCCGTCATCTTCTCCCTCCAAGTTTTTGGCGAGGGAGAGGCTTGGGCACTTGGGCTCGGGGGCGGAGGCCGAACCGAAGATCTCATCTGTGCTGTGCATGTCGACTGTCGTGTGGTAGATGAAATTAAGGAACACAGCAATAACACGAGCAAATTCAACCTGCCTTCCTATGGGGGATTGTGTTGGTATCAAGTACGACGGTGTCAATAAGGGTGAAGAGCGTAAGGGAGGGCATAGCATCCCAAAGGTTTCCATTGTCCCCCTCATCTTCCTCATATTCTACAAAGTTTCTGGGGGGGGGGGTCCCTTTGGGATTGAGGATAGTGTTAAGGCTGCCAGGCCACTCCTAGCAATTGTGGGTTTTTGTCGTTATGCCACATGGAGCATTCCAGAAGCTCTAATCACACCTGAGATGGGCACAGTGTTCCCAGAAAATGGTGGTTATGTTGTTTGGGTCTCTTCAGCTCTTGGGCCCTTTGGGGGTTTTCAGCAAAGCTGGGCATGCAGTCAATCTAGAGAAGCACAAAGAGATTTGCAAGAATATCGTCGAGTATTTCCAAGAACCAGTTCGAATACCTCAAGTGGGGAGAAGGAGGTGCAGATGCATTAATGGTTGAAGTTTTGATGCTCCTTGCGTTGCTGGGGCCTTTTCACTGTGGCCTTTTCATAGGAATTTATGTTAATGTGTGCTGAAGCTATCGGTGAAGATTGGAATTGGGATGGAGTTTGGTCATCTCTGTTGCGCCTCGTCATCATGTTTCTGCTGATGGTGTTGCTTCAAACTGGTGCTTGCTGGTTGAACGAGGAGATGGGTCTTCTGCTACTGCTGGCTATTATTTGTGTCGTTTCTTCCGTTGCATTCATCCAAGTCCGTAACTCTTTATCTGTGAGTTCGTCTAAGTCGTGCGAGTTCACAAATTTATTGTCAATCATAAAAGTTAGGAATTCTATTTTGCATAGCAGCAGCCGTCGCTCTTTTCTTCGAGCTGCTGCAGATCGTTGTTATGATACCGCCGCTCTCTCTTAGCCGCCGCCCCGAGCTTTTAAGGCTGCCACGCTTCTTGTGCACCGTGCCTCTGTTGCGTTTTTTGTGCACTACGACGCCGCCGTCTTGGGCTTTGATCTGCGCTGTCATGCTTATATCTATTCGTATCAAGCTTGATTTGATAGTTTTATCCATTTTTGTTGATTTCACCATCTTCTTCGTCATGTTGCCGTTGTCGACTTTGCGCTTGCACCTTGTGTTTTACGGGCTATCACACGACATCAGATGAGAGATCTTTTGTCGACATATTTTCCAAGAGCTGCATGCTACGACGACACTATCAAGACTCGGACTTTGGATTTTTCCTAGTTTAGTATCAACTCTTTTTCAAATGCAATGCTATTGCATACACCTCGCATTTTAGGGGGGTGTTAGAGATATATTAGAGATAGAATTTATCTTTTGTATTTCCTTATCTGTATAGTGTATATCCCTTTGTACCATATATATATTGCCCATTGAGCCTCTTTAATATACACACAATATTCATAACAGAGTGTAGGTATGATTTGCATTTCTCCCTTATTATGTCTGCACCAATGTTTTGCTAACAATCTGGGCGTTATTGTCATTAAAAGCAATATGGTGCTTCTCTGGTTTAAGTTGAAGATGCCTATGTGAAAAAAGGTTTTTTTATAGGAAATCCTTATTTGTTTTTTAGAGGAAAAGGCTATGGCAAAATTCCTGAAAAATATGGGTTTTTCTTAAATTTTTGCTGATATCTTTGGTTTTTTTAACTGATATATTCGACTAAATGGGCTGGCCTAGATAGCCCATCAGGAGGATCGGGAGGATCGTCCAACCAATCCGGCGAGTTGGGCCCGCGTAAGGTTCCATCAGACTGTGCGGGCCCATGAGATCAGCCCATTGTACGGGGTACATATCAATACGCGTAGCGTAGCCTCTACGTCTCTCTACGCCGTTATATACAGAGTATCCTCGCGGCGTACCTCTTAGTATTCATATCTGAACCCGCTGCGTACGCTCTGCCTCTCGCGAAACCCTAGCCCTAGCTTCCTCTTGCGAAACCCTAGCCCTAGCTTTCCTCGCCATGGCGTCCGCCGCTGCCGACGCCTTCAGCGACGTCGACCCAGCCGTCGCCGCCGTCCTGGTTCCCGACGGCAGCGGGAATCCTAGGTCGATCCGCCTCCTCGCCTCGCTCGTGGAGGCCGAGGCCCGCCGCTACGCCGCCCCCGCCGCCGCCTCCCGACCCGCCGAGAGCGACCTCGTCAAGGCGTTCCGCGGCGGCGCGGCCCCCAAGGTCGCGATCGGCGACTTCCTCGAGCGCGCCCAGCGCTGCTTCCGGTTCGACGGCAGCTGCTACGTCCTCGCGGCGGTGTACCTCACCCGCTTCGTCCGCAGCCGCGCCGCGCGAGACGCGGGGCTCCTCGTCGAGCCGGCGACAGCGCACCGCCTCGTGGCCGTCGCGCTCCTCCTCGGCGCCAAGTTCGCGAGCCCGAGGTACTACGAGAAGCGGGCTCATGCGATCGAGATCTGCTCGGACCGTTCGATCCGCGCGAGCGAGATGTGCGGCGCGCTCGAGCTGCCCTTTCTGCGCGCCATCGACCACCGCCTCTTCGTCTCCGACCAAGAGTTCCGGCGGTGCTGCAGGTTCCTGGAGCGCGGGCCGGCGGCGGCCGGCGGGAACTGCGGCGACAGGAAGAGGAAGGCAGCGGCGGCGGAGGGCGGGGAGGAGGAGCGCCGCGTCCGAGCTTGCCGCCCGCCCGTTGTGGCGTCTTAGGATTTGGATTTGGATTTAATTTCCTTATTGCATTCAATTTTATTCGTATTTCGTTTGTTCCATTTCTGGAAATTCTTCTGCGTATGCTTGTTTATTTTTCTGCAGGTAGAAGGCGGGGTTCGAGCAAGGAGTGGCAATGTCTGCCGGAGTGAGGGAGTGAACGCCGGAGAAGATGAACGGCGTTCGAGTCCGAGTCCACAGTTTTCAGCTTAGGTCTTAGGTTTAAGTCTTGGATATTAGAACGACTGTTATTAGTTCAGTATTTTAGCTATTCTTCTTGGGAGAATTATTTCAGTACAAGAGTAGTATGTAACTCTTCAGTAAGATTTCAAGTTAAATAAATATTATTAATGCTTTTATGATAGCTTGTGTAGACAGCGCCTTATTTCCGATGTTTGGAGTTACGGTTGGCCCCATCTGAAATGGTGAAAAACATCTCGGAATATGCAAATGGGTAACATCATCGTCTTGTGCACATTTAACATTTAGTTTTTTTCAAACAAAATAGTTAAATTAGCCTCCTCTGCCAACAAAATAACACTCATACTTCTACTACACACACAGAATGCAACAGATAACCTATCGCGCACCTAAACCACAGGATATGGCAAAATTATACAGTAAATATGTCATTTCGAACACAATAAATATGTCATTTTGCCACATCAACTTCGTTGTGAAAAACCCCATGTACTTTGTGAAATCACATCTAGGTCTCGTGTTAGGTTTTTTCCAAAAAGCCCCCAATGTTTTGAAATCACGTCGATGTCCTCTACTTCTATTTTTGCAAAAAGCCTCCCGGTGTTTCCAAAATCACGTCGAGGTTCTCTACTTCCGTTTTTTTGCAAAAAAAAACCCCCGGTGTTTCCAAAATCACGTCAAGGTCCTCCACTTCTATTTTTTGGGAAAAGCCCCATGTTGTTTCTGAAATCACATCAGTGTTATCACGTTATTTTTTTGCGAAAAGCCCCATGTAGTTTCCAAAATAATGTCAAGGTCCCGCTACATTTTTGTGTAAAACCACCTGCAATTTCTGAAATCACATCGAGGTCCATCGATCCACTCGACAGGCGCAACGTAGCGCACTTATCATCCTAGTAAATTCCAACAGCTCAAGCAGGTAGGCAATCTACAAACAACCTTTTCCCTTTCCTCGATCCAAGTTGGATTGCTTAGCTTAGCAATAACATCATTTACTCTCTCTCTCTCTCTCTCTCTCTCTCTCAACAAAATTATCATTTCAGTGTCCTGCATGGTATTACATTGCTCGTTATGGCTTAAAAAAACTTAGAAACTACGAGTTTGTAGCATCGTTTGAATGTAAAATGTGGTACGCGCGGCAGGGCGAGTCGTGTGACTAAGACCCTGTTTGGAACACGTCAATTCTCCCTAAATTAAACATGTTGTTACGTTCCAAACAAGCTATAAACAAGCCAGTGGAAATTTTAAGGCGTCAAACACCCTCTACTATGCATCACCATCAACAATGAAAGGGAAAATAAAAAAGAAGAAAGAAAAGAGAGGAGGTTTGGAGGCCCACACAAAGACGAATCCAAGCCCCCTTCTCCTCCATGCCAGCACTGCTTTCAATGTTTTTTTGCCCTTTCCGCCTTGGCCATAGCCGTTGCTGCTGTCTCCTGCTGCCCCCTCCTCCTCCCCCCCTCCCTGCCGGTCTCCCTCTCCTAACCCACTGGCCACTGTCACGGCCGCGATGTTCTCCTGGGTCCTCCGCGGCTGCCGCGACGAGTCCTCCGCCTCCGACCAGCTCAAGCAGGTCTCACCCCCAAATTCCTTCTTTTCCCATCAATCTGAAAGTGGCAGGAAAGAGAGTTGTTTTAATCCCTTTTGGGGGGTTAATTCGAGAGTGGCAGGACAGAAAGGGGCGACAAGAATAGTAAACGGTCTCTTCTCAAATAAAGATCGATTGTCTATATCTTGGCCCGTTGGCCAAAATGGATCAATCCGTGCTTTGTTTCTCCTCGGCGGAAGATGTTAAGAGTGAGCGGTTCGTGTATATTTCCTTCTGGATTGATGCGCCCTCGTTTTTTACCCCCTGATGCTGCGAGCAAGAAGAAATCGACAAGATGAGCAGAGAATTTACTTTTCTTGCTGATCTTTCCTGTTGATCCATTTGTTTGTTTAATTAAGTAAAGAGTCGATTCAACTCCACGTTTGGAGGGTGTTAAGATGGGCTACATTGTTAACCCGGGGCTAAAGTACCAGGGTGAGGTACTTACAGAATCGTTTTGACATCTTGCAAGAAATGAGGTTACCAAAGAGGAATATTCGGTTAAGTTTTATTTGTAAAACTTCAGGAATGGACTTCAGAACTCTAAAAAAGTGGACTTTGGGGGCACTTCGACGGTGATGCCAAATTTGAAATTTCAGGATGACATGATGTAAAAAAACTAATAGCAGAGGAAAAGTAGCACACTGTGCATGTGATTCAAGTGAATTTTACATAGTTGTGTATTCAAGTAAAAAAAATTTGAGGAAAAACAGAACGGAGTCATTTTGGGGTATACCGTATATCATACAGGCATCTGCCATGCAGTTTATGGGTTTTCTCCTTGTTGGTGGGACAGGGCTTCTTCCAAATTGTTGTTTATTTTTTCTTTTCGAGTTCTATAAATAGGGTAAGTTATTTTCAGTTATAGGAAAGTGCTGCAGTTGTGGTGTGGTTGCTTAATTAAAATACACCAAGTTCGAGTTTCTTTAAGGGTTCTTCTCCCTTTCTCTCGTTCTGTTTTTGTCCTTCTGAGCCAACCATAAATCTGACAGTGTTTAAAAGGATTATATGGTATGCAGGACTGTTAATAAGACGATCAATGCATCCTATTTCTTACCTACTGACTTGATTACTTACATTATACTTTGGTTCTGTAGGCTCGTGATGTCTTCGTGGCAAAAGAAGCAGTCTTGCAAAAGAAGATCTCTCAAGAAATGGAACGGGCCAAGGAGTTCACAAAATCAGGAAACAAGCGAGCAGAAATGCAGTGCTTGAAGAGGAAAAGGTACTACGAAAGCCAAATGAACCAGGTTGGAAGTGTCCAGTTGCGCATTAATACCAAGGAGAAAATGATCGCTGATCACATGGGGAACAAATTAGACAAGTGAGATGACAGTTCTGGAGCTATGTCTCTTTCTGTAAGTCATCTTTGCTTTGTTCAGATACATAATCTTGTGAAAAAGGCAACCTTGATGTGATCAGTATAACATTATTATTGTCTATCACACTGCACACTACATATAACATTAACGTGTCCTTTCTTATTGTAAGAGAGTGGCTGGTTTAGATCTTTGTTCTTTCGCTAGTTTTGGACAGGACCCTCTCATTTCCTATGCAAACTATGCCATTGTCAATACTTACAGGGCGGAACTTGAACGAAAATGATCGGGGTTCACTACGTTACCATACATATAACAACATATATAATTTTCAAACAATAATGTACTAAATAGTAATTTATGTGACAAATATTGGCAAAATGTATCATCCAGTCAGAGATTGGGTTGAATCGGGGTGCACAACTTTTTAACTAGAGGGTGCATGCGTAATATATATAGACTAATCTCTGCTAAATTTCCATTTAGTTTCCTCCTTGTTAGTGCCAGCTTATCTGTTGTTGGATTTCTTCTCTTGCAATTTATACGAAAAAAATTTCCATCTCAAATGAGGGTCTTATATCATTGGCAGAGTATATGGATTCTCACTGAATTCAACCTGATAAAAAAAAAAAAAAAACTTGACGGTTCAGTTTTGTGCATTTTCTGTACAGGACGCGTGTATCACCAATTGCAATTTTTTCTTGAATTCAAATAAAAGGGTACTTTCCCTTTCTGTAGGCAGTCTCATGCAAGGTTGTCAGATTGTGATCCTAGGTGGGATGGCTTTTGGTCTGACAAGATCGGACCGGATCGCAAAATCACAATTCTATCGTATTTTTAGAAGTAAATATATTTTATATAAAAATTGAATTATGTTTTCAGACATGCGAAGCTACAGTAGAATTTTTGAATTTAGTTTCGTAAATTTGGAAAACAAAGCAAATTAAACTATTGTAACATAAATTAACAATAAGTAAAATAAAATTGTATATGTTGATATAGTTTATTGTTAAGATTATGATCCTATTCAATCATAAGCAAGATCTTAACGATGCTATCAGATTCTATACAATTCTATCTTCGTAATCACAATTCTATGAAATTCGGATCCATACACAGAAACATGTTATGGGATCCATGGTCCGTGTCGCGACCCGATTTTAGCTCCGTGGGATCCATGACCCGTGTTGCCACCCGACAACTTTGGTCTCACAGAGCACACCTATTGAGTCCACTGTCCGTGACTAGTGTGAGCTGTCATGTTATAACTGAGCCTCTGATTAGAGCAGGAATTGTGCATTTGTACTCTATCTGAGCACAATATTCTGCATGTCAATGTTCATCTGAATGGATCAGTAGCCTTCTATTCTAGTTCCTTTCTATCTAATCTGGTTCCAAGCTATTGGGAGTACCTTAGGTGGACCAAGAATAAAATCGAATGGCACCAGCTGAAGATTACCAAATCTCCTATTCAAACCTACTGAAACGCGAGGCATTAAAAAACACATTGGAATTAATCACCTTTGGTAACCCAGCAGTAGGGCTCCGCATTGACTGGCACAGCGACAACCACTATGTCATGGCCCTGACCCGAACAAATCAGCTTTCATCTCCATGAATGCCGAGCAACCCACGGATCACAAGCTGAACAGAACCAGATGAAAACATGCGATAGTCCATAGCCACCCAAAAAAAAATACTTTTAGAACCATAATCTTTACAAAGCTAAGTCAGCCATCTGAAGTTTTGTGCTACTAAATATAAATGCGGCGGTACGAGTGATCTCCTTGTACATCTCATACCAAAAACGAGCATTTTCTCCGGAAGACAATAATAACAGACTCTCTTCAAAGAAAGCACCATAATTGATGCAGGACATTTCTTCAACTCTGGTGCCAAAATGTCTCATGAACGGCATCAGCAAATTCACAAGCACGGAGACGGGTAAACACTTCACTGAAACTATGGCATTGGTTGTCGCCTCCTGCAATACCAGATTATACCAAATTACTCATAATTTTGACAATAGAAGGCAAATCTATGAAGATGGAAAATAGTGCCAACAATACAAGATAAATCGGTAGAGCAAATATGTGTTTTAGTACATATTATGCAAAGATATTCCACAGCTTATCCCTTTAATCAAATATGAAAGAACGAAACATTATAGATCTATTAAAATCCTCGCGGGTTTTCACTGGGAAACACTACTCACCATTAGCTAGCTGTTGCTGACAGCTTGTCCACTAGAGTGCATACATTTTTAACAGGCCAAGTTTTGCAAAAATATAATTTAATTACTAACTAGAATTAGCAAGTGACTTATAATCTATTACCTTTTTGGCCGGATGCGGTCCTCTTCAAAATCCATTATTCCTCCTGATTCAGAGAGAAAGTCGTCATGCCCCCGTAAGTCGACGTCTGCCTGCTTACATTGTTCAACTTCTGCCATCAAGTAAGAAACATGGTCCGGCAATTCCACTATTTAATACAATTAGTTGCTACTATATGAACATTCAACAGTTATTTAATAATAAAAATCAGAACGGAAAGCAATCAGGTAAAAGGACACATCAGAATGACAATAACACAGGTCACAGAAAGATATCATCATAAGAATTATGCAAAAGGCTTGATGTTAAACAGATGCAAAACTTTTTCCCTTTTAATTCAACATTTAACTAAAAACTGGAAATACTAGATACTTAAATGTAATCCAACTTACCTTGATTGATTTTTTGGCTTCTTCCACTTTGTCTTCAAATTCCTTCTGGTGCTTCTTGTTCACCTCACTCATTGTGTCAGCCCACTTGATTTTCTCCTGAATTTGATGCAATAAACTATCTGATGTTCCCAACCTGTGAAATATGTGTGTTTGCATCATAATTGGTAACAGTAAACTTCGGCCGATCCCCTTGAGTTACACCTCATAATGTGCAGAACAGAATGAACTAACAGATTAGTAACATGAACATATTTACTAGTGAAGTGTCAAACAAAGCATCAGCATGATAGCACCAAAGCATGTATATTGTCATTGTCTCAATGAAGAAACATGGAGATTAATATCATCTTTTATTGATTTAACAAAAGTACTTGCATAAGACAAAGACTTGCTATGTACCAACAAGAATGCACCTGCATCCAGTCAAAAGGCAAATTAATGAATCACAAAACACACAATATTCTAGTTTGTTAATCAAGGGGCAGCTTGAAGAAAACAACATTGTTCATGCAATTGAACAACATCGGCCCAATCTCCCCACATAACTAAAGTCAGAACCACCACCATAGTAGCTTGAAAGAAGAATACAGCACAGAATCTAGGGAAGAACAAACATATCAGAGAACAATCCAATCAATTCCCATAACTACACAGGAAACCTTAATACAGCTTCAAAAGGTTAGATATGAGGGGGGAATTAAATTGGCAATCACAGAAAAAAATGCAAACATCCAAATTTTCTGGAAGGACGGAACAAATAGAGATAAGCTTGTAGAAACATTTGTTAAAATAAATATACACACCAGTCAGACAAGGTTTCTGTCATGTTGTTCAGCTGATCAGGTGTAAGATCCCTTCCAGCTGCAAATTGTACCTGACATGCATGGAAAGAAAATCGGAAAAAGTATCACTTGCAAGACAAAGAACAAATTCATGAATGATGCAGCATATTTAGGCTGCAGATATCTAACCTCAAAGCACCTTCGCAGCTGATCCAATTTGCCTCTGACAATCCCCTAAGGAGACGTCAAAAATATTACAAATTTGATGCTAGAAATACTACTATTTTTGGGATCAAGAAATTCATTGATGATCCTAAAGTCTAAAGAACAACACCACACAGAATAAATATTACAGCAGGAACCTCCCAATAAACATATTAAAGAGTGAATGAGTGGTAAATGATAATTTCAATGAGACACTTCTCGCTAGGGAGGTTAATAGATTTAAGTGCCTAAAGTGAAAGAGAAAGCAAAGACTAACCGAGTACATGCACTCATTGATGAGGAAATCTTCAAGTTCTCTAACATTGGAAACGCCCAACTCTTGCATGAGTTGATCATATGGTAGTACCTGATGAAAGCAATGAGAAAAAACAAACATGTACGTTTAGGATTGTCTATAGTGAAACATAGGAAAGAGCAGAAGGGGAAAAATACTGCCTTAAGAATGTTCCTTCCAGCATGACTTAATCATGATAAACAGGTAAAGAAAAAGATAGGCCCACACATCTTGTAAGACTTGATTAGGCAAACATTATAGAAAAAGAAGCTCCTTTAGCCATTGGTTATCAATTTATCAAAGAAAAAACACCAATTCACCCTTCAGACTTGGCTTCCACAAACATAAAGAATTGCACAAAACTATTTACCATTAGAACTTAGAAGTACTAGAAGCTTCAACAAACCTAAACAACATAGATGCCTTCCTAAAATGACAGTGCAGCACTGTAACTACTGTTTACATGATTGCAAGTAAGTAGCTATCAAGCATCATTTTGCGTCCACAGAAAGAGGAGCTACACAGAATTGCTCCAAATAATACATAGGATTAGCTTGCACCTTGGTTGACTCAGCCAAAGTTAGCACACTGAGTTGCTTCAGCTTCCGGAGTTGATCAGGCAACAATGTAGGGAGGGTGCCAGAATTACCTACACTTGTACAAAAAATAATTACTCAAACAATAAATGTGCATCTCTTGCACTTATCCATTAGCACTAGTACCAAAAACAACGGGCAAAGAAATAAATAATGCAATGCATGCTAATGGCAATGATAGACGAAACAAGTAAAAGTTCTAGCAACCACAAACGTACTAAACTAAGCTAGAATCCCACGAGCACAAAGTAGTTCATGTCCCCAATAACTTCGCCTATGAACAGGAGCAGCATGTGCACTAATTATATTGGCGGGTAAAAAGGCAAATCGATCATCACAGCTCAAGTTCTGTTTTGTCAAGCGTGTCAATGTGATGTAATGTGTTCTCGAATGGTTGAAGAAAATAAACCAGAGGACCAAAAGAAAATTTTGAGTGGTCAAAGCATCAGCATCATCCAAGATTAGTACTAATTCAACTGAGCATCAAAGCATCATCATCATCCACTAAATGACTAAGATTCCCTCAATCCGGAGTTTTGAAACAAATTTTCATCACATACCATCGTTAGGGTCCAGGGCAAACGGCTAAGTTCATAGTGTACTACCCAAACACGCGACAGATCAGACAATGCACCGCAGCGCACGAACACAACAAACGGGCATACACGAACGACGCATAACAACAACAATCCAAAGGGCAAAGTAGAGTACGAATCGCAAAGGGGGCCCTAATCTTACTCTTGTAGTCCTTCAAGGTGCCGTAGGCGAAGAGGCGGAGCAGGTCCAGCGACGAGGCGTACTGCGTGCCCGCGAGCTGCACCAACGCACGAACATCAGTCACACCACGTCAGAACGAATCAGACGCCCCATCGACGAACAACCTTATCCCTAACTTCGCGCGGCGGCGCGCGGGGAAGAGACCAACGGCGGGTACCTTGGAGAGGGCGGGGAGGGAAAGGAGCTCGGAGAAGGCGAAGAGCGCCGGGTGGGAGGTGGCCTCGAGCACGAGCGCCGCCAGCTGCGGCGCCGACGACGACAGCGCCGCCGCCTGCGCCGAGAACTGCTCGATCAGCTCCGCCTGCCGCCGCTCCGCGTCCGTTGCCATCGCCGCCGCAGCCGCCGGCGACGAGAGGGGGGCTGGTAGGGTTAGGGTTTGGAGGATCTCTCCCTCTCCCTCTCCCTCTCTCTCCTGGGCTTTGCTTACGCTTCGCCACCTTGATGCTCTCGTGTGGCTTCTGGGCTCGTGGGGGTTTGGATTTTTTGTTTCGTTGGGGAATGGGAACTCGACGGTGTCACGGTCGGGGGTTTTTTTTAATCTCTTTTTCGTACAGTTAGTACTCGAACTAGCAAAGTTAACTTACTTGTTCAAACAAAACCCAAAATAGGTATTGTGTCCAGATTAAATCTTAAAATAGCATTACAAAGTTATGCGAACACGACACGTTCCCTAGTTTGACCTAAAAGGGCACGAACAGGAAAGTCTAGCCTATAGGGTCACTTCTAATTTGCACATCAATAGTGCCAAAAAAAGATAAAAATCAGTCACAGTGGTAGCGTATCCGCCAAAATATCATGTACCCGTACCGATGATGTGAGTTTGGATTTTTGTTTCGTTGGGGAGTGGGGACTCGACGGTGTCACGGTTGGAGTTTTTTCTCTCTTTTTCGTACGGCTGGTATGCGAATGAGCAAATTTAACTTACTTGTTCAATTAAAACTCAAAATAGGTGTTGTGTCCTGATTAAAGCCTAAAATAGCATCACAAAGTTATGTGGACACGACACGTCCCCTAGTCCGACCTTGTCGGTATATTAGAACCGATCTTACGTAAAGATTATTTGATTTGGGGGGTCTCCTAGAGATGAAATCACGCAGAGTGGTTGACACAGGATGTTTAGACAGGTTCAGGCCTTCTCCGGGGAGAATAACAACCCTACTCCTCTGTGTGTATGGTATTGACTGTATTCTCGATGATCAAGCAAGAAACTAAGACTATTACAGAGAACAGTACTTGTGTTTCTCCTTGACTCGCTCTGTTTCGCCCCCCCCCTTTCACCCTCTGATTGATGTCTTTATATAGTCGTGAAGGAGTAGCCGTTTTGTCCTGCGGAAGAGGCGCCTAATTAAGCCAGTAATGGGCGCATGATGGCAATAATTACCGGCGCATTGGCTTCTTCACGCCGTCTGGCAATTATCTTTCAGAGGTAATGGGGTATTTAAGCACTATTACTACGCAGAATAATAGTGCATGTGGACCGTTCGGATTCCTTAATCAATTGGACCCACTCGCTTGTAGGTTTGATTATAAGGTGGTCGTGGTTTACTTGGTCGTAGTATGACTTACGACTGGGTATAAGTCGTAGTAGAGCTTACGACTGTGCAATAGTCGTAGAAAGACTTACGACTGGGTAATGGTCGTAGAAGGACTTACGACTAGGTAGTGGTCGTAGAAGGACTTACGACCATGACATAGTCGTAGTAAGACTTACGACTATGGGGGTGATTGTAGAAGATCTTACAATCACTTGGTAGGTCTCCCCCTTATAAATATAAGGGGTACTTCTGGGGACTATGTGACATCATATTTACCCATAATAAGAATTATAGATAAAAGATAAAATGAAGATTATTAGATCCTCGTCATCTAGCCCCCCAGCTTCAAGTGAAAGTAACTTACTTGGTGAAGGATTTGCAAATGGACTTATGACTATGAAAATATCGTAGAATAATGGTCGAAGGAAAAACTCTTCGACATTTGAGTGCTACTTTGACCAGGAATTTGCTTGGTCAAGAAGGTTGCTTACGACTATCAAAAGTCATAAAACCCCTACGATCGTGAAGTGGTCGTAGTAGGACGATCGGAGAAAAACCCTTCCGATTGATACTTCCGACCGTAAAGACTTGGTCAAGAAAGTAATTTCGCTTGAGGTGACAAAACGAACCTAATTTTCCCGAATGCACCGTCTGGGAATTGCAAACGACTCCACAGATCTGTTGATGAGACGGTTCCGGCGGTTGCAATCGTGAAGATTGCTTACGACTATCAAAAAGTCGTAAAAACCCCACGATCGCTGTGACGAGGATGAAGATCATGCTTATCTTTTATCTATAAAAGTGGGTAAATAAACCCCACCCTTATCTAAAAGGGAGAAGTCCAATGGTCGTAGTAAGGGATCGGAGACTATAAAACCATTCACGACCACTACATAGTAGTCTTCTACGACTACTACCTAGTCGTAAAGTCCTTGGTCAAGAAAGTAAGTTCTTCTACGGGGATGAAACTACGCACCTAATAATCTCTAGGCGAGTGGGTCCAATTGATTAAGGAATCGAACGCATCGCACGCACTATTATTCCGCTTATTAAAATAGTCTTAGTCTTTTACTTGATCATCAAGAATACCATACACACAGATTAGGTTATTATTCTCTCCGAGAAGGCCCGAACTCGTCTAAACATCCGTGTCAATCCACTCTGCGTGATCTTATCTCTAGGAGACCCCAATCAAACAATCTTTACGTAAGATCGGTTCTAATACACCGGCGATTGGCGCCGTCAGTGGGGATCTTCCGTAATCTCTTGTCAACATACTCTCTTTTTCCAATCTCATGCAATCATGGCGGGAGAATGGAACGAGGAGAACTGGTTTGACTTGGCAGACACGCAGACGCCGACATGGATGCCGGTTTCGACTATGAACCGAGTGATGCATCCACGATGGTGATGTTGCCTTCGAGATTATTCTCCAGAAACCATCCCATTAATAGAGTTGAGGAGGATCCTTATCCCCACAACAATACGCCCAACAGAGGAGCCATTTCCCTCAAAGGACAAGGGTCAATCCGACCAGACCACCCCCGGGAGGACTCACAACGCGACGAGAGTTTTTTCTCCAAGTGTTCAAGTCCCCTTAAGACGGTCCGACTTGGTAAGTCAAGTTCTGGGAGCCACCATTCCAGGACTCCACCAGCATCTAGTGATTCTCTCTCTCAGGGTAACTCCAGAGAGGTGGGATCAAGCATGCTTTTCTGCAAATTCGACCGTCTCCCGCAGATCTCATTTGCGAACGGAGACGATTATAACCGGAGTTCCCCTACCTGGAGGGGATTACTCCAAGTCGCCAGATGGTGTCCCTCGAGCACTCCTCAAGCGGGGAGGCCTCGAGCGCAAGTGAGAATCATCAACGGGAGGTCTTCGTCCTTCCCCCAAATCAGGGTCAACCTCATAGAGGCCGAGATAAGGACACTCCCGAAGATCACACACCGCGCCTCGTGGTAATGGCAAGGGCACCACCGCTGGCGAGAGGACCAACACTGATGAACGCGAGGAAATCCTCGACATTCTCGCACTCCACTAAGAAGGCCTCAAAACCCGATGAGGAGGATTTTGATGTCGTCGAAGAAAGAAAATTGCGCCCGTAAGAACTTGCCCGGCGCATTCAACATCGATCGGAGGAGGTACAAGAACTCCGAACATCAACGACTTGCTCGAGAATCCCACCAAGAGCTTGCTCGAACGCCAGTGCGATCTCTTTGTCAAGAGATTACGCAAAGACTTCGAACTGTGATGACAAGATGGAGGTACCTCATCGACAACACTCGTGTAGTCGTAGTAATACGACTTCCTCGGCTACAAATCAATCGAATATTTCTCACGAGGAATCGACATGACCACAAGTCGAATCGATTCCTATTCGAGAAATACCTTCGATCACCAAGATCAAGAAGCCCTCAAGAGGTGATCATTCACCACTTCGACAAAGAAATTCTAACGAGTGGAATACGAGAGTATTCTCCTCGTAGGCGAGGCCTACTACGAGCAGTCACTGTTCACGGTATCGTCAGATACGATCACTGGTGACATTAACCCTTCTTTTCTACAAAGAAGGCGTCAAGAAGTGATTACGGATCGGGCATTTTCGCCGACCTTCGAGCGCATTCACGCCACCTCATTTTCGACCAAAGGAACATGGAGAAATTTGATGGATCTCAAAATCCCATCGAATTTCTTCAGATCTATCTACAAATTGTCCGAGCAAAGCAGGAGGAGGAGAGCATGTAATGGCGAATTACCTTCCGATCGTGCTCGAAGGATCCGCCGATCGTGGTTATTAAACCAACCACTCGAGTCGATCTACTCTTGGCAACACCTCTGATCTTCTACAGCGAATTTCCAAGGCACATACAACCGCCTCGAAAAGAAGACGACTTGCACGGATAAAATGTAACAACAACGAAACTTTGCGTCAATTCATCAAACGCTTTAGTCGTTCGTAACTCAATTCCGGAAATTTCTGATTCCTCTGTGATCAGGGCTTTTAAGCAAGGAGTCTATGATAGATGGTTGTACCGCTTCGGGAACCGCTTCATCGGACAAGTCTATGAGAGACGGTTGCAATTCTCCAGGTGAAGTTGGTAAGGATAAAAAAGCAAAAAAGTCCAAGAAGAAAATAAAAAATCAAAAACCACAAGCCAGTGGTTCCAAGGAGGTTCTAGCCGTGAAAGATGGAGAGCCCCAAACCACCAAGTCGTACCCTGATCAAGGCAAAGGTAAGCGCCCTGATCGTAGGAACGACAAACCAAGGTGGTGCCCTTTTCACAAAAAGGAAGGACATGACCTCCGCAACTGCCGAGTTTTCCAAAGAAAGCTCGAGGACTACTACAACGGCAAATCACCACTCCCTACTCTCGAAAGGTGTAGGACATACGAGTGGCCAAAAGTCGCTTGATGATGAGGAGATGCTGTTCCAAGATCCGCAACATACCGTTGAGCACATCTACGGAGGATCATCGGCATACGACTCCAAACGACAACTTAAAGCTGCCGGACGAGAGGTAAATTCTCTACATACTCCTCTCGTCAATAAATTACCGAAGTGGTCGGAAGTTACCATCTCTTTTGAGAAAGATGACTGTCCGATCACTACGAGTCGATCAGTCGATATCCGATTGTGGTCGAACCCACCATCAACAAGCTGTCGTCGGTCAATCGAGTGTTGGTTGATGGTGGCGATTCTTAAACATATTATTTACTAATGCCCCGGACGAGATGCAAGTACCGGGACAAAGGTAAGGCGAGACGATACTCCTTTCATGGAATTGTACCTGGGGTCTTGACCAAACCTATTGGCCAAGTTTCTCTTCCTTTAACATTTGGCTCACCAAGTAATTTGGAGATGAGAAAGTCTCCTTTGATGTGGTCGATTTCGACACTGATATAACGCCATACTCGGACGACCAACTTTGGCAAAATTCTTAATGGCTACTCATTACGGTATCAATGTCTTAAGATGCCAGTCCCAAAGGAGTGATCACCATTGATGTGACAAAAGATGGCGATAGCTGCGACCGTCGATCCCTCGAGATGGTTGGTCAAATACCAACTCGAGATGAAAGTCAGCCTTCGACTAGCAAGTCGAAGTCTAAAGCTGCACCAAAGCCGAACGACCAAGTCAAAGAGGTTCCTCTGGACGCAGAAGAACCCTCGAAGACTGTTCGCATCGGGGAGACTTCCACCCCAAATAGGAAGACGCCCTCATTACCTTCCTCCGAGCTAACGCAGATGTCTTTGCGTGGCAAGCATCCGACATGCCCGAGTCCCTGTGGAGGTGATCGAGCACGTGCTAGCTTTACTACCGATAAAGTACCTGTAAAACAAAAATTACGGAGATTTGCCCCTGATCGACGAGATGCTATTAAATCAGAGTTGGATAAGCTACTTAAAGCAGGCTTTATAAGAGAAGTCAACCACCCAGAGTGGTTGGCTAACCCTGTAATGGTCAAAAAGTCAAACGGCAAATGGCGATGTGCGTGGACTTTCTCGATCTTAATAAAGCTTGTCCAAAAGATGATTTCCCTTTACCTCGTGACGATCACCGTTGATTCAACTGCAGTTGTGAGATATTAAGTTTTTAGATGCATATTCGGATACCACGGATCAATATGTGTTTAAACGATGAAGAAAAGACCGCATTCATTACTCCATTTGGTACCTTTTGCTATGTCAAAATGCCATTTGGTCTAAAGAATGCGGTGCTTTTTTCAACGCTTAATGCAATCGACTTTTCATCTCAATTAGGCCGGAATTTGGAAGCCTATGTTGATGATCTAGTCGTAAAAAGCATTAAGAGACTTAATCATATCACCGATCTACAAGAAACATTCGACAACCTCTGAAAAATAAAAGCACCGCTTAAAACTCAATCCAGAGAAGTGTGTGTTTGGAATTTCTTCAGAAAATTGCTTGGATTCCTAGTATCCGAGCGAGGAATCAAGCAAAATCTGAAAAATAAAAGCCATCCTCGGATGCCCTCCTCATGCCCTCCAAACACAAAAAGGAAGTCCAAAACTCAAAATGGTCGGTCGAACTTGGGGTGCATGGCGGCTTTAAGTCGTTTCATCGCACGACTAGGAGAAAAGGACTACCTTTCTTTAAACTTCTCGAGGAGACATGAAGGTTTTGAGTGGTCGAACATTTTTAGGTTTCGAGGTACAATTTATCCCTCGAAAGGATAATTTCCTCATGAGACCAACTTGCTCGGATGGCTTCTTCCGATCCACGGTACCAAAGGAGTTTTCTTGGAGCAACTCCAAAAGCGTCTCACAGTCGAAGAATCGAAACACCTCCTCTTGAGATGGCCTCATTAGATTACGAGGATACGGATGACTCCCATCTACGAGTATCTTTACAAGGGTTCCGTGCGAAGATGATCTTGAAGCGGTCGATTATCGAAAAGCCAAAATGTATACTTTGGTTGAAGGAGTCCTCTATAAGCGAGGAACCCAAGGAATACTCATGCGATGCATTCCATAAGCGAAGGAATAACACTCCTTCACGATATACGCAAGTGGCATCGTGGGACGCATGCCTCCTCTGAACATTGGTTGGTAAAGCCTTTCGACAAGGTTTTCTTGGCCTACAACCTGTGCGATGCTATGGAGGTGGTTAAAAAGTGTGTCGATGCCAATTCCATGGTGAGCGAGATACACCAACCGCTCAAGCATTACAAACAATACCTCTTTCTTGGCCTTTTGCGCACAGGGCTTGATATCCTAGGACCGTTTCCCAAAGCTCGGGAGGTTTGAATTCCTTTTGTGGCTATTGACACGTTCACAAAATGGATCGAGTCGAACACATAGCTGGGATAACAGCGGGCGACAAAAGGTTCATGATGAGAAGCGTAATTAGTCGATTTGGAGTTAAGTCGGATAATTACGGACAATAATAAACAATTCGCAAGTGCAAAATTTGAGAATTTTGCGGCGAGTTAGTACCAAGCTATGCTATCTTACATTGCACATCCCCAAAGCAATGGGGTGGTCGAGCGTGCAAGCGGCCAAATAATGCGAGGAATTAAAACTCGAGTCTTGACCCGACTTGTTAGCTCGGGGCTTGGGTACAAGAATTACCTTCCATATTATGGGCGGTTAAATGCGACCACGATCGGCAACGAGGAGAAACACCATTTTCTAGTTTTGGAGCGAAGCCATGCTTCCTCGGAGCTAAAATGCGGTCGAAACACGAGTTGAAACCTTCAACAACTCGGACTAGGAACAACTTGGCGGATGACATTAACCTACTCGAAGAGAGGAGAAACCTAGCCTTAATCCGTTCGGCAGTCTACCAACAAGCCCTGCGCAGATACTATAATCGTAAGGTCCAACCTCGCAGCCTTGCTGTAGGTGATTTGGTATTGAGGCTCTGCCAATCCAAGTCTAATCGGAATAAACTTTCCCCTAAATGGGAAGGTCCTTACACAGTGGTCGAAGTAACTCGGCCAGGGTCGGTACGACTAGCAATGGAAGATGGACAGGTTCTCTCAAACTCTTGGAACATCGACCCGATTCATAAATTCTATGTGTGACCGGTTTCTCGAGCAATAAAAGTCGAGTTCTTTCTACCTCTTTTGCCTTAATTTTTGAGTAGTGCTTTTTAATCTTTCGACTATGATATGAAAACACGCGATTTTCTTTACTGCTTGGCGAAAGCGAGAAACGTCATCTGGTCGAAACTTCTCCTCTCTGCATGTGGCTCTGCCCACTAGAAGGAATTTCCTAGCATCGACTCGTTACTCACTTTTTCTGTCAATACAAAGAGCTCGGGTTTTATCTAGTCATAATGTTATCAAAGCCAACTCTCTCAATCTTAGTCTATTTTTTCCAGTAAATTCAAAAAAATATTCTAAGTAGAGTGCACTTTCTTACATTTGTTCGACCACATTTGGTGTACTCGATTTGTTTTAAGCTGGTGAAGGAAGAGACACACCTAGTGAAGTCTTTCTCTCTGCATGTGGTCCTGCCCACTAGAAGGAAACTTCCTAGTGTCGCTCAGTCTCCTACTTTTGCTACTGGAAAAGACTTATCGAAGTCCACCAAAAAAGGACGAACGAATGACTAAAGTACTCTTAGACGTTTGTTTAACTCAAGTTGCTGTTCTTGGTTTGATTAAACTAGTCGGAGATGGGAACATCACCTAGTCGAAGTCTTTCCTCTGCGTGGTCACGCCCACTAGAAGGAACTTCCTAGTGTCAAGTCGTTTCTACTCTTTTAGACCGATTGCTTAACAACCACAACAAAAGCTATAAGTTAAATAAACCTCTCTTTGTTTTGAAACCCCATTTTAAACACTATTTATTTAGATTGTCTAAACAATCTAAGCAAATAGTCGAGGGCTAGGATAAAGTTATTAATTTGACTTCAATTCTTAGTCTTTCGTTCGTTTATTATCTTTTGAGTTACTAACTACTCGACAAGATGATTTTGAAATGAAGCGGATCATATATTACTCATTAACAAAAATTATGCGCCTTACAAGGTAGTTACAAGATTACTACGAAGGGGAGAGCCTATTGCATTTCCTCATACCTTTTACCAATGTTGCATTTCCTCAATCAGACGACTTGCCTCGATTGGAGACGATCGAAATCGGCTTCAATTGGTTTAACATTAAGGCGGGGTCTTGAGCTTTAAGTTTCGCCAAGCGTAACTTCTGCGACTTATTGCTTCCCTTATTGATTCGACTTGATTAGTCTTGAGTGGTCACCATTTCTTGCAATTTTCGACTTGTTCCCCAATGGTACTTATGTGGCGACTATGGTATCTTCTCGGGAGTTTTCCCTCGGAATGTAGCTCACTAAGCACATTGTTCGGAGAGTGATGTTGCCTTGAAGACTAGTCTTCATCGACTCCATCTCTGTTGGGTACAAGTCGAAGCCTCGTGAAGCTTCTTGTTTCGACCACTTGTTACGAAAAGAATAATATCGGTCAAACAAAATATACTTCTAGAGGAAGATAACACAAAGATAATTATAGGTAAAAGCTTTTCTTACCTACTAATTGAGAATCAATTTCTTGACCTCTTCTCGATGGGAAGCAATAGTTTGACATGCTTTTGCCCCCATGCTTTGATGTCCTCTGCATTCATCTTAGCAATGCGGACGGACTCATTGCAAATTAAGGTCTTTGCTTGGATTTGACCTCAAGGCTTCTCAATTGGCGACAATTTACGAACAAGAAATTGTCATTAGAAAAGGAAAATACTCAAAAGGACAGCGGTAAGAGTTACTTACATTACTTGAGTTCTCGAGAACTTGAGTTCTTGATCCTTATTCTTGGTAATCTGGAAAACTCTGAATTACCAAAGCTTTATCTCAACTTGAGTCCTGAGCTTTAGCATCTCATTTTCTTTATCTAAAGAAGAAATGAGAGTTAAGTAAAGTTAAAACTCAAGCGATCTTAAGTTCGGCACTTCTTGTTTATTTTCTGCAATTTCTTAGATGCGAGACAGGTCTCTCGAAGTCTATCAGAGAGAACTAATACTTCATTCCTTAGCCTCCTCGACTCCTCTTTTTCATAGTCGGTGAGTCATTAAGGTCTTCGTATCCTTGTTTAACCTACAAAAGCGAGGAGCGAAGATAAACATCAATTTGAATGGTTGTGAGTACTTCTACAACCACCAACCTAGTCGTAAGTTTTTCTGCGACTAGGATATGGTTGTAAGTCTTTCTATGACCACTATCTAGTTGAAAGTAGTCGTAAGCTTTTTACGACTAATACTTAAATCATGAGTTTCTTCCATGACTTTTCTCGTGAAACATTTCACAGTATTTAAGTCAAAAACAACTATGAATGATAAGTGACTTACCACCTCTCTTGCCTCTGCTGTGAGTAATTCTTTCTCTTGTCTTAGCTCTAAAAGTTGTCGATGATACTCACCGAACAGCGACAATTTACTCGAGCTTTCTACAAGAAAGAAAAGCGTGAGAAGGAAGGAAGCCACATATATAAGTATTACGAAGATACTTACATTCATAGTCGTTCTAGCAAAAATCGAATATACAAGGTCAGGTCTCTGCAGCTTATCTATCCTCGCGACTTTATCCCACACACCTTCTCGAGGCTCGTTGTCAAAAGTATTCTCCGTATTGGGAATATCTTTGGGATGGGGACTCATCACGAATCTGTGCGGAAGACCCTCTGACGGAGGGGCCCAAAAGTCACCACGAAGTTGAAATTTTCTCCTTACGGTTACGTGATTTCTCTTTGGGTAGGGAAGAGCGCCTCCTCGATTTCCTTCCCAGGCGGTGCAGTGGTCACCACCTTGACGGAGGCTTCCTGACTACCTCTGTTGTTTCTCGACTTGATGGTCGTGGCGGCCACCTCAACGATGCTGTAGCTACCTCAAGAGTCGTGAATTCACGACTTGGCGGATGTGGGAGACACTCAGAGTCTCGACTTCATCGGCCACAGGCCAAGGGTGATGCTTGACCACCTCGTTGCTACCTCTCCAGCGGTGAAGGGATAGCAATGGACTTCTCGTGAAGCATTCCGAGAATTTGAAGAGTCGGACTAAAATAAAGAAAAGCAAATCAGTTGTGAAAAGAAAAAAGGTAAATGTCGTTCTTACACTTGATTACATTTCACATACCTCTGCACTCTGGTCTTAACGGGAATTTTGGAGCAATCCTCCCAGCGGAGGACCTCTTCTTCTCCACGACCACGTCGGTGAGGTTCAACAATTAGCTCGGCTCGACCACGTCACTGGTCGTAAAGTTTGAACAGGAACGAGCTCGGTTTCTGATCTTTGGATGGGCGAGATCGGTCTCGACCATTCGAGCGACCTGCGCCCTCGATTGCGAGTTGTCTTGATCTGACATCGTCCTTCATAAAGACACAAAATCCTTCGGTTCTCCTTTCAAGTTTCTTAATAAAACTAGGAGTGGCACCA
Source organism: Hsuehochloa calcarea (assembly GCA_036346395.1). Classification (NCBI taxonomy): domain Eukaryota; kingdom Viridiplantae; phylum Streptophyta; class Magnoliopsida; order Poales; family Poaceae; genus Hsuehochloa; species Hsuehochloa calcarea. The sequence continues at coordinate 26,801,103 of CM070606.1, forward strand.
AGCTGCGAAGATTAGTGTCATAATAGAAGGTACCTTAGCCTTGCGAGGTTTGCGCTTGAGAGGTTCAAGCTGCTTCAACCTCTTGACCCGGCGAGTGCGGCCTCGGCTTGAGATACAACTACATTTGCCGGTGTACATAGAGGGTTTGGTGAAAGACCGAACTCGAACTGCTCCCCCTTGTCGTGATTTTACAAGTCGGCGTCTCTTGAGGAGGCCAGAGTCTTTGTCTTCGACAACCCGGCGCCAATAGTCATCAAGGCGACTTCTTCGTCGTCTGGCGATTTTCCATGCCTACTTTACGTAAAGCAAAGCAGAAAAGAAGAATCACTAATTTGTCGTAAGTTTTCTCGACTAGTACCAAGTCGTAAGTTTTTCTCGACTTTTTCTTGATTGTAAGATATTCTCGATCACCATTAGTCGTAAGTATCTTCTCGACTATAAAGTCCTAAAGAGATAATCAGATTTACGATTACCTTTAGGCGCTCTATCCTTTCATCTGCGGACAAAACCGCAATGACTTGAGCAGCCCCTCGGTTGGCGGGGACTTCTCACGATAGTCGACTCAGAGTCAACCTCGGCTGTGAAGATGTGTAATAAGCAGATAAAAATATTAGACAAGGTTGAGAAAGACCAAGCGGAGAGTTAAGTCGACAATTGCTTACCCTCCTCGTAGTCTCTGGTGGGGTCTCCTCTCCCGAGTACCTCCACATAGGAGATGCTCGTTTCTTTAGAGGACTAATTGGCGTGTGATGAAATCTTTCACCACATGCCATCCGTCAACCCTTCTTCCTTCAAGTCCTTAATGGCTTGAATATAAGAGCTAATCAGGTTGATATCTTGAGGTTGAGTCCATGAAGATTTCTTTTCATGACCTTCCCCACGAAAGAAAGGTGTCTTGAGGTGACCTTCGGTAGAACCACCTCTTCCTCGGCTCGACCCGCGAGGCGGGTGAAACTCTGAATGTACTCCTTGACTTGAGTCGTGGAGCTTGAGCCGCGACTTCCGCGATTCGGTTTGTCGAGCCATCCCATAATAATATTGGAGCATTCGAGATCATGGAATCCCAGTGCGCCTCGCCTGAGATACGAACACACTCAACATGGTAATGGAATTGGGACCTAAGTTCACGGTTCCACCCCAAAGTGTTCGAGTACTCTTTGTAAGAAAGGGTAGGCGAGCAATCGAAGGCCGCACTCTGTCGCTTGGAAGGCGAGGATTTGCCCATTTTACCCGATGGCGATCTTGCCCAATAGCGGAATCCACTTCACGAGCCTTCTCTGGAATCTTCCGGCATCGACCAAGATCTTGATCTTAGCGCATCCATCTCGATTCCTCCCATTCGAAACTCTCTTGGCCATTTCGCCGAAGCAAGAAGTTTTTGATTGGGTTGGCGTGAGAAAGATGAAACCTAGTCGAAGGCGGAGAAAGCAAACTCGAAGAACGGCGGAGTGATTTGGGGAAGAGTAAAAATCCAAGTCTACCTCTGGTAAGTTTTTATAACCGCATACGATCTCGTAGCCGGAAGCCGTCCGACTATAGGTCTATGATAGATGGTTGTGCAGCCGGAACGCTTCATCGGACAAGTCTATGAGAGGCGGTTGCAATTCTCGGATGGTCAGTTCGAGAAAAAGTAGGTGCGTATTGTCACCTCAAGCAAAATTACATTCTTGACCAAGTCTTTCTAGTCGAAGGAAGTATCAATCGGAAGAGCTTTTCTCGATTCCCTACCACGACCATCAGACGGTCATAGGGGTTTTATGACTTTTAATAGTCGTAAGCAACCTTCTGATAAAGCAAATTCTGGTCAAAGCAACACTCAAATGTCGAAGAGTTTTTCCTTCGACTATCGTTCTCTGACATTCTCATGGTCGTAAGTCCATTTCTGAAACCTTTATCAAGTAAGTTACTTTCACTTGAAGTGGGGCTAGATGGCGAGGATCTAATAATCCTCATTTTATCTTTTATCTATAATTCTTATTATGGGTAAATATGATGTCACAGATCCCAGAGTACCCCTTATCTAAAGGAGAAGTCAATGAGTGGTTGTAAGTCTTGCTACGACTATATCATGGTCGTAAGTCCTTCTACGACCACTACATAGTCGTAAGTCCTTCTCGACTACTACCTGAGTCGTAAGTCCTTCTCATTGCTACACAGTCGTAAGTTCTTCTCGACCGGGTAAACTCGACCACCTTATAATCAAACCTACGGTGAGTGGGTCCAATTGATTAAGGAATCGAGGCAGTGCACGCACTATTATTCCGCTTATTAATGGTGCGTAATTACCATTATCTACGGAAGATAATTGCGGGCGGCGTGAAGAAGCGGCGCGGTAATTCTGCCATCATGCGCGTTCTTGAATTAATCGGTAGCATTTCGCGAGAACAAAGCGGCTACTTCTTCACGACTATATAAGGGCATCGATCGGAGAGATAAAAAAAGAAAGGCAGGCAGTCAAGTAGGAACACAAGCGCTATTCTGTAATAGTCTTAGTCTTTTACTTGATCATCAAGAATACCATACACACAGGATTAGGGTTATTATTCTCTCGGAGAAGGCTGAACACAGTCTAAACATCCGTGTCAATCCACTCTGCGTGATCTTATCTCTAGGAGACCCCGAATCAAACAATCTTTCGTAAGATCGGTTCTAATACCGCGAGTTGGCCGTCCGTGGGGATCTTAGGTAATCTCTTGTCAACATACTCTCTTTTTCCAATCTCATGCAATCATGGCGGGAGAATGGAGCGAGGAGAAGCTGGTTTGACTTGGCGGTCTGTGAGCGTCGACATGGATCTCGGTTTCGACTATGAGCCAAGTGATGCATCGGCGATGGTGATGTTGCCTTGGAGATTATTCTCGAGAAACCATCCCATTAATAGAGTTGAGGAGGATCCTTATCCCCACAACAATCGTCCAACGGAGGGCCATTTCCCTCAAAGGACAAGGGTCAATCCGACCGGGACCACCCCGGGAGGACTCACAGCGACGAGAGTTTTTCTCCAAGTGTTCAAGTCCCTTAAGGCGGTCAGGCTTGGTAAGTCAAGTTCAGGAGCCACCATTCCGGGACTCCACGGCATCTAGTGATTCTCTCTCGGGGTAACTCCGGAGAGGTGGGATCAAGCATGCTTTTCACTGCAAATTCGGCCGTCTCCCCGAGATCTCATTTGCGACGAGGCGATTATAACCGAGTTCCCCTACGGAGGGATTACTCCAAATCGCCAGATGGTGTCCCTCGAGCACTCCTCAAGCGGGAGGCCTCGGCGCAAGTGAAATCATCAGGGGAGGTCTTAGTCCTTCCCCAAATCGAGGTCAACCTCATAGAGGCGAGATAAGGACACTCCCGAAGATCACACTGCGCCCCTCGTGGTAATGGCAAGGGCACCACCGTTGGCGAGAGGACCAACACTACGATGAGCGAGAAATCCTCGACATTCGCACTCCACTGAAGGCCTCAAAAACGATGAGGAGGATTTTGATGTCGTCGGAAGAAAGAAAATTGCGATCGAGAAGAACTTGCACAGGCGCATTCAACATCGATCGGAGGAGGTACAAGAACTCCGAACATCAGCGACTTGCTCGAGAATCGATCAAGAGCTTGCTCGAGCGCGAGTGCGATCTCTTTCTTTGAAGAGATTACGCAAAGACTTATTGTGATGACAAGGCGGAGGTACCTCATCGACAACACTCGGTGAGTCGTAGTGTCGACTTCTCGGCTACGATCAATCGAATATTTCTCTACGTAGGAATCGACATGACCACAAGTCGAATCGATTCCTATTCGGAGAAATACCTTTCGATCGGTGAAGATCAAGAAGCCCCTCGAAGGGTGATCATTCACCACCGACAAAGAAATTCTAGCAGTGGAATCGAGAGTATTCTCCTCGTAGGCGAGGCCTACTACGAGCAGTCATTTGTTCACGGGTATCGTCGTATCGATCACTGGTGACATTAACCCTTCTTTTCTACAAAGAAGGCGTCAGAGAAGTGATTCAGGATGCAGGGCAGGGCATTTCTTTGACCTTGGCGGTTCATTTGGCCACCTCATTTCGACCGGTGAACATGGAAATTTGATGGATCTCAAAATCCCATCAATTTCTTGAGATCTATCTAACATTGTCCGGCGGCGGGAGGAGGAGAGCATGTAATGGCGAATTACCTTCAGCGTGCTCGAAGGATCCGGCTCGATCGTGGTTATTAAACCAACCACTCGAGTCGATCTACTCTTAGCAACACCTCTGTGATCTTCTGATGAATTTCAAGGCACATACAACCATACGGAAAGAAGGCGACTTGCCGGATAAAGCGAACAACAACGAAACTTTGCGTCAATTCATCAAGCGCTTTAGTCGGGTTCGTAACTCAATTCGGAAATTTACGATTCCTCTGTGATCGGGGCTTTTAAGCAAGGAGTCTATGATAGATGGTTATCTGCTAGCGGGAACGCTTCATCGGACAAGTCTATGAGAGCGGTTGCAATTCTCGGATAGTCCGTTCGAGAAAAAAGTAGGTGCGTATTGTCACCTCCAAGCAAAATTACATTCTTAACCAAGTCTTTCTAGTGAAGAAGTATCAATCGGAAGAGCTTTTTCTCGATTCCCCTACCACGACCATCGAGGCGGTCATAGGGTTTTATGACTTTTTAATAGTCGTAAGCAACCTTCTGATAAAGCAAATTCTGGTCAAAGCAACACTCAAATGTCGAAGAGTTTTCCTTCGACTATCGTTCTCTGACATTCTCATGGTCGTAAGTCCATTCTGAAACCTTTATCAAGTAAGTTACTTTCACTTGAAAATTTGGGGGCTAGATGGCGAGGATCTAATAATCCTCATTTTTATCTTTTATCTATAATTCTTATTATGGGTAAATATGATGTCACCACAGTCCCAGTATTATCTAAAGGAGAAGTCAATGAGTGGTTGTAAGTCTTGCTCACGACTATATCATGGTTAGTAAGTCCTTCTCGACCACTACATATCCTTCTCGATCGTGAAGTGGTCGTAGTAGGGGATCGGAGAAAAAACCCTTCCGATCGATACTTCCTTCGACCAGAAAGACTTGGTCAAGAAAGTAATTTCACTTGGGGATGACAATACGCACCTAGTTTTCTCGAGCGGACCATCCTGGGAATTGCAAACGACTCTCTGCACTGTCCAGATGAGGCGGTTCCGGCGGTGCAACCAACTCCCATAGACCTATAGGCGAGGCGGTTTAGAAGCGGTGGCAATCGTGGTTATAAAAACTCACCAGAGTTAGACTTGCATTTTACCTTTTCCTCAAATCGCTCAATTTGTTCTTGAGCTCTTGCTTTCTCCGTCTTCGACTAGGTTTCATCTTCTCCGCCGCCAACCCAATCAAAAACTTCTTGTTTCTGAGCGAAATGGCCAAGAGAGTTTCCGAATGGGAAGAATCGGAGATGGATGCGGCCAAGATCAAAATCTTGGTCGACGCCGGGAAGATTCCAGAGAAGGCTCTGGTGAAGTGGATTCCGCTATTAGGCAAAGACTAGCCGTCGGGGAAAATAGGCAAATCCGTCTTCCAAGCGTATTGTGAGCGCGGCCTCCGATTGCTGCTCACCCCCTTTCTTCTGATGGTACTCGAGCACTTTGGGGTGGAATTGGTGAACTTAGGTCCTAATTCCATTACCATGTTGAGTGTCTTCGTGTACCTGTGCGAGGCGTGCACAGGGATTAGGTGGACCTCGAGCTATTCCAATATTATTATGGGATGGCTCGACAAACCGAATCGCGGAAGTCATGGCTCAAGCTCCACGACTCAAGTCGAAGGAGTATATTCAGAGTTTTACGGTCTTCATGGCGGGGTGGAGGAAGAGGTGGTTTTTTCGAAAGTCACCTCTGAAGGCGACCTCTCTTTATGGGAGGGTCACGAGAAGAAATCTTCATGGGATTCGACTCCTGAAGATATCAGCCGGATTGCCCCTATATTCAAGCCATCAAGGACTTGAAAGAAGAGGGTCGACGGATGGCATGTGGTAAAAGATTTTATCACACGCCGTATTAGTCCCTTGAAGAAACGAGCATCTCCTATGTGGAGATACTCGGGGAGAGGAGACCCAACCAGAGATTACGACGAGGGTAAGTAACTGTCGACTTAGCTTTCGGTTTGATCTTCCTCAACATTGTCTAAAATTCTTATCTGTTTACACAGATCTTTCACAGGCCGAGGTTGACTCTAGAGTCAGACTCATCTGTGAGAAATCTCCGCCACTCCGAGTGGCGGTTCCTCAAATCATTGCGGCTTTGTCCGCAGATGAAAAGATAGAGCGCCTAAAGGTAATCAAAAATTTGATTCTTTCTTTAGGACTTTATAGTCGTAGAAGATACTTACGACTAATGGTGATCGTAGAAAGTCTTGCGATCAAGAAAGTGTCGTAGAAAAACTTACGACTTGGCACCGGTCGTAGAAAAACTTACGACTGGTTAGTGACTCTTCTTTTTCTGTTTTGCGTTACAGAAAGTAGGCATGGAAAATCGTCAGGACGACGAGGAAGTCGTACTGATGACTATTGGCGCAGGGTTGTCGAAAGACAGAGGCTCGACTCCTCCATCTAAGAGACGTCGACTTGTAAGATCCGCCGACAAGAGAGGAGCAAGTTCGAGCTCTGGTCTTTCGACCAGACCCTCTACACAGCCTGCGGCAGCCATAGCCGAAATCGAAGCCGAGGCTGCAACTATCGAGGCCGAGGAGGTTGAAGCTGCTGAATCTCTTAAGCGCAAACCTCGCAGGGCCAAGGTACCCTTCTATTATGACAAGGAATCTTTCGCAGTTGCTGCCACTCCTAGTTTTGTTAAGCAACTGGAAAAGGAGATCTGGAAAGATTTTATGTCTTTTATGAAGGACGATGCTGCTCCAGCACAACCTGCAGTCGAGGGTAGTGCTGCTCTTGGAATGGTCGAGACTGATCTCGGCCATCCAAAGAACCAGGAGACCAGAGCCCTGGTTCCTGTTCAAACTCTACGACCAGACGTGATCGTAGCTGGGCCAATTGTTGAACTTCGACCAGACGTGGTCGTGGAGAAGAAGAGGTCCTCCGTTGGGAGGATTGCTCCTAAATTCCTGGTTAAGACCAGGGTGCATAGGTATGTGAAATGTACTAAAGTGTAAGAACAACATTTACCTTTTTCCTTTTCACAACCTGATTTGCTTCTCTTTATTTTAGTCCGACTCCTTCAGCCCCCGGGGATGCTTCCGTTGAGAAGCCAATTATTACTTCTTCAGTTGCTGAAGAGGTAACAATGGAAGTGGTTGAAGGAGCTTCCTTGACCCAGGTGGCTCCCGAAGTGGTTTCTCCAACTGCTGTGGTCGTAGCTACAACTACTGAAGTCATAGCTACGACTACTGAGAAGGCAGCTGCGACTACTAAAGTCGTAGAGACCACAGAGGCATCTGCAAGAGCCCCCGGTCAAGGTGATGATGACTCTGCACACCGTACCGGAAAGGAAGTCGTGGCAGACATTCCTTCCGGTGTCCAAAGAGAAAGTGCAGCCACAGAATCAGAGGATGAAGAACCTTTCAATGTACGTCTTTGATTTCTTTGGACTCGCTTCGTCATAGGGTCTGCGCCATGGATCTCGTGACCGAGTCCTCCATCCCAAGGATATTCCAAATAGAGGAAATACCTTCGACAATGAGCGCCTTGAGGAGGTGTGGTGGGATAAAGTCGCGAGGATAGACAAGCTGCAGAACCCGGAGTTTGTGTATTCGACCTTTGCTAGGTCGACTATGAATGTAAGTATTTTTAGAATACTTATATATGTTGCTTTCCTTTTCTTCTCACTGTCTTCTTTTTGCAAAAAGCTCTGGAGCAAATTGCCGTTGTCGGTGAGTATCATCGACAACTTTTAGAGCTGCGACAAGAGAAAGATGAACTCTGCATACAGGCAGAGAGATGGTAAGTTACCGTTATTCATAGTCGTTTTCGATTTGACTACTCGTATAGTGTTTTACGAGAATAGTCATGGAAAAAACTCATGACAAAGTACTAGTCGTAAAGAGCTTACGACTACTTACGACCAGGTGGTGGTCATAGAAAGACTTACGACCATGACATAGTCGTAGAAAAACTTACGACTAGGTCGGTGGTTGTAGAAGGACTTGCAACCAATCGGCTGATGTTTATCTCCATTTTTGTCCTCTCAGAGGCTAAAAGCGACACAAAGACCTTAGCTGACTCACTCGATTATGAAAAAGAGGAGTCGAGAAAGCTAAGGGAGGAAGTAATAGTCCTCTCGGATAGACTTCGAGAAGCCATCTCTGCATCTAGAAGATTGCAGGAAAAAATAAACAGTAAGTGCTGAACTTAAGACTGCTTTTATCTTTAACCTTTACCCAACTCTCATTTCTTTTCGGTAAAAGAAGATGAGATGCGGAAGCTCCGGACCGAGGTTGAAGAAAAAGCTTTGGTCATTCAGGAGTTTTCTCGCATTACCAAGAACAAGGATCAGGAACTCGAGGGTCTGAGAACTCGAGTAACAGGTAAGCAATTCTTTACCTGTTGTCCTTTTCGAGTATTTTTCCTTTTCTAATGCTAATTTCTTGTTGTAAATTCTCGCGAATTGAGAAGCCTCGAGGCTGAAATCTAAGAGAAGACTCTGATCTACAATGAGTCCGTCCGCATTGCTAAGATGAATGCAGAGGACATCAGATCATGGGAGAAAAAGCACGCTGAAACCATTGCTTCCCATGAAGAAGAGGTCAAGAAATTGGATTCTCAACTAGTAGGTAAGAAATGCTTTTACCTACAATTATCTTTGTGTTATCTTCCTCTAGAAGTTTATTTTTGTTTGACCGGTTTTATTCTTTTCAGAACAAGTGGTCGAAAACAAGAAACTTCGCGAGGCTTCGACTCGTACCCAACAGGAGATGGAGTCGATGAAGACTAGTCTTCAAGGCAACATCACACTCCTGAACAATGTACTTGGTGAGCTACATTCTGAGGGAAAAACTCATCGAGAAGATATGAGTCGCTCACATAAGTACCATTGGGGAACAAGTCGGGAACTTGCAAGAAATGGTGACCACTCTGAAGGCTAATCAAGCCGAATCAATAAGGGAGGCAGTCGAAGCTGCAGTAAGTTATGCTTTGCGAAACTTAAAGCTCAAGACCCCCGCCTTAATGTGCAACCAATCGAAGCCGACTTCGACTGTCCTGAATCAGAGGCAAGTCGTCTGATTGAGGAAATGCAGTCAGTTGGCAAAAAGGTGGCGGAGGAAATGCAGCTAGGCACTCCCCCTTTAGAGTAATCTTGTAACTACTTTGTAAGGTAGACAGTTTCTGTTGACGAGTAATATATGATCCATCTTGTTTCCTGCAAATCATCTTGTCAAGTAGTTAGTAACTCAAAAGATGATAAACGAATGAATTTCCTGCAAATCTTCTTGTTGAGTAGTTAGTAACTCAAAAGATGATAAACGAATGAAAAACTAAGAATTGAAGTCAAATTAATAACTTTATCCTAGCCCCCGACTATTTGCTTAGCTTGTTTAGACAATCTAAGTAAATAGTGTTTGAAATGGGGTTTCTGAAAACAGAGAGAGGTTTGTTTAACTTATAGTTTTTGTTATGGTTGTCAAGCACTGGTCGAAAGAGTAGAAACGGCTCGACACTAGGAAGTTCCTTCTAGTGGGCAGGACCACGTGCAGAGAGGAAAGGCTTCGACTAGGTGATGTTACCGCCTCCGACTAGTTTAATCGAACCAAGAACAGCAACTTGAGTTAAGCAAACGTCTTAGAGGACTTTAATAATTCGTTCGCCCTTTTTTGGTGGACTCGATAAGTTTTTTCCAGTAGCAAAAGTGGGAGACTGAGCAACGCTAGGAAGTTCCTTCTAGTGGGCAGGACCACGTGCAGAGAGGAAAGACTTCGACTAGGTGTATCTCTTCCTTCGACCAGTTAAAACGAAACAAGTACACCAAAGGTGGTCGAATAAATATAAGAAAGTGCACTCTACTTAGAATATTTTTCGAAATTACTGAAAAAATAAACTAAGATGGGAAGAGTTGGCTTTGAGAACATTTTGACTAGATAGAACCTAAGCTCTCTGTATTGGCAACAAAAGTGAGTAACGAGTCGATGCTAGGAAGTTCCTTCTAGTGAGCGGGACCACATGCAGAGAGGAGAGACTTTGACTAGATGATGTTACTTGCCTTTCGACCAGTGTAAAGAAAACTGGGCATTTTTGGATCTTAATCGAAAGATTATAAAAGCACTACTCAAAAATAAGACAAAAGATGTAGAAGGAACCTGGACTTTTATTGCCTGAGAGGTTGGTCACACATAGAATTTGCGTAACTGGTCGATGTTCCAAGAATTTGAGAGAACCTGTCCGTCTTCCATCGCTAGTCGTCAGGCGACACGCCGAGTGACTTCGACCACTGTGTAACGACCTTCCCACTTGGGAGAAAGTTTATTCCGATTAGACTTGGATTGGCAGAGCCTCAATACCAAGTCACCTACAGCAAGGCTGCGAGGCTGGACCTTACGATCGTAGTATCTGCGTAGGGCTTGTTGGTAGACTGCTGAACGGATTAAGGCCATGTTTCTCCTTTCTTGAGTAGGTTAATGTCATCCGCCGAAGTTGTTCTGGTCGGAGTTGTTGAAGGTTTCAACTCGTGTCGACCGTAATTTTAGCTCCGGAGGAAGCATGGCTTCGGCTCCGAACACTAGAAAGAATGGTGTTTCTCTGCCGCCGACTAGTGGTCGTCTGAACCGCCCATAATCTGTAAGGTAATTCTTGTACCCAAGCCCCCGAGCGCTTAACAAGCTGGTCGAAGACTCGGGTTTTAATTCCTCACATTATTTGGCCGTTTGAACGTTCGACCGCCCCGTTGCTTTGGGGATGTGCAATAGAAGCATAGCATAACTTGGTACCCAACTCGTCGCAAAATTCCTGAAATTTTGCACTTGCGAATTGTTTACCATTGTCTGTAATTATCCGACTCGGAACTCCAAATCGACTAATTACGCATCTCATCATGAACCTTTTCTTTGCTTCGTTGTTATCGATTCTGTGTTCGGCCGATCCACTTTGTGAACGTGTCAATGGCCACAAAAAGAAATTCGAAACCTCCTGGTGCTTTGGGAAACGGTCCTAGGATATCAAGACCCCAAGTCGCAAAAGGCCAAGAAAGAGGTATTGTCTGTAATGCTTGAGTGGTGGTGTATCATCTACCATGGCGGCATTGGACACACTTTTAACCACCTCTTTGGCATCGTCTGAGTGTAGGCCAAGAGAAACCTTGTCGAAAGGCTTTACCGACCAATGTTCGTAGGAAGCATCGCCCCACATATGCCCTTGTGTATATCATGAAGGAGTGTTATTCCTTCGCTTTTGGAATGCATCGCATGAGTATCCCTTGGGTTCCTCATTTGTAGAGGACTCCTTCGACCAAAGTATACATTTTGGCTTTTGGGATAAACGACTGCCTCAAGATCATCTTCGGGTACGGAACCCTTGTGAAGATACTCGTAGATGGGAGTCATCCAGGTATCCTCGTAGTCTAGTGAGGCCATCTCAATAGGAGGTGTCTCTGGTTCTTCGACCAGAGACGGCTTTTGGAGTTGCTCGAAGAAAACTCCTTTTGGCATGTAGATCGGGAAGAAGCCATCCGAGCAAGTTGGTCATGAGGAAATTATCCTTTCGAGGGATGAATTGTACCTCGAGACCTAAAAAATGCTTTTCTAGCTTACGTACCTCCGATAAGTACCGAGACATTGTCGAGCTAGAGCACTGGTACTCTTTCCCAACTTGATTCACGACTAGCTGAGAATCTCCTCTCACAAGTAGTCGACGAATCGAGAGTGCTTTCGCAGCTCGTATGCCAGCTAGCAAACCTTCGTACTCTGCCACATTGTTAGTGGCCTGAAAGTTTAATTGTATGGCATACTTTAAGGTTTCTCGGTAGAAGATACCAGACCACCCTGACCCCGAGCCACTTAAAGTAAGTGACCGTCAAAGTACATAAATCCATCGGTCATGGGAATCGTCTTCGGGATCTGAGCGAGTTCAGATTTGTCCATTCGGCGACAAAGTCTGCCAAGATCTGGGATTTTATGGCCGTTCGAGACACGAAATGGAGGTCGAACTCCCCAAGTTCGACTGACCATTTTGCCATGCGTCCCGCTGTTTCCTTATTATGGAGGATTGCTCCCAAAAGAAACTCGGGCAAGACGGCTATTTTGTGCGCTGAAAATAATGCCGCAGATTTCTCGAAGACATGAGGAGGGCATATAGAAGTTTTGGACTCGAGGTAACGCTCCTTAGGCCCGTAAAACTTGGCCGACGTAGTAAACCGGTCGTTATGCGTTTTCACGTTCTACGACCAAGATCGCGCTTTCTTTGCGTGGCGTGGCGACTAGGTAAATTAAGAGCGTCTCTTCCGGCTTTGGAGAAACGAGCAGGAGCACTCGAAGGTACCTCTTGACATCCTCAAAGCGCGTTTGCCTCGTTCGACCACTCAAAACCTTCATGTCTCCCGAGAAGTTTAAAGAAAGGTAGTCCTTTTCTCCTAGTCGTGCGATGAAACGACTTAAAGCCGCCATGCACCCAAAGTGAGTTTCGGACTTCCTTTTTGTGGCCTGAGGGCGATCCGAGGATGGCCTTTATTTTTCAGATTTGCTTGATTCCTCGCTCGGATACTAGGAATCCAAGCAATTTTCCAAGAAATTCCAAACACACACTTCTCGGGATTAAGTTTTAAGCGGTGCTTTTCGAGATTGTCGAATGTTTCTTGTAAGTCGGTGATATGATTAAATTTCTTAACGCTTTTTACGACTAGATCATCAACATAGGCTTCCAGATTCCGGCCTAATTGAGATGAAAAAGTCGATTGCATTAAGCGTTGAGAAGAAGCACCGTCATTCTTTAGACCAAATGGCATTTTGACATAGCAAAAGGTACCAAATGGTGTAATGAATGCGGTCTTTTCTTCATCGTTCAGACACATATTCATCTGGTGATATCCAGAATATGCATCTAAAAAACTTAATATTTCACAACCTGCAGTAGAATCAACCAACTGATCGATACGAGGTAAAGGAAAATCATCTTTTGGACAAGCTTTATTAAGATCAAGAAAGTCTCACGCACATACGCCATTTGCCGTTTGACTTTTTGACCATTACAGGGTTAGCCAACCACTCTGGGTGGTTGACTTCTCTTATAAAGCCTGCTTTAAGTAGCTTATCCAATTCTGATTTAATAGCATCTCATCGATCGGCGCCAACTGTCGGTGTATTAGAACCGATCTTACGTAAAGATTATTTGATTCGGGGGGTCTCCTAGAGATGAAATCACGCAGAGTGGTTGACACGGGATGTTTAGACAGGTTTAGGCCTTCTCCGGGGAGAATAACAACCCTACTCCTGTGTGTGTATGGTATTGATTGTATTCTCGATGATCAAGCAGGAAACTAAGACTATTACAGAGAACAGTACTTGCCCCCCCTTTCACCCTCTGATTGATGTCTTTATATAGTCGTGAAGGAGTAGCCGTTTTGTCCTGCGGAAGAGGCGCCTAATTAAGCCAGTAATGGGCGCATGATGGCAATAATTACCGGCACATTGGCTTCTTCACGCCGTTTGGCAATTATCTTTCAGAGGTAATGGGGTATTTAAGCACTATTACTACGCAGAATAATAGTGCATGTGGACCGTTCGGATTTCTTAATCAATTGGACCCACTCGCTTGTAGGTTTGATTATAAGGTGGTCGTGGTTTACTTGGTCGTAGTATGACTTACGACTGGGTATAAGTCGTAGTAGAGCTTATGACTGTGCAATAGTCGTAGAAGGATTTACGACTGGGTAATGGTCGTAGAAGGACTTACGACTAGGTAGTGGTCGTAGAAGGACTTACGACTAGGTAGTGGTCGTAGAAGGACTTACGACCATGACATAGTCGTAGTAAGACTTACGACTATGGGGGTGATTGTAGAAGATCTTACAATCACTTGGTAGGTCTCCCCCTTATAAATATAAGGGGTACTTCTGGGGACTATGTGACATCATATTTACCCATAATAAGAATTATAAATAATAGATAAAATGAGGATTATTAGATCCTCGTCAGACCTCAAAGGGCACAAACAAGGAAAGTCTGGCCCATAGGGCCACTTCTAATTCGCACGTTAATAGTGCAAAAAAAGCCAAAAACTAGTCACGGTGGTAGCGTATCCGCCAAAATATCATGTACCTATACCAATGACGTGGGTAGAGTGTACAGACACTTGCGGCATATTGGTTGAGTTACTGCGATCTAGTCTGTTCGTTTCTCACTCCAAGCCTACGATTGTAAAACTTGGAGTGCTTATTTGTTGGTACTTTTTGAATTCCTATTCAAATGCCCCTCAAATCTCAAAACAAAACAAAACTCTACATTCAAACGTTTTCCTTTTTAAGAAGCAATAACCCATTTTGGAACTTAGGGTTTGGTGACCAGGCTCTTCCAATGAGCAGGGAGGCATGTATTCGAGTGAAACTTTGCTCTTGGAGCAACTCTTATCTTCAACTGTAAGCAATAAGAAACTAGTGGGAAGCCCACGCGTTGCCGCGGCCTCAAAACACATTCCATATGACTTGAGAATTCTAGGTACATATGCTGCAATAGCATCATCTATACAAAGCATGTTCCAAAATCCGATTGGAAATGTTGTTATATATATATATATATTTGTAGGTTGAAAGAACCGTAAAATGTTGTTATATATATATATATATATATATATATATTTGTAGGTTGAAAGAACGGTAAAACATGACGTGTTTTAGTCCATCTAATGCGTTTATTTCAGTGATCATACATCAACATTAGATTATACGAGGGAACAAAACACCCTAGATTAGGGGGGAAGGGACATACCATAGAATACATCAATAAGTATTCAAAGTAGATGTAAAATTCTAGAAAAGAAGATAAGATAAAATCCTAACAAAGGTTGAAGCTAATGGACTCCAGTCTTTCTAATCACAATTATCGTGTCTGTTTACAAATTGCAACTTGCACTAATTTCTAATTGCAACCGTGATGGATGTTATCATATAGAGCATGGACGCAATGCACTGGATAAGAATACTAAGAGTGAGTGTGTAGAATAATTTGTCGCTTGTAAGTGGTTTGTGCTGCAGGGAAAGGAAGCCGCGACGGAGCATTGGACGGCGGCCAGAGAAGGAGGAGTGGGGGCAACGTGTGGAGAGCCTACGACGACATAAGGGAGCTAAGGGCCAGCGTGTCGCCGCCGCCGAGGTCGAGGCAAGTGAAACAATTATTTGTTGCAGTAGAGAGTTTTTTTGTTGCATCAGGTATTTTAAGATGTTGAGACTATTTTTTTAATGTTGCAGTACAGATTCTTGAGATGTTGCATTTTTCGCTATCCAAAATGTTGCTTCCTTCTCATCTGAGGCTTAGCGACAGGGGCCATGGAGGAAGTACACCTTGATGTGGTGGCGGAGGTAGGGCCAGCATGTGCCATGGAGGCAGTCTAAGAGCTTGCCGTCGAGTCTCAGAGCCAGTGAGAGGGGTGTTTGTTGCTGCCATATGTTCTTTTTGTTGCAAGAGATGATTTCAGATGTTGTGGCTACAGTTTTTGAATCTTGTAATAATAAACTCTTGCAATGCTCTTTGTTAAAATAATTTCTCAATATTGCATATGGTGTTGTTCATTGTTGCACATGTGAAATCATAATGTTTCAAATTAGGCTCAAATGTTGCAGCACTCGATCAACCAATTTTTTGTTGCAAACTAGTATTTTTTTTGTGTTCCATTGAATTTGAATATGTTGTTGCTCTTGGGAGTTGGCTTGGTGTGTGTACGATGGGGAGGAAAAACAGTGGGCATCATTGCTTTTGTGGCGTATGGCATTAATTTTTCTTAGCATTTTTCCATTATTATTTGACATTTTTGTTGCATGTGGTTATTACAATTGTTGCACAAATTGTTTATTGGTGTTGCTTAAGACGTCTGATGTGTTGCATATATGTTTTCAAAATATTGCAAGTGCCCCTCCCCTAAATTGTTGCATATGTGTTTTTAAAATGTTGCAAATGTTATAGCATCATCGATTAATATTTTCCAAACTTTTGTGCTATTTTTTCAAGTATATCTATGTATACTAACAAGATCTTTTATTTTTTAAGTGAATTTTGATAAGAATATGAGCCCCTATCTATTATTCGAGATTCAAGTATTTTTGTTGCATGTTGATTTTTTTTGTTGCATGTGTGTGTCGGACATGTTGCGGGGAGGAGTCGGAAGCGTATGATGGGAAGCTTTCCATCGTACATCTGAGCGTTAGTTGCTCCCCTTATCTTATCCACTCTTTAGGCTAAAATCCACACTATTTTCGATCGTGAGAAGGGAGTCGATGAATTGGAATTGGTCCTTGTGAATTTCGAGTGTTTGGATGCACTTAAAAATTGGAATTGGGCTCCAATTTGTCCTGAATTTGTGGGCAACTAAAACGAGGGATGTCTAATTCACGCCTCCAAGCCAATTCATCGCTCCCTTCTCTCCAACTGTGGATATCATGGAGATATGCTCCTGATCTTACGATGATGTGACAATTGGCAATGTCGTTAAAGGTTTATCGTTTCACCTGTTTTTGGCAAAGTTACTGTGCTGTCGGGACAGTGGCGGTCTGACCGGCCTAAGGGCGGTCTGACCGGCCATAGCGGCGGTCGGACCGGCCAACTTCAGAAAGTGTTGTTTTGAGCTGGGCCAAAAATAGAGGGTGTAGGCAAGAGAGGAGATTCTATTGCACTTGGTCCTATAATTTTTGGAGTCTCTAGTCGAAAGTTCTATTGGTTTGAAAATTCCAGTAGATTTCAGAATTTCAGAGGTTGAAATCGGCTAAGTCCCAACTGGCGGTCAGACCGGCCAGGGTGGGTGGTCAGACCGGCCCTGTGGGCGGTCTGACCGGTTTTCACTTGGTTCGTCGGCCTTCGTGGCGGCAATGTTCGGTTGTTAGGTCAAAGTCATGAGTTTCAATGCATATGTATTGCATGATGCATGTTTTGATTAACATGGGTCAAGTTGTGAAGAACTTGTTCCCGGATTCGGTTTACTTGTGTATTGTTGTGCAGGTTGTTTGGTGGTCAACGACGAGGATGATCAGGACTGGGCTTGGAGAGCTGAGGTCCAGAACGATCGACGATGCCGGGTGAGGTCAATGAACTCAAGTGTGGTGCAAGATGGACAAGGGTGACCTATTGGCTAATCCAAGGCGCAAGATGGTGCAAGGTGTAGCTAATTAGGTCAAGAGGTGTTAAAGATGGCGCATTAAAACACGTGCATGTGTGACCCATTTATTTTGGGCCTTAACGGGAGCCCAATTGAGTCAAACTTTTAGAAGGTCTAAGTCTCCACTATAAATAGAGGAGGGTGGTGGCTGCACCCCCCCTCGTCTCTTTTGTTATTTGAAACCCTAATTTGCTTAGGGAGAACTTTTGTGGAGGCTAGGATTCTAGAGAGTTTGATGTGATTTTTGTGTTATTTGATTGAGCATTGTCCTCCATTGATGGAGTAGCTGTAAGCCCAAATCATATCAAATCAATCAAAGGAAAGTTTGATCAATGTCTTGTCTCTTTGCGTTCTTTCTCTTTATTTGATGATTTTGAGTCCCTTTGATCCGCGAGTTTTTACTTGAATTCTCCACATGATCTTGCTTGCTATGACATGTGGGAACATATCTATGATCATCTTGATCATCAATCACCCACGAGCAAGATTTTGGATCTAGTTTTTGTTTTGACTCGGTTTTGAACCCTTCTTCAATCAAACAAAAAGGATCATAATTCTTCCAAGAATTATCACAATCTTCGATTGGAATAGGTTCCTGGCATCATAGAGAAGGTGTGTTCCAAGTTTCATCAAGTTTGGAGTTGTAGATCAAAAGTTTCATCTATTTGCAACTTCGTCATCGGGTCATTTGATCTCATTCTTGGTAGTGGTCGACCGCTAGGACCAGTGATCGGACCGCCAATGCACTGCTTTGCTTTAGCTTGTGTTGTTTTTCGTCGTATTGCTTAGGGGGTTAAATTGGATTCAATACTAGTATTCCGCTGTACTGGTACATTAATCTTCATAGGTTCCATAGCTACTGGAGTGAAATCTTATTGAATCAATTATTTGTGAAAAGGTGAGCGTGCTCCTATTCACCCCCCCTCTAGTCGCCTTTTCGATCCAACAAGTGGTATCAGATCCCGGTTAGTTCAATCTTGATCTTAACCGGTCACTGAACTGGCGATGGATAGATACTCCACCAAGCCACATATCTTCGATGGGCACGACTATGCCTATTGGAATAATCGCATGTGAGTCTTCCTTGAGAGCCGAGGACAAGCTATATGGGAGGTTGTTTGAGCCCCGCTCGTTATTCCCGAAGTTGCTACGCCGGCTTCAGCAGCCCTCTTGGCTAACAATAATAAGACTAAAAACCTCTTATATTGTGGGCTTGGTAGAGAAGAGTATGATCAAATTTGTAATCTTAAGACTGCACACGAGATTTGGAACACCCTCGAAACCTACCATGAGGGTTCATCCTAAATCAAGAAAGTACGCCAAACAGTCTATAAGCGTGAATATAACAAATTCGAGATGCGTCCTAGAGAGAGCATCGATGACATTTTCAGTCTCTTTAATAGAGTGATTAATCGGATGAAAGCTGTTGGTATTGAATATTCTCAGTCTGAAAATGTCACCCACATCTTGGCTGCAATCAACACCAAGGAGTGGGAGATAAAGGCTACCGCCATTGAGGAGGACGTCAACCTCTCTGATCTGACTTTGGAGCTGCTCTATAGCAAGCTCAAGACTCATGAGATCAAGAGGATTGATCATCCCAAGAAGGAAAATATGGCTTTGGTAGCAGACCCGCTCAAGAGAGCTTCTGATGGGTCTTCTTAGTCTTCTTCTGTATTTTCGCTTGCTGGTTTATCTGCAATTCATGAAGAGGAGTTTGAGAGTCTCCCTGAGGCTGAGTTGGCCCTTATAGTCAAAAAGGTCACACGGGCCTATAACAATATGAGAAACAGAAATAGAGGAAGTTCCGTGACTTACTATGAGTGTGGTGAGCTTAATCATATCCGGACAAATTGCCCCAAGCTAAAAGGAAAGAGCAACCACAAGGAGGGAAAGTCAGCTTGGAAGAAGCCTCAATGGAACAACTCAAGGTATGATATTGTCAAACCGACGAAAGCCGCTCACCGAATTCTTGCCGCTTTTGGGGAACAATCCTTAAGCGATGTGGACTCCGGGAGCGAGGAGGACAAGGAGGAGGAGATCCCTCAAAACAAGAAGAGGGGAAGGCCAAGGACTTCACCGGCTTGTGCTTCATGGTCGACTCCATTGACGACGACAACGATGAGGTACCTCCCTCCTATGATTTCCTTTCTGATAGATGTGAAAATATGTTTGAGCAACTCATGAGTCAGGACAAGGCTTTAGAGTTTATCATGGCAAAGAACAAGGACTTAGAGTCACAAATAGATAGTTTGACTTTAGAACTTACAAATGCTAAAACTCTTGAATCTGATGAATGTTCATCTTGTCATGCCATGCACTCAGAATTTGCTAAACTGTAATCTTCTCATAATATTACTTTACAACAACTTGAAAGTGCTAGGACTGAGCTAGTTGAGGTTAAATCTGCTCCATGTGAAAAATACTTAGACTCTAGCAAGTTGGTTGCTTCTGGTGTGGTTGATTATAGTCTTTGCACTTTCTGCATAGAACGGGAACATGAAGTCAGAGATATCAATATGCCAAGCTTAAGGACAGTATTGAGTCTGCTACATGTGCTTCTTGTCCAGCTCTTAAACTTGAAACTACTTTATATAAGGGGAAATATGCTAGAGCCATTAAAGGTAAAACCTGTGAATCATGTGTTAATATTGAACAAGAAAATGCTTATCTTAAGGATACCTTAGAAAAATTTCCTAAAGGTAAGAAACAATTAAACATGATTCTAAACAAGTCTAAAACTCCTTATAAGAAGCAAGAATTAGGATACAACTCTATCCAAGATAATTCTAAGCCAAAAGCTACTCAAGTCTTGGAAAATGGGTTAGTTGAATTCAAAATCCAACCTGCAAAAACTATCTTTAAATCTGCAGGTGTTGCCCAACCATCTGTTAAGTCAAAGGGTGTTTATCCCAATGGTATCAAGTACCATTGCACCTATTGCAAAAAGGATGGGCATTTGGTTAAGTTCTGTTGGTGTAGGTTGAAAAATGATAAGAAAAATTCTGCTAGAATTTCATCTAATCAACCTAGAGCTTTTATGAGACATGGTAACATAGAAAAGAAGAAACATGTTTTATGATTTGTGTCACATGCTCATCATCATGCTCCTAGACAGAATAACTCTCATGTTAATTTAACCATTGCTCATAACAGAACTTCAAATAGAATCAAGGATAACACTTCTGCTTTGCGTACTACTCGTAGACGTGTGTCTCAGTACTGGGTTTCTAAATCTTGTTTAACTAACCCCAGTATCAAGACACATCGTTCTTCTGTGCCTTGATTTTCAGAATTTCCGCGGAAAGAGGAAGGACATGTGGTTTGTCGACTCCGGCTGTTCACGCCACATGACCGGAGACTCAAGATGGTTCACCTCCTACACGCGGTCGACGGGTGATGATTTCATCACCTTTAGAGATGATGGACAAGCTAAGCCCTGGAGCTAGATCAGATATTTCAGCATAAGAACCTGCTGTGCCTATTTCGCCTTCAGATGAGGCACTTGTTGCATCTTCATCATCAGCAGTACATGCGGAGGTCAAAGAGATGTCTTCCTCTCCAGGCGCGCCACTTCACATTCAAAGGCAGCATCCTCCTAATCAAATGATAGGTAATCTTCATGAGCGAGTCACTCGCTCCAGGTATCATGATCCAAACATATACTCTTATTTTCTTTTGTTGCTTCTTTTAAACCCTGTGATATATCACATGCTTTATCAGATTCTAGCTGGGTCAATGCCATGCATGAGGAGTTAGAAAATTTTGAGAGAAATAAAGTTTGGAACCTAGTAGAAGCTCCTAGTGGCCATAATATTATAGGAATCCGCTGGGTTTTAAAAAATAAACAAAATGAGGATGGTTCTGTGATTAGAAACAAGGCTAGGTTGGTAGCTCAGGGCTTTAGCCAAGTTGAGGTGTTAGATTTTGATGAGACCTTTGCTCCTATTGCTAGACTAGAAGCCATTCGCATTCTGCTTCATTTGCTGCATCAAAGGGCTTTAGATTATATCAGATGCATGTTAAAAGTGCTTTTTTAAATGGTTTCATAGAGGAGGAAGTTTATGTTAGGCAACCCCCAGGCTTTGAGAATCCCAAGTACCCACATCATGTGTTCATGCTATCCAAAGCATTATATGGTCTTAAACAAGCCCCTAGAGCCTGGTATGATAGACATAAGACCTTTTTGCTTAAGAATGATTTTGAGATGGGTAATGTAGACAAGACTTTGTTCATTCTTAGTCGTGATAATGACTTTCTGCTTGCTCAGATTTATGTTGATGATATTATCTTTGGTGGTTCTTCTCATGCTCTCGTTTCCAGCTTTTCTGAGACTATGTCCAGGGAATTTGAGATGAGTATGATGGTAGAGTTCAATTACTTCTTGGGGCTTCAAATCAAGCAATGCAAGAAAGGGATCTTCATCCATAAGACAAAGTACACTAAGGACCAGCTCAAACGCTTCGACATGGGTGACTGCAAGCCGATCTCCACTCCCATAGCGACTTCGACTATTTTGGATCCAGATGAGGAAGGAGAAGCCGTGGATCAACGCGAGTATCGCAGCATGATCGGCTCTCTCCTGTACCTGACGGCCTCAAGACCGGACATCCACTTCACGGTCTGCCTCTGTGCGAGGTTGCAGGCGTCTCCGAGAGCTTCCTATCGCCAAGCCGTTAAGCGCATATTCAGGTATTTATACTCTACCCTTATGTATGGTATTTGGTATTCATGTTCGTCGTCTTTGTCCATTCGGGGGTTTTTTGATTCTGATTTTGCGGGCTGTCGGCTAGATAGGAAGAGCACCTCAGGCACTTGTCACTTCCTAGGCACTTCTCTTGTCTCGTGGTCTTCTAGGAAGCAGTCCTCTGTTGCACAATCCACTGTTGAAGCTGAATATTTAGCTGCTGTAGTCAGATTTTGTGGATGGTAACCACTCTTAAGGATTATGAGTTAAATTTTGCTAGTGTTCCTCTTTTCTGTGATAACACTTCTGCCATTAATATTGCTAAAAACCCTGTGCAACACTCTAGGACCAAGCACATAGACATTAGCTATCACTTCCTTAGAGACCATGTCGAAAAAAGTGATATTGTGCTGCACTTCGTGGAGTCCGAGGCTCAACTGGCTGATATCCTCACCAAGCCTTTAGACCCAACAAGGTTTGCCACCTTGAGGAGCGAGTTAGGGGTAATTTATCCTTTTGGGTTGGTTTGAGGGGGAGTTCGATCTTTTCTGATCTTACCTTGTTCTTCTGATCTTTCCTTGTTCTTTTCTGAACTTATTGATCTTTCTGATTTTATTAGGTTTTTTGGCTTTTCTTGCATCTCATTGTATCATATTTCATTCATATGAAAAATCCAAAAAGATGCATTGTAATATAATATTTTCTGCTTATCTTTTAAAATTGATGAAGCTTTGCCTATTACCCTTTGGAGCTTGAGTATTTCAATTCTTGCTCAATGCCATGTCTAGTTCTTTGACTTGCTAGAATTATCATGATTATATATATATATATATATAAGTCTTTGCTGTATGAGCTAGAACTCTAAAACAACTCGAACTAAAAACTACAATTTGTGGATGTTTTAGCTAGTTGCGCAATTAGTGCTCCTTTTGTGACATTGGCCCTGTCAGAATTGCTTTGTTAGCTCTTGAATCTAAAATTGACCATTACTTGAGCTCTTTGTGAAACATAAAAAATCAAATTTCAAGATTGTCTTATGCTTAAGCTATGCCAAACTACTCTTACGAGACTGATTGTCAAAGACATGAACTTGGAGATAGTTTGATGATCCAGACGATCTCATGGGGACTGCTTGTCAAAATTGACATGAACCTCAAAATTTGTCGCCCTGGTAGAAGCTTAGAAAGAGTTTGTGGATGGCTCCTAATCCAGGATCTTCTTCACTAAGATATACTTTTAATCAACTTCTGGTCGAAGCTTAGGATGAGTTTGTGGATGGCTCCTAGCCCAGGATCTTATCACTAAGTTAGACCATTAGTCAACTTCAATATTCAGTGCAAATGAAAAATTGTTGAAAAATGGGCGCTTGAGAAATTTGAGCAAAATGATTCAATACAGGACCTGATTGTCTCTTAATGAGGTCTTTGTTAGCTTTTTGATCTCACTTTGACATTTTGACATGGCCAGTTTCACTTTAGTATCCCTGTTGATGAACTTGCTAAATTTAAAGTTTTGCTTAAATTGATCAAATTTATTACTTTATATTGAGCCTTCTTGCTTAGCTTTGATATGTATGTCTTATCATGATCTTGCTAGCGCTGTTAGGCTTGATATGTTGTTTGTGCAATATTAGAAATGCTAGCTTGTTCTTTTGGGTAATCTCCAAAGCTTCGTGTAATCAAAAATTAAAAAATACAAAAATAAAACCACTCCATTGCACTGCATGCATACTCCTTGTTTTGCTTCTTTCTTCATTCTGCATTTGTTATCTCTAGACGAGAGGAAGGCGTGATTCCTTGATGACTCCATTGTCAAAGGGGGAGAAGATATTTCAATATTGGGGGAGAAGATATCTCAATGTTGCATTAACGGGAGAAGATATAAAAATGTTATAAAGGGGGAGAAAATTAGAGAATTTAAAATTTTCTGAAATCTGATGATCATAGTGAGGGGGAGCTTTTGAATTGCATTCTTATCGTCTTATTTCTGTTATGAACTTGAATTGCATTACTTAATCCTCACGATGATCATAGGTCAATTGAACAATTGTTCTTTCATATGAACCTTAAGTGAGATTTTTGCTCTTTTTTTGGAAATTAAAGTTTTTATGCTTTCTTTTGCCTTATCTCACTTACATATGCTATTCTGATGCCAGCTTGGTCATTTTCATTGCTTTCTCTTGCTTATGGACCAAGTTGTGCTTTTATGCGAAAACGAAAGAATTTTTTTTCAAACCTCCAAATTATATTTTCTGGATTATTGCCAATGTGTTCATCAAGGGGAAGATTGTGGATACCATGTGGATATGCTCCTGATCTTAGGATGATGTGACAATTGACAATGATGTTAAAGGTTTACGTTTCACGTGTTTTCGGCAAAGTTGTTGTCTTTGTCAGATAATGGCGGTCGACCGCCGAACCGTGATCAAACCGCCTAATGGCTGATCGACCGGCCATAGCATGATCGGACCACCAACTTCAGAAAGTGTTGTTTTGAGCTGGGCCAAAAATAGAGGGTGTAGGCAAGAGAGGAGATTCTATTGCACTTGGTCCTATAATTTTTGGAGTCTCCAGTCAAAAGTTCTATTGGTTTAAAAATTCCAGTAGGTTTCGGAATTTCAGAGGTTGAAATCGGCTAAGTCCCAACCGGCAATGGCCAAGCTAGGGCGGTCGACCGCCTGGGGCGGTCTGACCGGTTTTCACTTGGTCGTCGACCTTCGTGGCGGCGATGTTCGGTTGTTAGGTCAAAGTCATGAGTTTCAGTGCATATGTATTGCATGATGCATATTTTGCCTAACATGGGTCAAGTTGTGAAGAACTTATTCCCGGATTCGGTTTACTTGTCTATTGTTGTGCAGGTTGCTTGGTAGTCAACGACGGTCAACGGCAAGGATGATCGGGACTAGGCTTGAAGAGCTGAGGTCCAGAACGATCGACGATGCCGGGTGAGTTCAATGAACTCAAGTGTGGTGCAAGATGGACAAGAGTGACCTATTGGCTAATCCAAGGCGCAAGATGACACAAGGTCTAGCTAATTAGGTCAAGAGGTGTTAAAGACGGCACATTAAAACGCGTACGTGTGTGACCCGTTTGTTTTGGGCCTTAACGGGAGCCCAATTGAGTCAAACTTCTAGATGGTCTAAGTCTGCACTATAAATAGAGGAGGGTGGTGGCCCCCCCTCTCTCGTCTCTTTTGTTATTTGAAACCTGTAGGATCAAGGATAACCGACTAGAGGGGGGTGAATAGGAGGTTTCTAAAAATTCTAGATCAAATTACTCAATTTAGCAAGATACACTAAGCAAAGCTATCTATTACAAGCTATGAGCTACAAAATTAAATACAGTAAGTAAAGACAAGAAATAACCGCACAGGGACAAAGAGGTTTTTCCCGTGGTATCGAAGATTTGTCGATCTTCACTAGTCCACGTTGAGGAAGCTTGACTCGATCAAGCCGGCTCCACAAATTAAGCCTTCCCTCGTAATCACTTGGTTGTTCTTCCTCCTCTCCGGAGTTGGTGAACACCGACCAATCACAACCGGCGTCGGGTCTCTTCACAAACTTCTTAAAGAGATCACCGCGCAACCTCCGCCAAGTCGTCTAGGTGCCGACAAGCACCAAAAGAATAGACCTTGACCTTCCCTTGACGGCAATCAAGAGCCAAAGGATCAACTAAAATGCAATGCTCTTGGTTTCGCTCACAACCTCACAAATATGTGCAAAGAGAGTAAATGAGGAGTGAGAGGAGTGCTCAAAGCTCAAATGTATTGAATGAATGCTCAACAACCTCACCTTGAGCTGGTGGGGGTGCATTTATACCTCCCACAACCAAATATGACCGTTATACAAATAATTCAGAAACAATCAGAGAAATCAGAACTTCCACCGTGTAATGTGCGGAACTTCCGCTCTTCTATCGAGTGCATCAGAAGCGGTCATTACAAAGGGCATTAAATGCTCGATTATAGTCGTTGATTTATGTGCGGAACTTCCGCCAACTAAAGTTCAGTTCTTCCAATAATCTAAGATCCGCTCATTCCATGGCGTAACTACCGCACTTGCGAAAATGGCTAAGTCCCTAAAAAGGTGATCTCGAAAAACGATCCGCAAGAATTTTGAGCAACCGATAATCGGAACTTCCGCTCAGATCATGGCGGAACTTCCGCACTTCGAGAAATCGGCTAAGTCCCTAAAAAGGGTGCTCTCTGGAAAAAACAAACCGTAAATTTTTCGGAAGATCCGCATAGCGGAAGTTCCGCAGTGACAACGCCGGAACTTCCGATTGCGTACTGAGAAAAAGATTTTGGTTTTGAAACGAGACCAAAAGAGCATGCATGATCCTAAGTTGATCCAAAGGCATAATGAAGTGCTTTCAAGCTACTAGACAAGCTCCCCCTTAATAGTACGACATTTATCCTAAAATCTGGTCTTCCTCCATACTCCAAAGACCGGTAAAATCCAAAAGGGGTCCTAGTCTATTTGTACCTTGCCCTTGAGACAAACTCCATCTTCTCGACATTCTTTGACATGCAGCTCCTTGATTTGACTTTGTCATCTAGGACTATGCCTTGTAACCACTTCAACAAACATATTAGTCCCATATTCACATAATGTCATTAATTACCAAAACACATTTTTAGGGGCCTAGATGCTTTCAAAACCCTAATTTGCTTAGGGAGAGCTTTTGTGGAGGCTAGGGTTCTAGAGAGTTTGATGTGATTTTCGTGCTCTTTGATTGGGCATTGTCCTCCATTGATGGAGTAGCTGTAAACCCAAATCATATCAAATCAATCAAAGGAAAGTTTGATCAATGTCTTGTGTCTTTGCGTTCTTTCTCTTTATTTGATGATTTTGAGTCTTTCTTTGATACGCGAGTTTTTGCTTGAATTCTCCATAATATCTAGCTTGCTGTGACATGTGGAAACATATCTAGGATCATCTTGATCATCAATCACACACGAGCAAGATTTTGGATCTAGTTTTTCTTTTGACTCAGTTTTAAACCCTTCTTCAATCAAATGAAAAGGATCGTAATTCTTCCAAGAATTATCACAATCTTCAATTGGAATAGGTTTCTGACATCATAGAGAAGGTGTGTTCCAAATTTCATCAAGTTTGGAGTTGTAGATCAAAAGTTTCATAAATTTGCAACTTCGTCATCGAGGCTGTTTGATCTGTTCTTCAGGCTGGCAGTTAGACCGCCAGGTCCACCGGTCAGACCGCCAGGACCCAGTGGTCAGACCGCCAGTGCACTGCTTTGCTTTAGCTTGTGTTGTTTTTCATCGTATTGCTTAGGGGGTTAAATTGGATTCAACACTAGTCTTCCGCTGTACTGGTACATTAATGTTCATAGCTTCCATAGCTACTGGAGTGAAACCTTATTGAATCAATTATTTGTAAAAAGTGAGCGTGCTCGTATTCACCCCCCCGGCTAGTCGCCTTTTCGGTCCAACACCAACCATCTGACATCCCTCCTCTCAAATGAGCTCCAACCACCTCACTAGTAACCAAGTATGCAAGAAGCGCTAGTGAGCTTTGTCCCGCAACCGACAGAATGGTTTGTCTTCCTTTAGTGGTATCTTTTATTTTTGGCAAAAGTGGCTACATGACATCACAAGTTGGTGTCATTGGTTGTAGGATACCCAAATTTTGTGTCTTTGTCAGAAACACACTACTAAAATGTGGCTCTTTGCTGTAGGAAATTGAAGCCATTATAATATCATTTCAGGTCGAATTAGGAGAGAGAAAGTTGACGAATTGTCAGTTTTGCCCATTCTATTCCTCTTCCTATTTATCTTCTTCTACAAGATTTGGACGGAGCCAGTCAAGCAAAACGCGTCCAGCGGCTCACGAGGGCGAGTTCTCCTGTGAATGGTGAATGCGGAGCGATCCAAGATGAGGAGATGACGAGAACTGGCGTGGACCCATGGCGGCACAGAATGAAGGAGGCCCCTGGGACAACACGACGTTGGTGGATCAGATCGGTGAAATGACGGGAATCAATGGGGTTGATGTCGTAGGTAGCGAAGAAGGAAGGGAAAAGGTAGGGGAAGCCTCACATCGGTTGAAAAGAGCTCCAGATCTGCGATGGAAACATTGACATTTTCTCCAACTAGCACCCTGGCGCAAACGAGGTTTCTGGCGATGAGACCTAGGGCTTTGGAGGCGATGGATCATGAGCCTCGTCAGGACCCTTCCTCTATCTCCTTGAACCGCCCTACATTGTCTCCAAGCTTGCTCGTCGTCTCCAAACCCAGCGGAAGCGTCGCTCATTCCACAACCGCGTGAGTACTCTGCCTATATTTATCGCCATCTCCCCTCCCACTCGAAATTGATCACACCATCGCCTTCCTAATGTTGAACAAATGAGCATTTTTCGAATTACTTTAATCTAGAAATATACTAGATAAAACATGGATAATATTCTAACCTTTTCTATAAAGCAAGTGAACATGAACATCATAGCCATACCAATTTCTAAAAGAACAGAAACTAGCATTTCTATCTCAGTGTTCAAAACAATAACAGATAATATAGCTAAACAAATAACAAAGATAAGATGCATACACACGTAACCGAGAGAAGGAGCAGCAGCAGAAGAAGAGTTGGTGAGGTCGTCGTTCGCCATGACGTAGTGGTAGTAGTCGTGCAGTTGATGTAGACGAAGTAGATGTAGACGAAGCAGAGGATCAGATGAAGACAAAGCAGCGAGTAGTCGCGCGAACGCTCCCCAAAAACCTTATACGTCCTCGCTCGTGCAAGCCTTCAAGGACGGGGTTCCGGATGCCTGCTCTCCCGGTTCGACCGTACACGCACCTTGCGGGATGGGGATCACCAGAAGCAGTAGCAAAACGATGGAGAAGTCTGTCTAAGTCTTGTGTGGAGTGAATCGGAGAATAATTTTCACGAATAATTCACTGTTCTGTTAATAGCCAAAAACAAAGAGGCAGAGGCCAGAGAGAACGGTCGCCATTGATTTCCATCAACCAGTGCTAACCGCAGTCATCACTCACTAGTAACTAAACTGTTACTGCCACCGTTTGTTAATGCCATTACTTCGAGTGGGTGCGTTTCGAATTTCGAATAGATAAAGGAAAACGCGTCCGCACAAGACACGCCTGCATACGCGTTCACACGCACCGCACGGCACGGCTCGCTCGACGAGCGAGCGCGCGTGTGTGTTCGCTCTCTCCAATTCCACAATGGGGTTACCACGATCCACCTTATAAAGTGGTGTAACTCCCCATCAATACTCCATGTGGGACTAAACAGTTTTAGCACATGCACATGAGCCTTTGAGATTTTTCAGAAAATAATTAGAATTAAAATTGGGCCTAGCCCGTATTAATTCCAACAATCCCCCACCAGATCCCAAAGGCACATGTCAAATGCCTTGATCCACAGTATTGTTTTAATATACCAGTGCTTTGAGGAAGATCAGTTAAGGTTGAACGTCCATCTAGAACAGAAGCTACACTTATCCACAACTGCATAATGGACTAGGCCTTGAATTGGCAGTTTTGTGTGAATAAGATTTACTTAAGTCCTTAACTGATACTAGGCTGCAAGGCATCCCCGCTGGTTGGAGCATATAAGTCATACTCCTGGCCTATTCATGAGCTTCCTAGAGATTACCCTATCTCATAGACTGTGACTAGCAGTCGGGCTCATATAGGTGTGTTCTTTCAAGACTGCTCTGTAGGACAGCATCTTTGCTTAAACAAGCCACAGAAGACATTAAGATAGAAATCATCCGGCCATACAGATTTAGGAGAGAATTACATCTCCAATGTAGTGGGTCTATAAAAGTACTCTCCTCCCAGTTAACCAGTAGCTTGTTTCGCCAATCCTACTTCACGGGATCTCCGATTACATAGGATGAGTTACCACTATGGTATAACTCACATGGGTCTCAAACCCATCTCCCTCGATGCATTGTCCATCACATTCTGTGATAAACCTTTTGTGAAGGGATCTGCCAGATTCTTAGCTGTTTGGATATAATCCAAAGCTATTACTCCAAAGTTTCTCATTTTCCTGACATTAAATCCAAAGCTAACATTAAAAGAATCAGCATATCTACCCTTAGATTGATCGACCACTAAAGCCATCGAATCTGTCGAAGAGAGACGTGAGATAAAATCAATCTCATGCGTCTTCAACCTCGAGTAAAGCTTATCCATGGTAAGCTCGCTCATGACAGTGTTGTCATTGATGGCCGTGATCTTCATCCCCCAGACCTTCACATCCAAAGCACCCAAAAGTTGGCGTGCATTTTCGGACTCCGAAAAAAACAAGATCAACAGCGCGGAGATCATGAAGAATTTTAGAAAATCTCCCCCACAGCTCATCTAAAGATTCACCAGGTCTTTGCTCGATTTTAGAGTATGCTTTCTTAAGCTGGTTCTGTCTCACTTCCTTGATCGCAGTGGACCCCTCGTGATAATCACAAAGAGTCCGCCAGATCTCATGAGCAGACAAAGAAATGAGCAACACGCTCAAACTCCGATCGACTAAGGCCTTGAATCAAGAAATTCGAGCCTATTTGTTGTTCTCCACATCCGAGTGATCAAATTGTCATCTACCGCACGACATGAGGATTTTTCACCTTAAGCCAAATCGCGTGCCCTTGAGCCTCGATGTAGGCCTCCATTCGGCCTTCCAATAAGCAAAATCAACTCCATCAAAAACATGTGGCCCGATTGAATATCGCTCACGCCATGGCTCCAAAGACCGTTAAGATCTAGAGAAAAGAGCTAACCGGCTCGATACCACTTGTAGGACCAGGAAAGGCGACTAGGGGGTGAATAGGCGCTTTCAAAACTTTCTCGCCTAAAACAAAACCAACACGCATTTTACTCCTTTAGCTAAGAAAGCTAAGAAGTTCGGTGAGCACACAACGGAAGCCTTGTGTTGAATTTGATAAGCCCTCAAGCACACAACACAAAAGGAGAAAAGAACTCAATGTTCTTCATCGGAGCACAGGCGATCGGCCGGCTACCACGGCGATCGGACCGACGGTCAAACAATGATCCGACCGGCAACTAGCCGGTGGTCGGACCGGTGGGCGGCGGTTCGACCCTGCAAACCGGTGATTCGAAAACACGCAAGGTCGAACCGCCGTTGAAAGGCTTGTCGGACCCAGAGAGTCCAAGATCTTGAAAAACTCCACCCAAATCAAAACGAAATTTGATCCAACTTTTAATTCAACCAATAAAACTTGACCAAATTTCTAGCACACCTCCTAATGATATTGGAGACCTATTTCTAGTGACGATCGGCCGATCCACTTGCAGAATCGATCTCTTGAGATTTTACCAAAGAGGTGCACAAACCCTAGAAATGAGAAAATCTTGATTCAAGACTTGCTTGTGGGGGTTTGATGATCTAGATGACTCTAGGAGTAATCCCACACAACAAAGCAAGGTAAAGTAGGCCAAGAGACCAAGCACGAACCTTTGAATCAAGGAAGCACCAAAAACATTCAAAAGAGAGAAGAACACAAAGGGAGCAATTGATCTTTCAATTAAGCATCACAAGATTGTTCATCCACAATAGATGCTTACAAAGCCTCTCCACCAAGGAGAGCAAGAGCTCAACAAAGAGCACACTCCAAACCCTAGATCTCCTCTCCTCTCCTCCAAACCCTAGAAAAAGGAAGAAGGGGGCTAAATGAATGCATGCACTTGTTTTCCACCTCCCCCCTTCCTATTTATACTAGAGAGCTAGGGTTTCCCTTTTTGGGTCTCTTACACATGGGACCCACATACAAATAACTCTTGAAGCAATCGCCTGCTTCACCACGTGTAGGTTGATCAGCGGTTCTCATCGACGCCAAGCCTCTCTTGTCCGAATCCCATCGGAACCTCCCAGAAACTCGCACCGATATCTGCACCGCCTGATCCAACCAGCTGTTTCGAACCACCCGTTCGATCCATCTTGTCCATTCTGCACCTGCTTGAGTCACACGACCTCACCGGTATCCCTGATCGTTCTGGACCTCAGCTCTCCAAGCGTAGTCCCGATGCACTCACCGTTGACATCGTTGACCTGCAAGCCACCACACAAAGAATAGACAAACAAACCGCTTCCGAACAAGTTCTTCACAACTTGACCCACGTCGGTTCCGCAATGCGATATACAACAATAAAGCATTGAAGTTCATATAAAACACACTTGAAACCAACTCAATGCAACACTTGGCTCATCTCCAGTGATCGCCGGCCCGATCAGCCCACAGGGCGGTCCGACCGATTCATCTTGATCGGACCGCTCCCTGGCGGCGGTCGGACCGGTCCAAAGGACTTAGCCAAAATTCAAGCGAGAAATTCAAACCTTCCGAAATTTCAATCGAATAGAACTTTTGACTGGAGCTCCAAAATGATGGGACCACATCCGGAGACTCCTCACTTGCCTACACAACCTATTTTTGGCCCACTCCAAAACCCAACTTTCAAAGAGCGGTCGGACCGCCACCATGGTTTGTCGGATGGTCCACGGCGGTCCGACCGCTTGGCAAGACAATCGGCCGACCGCCAAAGGCTTTCGACAAAGATTGGAGCAAACCCGAAAACGCGAGATTTTGCAAACCAACAACGTCATTGCCAATTGACTCATCATCCTGAGATCGTGCACATATCCTCACGATATCCACAATCTCCCCCTTGATGAACACATTGGCAATTTTAAAGAAAATGTGGTTTTTCGAAATGAAAAGTAAAAATTCGCCGTTTTCGCATAAAGGCACAACTTGGTCCATAAGCACGAAAAACTTAGGAACCACCAAGTGGCTTCGAATAGTATAGGCAAGTGAGATAAGGCAATGAAAGCACCAAAGGATTCAATTTCCAGAAAGTAGCCAAAAATCTCACTAAGGTCCATATGAAAGACAAATTGTTCTATTTGACCTTTGATCATTGTGAGTCTTCTTGAATTGCAATTCAAATCAGAAAAAGGCAATAAAACCCAGAGACTCAACTCACTATGATCACAAATTTTCAAAGGGTTCACAAAAATTTTTTGTGTGTGTGTGTGTGTTCTTTTATGCATGAAACCTTATGTGAACCAAAAGCTCCAAAGCAGCATTTTCTTCAATCCTTCTCCCCCTTTGACAATGAATTCATCAAGATGCATGAGAGAAGAACGAGCATGAAGAAATGACTTTATTTGAAATTTAGCAAAAGGAGCCATGACCATTATCTATGTAGACAAGACAAGACATATACCAAGCCATATAAAGAGTAGAGGCTATATTCAATCATGGCAAAACATGTCTCGCAAAGCTAAAACCAAGATAGCGTAATCTGAGATTAACTGAATTAAAACCATGAAAGGTTGCTCAATGTCGAGATTCACTAAAAGCAACCAAAATGAGTCAAGCCATGTCTCAGAAGCAAAAAGAGACTCAAAACAGAATTGAGGCATTTTGAGCATTAAGAGAATTCTTTTGAAGCAAAGCTCAAGCACTTAGCCCTTTTGGGCAATTTTTCTTTTCCTTTTCTTTCTCTTCTCCTTTTCTTGTGCTAGATCCCAAGCCTTGCGCGACCATCTCAAGCGATAAGTTTAAAAGAGTGGTCTAGGTCATCCAAAACTCCCCGAGTTCATGCCTAGTGCAATGGCAAGCCGTCTCATGAGAAAAGATTGGTGAGATCAGTTTTTCGCACAGAAAATCTTCATTTTTTCATTTGCTTGACTTAAGAAGATAAAAGCTCATTTTCATCTCAAAGTAAGTTCAAGACTCAACTCAACTTGTAAGACATGGCAAGAATCATCGAGGATCACTAGAGCAAAACTAGTCACAAGATCCAACAAGACATGATTCGATTCAATTTGCTCACAGATATAAAGCTAGCAAGGGAAAAGCTAAGCCAAAACACGAAGAGCCATAAAAGAAGTCTAGCAGACTATCACTTGATATGACAAGGTATAGAGTATGAAAACAAGTCATACAAGGATAATAATCAAAGCTCCACAATTTTAATTATGCAATGCAAGACATTTGAAATAAAAATGCATTATGATACAATGAAAACAAAAGAGCAAATTCCTCAAAACATCCAAGCCTCAAGATGGGATTTGAGATAAACGTTCTAGGAGTCCAAGATCGAGATGGATGAGGCACGGGAACAAAGAAAAGAAGCGTGAGAAAAATGATTAGGCACAAAATCATAAGAATGCCCATGAGCACCACCTGGACCTCTCCAAAACGATCTACCAAAAGACCGATACTCCCCCTGTCTAGGTGCTACCCGTGGTCTATCCTCACGATATCCAAGACCAAGCCGTTGCTGGACCCACCAAAAGAGTCAATGAATTCTCTACAAACCTAGGCTTATAAGTGATACGATGAATAGGTCGCCCGGCTCTAGAGACTATCATTGAAGAAGAAACTCCTCTAATGGATCTCAAGGTGCTCATCCTCTTTTCCTCTCAATTTTGCTCTTCTAAGCAAAACTCAACCGTGTGGCCCTCTTTCTTGCAAAAGGTGCAATGGTACTTGACCTTTGAGGGGTCCGATCTTGGTGAGATGAAGCACCTTTCTTGCTAGAAAGAGATTGAGCAGAATCTCTGATTTAAGAACAACCTTTGAAGACAAAGAAGATTCTTGCTCAACCAAACCACTTTTCACAATTCTAGCAATCTTTGGTGTGAGATTCTTGGAAAGCTCTAGGGACTTAAAGCCTAGGCCATTTGTTTTCACACTCACCTTGGATTGGTCTAGAATCAAGTTGAGCTTCTTTTTCCCACTAGAAAACTTCTCAAGAGTCATTTTGAGGTAATCGTTCTCTTTGCCAAAACTCCACAATTGGAGCACTTTTTAGAATCGATTGCCTCAACATGTTTGCTCTTAAGAAGATCCACTTCCACTTTAAGAGCCTCACAAGACACACAATAGAACTCTCCAATCCTATTCAACTGCTCCTTAAATTTGACTCTAAAAGCCTCTTGTATCTTACCAATAGCAATATCAATTTCAAAGATGCAACATACAAGAGGAAGAATCAATGACTTTCTTGGAAGCAAGAAGAGACATGGATCTTTCAATTTTAGCTTTTCTTCAAGAGTCTTGTTTAAATCTTCAATCTCGATTGTAAGCTTAGGGCAATTTTCACAAGAGGCAATTCTAGAATAAGCAACCATTTGGTCATCTCTTGCATTTTAATTCGATTATTCTTACAATGAGAACAAGTGTGACTAGCATCAAATTTTTGCAATTCTTTTAAGGAGCTATCCAGTTTCAATTCAAAGAAAGCACGTTTGAGCAATTTAATGGAATAGCTTCTAAAGCATCACATCAAGCGGAATGACATTCATGCAAATGTAACTAGACTTGAGAGATTCTAGTTCAGAAGAGCATTTTTCAATTGTTCCTCAACAGAGGAATGAGCATTATTCAAGCTTGACAATTCATTAAGCAAGTTAGAGCATGAATCATGTAAATCATCGTAATTAATGGATTTGAGCCTAACCACTTCTAGGTTCAAATTATCAATCATAGTATCCTGTTTCTTAATCATTCTAGCTTGCTTATGCAATTTTTGTTCGCAAGCACCAAAGCCCTTTTCATGTCGAAGTGAAGGGCATACCTCATCGGGATCACTAAAAGATCCTCATTGTTGGAGAAGTCGCCGTGGTCGTTCTTAGCCATAAAGCACATGCCGTTGAAATCACGTGCCTTCTTCTTGCCACGGAGTCACTCTTGTCGCCCTCCGACTCGAGTCCACATCTTCCATGCTCACATCCTCTAGAGCTTCAAGGACTCTACCGACAAACTTGCGATAGTTTGTCCTGGACTTGGCATCCTCGCTTGAGGATGCCTTTGTGACTCCATCTCCTCCTTGCCCTTCACTTGGGGCATCTAGAGCGAATGTGGTTGAGCTCACCACACTCAAGCATGTGATAGGTCCACCTCTCCTCCTACTCCTCACATTATTGTAGGCTCGTGAATTTTGTGGATAGGAGGGCTAAGTCATCCTCTGTAGTCTCTCAAGTTGCTCATCGCTCAAAGAATGCAAAGGCATAAAGAAAATCCAGATGAGCTAACATTAAAAGAATCAAGATATCTACCCTTAGATTGATCGACCACTAAAGCCATCGAACCGTCAAGAGAGACGTGAGATAAAATCAATCTCATGCGTCTTCAACCTCGAGTAAAGCTTATCCATGGTAAGCTCGCCATGTGATGTTGTCATTGATGGCCGTGATCTTCATCCCCTGCACCTTCACATCCAAAGCACCCAAAAGTTGGCGTGCATTTTCTGACCGAAAAAACAAGATCAACAAATACGGAGATCATGAAGAATTTTAGAAAATCTCCCACAGCTCATCTAAAGATTCACCGTGTCTTTGCTCGATTTTGGAGTATGCTTTCTTAAGTCGGGTTCGTCTCACTTCCTTGATCGCAGATGGACCCTCGTGATAATCACAAAGAGTCCGCCGGATCTCATGAGCAGACAAAGAAATGAGCAACACGCTCAAACTCCGATCGACTAAGGCCTTGAATCAAGAAATTCCGAGCCTCGCTGTTGTTCTCCACATCCGAGTGATCAAATTGTCATCTACCGCACGACATGAGGATTTTTCACCTTAAGCCAAATCGCGTGCCCTTGAGCCTCGATGTAGGCCTCCATTCGGGCCTTCCAATAAGCAAAATCAACTCCATCAAAAACATGTGGCCTGATTGAATATCGCTCAGTCGCCATGGCTCCAAAGACCGGTTAAGATCTAGAGAAAAGAGCTAACCGGCTCTGATACCACTTGTAGGACCGGAAAGGCGACTAGGGGGGGTGAATAGGCGCTTTCAAAACTTTCTCGCCTAAAACAAAACCAACACGTACTTTACTCCTTTAGCTAAGAAAGCTAAGAAGTTCAGTGAGCACACAACGGAAGCCTTGTGTTGAATTTGATAAGCCCCTCAAGCACACAACACAAAAGGAGAAAAGAACTCAATGTTCTTCACTGGGCACGGGCGGTCTGACCGGCTACCACGGGCGGTCGGACCGACGGTCAAGCAATGTCCGACCCAACAACTAGCGTGATCGGACCGGTGGGACGCTTGATTCGACCCGGCAAACCAATGGTCGAAAACACGCGGGCGGTCGAACCGCTGAAAGGCGGTCGGACCGGTAGAGTCCAGTACTGAAAAACTCCACCCAAATCCAAAACGAAATTTGATCCAACTTTTAATTCAACCAATAAAACTTGACCAAATTTCTAGCACACCTCCCTAATGATATTGGAGACCTATTTCTAGTGACGATCGGTCAGATCCACTTCGCAGAATCGATCTCTTGAGATTTTACCAAAGAGGTGCACAAACCCTAGAAATGAGAAAATCTTGATTCAAGACTTGCTTGTGGGGGTTTGATGATCTAGATGACTCTAGGAGTAATCCCACACAACAAAGCAAGGTAAAGTAGGCCAAGAGACCAAGCACGAACCTTTGAATCAAGGAAGCACAAAAAACATTCAAAAGAGAGAAGAACACAAAGGGAGCAATTGATCTTTCAATTAAGCATCACAAGATTGTTCATCCACAATAGATGCTTACAAAGCCTCTCCACCAAGGAGGGCAAGAGCTCAACAAAGAGCACACTCCAAACCCTAGATCTCCTCTCCTCTCCTCCAAACCCTAGAAAAATGAAGAAGGGGGCTAAATGAATGCATGCACTTGTTTTCCACCTCTCCCCTTCCTATTTATACTAGAGAGCTAGGGTTTCCCTTTTTGGGTCTCTTACACATGGGACCCACATACAAATAACTCTTGAAGCAATCGCCTGCTTCACCACGTGTAGGTTGATCAGCGGTTCTCATCGACGCCAAGCCTCTCTTGTCCGAATCCCATGGAACCTCCCGTAAACTCGCACCGATATCCGCACCGCCGATCCAACCAAATTTGTTTCAACCACCCGCTCGATCCATCTTGTCCATTCTCGCACTGCTTGAGTCACACGACCTCACCAGTATCCCCGATCGCTCGACCTCGGCTCTCCAAGCGTAGTCCCGATGCACTCACCGCTGACATCGCTGACACGCAAGCCACCGCACAAAGAATAGACAAACAAACCGCTTCCGGAACAAGTTCTTCACAACTTGACCCACGCCGTTCCGCAATGCGATATACAACAATAAAGCATTGAAGTTCATATAAAACACACTTGAAACCAACTCAATGCAACACTTGGCTCATCTCCAGTGATCGCGGTCCGATCGCTTTACGAGGCGGTCCCGACCGATTTCATGCGATCGGACCGCTCCCACAACGGCGGTCGGACGGCCCAAAGGGATTTTGCAAACCAACAACGCCATTGCCAATTGACTCATCATCCTGAGATCGTGCACATATCCTCACGATATCCACATCCTTAGAACTGTTCACCTTGACAATCACAGTCTGATTGTCACAGTTCATGAGAATAGCCGGTACCGGTTTTTCAACCACTGGCAAATCCATCAAGAGCTCTCGAAGCCATTCGACTTCAATAGTGGCAGTGTCTAATGCTATGAGTTCTGCTTCCATTGTTGACCTCGTTAAGATGGTCTGCTTGCAAGACTTCCATGAAACAGCACCACCTCCAAGTGTGAAGATATATCCACTTGTGGCCTTAATCTCATCAGCATCAGATATCTAGTTTGAGTCACTATACCCTCCAGTACCCTGGGATACCCGGTATAGTGAATGCCATAGCTCATTGTACCCTTTAGATAGTGCATTACCCTCTCAAGAGCATGCCAATGATCATCTCCCCGATTGGAAACAAAACGGCTTAGTTTGCTCACAGCAAATGAGATGTCAGGCCTGATGCAGCTAGCTAAATACATGAGTGAACCAATTATCTGAGAATATCTCAATTGGTCCCTGGCTATTCTCCGATTCTTCCTAAGCAACATGCTAGGATCATAAGGTGTTGGAGAAGATTTGCAGTCGCTATAACCAAAACGACTCAGAATCTTTTCCATATAATGGGTTTGCAACAATGTAATCCCACCATCATCACCTCTCAACAGCTTGATGTTCAAGATAACATCAGCTACTCCTAGATCTTTCATCTCAAAGTTTTGAGACAAGAAATCCTTGACCTACTTAATCACATTAAGGTTGGTCCCAAAGATCAGTATGTCATCAACATACAGACATAGAGTGACTCCATCGCCCCCACCATGGCGATAATACACACATCTGTCAGCTTCATTCACAATAAAGCCTGCAGATGTTAAAATTCTGTCGAACTTTTCATGTCATTGCTTAGGTGCTTGTTTAAGGCCATACAAAGATTTCAACAACTTACACACCTTTCCTTCATGACCATTTACTACAAATCCATCTAGCTGTTCCATGTAAATTTCCTCGTCCAACTCTCCATTTAGGAAAGCCGTCTTAACGTCCATCTGATGAACGAGAAGACCGTGTGAGGCAGCCAGAGATAGTAGTACTTGAATAGTGATCAATCTAGCCACAGGTGAATAAGTATCAAAGAAATCTTCGCCTTCCTTTTGGGTATAACCCCTGGCCACAAGCCGTGCCTTGTACTTCTCGATAGTACCATCAGGCCTAAGCTTCTTTTTGAACAACCACTTACATCCTACAGGTTTACAACCATAAGGACGCTCAGTGATCTCCCAAGTTCCATTAGAGATAATGGAATCCATTTTACTACGGACTGCTTCCTTCCAAAGATTCGCATCCGAGAAGCATATGCTTCAGAAATGGTACTTGGAGTATCATCCACAAGGTATACAATGAAATCAGGACCAAAAGACTTTGCAATCCTTTGTCTTTTACTCTTTCTCAGAGTTTCATTATCTTCCTCCTCAGGAATCTGCTCAGGGGTTTGCTCAAAATATTCCATTGAAATGGCAGGTTCATGAGTTGTATCAGGCTCCTGACTCGATAAACTAGGCATATCTTTCATCGGAAAAATATCCTCAAAGAATGTAGCATCTCTGGACTCCATAATTGTACCAATATGCACATCAGGTACTCCAGATCTCACTACTAGAAATCTACATCCAACACTATGGTGAGCATAGCTTAGAAAGACACAATCCATAGTTTTTTGGTCCAAGCTTACACTTTTTGGGAATTGACACATTGACTTTCACCAAACAACCCCAAGTACGCAAGTATGAAAGTGATAGTCTTTTCTTCTCCCATTGTTCATATGGGGTTATCTCTTTATTCTTTGTGGGTACCCTGTTTAGGACATGACATGAAGTCAATATAGCCTCCCCCACCATGCTTTGGAAAGACCCGCTGTGTCTAACATGGCGTTAAGCAAATCATTTAGAGTGCGGTTCTTTCTTTCAGTAACCCCGTTTGACTGGGGTGAATAGGGAGGCGTCCTCTCATGAATTATACCATGTTCCTCACGTAATAAATTGAACTGATTAGAAAAGTACTCGCCGCCACGATCAGACCTAACCCTTTTGATTTTCCTTTCAAGTTGGTTCTCAGCTCCTGCCTTATAGATTTTAAAGTAGTGAAGAGCTTCATCTTTAGTTTTCAAAAGATACAGATAACAGAACCTAGTGGAGTCATAAATCAAAGTCATAAAATATCTCTTACCACCTTTTGTCAACACACCATTCATCTCACACAATCTGAATGTATGAGTTATAAGTTTCTTACCCTGCGGCCTTATGGGGCTTACGAGGCTGCTTTGATTGCACACAAACTTGACACTTAGAACCTTTGGCAAGGGTGAATTTCGGGATTAACTCTAAACTGGCTAACCACGTCATGCAACCAAAATTTATGTGACAAAGTCGTGAATGCCAAATAGTAGTTTCATTACCACTGCAAACATGGTTCACAACATTATTACACAAGTCTGAAAGAGATAAGCGGAACAAGCCTCCGCACACATAGCCTTTACCAACAAATTGTCCACACTTAGACACTACAATGACATGCAGCTCCTTGATTTGACTTTGTCATCTAGGACTATGCCTTGTAATCACTTCAACAAACATATTAGTCACATATTCACATAATGTCATTAATTACCAAAACACATATTTTTAGGGGCCTAGATGCTTTTAATCTCCCTTTTTTTGGTAATTGATGACAACACAATAAAGATGTGAGATATTTAGTTTGAAATAGAAAGCTCCTCCTTAACATGTGCATATTGAGTAGAAGATAATGCAAAACACATATTTGGATTTTCAGAAAATTTTGGCGGAGTTTCTGTAGATTGTTGATACTTGAAAAGAGCAATATCGAATGACAATGTTTGGAGATAATAAAAAATATCATAAGCATTCAACATCATAACCATAAACTCAGATCCAAGTACAACAAAAAGTATCCAAATAACATGAGATATCATCACAGGCAAAATATTATCAAAGTCATTACAAACCATAATTAAAACGACAGTTCTATTACATAATAGATAAGTTCCCTTTAAGCTCTCACACTAACTCACTCCTCTCCCCCTTTGTCATCAAGTGACCCAAAAAAAAGCTTCACTCTGCAGGAGGGTCTTGTGGAGGTTCACTAGGAGGAGAGCGGAGGCGTCGACGTGCAAAACGGACTGGAGGAGGAAACTGCTCTGCAAAGCTGGCTGAGAGGGCATCCAACCTGGAGGTAGTAGCAGCCTCAAATGCATCCAACCTGGAGGTAGTAGCAGCCTCAAATGCATCCCACCGAGTGTTGGTTGCTGCTTGAAAAGCCTCCTGAGATGCTTTCATCTCCAAGATAGTAGCATAAATTTGATCAAGTGAGGCCTGGCCTTGTGGAGGGGCAGCAACAGGTGCGGCTTCCGGGTCTTCTGCTGGAGGGTGCCGAAGGTTGGCAGGAATAGGAGGACCCTCTCTAGGCTTATAGAACTTGTGGGGTGAAGGCGTAGCTCCATTATAATCAGTTTGACGAATAATCAGGGCCATAATATATGGAGTCAAATTTATCCTCTTAACCCGATCATTCTTGAAGGCTGCAATCTCCCTCACAATAACATCAACTACATCAAATTTTCTCCCATGCATGATGCAGTCCATAATGTTCCATACATGGCCCCTTATTGCATCATAATTCACGCTTTTTGCTAGCATAGTATGGTTAATTATCCGATTTACCAAGCTGGAAATAGGGAGAATACCAGTTATCTTACCAGGGATAAATCTTTGAGTGGTGTCATAAAATTCAGTCCAAGTGTGAAGAGGAAGAACCGGTCTATCATAAATATGCTCAAACCTGCTTGACTCTATATCCAATGCATTCTCAAAAGCATATTTTGAGCAGGAGTATTTGACTGTCCCAGTCATCCAGGTAAGCTCAGAGAAATCTG
Source organism: Hsuehochloa calcarea (assembly GCA_036346395.1). Taxonomy (NCBI): domain Eukaryota; kingdom Viridiplantae; phylum Streptophyta; class Magnoliopsida; order Poales; family Poaceae; genus Hsuehochloa; species Hsuehochloa calcarea. Next base: position 26,843,333 of record CM070606.1, read on the forward strand.
AAGAAATGTGCACTGTGGCATAAAATTGACGAATGATTTCGTCACTATAATTGCATTTGAGTGCTACAAAGTTATAGATCCCATCTCGCTGAAAGAGTCTATATGTGCCCTCATACTTGTCCAGCCCATTAAGATATGACCAATTTATACACTTATGATCGGCAAAAGGCTTGTTGGGTCCATAGAAGAGTTCATACATTTGCCTCTGAAAGTTGGTATGAAAGTGAGGATCGCCACGATTATGTAGGTAGCTAAATCGATTTTTAAGCCGAAGAAGAGTATAATCATCGGCTGTCAGTGATTTAAGATCAATCTGTGGTTCTTCAGGCTCTCCCAATTCATCATCGGATTCTGATTGAGAGCCCTCATCCGATGCACTTGCCTCTGTATCTAAGTTCTCAGAAGTTTCCCTTTGGTCCTCAATAGCCTTTATTTCTTCTTCTTGTTCTAAGAGAGGAGTTTTTGAAGATGATTGGCCGGCATCCGTATAGGACTTCTTGATAGTTTCTCGTGTCTTAGGCATCTTCAAAAGACATGAATGAAGTGTCAACGATAGATTCAAATGAAAGAGATGAAAGTTCTATTTTTGTCAGGACAATCGGAAGTTCCGCAATTTTGAACGACGAAACAACCGCTTGCGGAAGTTCCGCGTTTTCAATAGAGGAAGTTCCGATTATCCTGGACCGATTCTAGAGCAAGTAGATTTGTGGATTTTCAGTATTTTTGATGGATTGAGTCCATGAAATCGATGCATATACATCATATAACACTGAATAAACCTATTTGCCCAAGAAATTTCCACATAATTCATCTACATTTGCATTTCCCTAAAAATTTCATATCTAGGGTTTATGAGAAGAAGAAATCCGAAGGGGATTGATTTTACCTTGAGGAAAGAAGTGAATGAACCCTGGAGATGCAAATGATTGGATGGGATTGAAGAAAAGCCGAAGAAAAATTAAGTTTTTTTCGGTGGATCTTCGGGAGAGAAGAGGAGAGCACGGGAGAAGAGCTGCGGCGGCAGGAGAGAGATAGAGAAATGGAGGAACCGCAGGGAAGTTAATGTCTCCCAACTGCCGAAAAATGGAAGTTCCACAATTCAACAGCGGAAGTTCCGAAAATCGAAAGTTCCGGACCTGGAAGGCCGGTAGTTCCGATTATCCTAACACTTCGGGAAGAGAGAGCTGAATTTGATGATTTTGCAAATAATCCTTATTTTTGCACTCAACCAAGTATCATTCGGGATTATTATACAACGAAAAGACTAATGTCTATCTGAGAAACTAATTTTTACGAACATATCACATTTGGAGCAAAAAATTGAGAAATGACACCTTAAAAATGACAAAAATGCAACTTAGGCCCAAAGTGCATATGACAAGAGTTCAAGCGACATTTGAATAGTCAATGACATTTAACTCATTCCTCAACAAGCAAAAACGGTCTTCATCTAAAGGTTTGGTGAAAATATCCGCTAATTGATTTTCGGTGCATATGTGGCTAATTTCAATATCTCCTTTGCACACATAATCTCTTAGGAAATGATGGCGGATATCTATATGCTTGGTTCTTGAATGTTGGACAGGGTTGTTGGCTATTTTTACTGCACTATCTTTATCACACAAAAGATGCATTTTATCAAAAGTTATTCCATAATCCATCAATGTTTGCCTCATCCAAAGCAATTTTGCGCAACAACTACCTGCGGATATGTCGGGACCCAAATATGCAAATCTGGACCCTCTGTGTATTCTGCACTAGTCCAGGATCACGCTAGTGCACACAGTGTCAACATCGATGAAATATCACATCCATACAACGAATATAAGAATAAACGAGTACTTTGAATAACAAATAACTGTTGGGACCTTACGGTCGAGTTTTACATTTATTAAGCCATGCAAGGCTAACAATAAAGAATAAGCTACAGCGAAAACGAAGTAAACTCCAGTGGGCTCCCATCAATTTACCACAGGCAACTGACTGGGATCAAGACCCTAACGATCAACCTTCGTAGAACTCTTCTTCAAAAGCAGACGACAACTCCTCCACTTCTGTTGATTTGTTTAGTAAGAGTGAGTACACACCGTACTCGCAAGTCATACCACAGAATGCATTTATACATGATGGCTTATTCCAAATAAATAGCTTCTGTGGTTATTTTGCGGAAATACAACATTGGCAATTGAATACAAATAATAGATTGAAAACATAATTGAAAACAATTAAAGAATATTAATTTAACAATTGGTTTCACAAAGGACACACAGTCTAAACAAGTTATTCACACAGTTGTACAAGTTATCTCACACAGCTGACCCTTCCCAAATGTTTCATAAAAATCTACCACTCGTGTGAAATTCCCGAGCATGTCCATAACCGAGGACGCGGCTATTCGAATAGATTGGTTTAACACTCTGCAGAGGTTGTACACTTTACCCACACGATACAATCAGTGTAGCTAGCACTGACCATAACAAAACCTTTCAGAGATTTCATCTCAAGCAATGACACTCCCGATGTGCTTTCCTACCGGCCAACCGATACACACAGCGTTTGGTTATGACACATAGCGTTTGGTTACGACATACATCGTTAGACAGGGATGCAGCGAACCGTCCCGTGATGTGACATATCACACCTCCAGCCCATCACATAGTTTAAATACAACCTGAGTTGTCAATGTCAAGACTCCATAATTTACTAAGTTAGGCCCAGCCCATACTAGGCATGTGGTTGTATAGTAAGGCTCAGTTCAATGGCGCATAAAGTTAAGTCCTTAGTTGACCAAGGCAAGACTTCCGTCTTTTCCCAAATCACAAAGTTTATAAAGCACACAGCTCCACCATTCACACAGATCCACCACTTGCCTCAGTCCAAATCTTTTCCCACCCTATTGATTAAGTGCAACACATGCCATCACGAGTAACAGCACACAGACACACAGTTTCTTCACACGGTTCCATAATCACTTAGTCAAGTTTATAATTGCAACTCACATAAAATGATGACTCGTGGCATGGCTAAGCAATCTACTCGTATCTAACCAACCCACGTTGGTGCTACGATAATACCAACTAGTAATGAACCAACCTAGAGTGACAAAAGATCATGGCATACAATAGACAAGGCGGATATAACAAATTGGATTAATAACTATCCCAAAAGCATTTAAATAAATACTTGAAATAGAATGCAATACATTGAAACAAGGTATTTTGAAAACTGGGTGCAAGATGATCAAAGGTATAACTTGCCTTGGAATAGGTCTAGGTACTGGTCTTGATCTTGATGTGCTCCTTCTTCTCCAAAATTTCCCGAAGTATCGACGTCTACTCGCAAACGATACAAAAGAAACAAAAATAAATAAATAACAGAGGCAAAATAACTCTAAAAATCAAATAAAATTCACCATTAAACAGATCTTGATTTTATATGAATTTACAAATTTGAGTATGCTCAATCGGAGGTCGGATGCAAAAGATATGGGCTTTGTAAGTTTTGAAAATTAATTAAAACCCTAATTTGGATTTAAACGATTTTCCCGAATTATTTTTATAACAAAAATCGGATTATTGCGCAATGCTTGTGTCAGCCAGGAAAAGAAAATAAATAAAAACCATACTGACAGGTGGGCTCCACCTGTCAGTCTCTCGGCTCAAGGTGGATCAAGTCCACCGAGCCGAGGTTGCGGGGGACCGGTGGACTGCGCCACGCGGACGCCAAGTGGCTGCCACGCAAGCGAAACCGAGGAGGTGGCGCTGACACGACGACTGCGCTGGCTACTGACCTGGCGTGAAGGAGACAGCAAAGGAGGGGCTTGGCCGAGATCTTGCCGGTGGCGGCGACGGCGGACGGCGGCTAGTCGGCGGCGGCGGAGGGGCAAAATGGATCGCCGAGTGGAGTGCGCAGCTACTGGTGGTGGTGACGGCGCCTGGACGGTGATGGCTTACCGGCGGCAGCGAAGGAGGCGGCGGCGGTGACGAGCTCCGTTGTCGGACGGCGGTGACAACGACGATGGAGACGACGGTGGACGAAGGCGAGGGCAACTCTGGAAAGCTGGCGCAAATGCGCACCTAGCGGTAGTGGTCGCGCGGCCGAGGAAGATCTGGAGGTGGCGGGCTTCGGCGGCGAAGCAGATGCGGCCGGCGGCGGACCTTCGGGCAATGCGGCGCAACGGACGAGAAGGAGGAGGCGGCAGCTTGGGGATCTGGAGGAGGAGGGAGAGGCGAGGAGCTAGGAGGGGTCTCGGGGCTTTATATAGCCGAGGAGGAGGAGACCGGGGAGGATACGGCGGCGTGGCAGCTGTAGGGTCGAGTCAGCGGGAGTTCGGAGAACGACGACGCGGACGTGGCATCGGCGGGCCACCAACAAGAGAGCGAGGCGAAGTGGTGGCCGCTGCGATGGAAATCCGACGGTGGGGAGCGACGAGGCGAGGTGCGTCCGATCGGCGGGAGAAGCCACGCGGCGTGCATCGGGAGGGGCTAGGCGGGCTGGGCTGCGGGGAAACGGGGATAGTGTTGGGTTTCGGCCCAACACTGTTCCAAAGGATTTAAAATGGATTTCTCTTTTTAATAAAACCAGAAAATGCAATTAGCAAATGACTTTAGAAAAATTCCAAAAATTTCTAGAAAATATATCCAAGCATATAGAATCCAATTAAAATAAGTTTGGCCATTGTTGATGTTGGAATTAAGCATATTAAATCATTTTGTCCTTAAAGTCCATATTAAGCTTTTAATATAAATTCAATCAAATTGCAAATAGTGAGATTTTCAACTAGCAACTAATTAAAGGATTTTTAAAATGCTCAAAAGTTGGGATGTTACAGGATACATATTCGGCTTTGGCGGTGGAAAGGGCAACAGAGTTTTGTTTCTTAGAAGACCATGACACTAAGGATCTACCTAAGAATTGACAACTCCCTGAGGTGCTCTTTTTATCCACTTTACAACCCGCATAATCCGAATACGAATATCCAATCAAATCAAATTTAGCATCTTTTGGATACCAAAGGCCAATGCTTGAGGAATGCTTTAAATATCTTAATATTCTTTTAACAGCCACTAAATGACATTCTTTTGGTGCCGATTGAAAACGTGCACACATGCAAACGCTAAACATAATATCGGGTCTAGATGCGGTAAGATAAAGCAAACTACCAATCATAGACCTATAAAGCTTTAAATCAATAGTTTTACCTCCTTCAATTAGATCAAGATGGTCATTTGTTGTCATAGGAGTCTTGATGGGCTTTGCGTCATCCATGCCAAATCTTTTGAGTAAATCCTTCACATACTTGGATTGACTTATGAAGGTCCCATCATTGAGTTGTTTGATTTGAAGCCCAAGGAAGAAACTAAGTTATCATATCATTGACAGCTCAAACTCCCTATACATCATATCACCAAATTCTTTGCAAAAATCTTGATTAGTGGAACCAAAAATTATATCATCAACATAAATTTGACAAACAAAGAAATCACCATCAATAATTTTAGTAAACAAAGTTGTATCAACCTTTCCGATTTTGAATCCCTTAGAGAGTAGAAAATCTCGAAGGCACTCATACCATGCTCTAGGAGCTTGCTTTAAACCATATAGCGCCTTTGAGGGTTTATACACATGATTAGGATTTTTGGAATTTTCAAAACCGGAGGTTGTTCAACAAAAACAAGTTCAGATATTTTACCATTTAAGAAAGCACTTTTAACATCCATTTGAAATAATATAATATCAAAGCATGATGCAAAAACAAGTAAAATACGAATAGACTCAAGTCTTGTTACGGATGCAAATGTTTCATCATAATCTAGACCCTCGACTTGAGTATATCATTGAGCAACTAACATTGCCTTATTTTTTTACCACAACTCCATTTTCATCTTATTTATTTTGAAAGACCCATTTTGTGCTAATAACATTATGCTCCTTGGGTCTTTCCACCATTGTCCAAACATCATTCCGGGTGAAGTTATTTAGCTCTTCATGCATAGCATTTACCCAATCCAAATCTTCTAGTGCTTCATTTATACGTTTTGGTTCAAGAGAGGAAACAAAAGAGTAATGTTCACAAAAAGAAGCAATACGAGAGCGAGTTTGGACACCCTTACGTCACCCAATATTTGATCTATTGGATGGTCTTTAGATATTGCGTGTTGGATTCTTGGAGGTAGATTCAATGATTGATCATCTTCCTTGACATCTTCTTCATTATGATTAACTTGATTTGTCACGGAAGAGGTAGGCGGTTCGACTTGCGTGGAAAATGATGGTTCATTTTGATCTTCTTTAGGCTTAATGTCTCCAATTTGCATGTTCTTCATTGCTTCCATAAGAGCTCCATTACCCACATCATCAAAATCTTCTTACTCTTCTTGAGAGCCGTTAGTCTCATCAAATTGTACATCGTGTCTTTCTTCAAGAATACCACTAGTTTTGTTAAAGACACGATATGTTTTGATATTTGAAGAATAACCAAGTAGAAAACCAACATCACAACGACTTACAAATTTAGAAAGTCGAACACCCTTTCTTAAGATATAGCATTTGCAACCAAATACTCTAAAGTAAGAGATGTTCGGTTTTCTTCCAATAAGGAGTTCATAGGAAGCCTTTTTCAAAAGCCTATGCAAATAAAGACGATTTATGGCATGATAAGCGGTATTGATGGCTTTCGCCCGAAAATGATCGGAAGTATTACACTCATCAAGCATTGTCCTAGCCATTTCTATTAATGTACGATTTTTCCTCTCTACAACTCCATTTTGCTCCGGAGTGTAGGTAGTGGAAAGCTCATGCTTTATTCCAAGTTCATCACAATAATCTTCAATATTAGTGTTTTTGAACTCGGAACCGTTATCGCTATGGATTTTCTTTATTTTGAAATCAAATTCATTTTGATCCTTTTTTGCAAAACTTTTAAAATCTTGGAGGCTTCACCTTTGTCATATAAGAAGAATACCCATGTATATCTAGAGTAATCATCTACAATGACTAAACAATAGCTATTGCCCCCAATTCTCTTATAGGTTGTTGGCCCGAACAAATCCATATGTAAGAGCTCCAATGGCCTAGAGGTTGACATGATACTTTTGGAAGGATGAGAGTTAGCAACTTGCTTCCCGGCTTGGCAAGCGCTACAAAGTCTATTTTTCTCAAACTTCACATCCTTCAAGCCAACCACTAAGTCATGTTTGAAAAGCTTTTTGAGTTGAATCATTCCCACATGACCTAATCTTCTATGCCATAACCAACCCATTGAAGTTTTTGCAATCAAACAAGTTTTCAAACAAGATTCATTTGAGGAGAAATCAACCAAATAAAGATTGCTAAATCTAAAACCTTTAAAGATCATTTCTTTTTCTTTTTCCTTAAAAATGGTAACTTCCTTTTTAGAGAATGAGCAAGTTAATCCAAGATCACATAATTGAGCAACTGATAGCAAATTGAAATTTAATGTTTCTACTAAAGACACATTTGAAATGAAAAGGTCATTTGAGATAGCAATTTTACCTAAGTCAATTACCTTTCCTTTGCTATTGTCACCAAATGTGATCTTTTCATTTCCGCTCCCATTCTCAAATGAGGTGAACATTTTCCGGTCTCCCGTCATGTGTTGAGTGCAACCACTATCGAGCACCCAATACCTTCCACTGGTCTTGTAGTTCACCTACAAAAGGAATCAAGTTCTTTTAGGTACCCATATTTGTTTGGGTCCTTGGAGGTTAGTTATCAATGATTTAGGCACTCAAATAGCATTCTTCTTAACACCTAAAATTGAAGTGCCAACAAATCTAGCAATTACTTTTCCATCTTTGGCCTTTTCAAGCATATAGCTTGAGTCAAATAAGCCAATAGATGAAACCTTACCAATAAGACAATTTTGTTGCACATGTCCTATTTCCCGGTATTTACGGCAATACTTACCATTTTGTTTAACAAACCTTACGGGTTTGTTTACCGGTTTCCTACCTTTCTTGGGCACATACCCAAGTCATTCCTTGTTGAATGAGCATCTTTACTCACTCAAAAGCTTATCAAGGGTAGCTTTGCCCTTGAAACATCTTTCCAAGCTCTTACTTAGCTTGGTAACTTGCTCCTTTAGCTCATTATTCTCTATAAATAGTTTATCACAAGATTTAGCATTTTTTAATTTTGGAATCAACATTTGAGCTACATAGCATAGAAAGCAAATCTTCGCAAGAAGTGGATATGCTAGTTCTAGCAACATTTACACTAGGCATTCTTTCTTGAATATCACAAGTAATACCAATGCTAGTGCAAGACTTATCTTAGATAAACAAATCATGAGCTTCTTTTAGTTCATCATAAGAGTTCTTTAAAGACATGTGTTCTTTCTTTAAGACTCTAAATTTAGCTTTTTTCTTTTCAAGATATTCATTTAATTCTTCAAGCATATCCATAAGCTCATCATAGGAGCGTTCTTCATCATCAAGAGATTTTACCTTTTCTCCTTTTGCCATAAGGCAAGTAGGAGTGGAAAATAGCGATGGAGCCTCCTTGATGGCGATACCGACAAGTCATCTTTTCTTGGAGGACCCCTCAACATCGGAGTTGGAGTCGGAATCCGAATACTCCTTGTCGGAGTCCCATTCTCCGATATGGGCTTCATTCTTGCCATCCTTGTGAAGCTTCTTGAAAAGTTTCTTCTTGCCATTGAATTCTTTCTTCTTTGACGACTTGTCCTTGTCGTCCTTCTTGTTTGGGCAATGAGAGGCAATGCGACCATTCTCATCATACTCATAGCAACGAATGTTGCTATAGCGCTTCTTCTCATTTGATGATTGCCCTTTTGCAATCTTATCGAAGTTGAAGCTTCGATGAGGACGTCTCCTCATGAACTTCTTCATTCTCCTCACAAGGAGAGCAAATTTCTCTTCGGAATCTTCATCTTATTCATCACTTGATTCCGTTTTTGTCTTAAAAGTGGCAACTTTCTTCTTTGAAGAAGTTGACTCCATGAGCTCTTCTTTGTCTCTCTTGTAAAGCTCATTTGTGATGAGATTTCCCAAAAGCCCGGTTGGTGTCATTCTTGGCAACTCGGGAGAGTTGAGGAACAATGTCACCAACATTTTGTACTTGTCAAGAAGAGCTCTAAGCATCTTGCGCACAACATCAATGTCAAGCAAATTAGTACTAAGACCCTTGAGCTCATTTACAATGTTGTTAAGTCTAGAATACATCTCGGTGATGTTTTCATGAGGCAACATTGTAAATGTCTCATATTTGATCATAAGCCTATGCAATTTGGCTTTTTTAACCGTGGATGTGCCCTCATGAATTTCGGAGAGCGTAGTCCATATCTCACGAGCGGTTTCAAGGTTGCTCACTCGATTGAACTCATCCGCGTTTAAAGCTCTAAAAAGAGCGTTCATCGCTTGAGCATTGAGGTGAGAGTTCCGTTCGTCTTGATCCGTGGGGTGTGTGGGATCAAGTGCCATAACGAAACCTTCACTCACAATTCTCAATATGCTTGGGCTCATGGCCTTTAAATAAATTGACATTCTAATTTTCCAATATGCATAATTTGATCCATCAAATAGAGGAGCCTTACCTATTGACATACCCCCACTAGCCATCCTTTCTCTCCTAGACGGTTAAGTCTAAAATTAGAGAGACCAAGCTCTGATACCACTTGTAGGATCAAGGATAACCGACTAGAGGGGGTGAATAGGAGGTTTCTAAAAAATATAGATTAAATTAAATGATTTAGCAAGATGAACTAAGCAAAGCTATCTATCACAAGATATATGCTACAAAATTAATTGCAATAAGTAAAGACAAGAAATAACCGCAATGGGACAAAGAGGTATTTCCCATGGTATCGAAGATTTGTCGATCTTCACTAGTCCACGTTGAGGAAGCTTGACTCGATCAAGCCGGCTCCACAAATTAAGCCTTCCCTCGTAATCACTTGGTTGTTCTTCCTCCTCTCCGGAGTTGGTGAACACCGACCAATCACAACCGGCATCGGGACTCTTCACAAACTTCTTGAAGAGATCACCGCGCAACCTCCGCCAAGCCGTCTAGGTGCCGACAAGCACCAAGAGAATAGACATTGACCTTCTCTTGATGGCAACCAAGAACCAAAGGATCAACTAGAATGCAATGCTCTCGGTTTTGCTCACAACCTCACAAATTTGCGCAAAGAGAGTAAATGAGGAGTGAGGGGAGTGCTCAAAGCTCAAATGTATTGAATGAATGCTCAGCAACTTAACCTTGAGCTGGTGGGGGTGCATTTATACCCCCACAACCAAATATGACCGTTACACAAAGAATCCAGAAAAATTCAGGGAAATCGGAACTTCCACCATGTAATGTGTGGATCTTCCGCCCTTGCATCGAGTGTGCTGCAACGGTCATTATAGTGGCATTAAATGCTCTGATTATAGCCGTTGGATTTATGTGCAGAACTTCCGCCAACTAAAGTTTGGTTTGTCCGATAATCGGAAGATCCGCTCATATCATGGCGGAACTACCGCACTTGCGAAAAATGGCTAAGTCCCTAAAAATGGTACTCTCTGAAAAAAAACGTTCTGCAAGAATTTCAGAGCAACCGATAATCGGAACTTCCGCTCGTATCATGGCGGAACTTCCGCACTTCGAAAAATTAGCTAAGTCCAGAAACCGGGTACTCTCTGGAAAATACGTTCTGCGAATTTTTCGGAAGATCCGCCCAGCGGAAGTTCCGCAGTTATAACGCCGGAACTTTCGATTACGTACTGAAAAGATGATTTTGATTTTAAAACCAGACCAAGAGAGCATGCATGATCCTAATTTGATCGAAAAACATAATGAATTGCTTTCAAGCTACTAGACAAGCTCCCCCTTAATAGTACAACATTTATCCTAAAATCCGGTCTTCCACCATACTCCAAAGACTGGTAAAATTCAAAAGGGGTCCTAGTCTATTTGTACCTTGCCCTTGAGACAAACTCCATCTTCTTGACATTCTTTGATATGCAGCTCCTTGATTTGACTTTGTCATCTATGACTATGCCTTGTAATCACTTCAACAAACATATTAGTCCCATATTCACATAATATCATTAATTACCAAAACACACATTTTTAGGGGCCTAGATGCTTTCACTCGGCTCGGCTCGGCGAGCGAGCGAGCGTCGTGGCGTGTGTTGGCTCTCTCCAATTCCACAAGGGGGTTACCACGATCCACCTTATAAAGTGGTGTAACTCCCCATTAATACTTTATTTGGGACTAAACAGTTTTAGCACGTGCACATGTGCATTGTATTAATTCCAATACCTAACTCCTCTCTGCGATCCTTACAGCACCGTTCTTCACCACCGAGACCGACCGTAGACCCGCCGATGTCGAGCCGCACCATCGTCCTCTATCTTCACCTCCGATGACCCACTGTGCCTGTGGTATCCCCGCCAATCCGTCCACATCACGAGGTGCGCGCTCATCGGACTGATGCTTTCCCCCACCTCCTTCAATCGTCTCCTCCCATATAGGCCGCCACCGCCTCGCTATGGCTACCGCCGACACCGGCTTTCCTAGCGCATCCCTGCCAACCTAGACCACTAAAATGGAACTCCCCAAATCCAGGAACACCCCATGCGCGCATGACTTTCGTCGATTTCCTTCGGATTTAGCCGTCGATCATGTGGGGATCGTCGAAGAAGGAACAAGGAGGAAGAAGTGGATAAGGGCATGAAGTTCATTTTAAAATGTTTCTTTCTCTAAAACAACGAATAATATTATTATAACGACATTGATGTCCTACAACAAAGATCTATATTTTAGTAGTATGTTATGGTAAAGATACAAAATTTTGGTGTCATTTTGACACCAAATTGTAATCTGTAGCCAATTTTGCCCTTTATTTTAGGTCCCGATTCATTTCCAAGCAAACAAATTTGGCAACCAAACATAATTTCGAATTGGCTGAAGATTCCATCTCTATGTAACAGTTATTTGACAAACCAAATAAAAAAATGGAGTTGCAATCCAATTATAATTATAACTAGACATTGAATTGGCACTCCAATTCCCCGATACCAATTCAATTCAGGGGTTCAAAGGGACCACAAGAGAAAAAACAACCGCCATTGTATAATCAAACGTCCACTACTACACTGTTTTTTATAAAGAAAAATTAATTTATGCACCTAAAAAATGCAGTTTTTTTTTATACCATATTCGATAAATTACGTCCAAAAAAACTTATGTCCTGTGAAGAGCGGCGCAAGTAAACGCTAGTTTTAAATTCTACTGTTCTTCTTTGCCGTCTCCCTCGTCCCACTAGTAGACCCGGAGCCGGAAGGACGGAACACGTCACCGTCACACCGCCCTCGCTTTTATTATTCAAACCCCTCCTCTCTCTCTCTCTCTCTACTCTCTCCCCTCACTTCACCTACCTGCTCCTCCTCTCCCACCGCCTCCTCGCCTTCCCGTCTCGCCGGCGCGGCGACCATCCCGCGGCCGACGTCGCCGCTGACGCTGCCCCGAGCTCTCCCGCCTCTCGGCGCCGCCGGCATGGCGTCCCCGGCCGTCGTCTCCCCGAGCCGCACCCCCGCCGACACCACCGCGCCGTCGCCGGCTTCCCCGCCGCGGCGGCTCGCGTCGGTGCTGCCTGCCTTGGACGCGTCCTCGGGGTCGTCCCCGGCGTCCGCCCACTCCGGGGAGCTCTCCGGGTCCGATGCCTCGGTCGGTGGCGCTTGCTTGGGAATTGGACTTGCCGGAATCTTACTACTTCCTTTTTTTTTGCTTGGGTTTTTTATGCGGTGCGGTTTGGTCGTGCAGAGCTCGTTGCCCGCGAGCAGGAGCGAGGAGTACAGGCTTCTGTTCCGGCTGCCACCGGACGAGGTAATTCGCGTGGGCGATTCAAGTAGTTGCTGGTTGCTTTCTCTCTGCCATCTAATTGTTGACTTTGGATCGTGATGCGTCGTCCTGGGGAAATTTGGGTGCGCAAGTGGTCGAGCTGGGATTGAATCGATTTTCTATGGACTTTCGACTATTTTAGCAGTGGTCGTTTCCCCCCTGATAAACCATACCACGACTAATTCGTTGTTTTTGCTTGATTCGGAGTACGGCAACATTGTCTTGTGCCAATTTGGTTTCGTCTATAGAATGTGCAATGGTGTTGATGGTTAACTTCTATTAGAGGAAGCTTGCCATAATCGTGTCTGATTTGCTGGTGGATTTGCCTGGATTCGATAGCCAATTGGTAGTTTCATGAGCTCTTTTATGACTTAATTTGGTTGATGATTGATTGAGTGGCAGGTTGATAAGTGGATTTTGAGTGCTTCTACTTGTTGGGAAAAACAAATTGTCAATCTAACTATCACGATAACATGCCAAGTTCCGGTTTCGATTGAAGAGTAATTCCATGAATCACTAGATTGTTTATAGGTTGGCCCTGTGGTTATATTTGTGGATTACAGTTTCCATTTGAATAGGGTATAATTCTGATTTTCACAAGTATGTTTCTGATGGTATTCTTCATGTTTACAAGTGATCATGCATCATATTATCTATCATAGTATCATGTACTCAGTGTTTTGAATGCTAACTAGTTATATGGCGCATTGCAGGTTATTGTGCAAGATTTTAACTGCGCGCTCCAAGAAAATATTCTTCTTCAGGTAGTTCTTTGTGACATCATTCTGTGTTATTTGTAGTAACTTTCTACAATCTGTGTTACTGACTTACTTCCACTGTGACTCCATGGGAATATTCATACACTATCCTTACTTAGTGCAAATTTGAGGTCTGCCATAAGATCTGCCATGCACAAGCTAACAATAAACTATAGTCAATTCATATATAATTTGCATGACATGCGTGCAAGCTGTTAGAATAGGACTCTTTTGTATTCCTTATCTGTATATGACAACTCCCTTGTATTCCCTATATATATTGCCCATTGGACCCTCTTGAATATACACATAATATTTATAACATGGTATCAGAGCTAGAGTACTAACCTAGTTCCTCCTTCCACGCCATATTTACGCCCGCGCCCGCCGAATCGGGCGCGCCGCCTTCTTCGCGCCGCCGCTAAGCCGTCGCCGTGTCGCTCTGTTGTAGGCGGTGGTCGACGCCGCGCGCGTCCGTAGCAACTTGACGTAGCCGATGGTCGCCGCGTCCGTCGCGACTCGACACACCGGTGGTTGCCTCAGACGCTTCCTCGACGCGGCGGTGGTCGCCAGGTGCTCGAGCTCTGCCGCCGCTAAGCCGCCGCCGCGCCCCCTTGCAGCCGGTGGTCGCACGCCGCGTCCCCATTGTGCTCCCCCCTGACACCTCCGGTGGTTGCCGCGTGCTCGAGCTCGTTTACTTGCTGTTGTCGAGGAAGCCTTCCGCCGCCGCCGCCGAGGACTCGGGGGAACCCTAGTTCCCCCGGCTGTTTACGTGAGGCCGGGCTGAGTTCAGCTGAGCCGGCCCGTTAAGAAAAAAAGACAAAAAAAGAAAAGAATGTCGCTCAAACCGCTGCGTCATCCAGCGTCGCCTGTTCGATTTTGTTGCCTTGATCGACGTGCCGTCCAGCACCGCCTACCGATGGCTTCCTGTTCCATCAGCTGCAATCCCATTCTCGGGAACCAAGCTTAATGGGACGAACTACAGGTTGTGGTCTTCACTTATGGAGATCACCCTCGATGATCTTTGCCTCTAGGGACATGTCACTGGTGCCCGACCTTGTCTGCCGCTGCTCAGCCTTCTCTCCAGAGACACCGCCTGCGACTTCTGCGAGAAGATGAGGCCGCTTAAGGAGATAGAGCGGCTATCTGCTGGCCGATCTTCGCCGATGAGGCCTTTCATTATGCCATAGACGCTTTTGAGCACTGGTGTGCTGACGAGGCCCGTGTTCGAGCCATCCTGGTGGTCAGCGTCGATGACTCCATCCAGCCAGACATTGTTGGTCTGCGTGCCACTCGTTAGATCTGGGAGTACTTGCGCGAGCGATACCAGCAGAGCAGCAATGCTAAGTTCTTTTCGCTTCAGCGTGAGTTGGAGACGTTTCAGTAGGAGGACTCCTCCGTTGACGACTTCTTCCGAGCCCTGGCCAGTCTCTAGCGCCAGCTGGACGAGCTGGCCTCTCCGCTCTGTCAGGAGTGTCATAAAGTGCAGAAGGCGGATTGTGAGCACCTTCGCCTTTATGACTTCGTTTGCCGTCTTCGCCCGGAGTTTGAGCCTGTTAGGGCTCAACTGCTGAGTCACTCACCACGATCGTCAGTCACCGAGGCTCTTTCGACGCTTCGTGCTGAGGAGCTTCGTAGCGGTTAGCAGCTCAGTTTGTTCCAGCTGTGCTTGCTACCTCCTTTTCTTCGACTACACCGACGGTTTCTGCTTGAACTACAGTCTCTCACCAGGTGTGTTCTGCTCCTGTTTTTGCACCAACTGGGGTTCAGTGCAATTATTGCAAGAACTTCGGGCACGACTATCAGCGTTGTGCGGTGTGGAAAAAGCAGAACAAGACGCGTGGGGCTGGATGATCCAAGGGGGGCAGGGAGACCCTTCACGGGAGGACAGACCAGCATGTCAGGACCTTCTCAGCGAGGTGACTTTGTTCAACAGTTTTGTCAGGCTCTACTTCAGCAGCTCCCTCACAGCTCAGCAGGTTTTGCTAGTCTAGCTTAGATGTCTACTCCAGGTATTTCTTGGGTTCTGGATTCTGGTGCCTCTTTCCACATGACACCGGACTCCACATCTCTCACTTCAGTAGGACCTCCTGTTTTTTCTATCTCTGTTCAGACAGCTGACGGTACTCCTCTGTTCGTCAGCTGGTCCACTGATTTTTCTGGTCCAGCTGTTTCTCATGTTCCCCAGCTTATCATGCAGCTTCTCTTGGTGGGTTAGCTCACCGATCTTGGCTGTAGGGTTGGTTTTGACTCTCACACCTGTTTCATCCAAGATCGACAGACATGGACGGTACTTGGGACTGGCCGGCACCGTAGAGATCGTCAGGGTCTCTACATCCATAATCGCCTCCACCTTCTGTCCACTTCAGTTGCTCCAGTCACCCCTACATCTACTTTCATCGCCACTGTTGCCACCACCTCTGGCGTTTTTGCGCAGTGGCATCACCGTTTAGGTCACTTATGTGGGTCCCGTCTTTCTTCATTAGTTCGAAGGGTGTTCTTGGACGTGTTACTGTTGACACAACCATGTTTTGTCATAGTTGTAAGCTGGGCAAGCAGCAACAACTTCCTTATCATTCTAGTGGGTCCTTATCTTCTCGTCCTTTTGACTTAGTTCATTCAGATATATTGGGACATGCGTCTATTATCTCTAAAGGCGGGCATAAACTTTATGTGATCTTCATTTATGATTATTCCCGTTTTACATGGATTTCCCTATGTCTAATCGTGGTCAGTTTCTTGCGATCTATCGTAGCTTTGCAACGATAGTTTGTACTCAGTTTGATTCTCACATTCGTACTTTTTGTTGTGATTCTGCTGGCGTTTTTAGACAGTTTTTTTTAAGCAAGGCACTCTTTACCAGTCTTCTTGTCCTGGTGCCCATACTTAGAATGGGGTTGCTGAGCGCAAATATTGTCATCTGATTGAGACTGCCCGCACTCTTCTCATTGCCTCTCACGTTCCACCACAGTTTTGGGCTGAGGCTGTTTCTACGGCTGCATACCTCATCAATATGCAGCCTTCCACTGCTCTTAACGGTATCAGTCCTATAAAGCGTCTCTACTCTTGAGCCCCCCAGTACACTCACCTTCGTGTTTTTTGTTGTACTTGTTTTGTTCTGCTGCAGTCTCATGAGCGTATTAAACTATTGGCCAGTCAGTTGAGTGTATGTTTCTTGGTTATAGTTCTGAGCATAAGGGTTATCGTTGTTGGGATCCTTCCGCTCGACGGATCAGGATCTCACGAGATGTTGTCTTTGACGAATCTCGACCTTTCTTCTATTGAGATTCGGCTCCTTCTCCCGTTTCCACCGTTGAGTCGATTTCATGGTTGTCTCTTTCTGACTCTTCTACACTATCCTAGTCTTCCCCTGATAGTCTCCAGTGGTTCCTTCTGTACCTCCGCCTCCTGCAGCACCACCGTCTCGTTTCTCTGGTATTCACTACTCCAGGCGTCATCGTTCTTCACCAGTATCCTCTCTTGGTATCTTGCCGACACCCACATCTGATCCTCCTGATGATGCTCCTCGTTACGTTCTTCGTGACCGGACATCCCTTCGACCTCCTCATCGTCTTGGATTTGCTCTAATAGCTCATGCTCTCTGTCACTGAGCCTAGTTTTTTTCGTAAGGCCGCTCCTCATTCTGAGTGGCAGTTCGCTATGGCAGAGGAGCTTGGTGCTCTTCGACGTACGGAGACTTGGGATATTGTACCGACGCCTGTGCATGCTCGTCCGATCACGTGCAAGTGGGTGTACAAGATTCAGACCCGGTCTGATGGTACTATCGAGCGCTACAAGTCTCGTCTTGTGGCTTGTGGTTTTCAGCAGGAGTACGGTCGTGACTACGAATGAGACTTTTGCCCCTGTTGCCCATATGACCACTGTTCGCACTCTTGTTGCGGTTGCTTCTGTTCGCCGGTGGTCTATCTCTTAGCTGGATGTTAAGAATGCTTTTCTTAATGGTATTCTGCATGAGGAGGTCTACACGCAGCCACCACCTGGGTATTCTGTTCCCGATGGGCACGTCTGTCGCCTTCGTCGTACTCTTTATGGCCTCAAACAGGCTCCTTGTGCCTGATTTGTGCATTTTACATCTATGATTACTGCTGTCGGTTTCACTGTCAGTTCCCATGATCTTGCCCTTTTTGTCCATGTCTCATCTCGGGGTAGGACACTGCTTCTTCTGTATATTGATGATATGCTCATCACTGGTGATGATTCCTTATTCATCACGTATGTGAAGAAGCATATCAGTGAGCAGTTTTTGATGACTGATCTTGGTTCTCTTACGTACTTCCTTGGGATCGAGGTCTCTTCCATGCCTAAGGGCTATTACCTCTCCCAGCAGAAATATGTCCATAATCTTCTTGATCGGTTTGGTCTGATTGACACTCGCACTGCTGAGACTCCCATGGAGCTATCCCTACAGCTTAGTGCCACTGATGGTGATCTTCTTGAGGATCCTACTCGCTATGGCCATCTTGTTGGGAGTTTGGTATATCTTGTGAGCACTCGTCCTGATATTGCTTATGTTGTTCATATCTTGAGTCAGTTCATGACTCGTCCTACCAATCTTCACTACAGTCACCTTTGTGTTCTTCGCTACTTGCGTGGAACTATATCTCGTCGTTTGTTTTTCCCTAGCTCTACCTCACTACAGCTTCAGGCGTACTCCGATGCGACCTGGGCTAGTGATCCTTCTGATCGTCGTTCTCTTTCTGCTTACTGTGTTTTTCTTGGCTCCTCCCTGATTGCCTAGAAGACTAAGAAGCAGACTGTACTTTCCCGTTCGAGTGCAGAGGCTGAGTTGAGAGCTATGGCAGCAGTGACAACAGAGGTTACTTGGTTGAGATGGTTACTTACAGATTTTGGAGTGCCTGTGGTGAGACCTACAACTCTTTTATCTAACAATACATGTGCTATTAGTATTGCCCGGGATCCAGTGAGCATGAGCTCACCAAGTACATTGGTGTAGATGTTTCATACACTCGCTCACAGGTGCAGGATGGAGTACTTGCTTTACAGTTTGTGCCATCAGAGTTACAGGTTGTTGCCTTCTTCACGAAGCCACAGACTAGGGCACAACATTTGTATTTTCTCTCCAAACTCAGTGTGTGTGATCCACCATGAGTTTGAGGGGGGGGGAGTGTTAGAATATGACTCTTTTGTATTCCTTATCTGTATATGGCAACCCCGTTGTACTCCCTATATATATTGTCCATTGGGCTCTCTTGAATATACACACAATATTCATAACACGAGCGTCTTACTATGTTGGCCTATATTTATCTCTGTTTGAATATGCATGCCACGAATTAATTTGAGACATGTACGCCCACCAAATTCAGTTAAAGCTTGTGCCTTTGATATTTAAAAACATGCACAAACATAGAAAGGTTCGGCATGAAATTTAATCCATCAAAATTTAATCTTGCGAGGCAATTTCCTCTCCCTTGTTAATATGACAATTTGTAGTCTTCTTCTCATGCAACGAGAGAATTTCCTGAGAGTATTTAATTTAAATTATTATTTAGATCGATTAGTAGGTACCCGAAAAGTTGAGAAAAGGCTATACCTTGTTGCAACTAAAGGTGTTCATGTCCATTTACTATCCTTGATGTCTTACATGTGTTCTTTCATTTCTTCATTAGAAACTACTGCATTATTAGATAATTTAGTATCACTAATGCTTTTAGCTAGTGCCCTGTGCCTCAAAATACACTAGGTTGTTTGACAACTGCAAACTATAGAATTAAACTGTAAGCTTAGTCATATCATTTTGCAGGAAAAAAAGAGCGTAGTTATATCATTTTGCAATAAATAAATATATGCTTTTAGTTTCAGCCTGGTTAACAATTTCTGATTCTGATAAATACACATTATTATGCAGGGGCATATGTATTTATTTCTACACCATATATGCTTCTACTCTAACATTTTCGGATATGAGACGAAGGTAATAAATGATATGAAGAGTTTATCATCATTTGTACTGTTTTATACTTTTATCTTGCTTAGTTGCAATTCTTCTAGCAGTAGATAACCAATTAATTTATAGACTTCATAAATACTGTCGACGCATAAAGGATTTTGGTGATGCCATTGCTTTAATGTTGCTTTGTATCATTTAACACATTTTGTTGCACTAAATTCATGTAAAGAAACATTGCCCTCAGAAGGTTTGCTTTAGAAAATTTGTTGGGAACCATGTTGTCTAAATTAGTCCTGTTGTGCCTTGAAATTTTACATTGCTGATGTGCCATTATAAACAGCATTTGCACTCTACTCTGCTTTATCTTTTATAGTGTTCTGTAATAGGCTAAACGACTAGCATATGGAAAGTCATATAGGCATAAACTCTGTTAGTGTGTTTGAAGCCTGAACTGATGGTGGTTTCAACTTGTACATTTCATTTTCTCTGTAGTCATTATATAAGTGTTCTAAAAACGGGTCTACTAGGCCATATACTCGGCCGTATACAAGTAATGGGTGTCCTATCTGTTACCGTGTAATTGACGGTTATGTCGCATAATCGAACCGATTATGCCATATAATCACTACGAGGTGAGTGATCTAGCTGTCGAGTACTGGTTACCGATTTTTAGAATTTTGATTATTATTAAATATCTAAATTTTGGCATCCTGCGAACGAAGCAATTTCTGATAGCTGATTCAGAAAGCTAAAATTGAACTGGAAACTGAAAGGGATGGTTCTCCAACTAAAATATTATAATGATTGCTCGTTACTGTTTGCAATTTACTTACTGATTTAATTACTTTTGCTGAATAGTGTTGTGCTTCTACTGTTGATCATTATCATAGTTACATATTAATAATTTTAGACCAATATATATTGCCCACACTATAATTTTTTTTAACCATGCTCTGACATTGTTTTTCTATCCAGAAAACTATACCTTTGCAGGATGTTACTGATGTTCGTAAAGCAAAAACAGCTGCTATTTTTCCTAATGCCATAGAAATTATTGCTGGTGCCAAAAGGGTGAGGAACCTATGACTGTCTTGATTTCCAGTGTATATTAGATCTCAGGCACTCAAGTTGTGTTACTTGTTGCAGCACTTTTTTGGATCTTTCTTGTCACGTGATGAATCCTATCGCATTATAGTAGATGGTTGGGAACAGCATATCAGTGATGCTAGATTGCTCCTTGAGCGTCAGGTTAGCAGACTTGTGTATATGAAATATTTGCAATAACTAATATTTGTTGACATGGTAGCATACCGGTTGCTGCTTAGGAGTCATAAAGAAGTTCATTTGTAAAAAGTTTTTCGTACTTGCTCTTTTTCTGCACTACAGGATACAAAATCAGCAAGCAGCAGTGACGAAAATGGTCATGTTTTGTTGGAAGAAGCAAAGGAATCTAAACAAGAAGATTCATCACCATTGGACAGGTTTTTGCATCCTGAACAAAAATGCCTCACTCTTGGGTTTAGCACCATCAAATGGACTTTTCTCCTTTATAATTATTTATGAGTGTTGATTTGAGTCTATTGGACTGTAGGTGTGCCAATGGTACAGCTGTCACAAGTGGTAGTGCTGATAGTGGTGATTCAGACATCAGTATTTCCAAAAGGTGTTCAAAAGTGCCAGAGAATGGAGCCGAAGACAGCTCTACCAAACTTAACCCATTCAGCTTGGGGCCATTTGATGATGATGCTCCTGATGGTTTGTTTGGATCATCTTTATCTTTGTCTTTTTTGATATCATTAATTATTTTGCTAAGCTTTTCTTGCATGACTATTTTGCTAATTGGCCATCACACCTTTTTTCCCAGTACCTGAATCCTATACTTTGATCACAGAGTCGAAGTTTCAGGTTTGCCGGATTTCATTTATTTTATAGTGCTATTAAGTATTAACATAATTTCACCCTGCTAACATCCTAATAACAGGTGCCTGTGGAAGTTCTCTTTAATGTGTTAATGTCTGATGGTGCTTTTGGCTTTTTGGATGATTGCCACAAAAAATGTGGTGACAAAGGTTAATACCTGTTTATTTTCACCTTTTCAATTAACATCTTTTGATCAATAGTATATTCTTCTAAGACCTAGATGATCTGCAGAATTCCGTTGTTCCCCATGGCGTTTGGATGATCAAGGACTTGTAAGGGATGTCTCATTTTTGCATCCAATTAAAATTTATCTTGGTATGCCAAGAGCTTTCTACCTACCGACTACCGTTTGACTGAATGTGATAATTGGCATTGAATATGTTGTTGTGCTCCATTAATTGCTTTAATTTATATAATATTGATTCCTCTAAATTGTGTTTAGGTGCAAAATTTGGGACTTGTCAGGAGGTTCAGAAACTTTGTGTGTACAAAAACAGGTTAGTCATACACTTCTGCAGGTAGTCAAGCAATGGAGTGTTCTGAAAATTATGATAAATACAAAGTTAAATTTGAGATGCAATGTGAACAGTTTTTTTAACCTTTTGTTGGTTTGCATGTACTTCTTGCTGGTGGATTCTAGAATGAACTAAATTAGGACTGTCTTTGTAGCAGAATAAAATCGTGTTTGTTCTTATTGATATTTGGATGTTAGCTTGATTAGGTCATACCTTCATGACAATCGTTTGCAATATACATGTCCTTACTTGGTAATCGGATGTACTTGTTATGAATATTGTGTGTATATTTAAGAGGCCCAATGGGCAATATATATAGGGTACAAAGGGATATACCCTATACAGATAAGGAAATACAAAAGACAGATTCCTATTTCTAACATATCTCTAACACCCCCTCAAATGCAAGGTGTATGCAATAGCATTGCATTTGAAGATTGTTGACACTAAAATATGAAAAATTCAAAGTACGAGTCTTGATAATGTCGTCGTTGCATGCAGCTCTTGGAAAATATGTCGAGTATCAAAAGTTCTTCTCCCATCCAGGGTCGGGCAATAGCCTATAAAACACAAGGTGCAAGGGCTGAGAAAGTCGACCGCAGCAATACGACGAAGAAGAAGATGAAACCGACATGAATAAAGAGAGCTGTCAAATCAAGCCGAATAGGAATAGGTGGAAGCATGACAACGCAGATCGAAACCCAAGACGGCAGCGACGCAGAAGAAGCGTGGCGGCCTTAGAATCTTGGGACGGCGGCTAAAGAGAAGTGGTGGCATCATAATGACTTCTAAGATGTGCACGCGGCTCAAAAGAAGGTGGGAGCGGCGGCTACTGCTATACATAAGGGAATTCTTATACTTTTATGACTGATAATAAATTTGTGGACTCGCATGGTTTAGACGAACTCAAAGATAGAGTGGCACGGACTTGGATGTACGCAACAGAAGAAACGACACAAAAAAAGACTCAAGGATAGCTAGCAGCACATACTAGTAACAACAAGCTTTAACGGTAGAAGAAGCTGCAATAAGCCGGAGTGGGAGAAGCCGAAGCAGAAGTACTAGAGGAGGAGAAGCTGGAGCTGATTGAGAATCAGGAGCCAAAGAAGATGGAGCGGCTCCGGCCAGAGCTAAACCAAATCAACTCAATACTCCAAGTCGCGGTGACCGCGCTTGTCTTTTCTCATCTCCCGTCTCCACCGACTCCCCCTCTCGCTTTTTTTCTCAATTTACCTCCCTCTCCACCAACTCCTCTCTCTCGATGAGGTTATACTAGGAGATGGTGAACGTGTGTGCACCATGCACCGTCCTCGACATGCACGACGACGCTGCCCGCGCGCACGTTGGTGGTGGCTGCGGGGCTCGGAACTGGCGCGGTGACGGCGGGATCTGGCCCAGGCGGTGTGGGGAGGACAGGATCCGGTGGCGAAGACGTAGAATCTAGTGGCGGTAGACACAGGCCGAATCGGCGCTCGGCGGTGGATCCGGGGCGAGGCCGCCGCGCATCGAATCATCTGAGCTGGGAGTAGGCGGCTTCGAGCGCGACTTCCACGACGATGAACTCGAACAGCAGGTCGTCGATGCGGTCCATGAGGCGGCGCTGCAGCTCGTCGACGTATTCGTGTCTTCTTCCTCCCTTCCCCCGGTGGATCGCGTGGCCGTTGATGAGGCAGTCGCCGGGGCCGACGACGCGCAAAAGGTCGTGGTCGACAGAGAGCATGGACCGGAAGTTGCTGCAGAACAAGTGGATGTCCGAGATATCGCACTTGTCGTCGTGTCGATGGATCCAGATTTGGATCGAGGCTGCTACTGCTTCTACGATGAAAACCTACCTACGACTAATGCGGCCGCCCCCAGGAGCGGAGACAGCTCCTCGAGCGCGGCAGCAGAAGCAGTTGGGGGCTAGTTTAGGCTAGGGTTTAGAACATTTGCTCTGATACCATGTTATGAATATTGTGTGTATATTGAAGAGACCTAATGAGCAATATATATAGGGTACAAAGAGATATATCCTATACAAATAAAGAAATACAAAAGACAGATTCCTATCTCTAACCGTACTCATGCCAGCTTTTGCGTTAATATATACTTTGTTATTTGCATTTGAAGATAACTGTGCTGTTTATCATCTATTCATTTTTCCTGCTGAGTTTAGCATATTCTTGTTTCTTGTAGTATGTCTTCTATGGTCTTGCTATATGTGCTAAGAGAGCTTTTATATTTTCCCCTGAAGAATAATTTATGTTAAAACTACCTGATGTTTATTTTTCTTGTTTACCTGTTCGCAGGCATCTTGTGATTCAGACGTCCCAGCAAATTGGTGATGCACCATATGGGGATCATTTCACTGTTGAGGTGAGGAATCTAGTTAACAATGTTGGTTCATCTATTTTGAAATCACTTGTGCCCAATAAACCTCAACTGGAAATAGAGCAATGTGTATGGTGGCTTTGCTTTGTGAGGTCATGGACCTGAATGTGGTAATGTAGTCAAGTTGAGCAAGAGCAAAGCAAAAGCTTGCACCTGAATCAAACTAGTTAAAAACCACAACTAACATTAACTCGACTGATATGAGAATGTCACAGGTATAAAAATCAGCATTGTCATGAAAATGGATGCTGGCTTCATTTGTTGTCAATGGAATAGGGGTTTTTGTAACTTCTTTTTTACTTCTATAAACTCTTAACTGTTAATAAAAAATGATGAATGTTGTTGATGCTATATGTTCTCGCTGTACTTACAGAAAGCTAGACATGTCATTGTATAAAAGCTGAAATGATGTTGCTAGCTGTATAAGTATTGCTTTGCTTTGCTTTCTTGGTGCCGTGTGAAACTATTGTTGGTCTACTTTGCACACAGGGGATCTGGGATGTCGAACAAGATGGCCTTGATGGAAACAATTGCTACCTCAGGGTATATATTAATGTAGCCTTCTCGAAGAAAACCATATTTAGAGGTAAGACACATTTCTTGTATCCTGAATGCTCCAGCACTTTCAAACAACATGCTTAGGGCCTGTTTGGCCTTGTTTAGCTTGTCTTATAGACCAGCTGAATCTACTCCAGTTAGCTTTAGTTTCTCAGTGAAAGGGGACATAACTCCCAAGTTAAGCCAATTACTAGCTAGCTGGTTGGCTACTTGGCTCTAACTTCAGCTTATGTGCTGATAAGCTTTAGGCCAAACAAGCATTTATAGTTTATTACCAAAAGCTGTGCATTTTAACAAGTAGGTGTACCTTTTGTTCCTTTTTTTGGTGTAGTTTTAGTTCACGAAAGTTGAAGAAACATACTGAGAAGCACTAAGGCCCTGTTTGTTTAAGATTAGTCTTTTTGGCTTATAGCTTAAAGCCAATTTTTTTGCTTAAGCAGCTTATAAGCATCTAGCTTTTAAGCCAAGCCAGGGTGTTTGGTAACCTGGCTTTTTATGGCTTTTGAGCTATGACTTGTTGTTATTGTTTGAAATACTCTTGTTGGTGGGCTGCCCTTGCCGTCGGGCTGTCGTTGGCCTCACCGCCGCCTAGCCCGCGAATGGGGTCGTCGGCTGAGGGAGGGTCGGAGGGAGGAGGCCGGGTCGGTGGCGCGGGGGAGCAGGACGATAGTGGAGGGAGGAGGCTGGGTCGGCAACGCGGGGGAGCAGGATGGCGGCGAAGGGAGGAGACCTGGTCGGCGGCGCGGGGAGAAGGACGACGACGACGGAGGGAGGAGGTTGGGTCGGCGGCGCGGGGGAGGTCGGGTCGGCGGTGCAGGGGAGTAGGACGACGACGGTGGGAGGAGGTCGGGTCGGCAGCGCGGAGTAGGACGACGGTGGAGGGAGGAGGCCAGATTGGCGGCGCGGGGAGAAGTACGACGATGCTGAGAGAGGCAAACGGGTTGGAGAGAGGAGGAATGGGAGAAAAATTGAAGGGTTTTCTTTTATATACGGATGGTATTGGTGGGTAATTTCGACGAAATTAGTTGGCAAATGGCTATTTCCAAGCAGCAAAAGTCAAAAAAAGAACCCCTCAATTGGCTTGCGGCTTATAGGCATAAAGTGGAAAAAACCCAAACAAACAGTGCTTAAGTATAAGCACTCGGAAAATCCCACGGTAGTTAAATCAGTTCTGTCCATTACCTTCCATGTGCTTATTTTGTTGAGAATAAATATTTGCTAAATTGTGATGTTAAAGCTTTTCTTCTGTTCTCTAAATTTTAAATGTAATTTGATGCTCATTCTTGTGTATGGTTGAGCAATTGGTTCATTCCCACTCCCAAGAGATCAATTTATTTCCTTTTTCTAGAACTCGAGGGATTGCTGCTGCTTATTTTTAAATCTCCCAATTACAGGGAAAATAGACCAATCAACAAAAGATGAATGCCGTGAAGTTTTTGGTCTCTGGATCAAGCTTGTATGTCTTTTCTCATACCAGGATCATATTACTAGAAATGCTATTTACATTTCAAATAGTAAATAATCCTTCCCATTGCATGTTTTTAGGGTCATGATCTGTTGAAGCAGGAGGGCAGCTCTCGATCGAAAGGTTTGTACATTGAATTTGCAGTTCACCACATATCAACCCTTTTGCTACGGTTTCAACTTGTTCGATCCAAATTACGTTCTCGTTCGCTGCTAATATTTCTAATTCTAAAGCGAATAAATGACCATTCCTCCATGCATTCCTACAGGAGCTTCCAGCTCAAGTAACGCAGATGATCAATCAGGGGCTACTCCAAATAGCGAAAATCCTTTGGAAAATACAGTTCTAGACGTGACATATGCACCAAATGAACCTGGTGTGAGAAGCCCCGTTCCTCCTATTCATGGTCACCAGCAAAGCATAGGAAGAGATTCTATAGCATCCACTTCGCAAGAATTTTGGGGTTCACTCACGTCATATATGAGATCAAGTCAATTTGGTCCAGTGTTAGCAGTGACGCTGGTGGCCATCATTATCCTATTGCAGGCAAGTATTTTGGCCATTTGGTTGCGTGCATTTTATTAGAGAGGATCCTTAGTTTTTGGCCGACATCTTGACTGTAATTCTATTGCAGGTAACTGTCATAGTTCTACTAACTAGATCCCCCAAGGTCTACATGGTTAGTCATGAGGCCTCTGCAAGCAGCCTTGGTTCCAACAGCATAGAGAGCATAGAGTGGGCGCAAAAGCGACTAGGCTCACTAGGCGAGGAGATGCGGATGGCGGTGGCGCACATGGAGAGGATACGGAATGAGCTTGCCTGGCTCAAGTCTCACCTGGAGAGCCTGGAGAGGCCGAGGAGCAGCAGCTTATGACCGGCAAATAGAACCACTGTACACAGGCTGGGACCACGGTGAATACGGACGTGGTTGCAAGTTGCAACCAAGAGATTGTTGTGTTATAGAGCGTACAGTTACAAGATCGAGTACGAGGTGAGCGTTGTTGTCGAAACATTGCCGTAAGGCGAAATCCTGGTATAGCATTGGTGAGGTGTATATACTGATCCTTGGGCTGGAATGACATGTTTTTCAGTTGCCATAACTAATCGTGTTCGGAATGACATATTTATTGTGTGATTTTGCCTCGGAAGAGGTCTAGGTGCGCGATAGGTCGTTTGTTGCATTTTTGTTATTTTGTTCGCCAATTTAACTATTTTGTTTGAAAAAAACTAAATGTTAAATGTGCACAAGACGATGATGTTACCCATTTGCATATTCCGAGATGTTTTTCACCATTTCAGATGGGGCCAACCGTAACTCCAAACATCGGAAATAAGGCGCTGTCTACACAAGCTATCATACAAAGCATTAATAATATTTATTTAACTTGAAATCTTACTGAAGAGTTACATACTACTCTTGTACTGAAATAATTCTCCCAAGAAGAATAGCTAAAATACTGAACTAATAACAGTCGTTCTAATATCCAAGACTTAAACCTAAGACCTAAGCTGAAAACTGTGGACTCGGACTCGAACGCCGTTCATCTTCTCCGGCGTTCACTCCCTCACTCCGGCAGACATTGCCACTCCTTGCTCGAACCCCGCCTTCTACCTGCAGAAAAATAAACAAGCATATGCAGAAGAATTTCCAGAAATGGAACAAACGAAATACGAATAAAATTGAATGCAATAAGGAAATTAAATCCAAATCCAAATCCAAATCCTAAGACGCCACAACGGGCGGGCGGCAAGCTCGGACGCGGCGCTCCTCCTCCCCGCCCTCCGCCGCCGCTGCCTTCCTCTTCCTGTCGCTGCAGTTCCCGCCGGCCGCCGCCGGCCCGCGCTCCAGGAACCTGCAGCACCGCCGGAACTCTTGGTCGGAGACGAAGAGGCGGTGGTCGATGGCGCGCAGGAAGGGCAGCTCGAGCGCGCCGCTCATCTCGCTCGCGCGGATCGACCGGTCCGAGCAGATCTCGATCGCATGAGCCCGCTTCTCGTAGTACCTCGGGCTCGCGAACTTGGCGCCGAGGAGGAGCGCGACGGCCACGAGGCGGTGCGCTGTCGCCGGCTCGACGAGGAGCCCCGCGTCTCGCGCGGCGCGGCTGCGGACGAAGCGGGTGAGGTACACCGCCGCGAGGACGTAGCAGCTGCCGTCGAACCGGAAGCAGCGCTGGGCGCGCTCGAGGAAGTCGCCGATCGCGACCTTGGGGGCCGCGCCGCCGCGGAACGCCTTGACGAGGTCGCTCTCGGCGGGTCGGGAGGAGGCGGCGGGGGCGGCGTAGCGGCGGGCCTCGGCCTCCACGAGCGAGGCGAGGAGGCGGATCGACCTAGGATTCCCGCTGCCGTCGGGAACCAGGACGGCGGCGACGGCTGGGTCGACGTCGCTGAAGGCGTCGGCAGCGGCGGACGCCATGGCGAGGAAAGCTAGGGCTAGGGTTTCGCAAGAGGAAGCTAGGGCTAGGGTTTCGCGAGAGGCAGAGCGTACGCAGCGGGTTCAGATATGAATACTAAGAGGTACGCCGCGAGGATACTCTGTATATAACGGCGTAGAGAGACGTAGAGGCTACGCTACGCGTATTGATATGTACCCCGTACAATGGGCTGGTCTCATGGGCCCGCACAGTCTGATGGAACCTTACGCGGGCCCAACTCGCCGGATTGGTTGGACGATCCTCCTGATGGGCTATCTAGGCCAGCCCATTTAGTCGAATATATCAGTTAAAAAAACCAAAGATATCAGCAAAAATTTAAGAAAAAACCCATATTTTTCAGGAATTTTGCCATAGCCTTTTCCTCTAAAAAACAAATAAGGATTTCCTATAAAAAAACCTTTTTTCACATAGGCATCTTCAACTTAAACCAGAGAAGCACCATATTGCTTTTAATGACAATAACGGCCCAGATTGTTAGCAAAACATTGGTGCAGACATAATAAGAGAGAAATGCAAATCATACCTACACTCTGTTATGAATATTGTGTGTATATTAAAGAGGCTCAATGGGCAATATATATATGGTACAAAGAGATATACTTATACAGATAAGGAAATACAAAAGATAAATTCTATCTCTAATATATCTCTAACACCCCCCTAAAATACGAGGCGTATGCAATAGCATTGCATTTGAAAAAGGGTTGATACTAAACTAGGAAAAATCCAAAGTCCGAGTCTTGATAGTGTCGTCGTAGCATGCAGCTCTTGGAAAATATATCGACAAAAGATCTCTCATCTGATGTCGTGTGATAGCCCGTAAAACACAAGGTGCAAGCGCAAAGTCGACAACGGCAACATGACGAAGAAGATGGTGAAATCAACAAAAATGGATAAAACTATCAAATCAAGCTTGATACGAATAGATATAAGCATGACAGCGCAGATCAAAGCCCAAGACGGCGGCGTCGTAGTGCACAAAAAACGCAACAGAGGCACGGTGCACAAGAAGCGTGACAGCCTTAAAAGCTCGGGGCGGCGGCTAAGAGAGAGCGGCGGTATCATAACAACGATCTGCAGCCGCTCGAAGAAAAGAGCGACGGCTGCTGCTATGCAAAAGAGAATTCCTAACTTTTATGATTGACAATAAATTTGTGAACTCGCACGACTTAGACGAACTCACAGATAAAGAGTTACGGACTTGGATGAATGCAACGGAAGAAACGACACAAATAATAGCGGTGAGAGCGAAGACCCATCTCCTCGTTAAACCAGCAAGCACCAGTTTGAAGCAACACCATCAGCAGAAACATGATGACGAGGCGCAACAGAGATGACCAAACTCCATCCCAATTCCAATCTTCACCGATAGCTTCAGCACACATTAACATAAATTCCTATGAAAAGGCCACAGTGAAAAGGCCCCAGCAACGCAATGAGCATCAAAACTTCAACCATTAATGCATCTGCACCTCCTTCTCCCCACTTGAGGCATTCGAACTGGTTCTTGGAAATACTCGACGATATTCTTGCAAATCTCTTTGTGCTTCTCTAGATTGACTGCATGCCCAGCTTTGCTGAAAACCCCCAAAGGGCCCAAGAGCTGAAGAGACCCAAACAACATAACCACCATTTTCTGGGAACACTGTGCCCATCTCAGGTGTGATTAGAGCTTCTGGAATGCTCCATGTGAGCGCAAACAGCAAAAAACCCACAATTGCTAGGAGTGGCCTGGCAGCCTTAACACTATCCTCAATCCCAAAGGGCCCCCCCCCCCCCCCGAAACTTTGTAGAATATGAGGAAGATGAGGGGGACAATGGAAACCTTTGGGATGCTATGCCCTCCCTTACGCTCTTCACCCTTATTGACACCGTCGTACTTGATACCAACACAATCCCCCATAGGAAGGCAGGTTGAATTTGCTCGTGTTATTGCTGTGTTCCTTAATTTCATCTACCACACGACAGTCGACATGCACAGCACAGATGAGATCTTCGGTCCGGCCTCCGCCCCCGAGCCCAAGTGTCCAAGCCTCTCCTCGCCAAAAACTTGGAGGAGAAGATGACGGAGGATCAGGCGTGAGAGGCAAGCGGTGGCCGGGCCGGCGGCTTAGCGGGCTGCTGCGCCACGATCTGGAGCGGTGGTCTAGCGAGGCAGCAGTTAGATCCGGGTGAGGTACTCGGAGTGGAGGCGACGACAACCCGATGCTGAAGCAGAGAAGCAGAGGAACCGGCGCGAGGAGGCACCAGTGCGACGAAGACCACGACGCCGAGGCGGCGGTCGAGGAGCTGGCGGAGCAGCACGGAGTTGGGGAACACCCTGAGGAGGAACGAGCGCGACGAAGACGGCGGCGACGAGGCGGAATGAGGAGCCGCGGGAGGCGTCGCCGGATGGATCCAGGACGAGAGGCTGCCCCCAGGAGTAAAGATCGGTCCTCCCGGGGGCAGCAGCAGCAGAGAACAACGAGAGCCTAGAGGCGGCGGCTAGGGTAAACCCGAAACCTAACTCGGCTATGATACCTTGTCATGAATATTATGTGTATATTGAAGAGACCCAATTGACAATATATATATAGGGTATAAAGAGATATACCATATCTGAGATAAGGAAATATAAAAGACAAATTCTATCTCTAATATATCTCTAACACACTCGACGTGCGTTTTACACTTCGAGAAACCGTAGTATCGTTTATGCTTTGAGGACCGAAAAGCGTACTGGTAGATATCGCTTTCAACAAGATGATCAGGACACAAGCATGTTGGAAGATCATCCATCATATACCATTATGAACAATGGAACCGTGTAGATACAGTAGACCAGGTGTGTGGCGCCATGGCAAAAAAACCAGGCACCATCTCAAGTTTAACGTAGCAACAGCTGCAAATGTAAGTAAGTCATCCAGGTTACAGAATTAGAAGCTACTGTCTCCAAGTTCCGGTGTCACAAGTCCCATGATTCAAGAGCTAAGTACTCTAGAAAGAATGGAATAAAGACACACTAGCAAGTACACCAAGGTAAAACATGGATTGAAGGATGGAGCATGATCAAGTTTGTATCTCCACTCGTGAAGCAGGGTGCTGACTGCGTGCTTTTTCAAGAAGAGCAGCAGCTTGCCTTCTGGTCGACAGGTTGCCCGCGGATCTGCACCGTAGCTGGGCGAGCGTTGTTTGCAGCTGGCTGGCTCGCCATCCTGAAAAAAAGATGATTTTCTTCATTATACACTTCCTCTAGAGTTAACAGACTAGCGCGGTAAAATTATACTAACCACTAGTTTGGGTTGGGGCGACAAATCAAATTCAGTGCAAATCGTTGTAGCTAAGTTAGTAGACTAACACAAACTACTAGCAGCATCAAGTTAAGGAGTGTAGGATCATTTTGGTTAGGCGACTCGGATAACGGCATCAATAACTGAAAATGGTGGTGGCTGAAGAAGTAGAATGGATTGTATTGGCCAAATGATCCAGCTAGAGGAGCATGAGATGCTGTTTGGGGCCACACCTGTCCTTGATTGAAGCAGCCATGGCCATGAAAGCCTGCTCAACATTGGTGGCATTCTTTGCACTGGTCTCCATGAATGGGATGCCAATCTCATCAGCGAAAGCCTGTATACATCAATATAAACACAAAGAGCGGTAAGAAGCCTTCAGCAAATGAAAGATGGAAACTCCTCCAATCATCCACTTGAGTCAGAGAGTAAGAAAAATGGTTGCATGAGATTCGAAGATACCTTTGCTGTCTCATATGATACAACTTTGCTGTCAGTGAGATCACATTTGTTCCCTACAAGAAGCTTGTTCACATTCTCACTTGCATAGCGATCAATCTCGTTCAACCACTGCTTCACATTGTTGAAGCTATCTTGGTCTGTCACATCATAGACAATCTGCAATTCCATTTGTATACTTCCACAATCATGAATGGAAATTTTGTGCACATTAGAATAGCATGAGTATAATTCATTTAAAGAGTTTGCATAAGCCAACTTACAATGATCCCATGGGCTCCTCGATAGTAGCTGCTAGTAATAGTTCTGAAGCGTTCTTGCCCAGCAGTGTCCCACTGAAAAAAAAGGTGGCAAAAAAGAGGGGTTTCAATTTTACAAGGGAAAAGGACAGCATGTATCACTAAAAGTAAAGTGGGAGGTGAAAAAAGAGGAGGAATTGCCAAGTGCCAACAGCAGGTGCAAGATGAGCTACTGTCTAATAAATTCAATACGAGCTACCAGGCAATTATGAACATTTAATGGACTAAAATATTAAATGGATGGAACTAAAAAAAATCACAAGGTGAAAAAAATATCTGCACATATTCAGGCAAAGTTGTGTACGCCCTAAAGCTAATTTCGTTAGGGTCCATCAGGAATATCACAGCCTATGCTACGCCCTAAAGCTAATTTCGTTAGGGTCCATCAGGGGGTGGGGGGTAATCCACCCAAGACCACAAAATAAAGGGTGGTCATTAAAAGAGCTATGTCTAAATGAAATCTTTTATACTGTCAAGAAAATCTGAATTCAATGGTACTTGCAGACAGGAGTTAAAGAAAAGGCATGCTTGGTCACTAGCCACAACGTGCAAAATGCAAATGAAATTGATCACAAGACAAATTAGACTCACGATTTGCAGCTTAATAGTCTTTCCATCTTGCTCCACAGTACGTATTTTCTGTCAACAAAATTGAAAGGAATAAGTTCAATGGATGGAGCCAAAATAGCAAAAACCATATCCAGAAGTAAATGTACTTACAAAATCAACTCCAATAGTACTGATATAACTCTCCAGGTATGAGTCATCCTGCCAACAGAGTCAATATTAAGGAGGCTAACAAACTTGACGAAGAAAGTTCAAAACAATACAAGTAAATTTAC
Source organism: Hsuehochloa calcarea (assembly GCA_036346395.1). Classification (NCBI taxonomy): domain Eukaryota; kingdom Viridiplantae; phylum Streptophyta; class Magnoliopsida; order Poales; family Poaceae; genus Hsuehochloa; species Hsuehochloa calcarea. Next base: position 26,877,020 of record CM070606.1, read on the forward strand.
TAGCAACTATACTTGTTTACCACTCAAGGGCGTATTGAAGTATAGGGATCCTCATCACGTTGTAAACTAAAAACAGTAGCTACCAACAATGAGCCATTCACATTGCACAATTTAAGCTTTGATAGCTTATGAGGACTCATACAGCTCACTGAGCCTAAAGGCAAAATGATTCATTCCATGATATCCATTAGACAACTTACATTTTAACTCTAAGAAGATACATGAAAAGAAAAGGAAGACCTACTATATAGAAAAAAAAGATAATGAATTCTTACTGCAAATCTTAAGAGAAGGCATGACTTGCCAACACCTGAGTCTCCAATAAGCAAAAGCTTGAAAAGGTAATCACTGCCATGTCAAATAACATGATGTTAGTCTCCATCAAATGTACTATAGGAAAGAAACAAGTAATGACAACATCTTCAAGACAATCATAGGAAAAATTGAGATATAGCCATTATCTCCAAGCTTAGAAGATTGAATAGAAATGCAAAGATCAATACATTCAAGACAATTATGCCAAGACTAGATAGAATCAATATATTCAATCTTAGAAGATTATGCAGAAATGCATAGACCGATGTTTTGTGTTCTATATTTAATATTCAGCCAAATTGATCCAATCTCGCTAGAATAATAGTTCCCTTCTAAAGTACTATTGCAGAATAGAAAGTTGAATAGTTCTCTCAAAAGATAAAAAGGAAGTTGAATAGTAAGTGGCAGTTCCCAATGTCAACATCATAGTTACCGGATTCGCTACAAAACCCTGTGAATCGCGAACCGGATTCGTCGAACCTAAACCGGTCTAGGGTACAAGATTCGTGTTCGCGGTGGAAATTGGAAGAAAAAGTGGCGAACTACGAACACGAATCCCGTAACGCAACTCGAACGAACCTCGTTTTTGGTAACTACTCAACACATAACATTAAGATGCAATATTTGTTAGATTTTGGAAGAGATGATTTTACTATTCACAATTGTGCATCTTATTCATTATTAAGAGAGTATATATAGACATGGGTTACATAGGCTCCATGAGCTACATGAGAGAGATAATGTACAACTCTTAACACTCCTCTTCAAACTCAAGATGGATCAAGAGAACCTGATGCACTGAGTTTGAGTAGATGAACTCGAGTTTGAGATTTAGTGAAGAAATCTGCAACTTGAAACTCTGAGAGTACATACTTGAGGTCGATGATCGACTACTGATAATGAGACCGTGTGAAGGATGCATCAACACCAATGCACTTTGTCAACTCATGCTTGACTAAATCACTAGCAATCTGAATGTCACTTGTATTGTCACAAAACAGAGGTGTTGGATTATCACAATAGACACCGAGGTCAACTAAGAGCCATCAAAGCCAAATGATCTCTGGGGTGGTAGTGACAAGGGCTCGAAGCTCAGCCTCTGCACTAGAGTAGTGACACCACAGTCTGCTTCTTGGACTTCCAGGCAATGAGCGAAGTACCAAGAGAGATCCAGTAGCTAATGATAGATCGGTGATTAGCAGGATAACTCGCCCAGGTGGAGTCAGGTTAAGCGTGGAGCTGGAGCTGACTCAAATAGATATAGAATAGACGCCTGGACGCAATCCCCCTCAAGTATCTCAGCACACAAAGAACATGACTATAATGGACAAATGTGGGAGCACTGACAAACTGGCTAAACACATGAACAACATGAGCAATGTCTGGCCTGGTGACGATGAGATAAACAAGGCTCCCAACCATAGTTGTCACGGCGTCGACGCCTAGGTGTCCAGTCGGCCAGAGGGCGACGCCAGGGCTCATCGTCTAACGCAGTTGGAGTTGGGCGAGCGCCTGGAGAAATAGGCGACGCCACATTCGCCTGGGCGTCGCCGAGGTCGCTATGGCGAGCGCCTAGAGAATGTACTTGCTAACTTGCTATTATGGACCTTATTAATTATTATGGTAAATTGGTAATGTTATGTACTAATGTTAGTTAACTTAGTTGTTATTTGGAGAATTCCCTGTCATATGAGGTATATTTATTTAATTCCTTGTCATATAAGGTATATTTATTTAATTTTCAGCCATATGAGGTATTATTTGTTATTTTTATTACCATCGTCTAACTCTCGTCATGGCGGGCGCCTAGGCGTCCTGGCGCTCCGGGCTCGCCGTGACTTGCCGGAGCGCCGTGACAACCTTGCTCCCAACGAGCTGACGATAGCGGGAAGGATCTGTCAGTGGTACACCGTCTTTAGGTCGAAGCTGCAAGTGGAGCTCCATGGACGTGGTAGCATTGCGGTATCAGCCATCCCAGAGAGAGCAAACAGATCTTGAACGTAGAGATGCTAAGAGAGGTAGTAGCCACTACCATCAGAATGAACCTCAATCCCCAAAAAATAGCTCAATGGTCTCAAATCTGACATCATAAATTGTTCACTCGATTTCTTCTCCACAAAAGCAAAATAGTCCATGTCATCTCCTGTGATAAGCATATCATCCACATATAGCAGAAGCAAAGCATGAACTCGTTGAGAAGTGTGAATAAACAAGGCAGTCATACTCACTTGGAGTGAAACCAGCAGCTTGAATCGCAGAATTGGAACGCTCAAACTAAGCACGAGGAGCTTGCTTGAGACCATATAGAGCACGCCTAAGATGATAAACATAGTCTATTGGAGCGTCAACACTTGGGTGGCTGCATATAAACTCCTCATGTAGATCACTATGAAGAAAAACATTCTTAGATATCCATCTGAGATATAGTCCATAAGCGCATGGCTGCAACAGCAATGAGAGTGCGACTGTAGTCATATGAGCAACTAGAACAAAAGTCTCATCATAATCTGAACCATAAGTCTGCTGAAAACCTCTTACAACAAGGCGAGCCTTATCCCTCCACTGAACCATCTCACTTGTTCTTTACTTTGTACCATACTTACCGGATTCGCTATAAAACCCCGTGAATCGCGAACCGGATTCGTCGAACCCGAACAGGTTTAGTGTATGGGGTTCGTGTTTGCAGTGGAAATTGGAAGAAAAAGGGGCAAACTACGAACCTGAATCCCGTACCACGAGTCGGACAAACTGCGTTTCTGGTAACTATGCTTTGTACACCCACTTGCAATTTATAGGCTTACCTCCAAATGGTAGCAGAACAAGATCCCAAATACCTGTACACTCTAATGATGTAAGCTCCTTGGTCAAAGCTAACTGCCACTCAGGTATACTAAATGCCTTCTGATTGGTACTCGACTCAGATACTACACATGCACGAGGAAAACTTCATCTCTTTGGTGCTTGAATAGACGAACGATCACGTGGGGTATACCGTGATGTAGTAAAACGATCATTATAGTCTATGGTACTGGCTGGAGGGTCAAGTGGAGAAGAGGACTAAGGATCAAAAGGTTCAAGAGGAATGGAAGTCTGAGGATCAGAAGGAACTCTTTGTCGGAGACTATAGTGAAAGGGAAACTAGTGGAGCTGGTGAAGGAGACACGCTAGAAAGTGAAAATGGTGGAGAAGGCATGTCTGGTGAAGGTATAGAAGGTAAACACAAAAAGGAGGTGGAATCTATGGAAGGAGTGGGATATGTAGAAGGATGATAAAAGAAAGATCGACCCTCGTCAAAGGTCACATCACGAGAGATGCGAATGCGACGTGTTGAGAGATCATAGCAACGATAGCCCTTATGCTCAGGGCTATAACCCAGGAAGACACTCAATCGACTGAGGACTCAGCTTTGTGTGCCCACGAGGTGCTAGAAGGACATAGCAGACACAACTAAAGACACGAAGATGATCATAGCGAGCAGGTGCTCTGTATAGGATCCCACCAGGACACTTGCCCTGAAGCTCGAAAGAGGACTGACGTTTGATGAGATAAACTACCGTAGAGACCGCTTCCCCCCAGAAGTGAGAGAGAACAAAGGAGGAAATGAGAAGAGTACGAGCAGTCTCAATGATGTGACAGTGCTTGCATTCAGCAACACCATTTTGAGCACGAGCACTAGGACACGAGAGCTGAGGAAGGGTACCCTCAGAAGAAAGGAACTGACGAAAGGCTGATGAAAGATACTCTTCTCCAGAGTCAGAACGAAAAACAAGATGACAGAAGAGAATTGAGTATAAACCATCTGAGTAAAAGGCTGATAGATAGAAATGAACTGCGAACGGTGTTTCATGAAGTAGATCCAAGTGTATTTAGTGTGGTCATCAATGAAGATGACATAGTAACTGTGACCACCCTTCGAAGCAAAAGGAGAAGAAACCCAAATATCTGAATGGACCAAATCAAAAGGACGATCAGGTCGAGAAAAGTTGGAAGGGCACGTGGGTTGTACTTGCTTGACAAGTTACAACCCTTGCACTGAAATTTTGTGTCAACAGAAACATGACCAAGAACATCTTGATGAATCAAGATAGAGAGGTGTGAGCCACACAAGTGCCCCAAGCGATGATGACATTCAGGAAAAGACTTGCAAACAGAAGTAGATGTAGAAGGACAAGGACAAGGAGTATTTGGACAAACAACAAAGGATAAAGGACTAGAAATAGGAGCAGTACTAGAAACAGAGGATAAAGGGAGACTCAGACGATCAAGTACATAGAGCCCTGCAGAACCTCTCTGACGATGACCTGTACCTATGACAACTCTTGTTCGACGATCTTGCATAAAGCAGGAACTATAATCGAACCCAACAAAACAGTTCATATCTGCGAGCCGCCCGTCAGAGATGAGATTCATGGAGAACGTGGGGACAAGTGAAACATCTGAGGTGGAAAAAGTCCCCTGATGAGTGACCGTGCATAGCGTTCCACCAGTTGTCTGAATCTTGATACCTTGCGCATCAGAACAACATGATGTGAGCTGAGATGCATTAGATGTCACATGGATAGAAGCCCCTGAAACGAACAACCATGGGAGTGAACCACCCGACACAGAACATGATGGTGTAGTAAAACCGGTGGATCCACCAGAAGATGCCTGTAGTCGACACAACTGGACCTAAATATTGCTCATCTGAGTCCGAATCTAACCAAACTAAGTTGCACAAGACTCCACAGCACTAGCAAGGACAAAAGAAGCAATAGTAATATCACCTCGAATAGGTCCAGGACCAAGAATGCCATCAAGAGCCATGATAGGATCAAGTACACTTGGGCCAAGCAACAACCTCAGTAGTACCAACACCACAACAACCTCAGTAGTACCAACACCACAGGAAATAGCAAGAGATCATGATCCATAGCACAAGCTAACAGTAGCAGGCCAACAACAATAGTACCAAGCAGCAACACAATAGCATCAACAACAATAGAGTTGATGGACCACAATCAACAGCAGCAACACAATGGCATCAACAGTAGCAGGGCAATAGAGATACCAAGAGAGCATAGTAGTAGTAGAACAAAACCGTGCAGAACAAGGTGCGACGAGCAGGGGAAGCAGCTCCCGGCTGGGAGACGCGGCGGCGGTGCCTGGCGGAGGCTGGAGTCGCTGCAGCGAAGCGATGCAGGGGCACTCGGATCCGGCCAGAAGGAGCTCGACGCGGTGCAGGGATGCCCGGGCAAAGGCAGGTAACCTGGCGGTGACGCCGGGCGGAGGCGGGAGTGGTGGCAGTAGCGCAATGCATGGGCGCCCGGATCTGGCCGGACGGAGCTCGGCGCGATGCAGGGTGCTCGGATCGAGTGGTGACGATGAACGGATGAAGACGAGCTCGGCACATCGGATCCATCCGGGTCTAGTAGCAGATCTGGTGGAGATGGGCCAGCACCAAGCTCAGGGGAGCAACACAGTTAGGTGTTGTGCCTAGCCGTGCGACAACCACACCGAATCTGGACGCGACGCTCAGAGGAGGCGGGCGAAGATGGAGCAGAGGAGGCGGCGGCGCATCCGGATCCGTTGCTCAGGGCCCACCAGTCCGCGGCTGGAGAACCTCAACGACGGCGGCAGCAATGGGAACTAGGGTTTGGATGCAGTAGGTCTGACATTAGATTTTGAGAGAGATGATTTTGCTATCCACAACTGTACATCTTATTCATTATTGAGAATGTATATATAGACATGAGTTACATAAACCACATGGACTAGGAGAGAATTTACAACTTTTAACAGTATTGAAGTTGAACAACAGTTACAACACTAACCAAAAGTACAATTCCATCAACCAAGACCATACTTTAGAACCCAAAACTGAAGACCATGAACAAGCAATATACACGTCTCTCTTTTTCTTTCAATCCAGAACTGTCACAGTTCAACGACACTCCAACATGCAACACCCCAACCCTATTTTCATTGTAAGTACTAAGTGTGAACCGGCACTCCTCGGCCACATGGAAGCAACCCATTTTCCTTCTTTTTCCAGGGAAAACCCAAATCCAGTTCACATAATTTGTTTATGCAATTTAATAACTACCACTTTAAAGAGACGACGCCAGTGATTTTAGCTAACCCAAAATCGACCACTTCAGACCTATTAAATGTAAATTTGTATTGCCATGTAGTAATAGAAGCCCGACTAATAACGCTCATAGAGGCATCAAAGTTCACCTAATATAAACTCTAGAAACATAAAATTCCCTTCTCTCCGACGCAATCTAAACGAAATGCCACAAAACTACCGGGATCAAGAGCAACAAATGCTACCAGACCGCTCGCTCGCGCGCCAGATCCAGCGATATCTCGACCTCACGGACCCCAGTTCCTAGACCTCCCCCAACCCACGGGCCCAAATCGGACGGGGGCGAAACAGAGGCGAGAGAGACAGAGAGACTTACTACTCGGGATTCATGGCGAGATCGGGATCCTCCCGTCGCGTCCAATCTCTCGCCGGGGGGTTTTCGCTTCGCGGCGGGACCGGACTGAGCTCGAGCTCGACGGCCTGCCCCAGTTCTTTCCTCCGTCGTGGGAGAAAAAAGTTTGACAGTTATTAGCCCGCACGAATGGGAGGTGCGATGCACTGATGTGTGGACCCCTGTGGTTTTTCTGGTCATACGAGTTCACACTGCTGGGATGCTGATTGCTATTCTACATTTTGGGCCTTTTGGCATAGAATTGGAGTTTTGTTTATGTGGGTTTTAAGGGAAGCTGAAATTGAAACATGTTTAATTATAGGTACAAAGGAATTCTAATTTACATATTTTAAATTTTATTTATCATATAAAAAACCTGGCCACGCTTCTTTGTCATGTGTTTAGGCATTTGACGGTACTTCCGTGGGTTGAGAAAGATTGTTAGAGATCACTGTAGTTCTATACGAGAAATGGTAAAGTCTTCTACTTTTTAGTCGATGAAAAACACTTGCTTTTGTTGAGATAGGGTGATTAATATCCTATTCCTTTAAGACTCGGAGAAGTGTGCTACAAGGAAACATAGATGAATCATAGTAGGATTAGATCACTCAAACTTTCTTAGAGTAAGATTCCTACTTCACTTTGGAGAAGGATAATGAGGACTATATAAAGCTATAAAGTGTGGCCATAGAGACCCAAGCAAGCCACAAGATAATTCATCCAAAGTAGAGGTGCACGGGAGGATTGGAGGCTACGTTATTCTTTAGCACTAAATTCTTGTATAGGACAAGAATTCAATGATCCTAAAAGGTTTGAGATGGTTGTGAGAGAGCGACAATCCCTTGTACTCTTTTTGAGGTCGTGTTTAAGGAATTTGCGGTCGGTTTCACCAAATCTTTCTCTTTCGGTGTGGTTGCTTTGTCGTCGTTATTTTGGTTATATCTACAAGATTCATCTACTTCATTCTTGGTACCGTGCATGCTTGTGCCGTATCTCACAACTCTGATCGACCCGGGGTTGCTGCGCAAAAGGAGGGATATCAGAGTATAACAAGTGATATCGAAGCCAATGTCGGATTAATCTGATTTGTAAGAAGCTTGGCAAAGAGTCAGGAAGCACAAGATCAAGATCGATGTTGATGATGTAGAATCAAGTAGAGAATTTTGACGGTAGAGGAAATTTTAGCGTGTGGCAATGTGTGGTGATGAGGATATCCCTTCCACTGATACAACCATCTCTACTGCTTCTGATGTGCAAGGATCAATTACTAGAACACGTGCTCACCAACTAAATTATCAGGTGACTTCATTTCTTGGAGTGCATCCTTATTCTATGAACTCTATGATGCTGCCCAAAGCATGTGATATTATTTTACTTAGGAATCAAGGATCGGGAGGTAAGCTAAATGGAGATGATGGCGGCACCAAGTATGGAGATGATCATACGAGGAATGAATATTTCTATACTGAGGCTTAGCAATATTTGAGTAAAGGAACTTGGTGCTACACCACCTATGCTAATAGGCCACATGCCTTGTAATTCGGACTAGATACCTAGGGTTTGCCACTGTTCACGTGTGAACAGTACCCACGGCCGCCGCCCCTCTCTTCCTCTTTTACATAGTGGCCGCCACCCTTAGGGTTTGGAGATTTTTGTTAATTGAAGTTTAGCTTTGCTACTTTATACCTTGTCCTCTTGTTCGGCGAGAACAACAACGACATCGTTTTTGAAACCCCACTTATCAATACCAATTTCATTCATATTTGTAATAAATAAGATTGTGTTTTCACCTTGTTCTTGTGTGCTTCTTTGGTGTATGAGGAGTTGATCTTCGTGATTAGGTCATCCGGGTATTCGTGCACAGTTGATAACGACTTGTCGAACAGTTTAGCGATTGCGTGGTTTCGAGCTTTGCGGGTTCGTAACCAGGATCATGAGAGTTGAGCGATTTCTATCGAATTTATCTTCTCATCGAGAGATCGGGCCAAATCAGGACATCTGTGGTCTATCAAGTGGTATCAGAGCTACAGTTGATCGGTGAGAGTTTCCAATTTTCTAGTAGTAGATTCGTTTTTCATACCTAGATTCAAAATTATCCAAAAAAATATATTACATCTATCATCCATACCGAGCCCTTTAAGCCATTGTAATTTTTTATGTTAATTCGCGTTGTTGAATTTTCGTTGTATCGTCAAGCCATTGTGCTGGTTTCTGTCTAGATTGGTCTAGTTTGGAGTCTCATGCAAGTCGTCTAGTTCTGCCATAACAAAAAATTTCGGCCACCTTAGTGCTGCTGCGACAACTCATGGCTGCCGTATTCCTGCCACCGTCCCCTGCCGTCGTTACCTTCGCTACCACAGTACTCATCACCCCCTGTCGCGCCGCTGCCTTCGCTGCCGTGGCACCCATCACCCCTGCCCTGCCGCTGCCTACCAATCTTTGCTGCAGCCACCAAAACGCTTGCCGCGGCAATCGATCGACCACCACAGTGCCTGCCGCCATTGCTAATCACTACCGCGGCACCAACTCGCTCTACCACCGTTCGGCCATCTTGTTGCCGCGACCACCAGCCACCCTACCGCCGCGAGCAAAAAGAGGTTGTTTCGTATTGCCAGAAGGAAACCTAAGATTCATTTCACTTCGACAATGTGATAAAAAATTAGAGTTTAAAGAGAGATATTATCTTTTAATTACCTTTATACCCTTACCTTTTACAAAAAGTTTGTAACCTATATACCTCCCTAGGTCCAAAAGAGGAATTTGAAGAGATTTGAGTCAGGTGTGGATTCGCAAAAAATAATAGAGAGCAAAAAAAAAAAGAAAGAGAAGAAGAAAAAACATAAGAAAAGAAAACCAGAGCTAGCTCCTTTCTTAATTTTTTCCTTGTTTAGATTGACATAGTTCATCCATTGCTCGCTTGCTTTGATAGTTCTTGTGCTAGCCTTCCCGTTGTTACTCCTAGTCGTTCTTGTGAGTTGCACTAACTAGGCTTGGTTACTACTCCTTTGCTACATACCAGCCTTCCGAGCTCCACTTCCTACTAACTCAGCAGATACCATTTCCGCGCAATCGTTGGGCTATTTACAAATGAAAGTATCACAAACTAGCCACCGGTTGTTCCACCTCCTTGCTGCATTGGTAAGAGCTTGGAAGAACTTAGTAAGGTGTTGTGAGAGAGTGACTTGTGAAACTCCAGAACCAAATAGTCCATAGGGACATATACACTGTGATTTGTTGTTTGTTTTCTACTAACAATGGTAGGGTCACGCGGATCTACACATGGCGGAAATAACAACGACCACTCTTTGGAGAATACGGGTGAGGGGTCTCTCATACCTCGCACGAGAGAGCTCGTGCGGTCATTGAGCACTCGCTCGGTGAGAGCGTACGCAATACCTTGGATAATATCAACGACAACCTCGCGGCGCTCCACACATGCGTTGCGCTCCTCGAACATCAGCCACTTGCTGAAACCATGGTCCAGGGTGAGCTAAGAGTGGAGGAGCCTCCTGCTCGCTGCACACCATCTGCTGCCCGCTCTTGGGCAGATGAGGTGGAAGAAAAAGGCGTGAACAACTACACTAATATAAAAACCGATGGATTCAATGTTCACAATGATCGCAACCATCGTTGACTTCGTCAAAATCATCAAGGTATGGGAAGAAATCAACATGAGGTACGTGACCATAATGATGCATTTGGTAAGATTAAATTCCTTGTGCCTCCTTTGGCTGAAAAATATGATCTTAATGTTTATCTTACATGGGAGCTTACTGTAGAATAAAAAAATTTGCTTGTCATGAATTCCCTGAAGATAAGAAAGTTCAGGCTGCTACTAGTGAGTTTTCTGATTTTGCGTCTATTTGGTGGAGTGAATATTGTCATACTAATCAGAACATACCTAGAACATGAAATACTTTGAAGAGAGCAATGAGGTATAGATTTATACCTTCATATTATTCTCATGACTTGCTTAAAAAATTACAACGCTTAAGACAAGATAGTAGTTATGTAGAGGATTATTATCAAGAATTGCAAACTGGTTTGTTGCGTTGTGGTTTAGAAGAAACTGAAGATGCTAAGATGGCTAGATTTTTGGGACATTTACACCGTGAAATTCTGGACATATTTGACTATAAAGAATACAATTCTATCACTTGCTTGTTTCATCTTACTTGTAAAGCTAAGAGAGAGGTACAAGGATGTCAATCCAGAAACAAATAAAATTTTGCAGGTTTTTTGCAGGTCGCACAACTCAAGGGCAATCAAAAGCACCATTTACTCCCTCCAGCCGAACACCTGCACCTACGAAGTCCTCCAACAGCCGCGTCCATCTACTTCCACTACACCATCACGTGCAGGAAATAAGCAAGGCCATGGTACAAGCCCCCGCACAAAGTTAATCTTCGGTTGCTTCAAGGGTAGAGCATGAGAAATATAATGCCATCGCTGCAAGGGCTATAGACACATGATGCAGGATTGCCCTAACAAGCGGGCTCTCTTGATAAAGGATAATGGTGAGTATACTTCAGCTAGTGACATTGAGGAAGAATATGCTATGCTTGCAACTGATCTCGCAGGTGATGACCAAGAATCTGAGCGCGACGAGGAACAATATGGTGCTGAAATTTTAGATAAGTAGTTAAGCCTTATAGTGAAGTATGTACTTAGTGCACAAATGGAGCGTGATGAGCAGAATCAATGCCACAATCTGTTCCAAACAAAGGTTGTCATCAAAGAGCGTTCTTGTCGAGTGATCATTGATGGAGGAAGGTGTAACAATTTGGCGAGCATGGACGTGGTTTAGAAGCTTGCATTGAACACATAACATCACCCTCGCCCATATTACATTCAATGGTTCAACAATTGTGGAAGCTGAAGGTAACTCGCGTTGTGAGAGTATATTTTTCTATTGGTTCTTATCATGATTATGCTGATTGCGATGTAGTACCTATGCAAACATGTTCTTTGTTATTAGTTAGGCTATGGCAATATGATAGAGATACAGTGCATCATGGTAGAACTAATAAGTATATTCTCATATTTAATGAAAATAAAATCACTTTGCTGCTTATGTCTCCTGAAGCTATTTTAAAGGATGAATTAGAGAGAGCTAATAGAGAAAAGGAGAGTAGCAAAAGTGAAAATTAGGTTGTATCTAAAGAATTTATGCACCCGAAGAAAAAAGAACCTAGTGCTAGGAAAAGTGAAATTAAATTGAAAGGTTATGTTTTCTTTGCTACTAAATCTGATATTTGTGAGATGGAAGATAGCAAATCTGATTGCTATACTTTAGTGTGCAAATAAGCCTTATTTTCCTTTCAGGATATGCCTTCTTTGCATCCTGCTGTTGCTAACATTTTGCAGGAGTTTGCTGATGTGTTTCCAAGTGATATACCCCCGGAATTGCCTCCAATTAGGGGGATTGAGCATCAAATTGATTTAATTCCAGGAGTCTCGCTTCTCAACTGTGCGCCATATAGAACCAATCTGCGCCATATAGAACCAATCTCGAAGAGACTAAGAAAATTCAATGTCAAGTGCAAGACTTGCTTGACAAAGGCCTTAGTCCTTGTTCTGTCCCTTTGATTTTGGTACCTAAGAAAGATGGATCATGTCGTATATGTGTTGACTATAGAGCTATCAATAATATTACTATTCGATATCATCATCCTATTCCTAGGCTAAATGATATGCTTGATGAATTAAGTGGCTCTACTGTTTTTTCTAAAGTTAATTTGCGTAGTGGATATCACTAAATTCGCATGTAGTTAGGCGATGAATGGAGAACAACATTCAAAACTAAGTTTGGATTATATGAGTGGTTGGTGATGCCTTTTGAGTTAACTAATGCACCTAGTACTTTCATCAGATTAATGAATGAAGTTTTGCGTGCTTTCGTAGGACAATTTGTAGTGGTATATTTTGATGACATATTGATATATAGCAAAATATTAGAGAAATATCTTGAACACTTGTGTGCTGTTTTTAATGCTCTATGTGATGCACGTTTGTTTGGTAACCTTGAGAAATGCACCTTTTGCACCGATCGAGTATCATTTCTTAGCTATGTTGTTACTCCATAGGGTATTAAGGTTGATCAAACCAGGATCAAAGCTGTACAGAGTTGGCTGATTCCTAACACGTTCACACAAGTGCGGAGTTTTCTCAGACTTGCTGGATTTTAGCGACACTTTGTCAAAGATTTCAACATCATTGTCGTACCGATGAATGAGCTTACGAAGAAAGATGTTCCTTTTATATGGGGCCCTAAACAAGAACAATCGTTTCAGATTTTCAAAGATAAGTTTACACATGCACCACTTCTCCAACTTTCTAATTTTGGTAAGACTTTTGAGCTTGAATGTGATGCTAGTGGAATTGAACTTAGAGGTGTGCTTATTCAAGAAGGTAAACCTGTTGCATATTTCAGCGAGAAATTAAGTGGGCCTAGTCTGAATTATTCTACCTATGATAAGGAATTATATTCTTTAGTTCAGACATTAGAGATATGGCAACATTATTTATGGTCCAAAGAATTTATTATACATTCTGATCATGGATCATTAAAACACATTCGTAGTCAATCAAATTTGACCGTAGACATGCTAAATGGGTTGAGTTCATTGAATCGTTTCTATATGTCATTAAATACAAGAAAAAGAAAGGATAATGTTATTGTTGATGCTTTATCTCATCGGTATACCATGTTATCTCAACTTGGTTTCGAAAAATTTGGTTTAGAGACCATTAAAGAGCAATATGTGCATGATGATGATTTTAAATATATATTTCAGAATTGTAAAGAAGGCAAAAGTTCAAATAAATTTATTGTGAATCATGGATTTTTGTTTCGTGCTAACAAACTATGCATTTTAGCTAGCTCCCTTCGTCTTTTGTTGTTCCAGGAGGCGCATGGAGGAGAACTCATGGGACATTTTGGTGCCAAGAAGATAGAGGATGTTTTGACCAATCACTTCTATTGGCCTAAGTTGAGGCACAACCTTGAGCGTTATGTGTATCGCTGCACTATATGCCACAAAGCTAAGTCACGTCTTAATCCACATGGTTTATATATGCCTCTTTCTGTTCCTGGCGTACATTGGGAAGATATTTCTATGGATTTTATTTTAGGACTGCCTAGAACAAAGATGGGGAGGGATAATATTTTTGTTGTTGTGGATAGATTTTCGAAGATGACGCATTTCACACCTTGTCATAAGAGCGATGATGCTACAAATGTTGCTGAATTATTTTTCAGGGAAATTATTCGACTACATGGTGTGCCCAATACAATTGTGTCTTATTGATACGAAGTTTTTTAGTCACTTTTGGAGGACACTATGGGCTAAATTGGGGACAAAGTTGCTATTTTCTACTAGATGTCATCCCCAAACTGATGGACAAACTGAAGTTGTCAATCGAACATTGTCCATTATGTTGATGGTTGTTTTTAAGAAGAACTTGAAGATGTAGGAAGAATACTTACCTCATATGGAGTTTGCTTACAACCGTTCGCATCATTCAACCACCAAGATATGTCCTTTTCATGTAGTATATGAATTTATTCCTCGCGCTCATATTGATTTATTACCTCTACCATCTTCGGGAAAAAGTAAGCATTGATGCTACACAACGTGCTGAATTGATTCTGAAGATACATGAAACAACTAAAGATAATATAGAGCAAATGAATGCACAATATAAACTTGCGGATAGTCGGGGTAGAAAATAAATAACATTCGAATCTGGAGATCTTGTTTGGTTGCATTTGCACAAAGATAGATTTCCTGAATTGAGAAAATAAAAAATGATGCCTAAAGCTGATGGTCATTTTAAAGTGTTAGAAACAATTAATGATAATGCATATATGCTTGATCTCTCGACAGATTTTGGGGTTAGTCCCACATTTAACATTGCAGATTTGAAGTCATACTTGGGAGTAGAAGATGACCTTGAGTCGAGAACGACTCCAATTCAATAAGGGCAGGATGATGAGGACATCCCTTCCACTGATACAACCATCTCTACTACTTCTGATGTGCAAGGACCAATTACTAGAGCACGTACTCGCCAACTAAATTATCAGGTGACTTCATTTCTCAGAGTGCATCCATATTCTATGAACTCTATGATGCTGCCTAAAGCACGTGATATTGTTTTACTTAGGAATCAAAGATCGGGAGGTAAGCTAAATGGAGATGATACCAACACCAAGCATGGAGATGGTATACAAGGAATGGATATTTCTATACTGAGGCTTAGCCAAATCTAGCATGAAGACTATATATCAAGTTGTTTAGGCTAACACTTAGCAATATTTGAGTAACGAAACTTGGTGCTGCGCCACCTATGCTAATGGGCCATGGGCCTTGTAATTCGGGCTGGATACCTAGGGTTTGGCACTGTTCACATGTGAACAGTACCCGCGGTCACCGCCCCTCTCTTCCTCCTTTACATAGTGGCCGCCACCCTTAGGGTTTGGGGGGTTTTTGTTGATTGAAGTTTAGCTTTACTACTTTATACTTTGTCCTCTTGTTCGGCGAGAACAACAGTGGCATCGTTTTCAAAACCCCACTTATCAATACCACTCACCGTCGATGAGCCATCGTCGTTCGCCGTCGACCCTCAGTTCCCGAGCTCCGCCGTCGCCAGTCCGACGTGGTGTGCTATGTCAGCCGCCACCTCATCCCCGTGCTTGTGTGTCGCGTGCGTGTCGCCGTGTCAGCGTCCACGTGCACGCGTGCATGGTACAGTCCACTGAACCCCAGATCCAATCTCCCATAAACCCAATTCACCGTGAGCTGTGCCACAGCCGTGTGGGTCCCGTTGTCATATCCACTATTCTGTGAACCCGTGGACCCGTGAGCCGAGTCTGTGGACCCGATCTATAGACATGGGCCCCACATGTCAACCACTATAGCATTTCCTGGGATTTATTTTAAATCCAAAATTACTTCGTTGACGTCATGCTGACATCCTAATCTGATTTTTCTTTAGAAAAATAATTCAAAAATTTCATAAAATCCTATTTATGGTATTTTCTTGAGTTTTGATCTTCCAAAGCTCACATCTTCTTCATCCGAACTCCGATTGAGCCCATTCAAATTCCTAAATTCATATAAATTCGAGATCTATTTATTTAAAAATTTTATTTAATTTTTGGAGTTTGTTTTACCTATTTTATTTATTTGTTTTTTATTTTATTTACGAGTAGACGTTACTTCTTTGGGGACTTTTGAAGAAGGAGTGTATCAAGATCAAGACCAGCACCTAGACCTATTCCAGGGCAAGTTATACCTTTGATCATGTTGAACCTAATTTTCAAAACTACTTTGTTTCAATGTAATGCATTCCACTTTAAGTATTTATTTAAATGCTTTTGGGTTTAGTTATTAATCCAAATTATTATATCCACATTGTCTATTGTTATGCCATGATCTTTTATCATCCTAAGTTGGTCCATTATTAGTTGGTGTTATCGTAGCACCAACGTTGGTTGGTTAGATATGAGTAGATTGCTTAGCCATGCTACGAGTCATAATCTCATGTTAGTTGCAAATATAAACTTGACTAAGTGATTATGAAACTGTGTGTGCTGTGTGCTATTAGTCGTTGATGGCATGTGTTACACTTAACCAACAGGGTGGGAAAAGATTTAGACTGGGGCAAGTGGTGGATACTGTGTGATATGGTGGAAATTGTGTGAATGGGAATATTGGTCTATATGATATTTAGTTAGAAATTAGAAGTCTTACCTTGGTCAATTAAAACTTAAATTTGTGCACCATTGAACTGAGCCTCACTGTACGACCACGTGCCTCGTATGAGACGAGCTTAACTTAGTAAGTTATAGTGTCTTGACATTGATAACTCGGGTTGTAGGTTAGGCTGTGTGATGGGCTAGAGGTGTGATTCTCACATCGCGAGACGGTTCGCCGCTTCCCTGTCCAACGTTGTGTGTCGTGCCAAGCGCTGTGCATCGATTGGACGACGGTAAAGCACATCAGGAGTGTCAATACTAGAGATGAAGTTTTTGAAAGGTTCTGTTATAATTAGTGCTAGCTACACTGATTATATCGTGTGTGTAAAGTGTACAATCTCTATAGAGTGTTAATCATTCTATTCGAATAGCTGCGTCGCGGTCATGGACATGCTCGGAGATTTCACACGAGCTAGGTTAGATTTTCATAAAACATATGGGAAGGGAGCTGTGTGATCTAAGTCATATGGCTGTGTGAATAACTTGTTTAGGCTGCGTGTCCTTTGTAAAAACAAATGTCAAAGTATTATTGTTTATTTGTTTTAAATATTATTTTTGAACTATTATTCATATTCAGCTGCAAATGTTGCTTTATGCAAACTAACCACATAAGCCATTCTTTTGGAATAAGCCATCATCTCTGAATTGCATTATGTGGTATGACGTGTGAGTACGGTTGTGTACTCATGCTTGCTACAAACAATCAACAGAAGTGGAGGAGCCTTCGTCTGCATTTGAGGAGAAGTTCTACGAAGGTGTTGATCGTTAGGGTCTTGATCCCAGTCGGTTGCCTGTGGTGAATTGATGGGATTCCGCTGGAGTTAAAATTTGTTCCGCTACTGCTATTTTATTTATTGTCAACCCTGCGTGGCTTAATAAATGTAAACTCGACCATAAGGTCAAAACCATTATTTGCAATTCAAATTAGTCGTTTATTCTATTAATCGTCTTGTGTGGATCGATATTCGTCTATGTTGATACTGTGTGCACTAGCGTGATCCTGGACTAGTGCAGAATATATAGAAGGACCAGAATTGCATTTTTGGGTCTCGACATTTTGCCCCCGGATCATTCCCTTTTCCCCCGTGAGCTCCATCGTCCTCAGCCCCATCCTGCTGCGTACCTCTCAATCAAGCTAGGGTTAGGGGGTGGCCACCGCCCACAGCGTCGTGCTGCGCCCAGTGTCGTGCCACACCTCTGCGCCGAGCCACCGCCGCCGCCTCCTACATCTCCACCCCCGCGCGTCCCCCTACGCCTCTGCCCCCGCACTAAGCCGACGCGCCGCCCCTCCGCACCGAGCCGATGATGCCGCCTCCTACGCCTCTGCCCCGTGCCTCCCCGTGCGCCGCACCCTCTCTTGAGTCTCCGCACGGTCGTGGATCGTTTGTGAGGTAAGCAGTCGATTTAGGTGCTAATTCTTCAGGGTTGCCCCCCTTGCGCCTGAGGTCACGAATTGATTTTGTCTTGTCGATTGTATTATCTTTATTTGTTATGGGCAGTGGAATTCGTTGGAGGCAATGGAAGCAACATTGTGATTTCAGGCGGAAAAGCATGGGAAGCAATGGAAACAACATCCTGATACTTGAAATAGTTGATGGCAGTTGGGAGTTCTCTTAGAGGCAAGAGTGTCGTCTTGACATTACTCAGTTGATGGAGAAGAAGAAAGTTTGTTTGTAAACTGTAATGTGTCATGTATCTGTGAACTGTAATTCATCATATAGTATTGACTAACAAATAATGTATGATTTCAATTCTTGTATTAGTTAATGAGCTGCATGTTTTGTGTTGTATGAATGATCCAAATGTCTAAGCTTGAATTGACTTGTTATTCCTGATACTTAAAATGTCTGAACTTGAAATCATGGTAAAATGTCCGAACTTGAGGCAATCATTGGACATTAATTTGTGATTGCATACATCAAGATTAACTGAGCAGAATGCGAAGGCTCATAGAAACGATGCCTTACGCCATTGGACATAGTACAATGTGACTTAATGTGAGAATCGCTAATATGAATACATGCAACAACTGCTCATTAATCTCTTGGTTGAACCGAGGCGTCACATGCGAATGCATGCTTAGGCTAACACCCCCTGCAATTGGAACGAGAGCGGGACGGGCGTGCCAACTGGAGCATAACTCCTTGAAGATTGCTATGGGAAGGCCCTTGGTGAAGACATCAGCGTACTGCGAGGTGGTCAGTACGTGAAGAATGCGGAGCTGGTGCACTGTACAGAGACACTGAGGAAGAAGTGCAAGTCGCCGAGGTTCTTGAGGAAGAATTCGCTGTCAAGTGAGTTGATCACTTGGCAAAGTAGTGTCGGCGAGGAGGCGGTGAGGACAATCTCTTTGATGTACAACAGAAGGTAGGCAATGTCCGTGCCATACCGGTAGATGAAGAGTGAGGGGTCTGCCTTGGAGGCGGATAACCCCAAAGGCACAAGGTAGGTCGCAAAGCGACTGAAGGGGGAGGTGGGAGAGGAAGTGGAGGAGGTTGAGGAAGAAGCCAAGGAGGAACAAGGCGGTGAAGCGCAGGAGCGGGTAGCATGAGAAGAAAAGGAAGGTGTGCGGTAGTTGAGGTCGTGGCGGCAGTGGCACGACCGGGGTGAGGCACCAAAACGAGGAGAGGAGGAGGCCGACAGCGGCACGTTGAGGCCGGCGGTGGAGGTTGGAGGGAGGATGGCATGGGCGGCGGCGGCTCAAAGGAGGAGGAAGAGGAGTAGGAGGAGGGGAGGGTGGAGGCGGTTGGGAGGAGGAGGAGAAGGGAAGCGGGGCGGCGCCGCTCAAGGAAGGAGGAGAAGGACAGGGGCGGGCCGCAGCTGCGGCGTGGGAGAGAGGAGGACGAGAGAGAGGAGGAAGGAGGAGGCACTAGGGTGAGATGGCGTCGTACAACCAAGAGCGGACGAGGGCGTTGAGTCGAGTCCACTGCCCGTCGGGAGCCAAAGAGGAAGACTTGCGGATGTGGTCATCGAGGGTGTACTTCTGGAGGGCGACCTCGAACAGGCCACGCCATTGGACATAGTTGCTATCTCGATGCCATGAAGGCTCATAGAAATAATGCACGCCTTCCTTATCGATTCATTGGTGTACGATGGGAGGAGAAGATTTTTGTGAGAGGAGATCAAGATCGTATATATATGAATGATGAAATAATGTACTTATCGATTCATGTGAATGATGACGCTAATATATGCAGCAATTACTAATTAATCTCCTGGTTGAATCAATGCGTCACATGTCAAACGCATGGTAGGCTAACAATGACTATGGTGAGGGATCTTCAAATGCCAGTTGTTGGAAGCCACCATCTCGGGATAGATGATGCGATGGTGCTGATGGTGCTGTAATGCAAATTACTGCAAAGAGACACTCAATTGCTAGCGATGTGAATTTTCTTTTCAAGAACCGAATCAGGTGATGGAAGTGTATGCGAATTTTGATCACAGTGCTGCTAGCAGATGAGAAGATGCCCTCTAGTGAAAAAGAATCCTGATGAAAAAAATGGCATATGTAGAATCCTGATACTGTAGCACTCAAACTGGAATGATGAAAAATTGAGTGAACCGAACTGGAATGAACCGATTTTTTGCAAATACCTGATACTATAGCACTCATTTTCTGATTGCATACATCAAGATTTTCTAGAGAAGGAGAGCTAACAATTGACCAAACATTCAAAATTACAGCAGGGCTACAGTGTACCTTTCATTTTCTGATTGCATACATCAGAATGATTATCACCAATTACATCAACAATGATTATCATCAGAACTAATCATTTGAAAGTTTCAATCGCCTGATCGAGCAGCAATGTAGCCCCAAATAGAATACATCCCCTATGGTTATTCACTCCTATGAATGGTGCAAATATCATGTCATATTGGTTTGTATTATATGTTGTATCGAATGAGACCAACTCCCCAAAATGAACATAATTCTTCCTGCAGGTTGCATCCGCCCAAAACACATGGACCAACCTACTCTTGCCGTCAATGATATAGTTAAAATAAAATGTATCATTGTTCTCGTTCTTTCTAGCTAGATTATCAAGGAACATCTGAGCATCTGATGGCATTATACTCCCTCTCAAAGTGTGGTGAAAATTTTGAAATCCCTCCTTGTGCATCCAACATTTTGAAACCCATCCTCACAGACATGAAGATATCTAAATGCCCCAATATTAGCTTGATGGCATGCGAACAAAGTGGTCTGAGCCTTCTTATTTACTTGTTTATTAGAACGTATCAAGTGTTGCTTACTAGGTGAGACAAAACCATGGTTATGCACTTCCACAAATGTCTCTAATATGAATTTATTGTCCTTAGTCCGTTTGATACCAAACATGGCATCACATCCACACCTACTCAATTTAGACTCATATGACCTCTTCATTTTGACCTCCAACTTGTCCTTACCTTTTTCATCCTTCCAGCCACGTCTGCCATAATAGTGTCGCCTCCATAGCAAAACACTGTTTGTGAACGTTCGCTGTCCAATACGAACGGAGAAGCCAACAAGGTGTGCATATGCTTTGTAAAACTCCAGGGCTGCATCCTCATCTTTAAAAATCATCCCTATGGCAGGCGTCAGGTCGTCATTAACTACTGGTGTGGACGACGAACCCTACAACAGTAAGGATGACTTAGCGAGAACAACATTAAGCATTCAAATTAAGAAATTGCATTGTACGCATACTCACACAGAACGGAATGTTGGTCGCCTTCTGTGGGGTTTTACACAGACAACTCGCAACGAGAGAGAGGGCATCGGGCATTTTGAGACCTGGCAAAGCTAGAGGCCGCACGGAGCTACTCACATCTTCCATCAACTCCATGTTGTTGCCCATAACAAACAAAGATAATACAATCGACAAGACAAAATCAGTTTGTGACCTTAGGCGCAAGGGGGGCAACCCTAAAGAATTAGCAGCTAAATCAACTGCTTGCCTCACAAACGATCCACGGCCGTGCGAAGACTCATGAGAGGGGGCGCGGCGCACGGGGAGGCGCAGGAGGCGGCAGCGGCATCAGCTCGACGCAGAGGGGTGGCGCGTCGGCTAGGTGTGGGTGAGGAGGCATCGAGGGACGCGCGGGGGTGGAGGCGCAGGAGGCGGCGGCATCGGCTCGGCATAGAGGTGCGGCACAACGCTGGGTGCGGCACGGCGCTGCGGGCAGTGGCCACCCCTAACCCTAGCTTGATAGAGAGGTGTGCAGGAAGATGGGGCTGAGGATGATGGAGCTCGCGGGGGAAAAGGGAGTGATCCGGGGGCAAAACACATAATAGTGTAAGTGAGAGGGGGGAGTGCCTGTTGAGATCTCGACCGCTCGGATCAGATCGGCTGGTTACAGTTGGGTTTGTGCATATGTACACAAAGCTGGTCTGATACAAAGGCGAAGGTAAGAGCTATTGGAAAAAGAAAGACATGGTGGGACCAACCACGCGGTACCGCCGAGCAGGCAGAACTCAAAGGCAGTACTGTTGGAAATATGTCCTAGAGGCAATCATAAAGATGATTATATTTCATAACATTGGATAATATATTATCTTGTTCCTAGAATAATATCAATAATATTTATTATCAAGTATGTGACTTGATTGTGAAACTCTATATTTCTTTGATGATTATTCTTAAACGTTCTCTACTCGAAAATATATGAGAACACATATTAATAGACTAGCATATGTATTGGTTGATGACTATGTTTCACAGGTCATGGATATGGAGATATCAAACCAATAATATAGACACATGTTAGAGAACATGGTGTTGGAAAAGACCCACCTTGAGACACTATTGAGATTGTTTTGATTCTATGTATTATTAGTTGATATCACAACAATGATGTATAATCCTTAGACCTGAGATCAACATGGTTTCTTACATGTGTAATAGCACTCTTAGGGGTTGCCAAACGCTACTCGTAACTGGGTAGTTAAAAAGTAGCTTTCAGGTAAGCTATGAAATATGTGGATGGATGTGACTGGTCGGATACGGGATTTACCCCTCCTAACATAATAGGAGAGATATCTGGGCCCCTTGTTATGGTCGGATAAAGAAAGTGCATGGCCATGCCACTAGTGGTCGAAGTGTTGACCACATGAAGTTATTCGACACTTGATCGAGAAAGTATTGAACAGTCCATGGAACCGCCGAAAAGGACCTTGGTGATTGGTATTGCTAGTTCACACCATCCGTTAGGATAGAATGTGATTATATGTCTAAGTTATTTTTGCATATTTTTGTGAATAGTATGACCCATGATGTATGAGATGCATGTATGTGTATAATGTTCATGACCTACGTGTCATGTTTATTGCAGCCCAAGTCTGTCTATACTTGTATAACGAACTGCGTGCCGACTTATGGTGCTTCTTCACTCCTTGTAATTTATTACTAGTGTTATTAGGAGTAATGGCTTAGTGGGAATACTTGGAGGATTTGGCCACTTGGAGGCATGGCGAATAGGAAGCTCGGCGATGGAGTCACCATGTGGAAGGGTCATACTATATCACAATGCAATTTGATTGTCTGTGAATGCCTTTATATTCCTATTCATTTTTTTTTCTATGCATGTTATTTAATTGATTTAAATGCTTTTAACATGGTAGAAGTAAAATTCCCTCACATAATATTAAGTTAGATTGATGCCCTCCCAATTAGCTGCACCATTCAAAGTCATGTATTTTAATAGTAGGTTTTGCTAAAGCAGTGTGCCATTAATATTCCTTGACCAGACGGGTTTGGGTCGGACACTTACATGCACAACATTGGTTTAACTTGACAAGGTCATCATAACGGTTATGGACCTTGGGCCATGAGGTTGGTTGCCAGAGCATAGAGATGCTGCCCAACAACAAAAGTTATATAGAGATATGATTAGCAAAGGGTTACTTACCAAATTCACTAATCTTCTAGCAGTGATGCCCAAGCTCACTAGTAGATTAACTGATTGCGGGTCTTGAATCACTAAATGTCATAAGAGGAATATGGTATTCAGTGGGAATATCTTTATTAAATTATTTAATAGAAGTTACTTTTCTTGAACATATGTCTTAGTTTTGCATATTTTATATTGTAGATCATAGCACCAATTGTTGTACCTACATCCAATTTTGTTTTACGTTCAATACTTGATAAGAAAAATTGAATGTAACAAATTTTGCAGATTGGTCTTGCAACCTAAGAATAGTTCTTAGGCAAGATAAAAAAGAAACATGTTCTAGAGGAACTAATTCCTGCCTACTGAGAATGATGCTGCTACTTTTAAAATAGCATATAAAAAGGCATGTGATGAGTCCCTTGATGTTAGCTGTCTCATGCTTGCTGCCATGAACTCACACATTCAGAAGCAGTTTGAGAATATTGAGGTCTACGATATGATCGTGGCGCTCAAAGGCATGTTTGAGACACAAGCAAGAACTGAGAGATATGAGATCTCAAAGAAATTGTTTGGGAGTAAGCTAACTGGTGATAGTCCGGTGAGCCCACATGTGATCAAGATGGTTGGTTACATACAGAGCTTGAAAAAACTTGATTTTCCACTTAGTCAAGAGTTGGTTACATATTTGATTCTTGCTTCGCTTCCTGCAAGCTTTGGGCAGTTCATTCTGAACTTCCATATGAATGACTTAGACAAGAATCTCACCGAACTGCATATACTGCTCAAGACTGCAGAGGACAGCATAAAGAAAAGCAACAATCATGTGATGATGGTGCAAAAGAGTACAAGCTTCAAGAAGAAGGCTAAGACTTGGGTCAAAGGTAAGGGCAAGACTAAAGTTTTGGATGGGATCCAAACTAACAGGCCTAAGCCCAAGACTAAGTCCGGCCCGACTCAAGAGAATGAATGCTTTTACTGCAAAGAGACAGACCATTGGAAGAGGAACTACAAGAAATACCTGACTGATCTGAAAAAGAATGGTGTGACTAAACCTTCCACTTCAGGTATTAATGTTATAGATATTTTTCTTGCTGACTCTTCTGTTAACTCTTGGGTATTTGATACCGAATCGGTTGCTCATATTTGCAATTCGATGCAGAGTCTAACAAGGAGTAGGAGAATTGCAAGGGGCGAGATGGATCTTCGCGTCAGGAATAAAGCAATGGTTGTTGCATTAGCCGTTGTGACTTTACCATTACTTTTGCCCTCATGATTTATTATGGAATTAAATAATTGTTATTACGTTCCAGCGATTAGTAGAAACATCATGTCTGCCTCATATTTGATGGCAGAGGGTTATAAATTCATCATTGAGAACAATGGTTATTCTATATTTTTTGAATGAAATATTTTATGGCCATGCTCCTGCTTTGAATGGGTTGTTTATTTTAAATCTTGATGATACACCCGTCTATAATATTAATGCGAAGAGGCTTCGGCCAAATGATATGAATTCCACTTTTATTTGGCATTGTCATTTGGGTCACATAAGTGAGAAACGTATGAAGAAGCTCCATGATGATGGAATTCTAAACTCATTTGATTTGGAATTATTTGAAACGTGCGAATCTTGCCTACTTGGAAAGATGACCAAGACACCTTTCACTGGTCAGAATGAGAGGGCGTTCAACTTGCTGGCACTCATACATACTGATGTATGTGGACCAATGAGCACGACAGCTAGAGGTGGTTTTCAGTACTTCATTACTTTCACCGATGACTATAGTAGATATGGATATATCTATTTAATGTGGCACAAGTCGGAATCCTTTGAAATGTTCAAGGAGTTCCAGAATAAAGTACAGAATCAACTTGGCAAGACAATCAAATCCTTACGATCTGATCACGGAGGTGAATTTTTAGCCTTGAATTTGGTGATCATTTGAAGAAATGTGGAATTGTTCCGTAGCTTACACTACCGGGCACTCCACAATGGAATGGGGTGTCCGAGCGTAATCGAACCTTGTTGGACATAGTTCGATCGATGATGAGCCAATCAGATCTGTCGTTGTATTTTTGGGGTTACGCCCTGAAAACTGCAGTTTTCACTTTAAATAGGGTACCATCTAAATCAGTAGATAAGACACCATATGAGATATGGACTGGGAAGAATCCTAGCTTATCTTTTCTAAAGATTTGGAGATGTGATGTCTATGTTAAATGTTTGACGTTTGATAAACTCACACCCAAGTCAGATAAATGCTTCTTTATAGGATATCCTAGGGAAACCAAATGATATTATTTCTACAACCAGGAAGAAGACAAATTTTTTGTTGTCCGAAATGGTTTATTTTTGGAGAAAGCGTTTCTTTCAAAAGGAATCAGTGGGAGAAATGTGCAACTCGAAGAAATTCGGGAAACGTTTGAAAGTGTTTCAACTCCAACTAAACCTCTACAGGATGAACAAAATATTGTTGAACCTGCAGATGAGGCATCAGCCCTACGTAAATCTAAAAGGCCATGTCAATTGCCTATAATATATGGGCATGACGTATTATTATTGAATAATGATGAGTCTAAGACTTATGAGGAAGCAATGATGGACTCAAACTCTAAGAAATGGCTTAGAGCCATGAAATCCAAGATAGACTCCATGAGAGACAATCAGGTTTGTAACCTGGTCGATCTACATAATGGTGTTAAAACCATTGAGTGCAAATAGATCTATAAGAAAAAGATTGATATGGATGGAAATATTCACTTTAATAAAGCTCGACTAGTTGCAAAATAGTTTTGACAAGTTCAAGGAGTTGACTACGATGAGACTTTCTCACCAGTAGCGATGCTTAAATCTATACAGATCATTTTAGCTATTACAGTATATTTCGACTATGAGATATGGCAAATGGATGTCAAAACGGCTTTCCTTAAATGGAACCTAAATGAGGATGTGTACATGACACAACCTAAAGGTTTTATCGATCCAAAGAATGCTAGTAAAGTGTGCAAACTTCAGAAATCTATTTACGGGTTGAAGCAAGCATCTCGGAGTTAGAATTTATGTTTTGATGGGGAAATCAAAAGGTTTGATTTCATCAAGAACAAATAAGAACCTTGTATTTACATGAAGATTAGTGGGAGCGTACTTGTAATTTGAATCTTATATGTGGATGACATATTATTGATTGAAAATGACATTCCTATACTGAAATCCGTTAAGACATTATTGAAAAATAGTTTTTCTATGAAGGACCTAGGAGAGGCAGCATATATCTTAGGGATAAAGATCTATAGAGATAGATCAAGAAGGCTAATTGGATTAAACAAAAGTACTTATATTGATAAGGTGTTGATTCCATTCAATATGCATGATGCCAAGAAAGGGTTCTTGCCTATGCCACATGGCATAAGTCTTAGTAAGAGTCAGTTTCATTCGACAACTGATGAGCAAGACCGTATGAATGGTATTCCATATGCTTTGGCTATTGGATCTATCATGTATGCCATGATATGTACTCGACCAGATGTATCATATGCTCTAAGTGTTACGAGCAGATACCAAGCTGATCCAAGTGAAGGTCACTGGACAGCTGTGAAAAATATTCTTACACCGATGCAAGCTTCCAAACCGACAAAGATAATTATCATTCGCAATCTGGTTTTCTATTCATTTTGAATAGATGAGCAGTGAGTTGGAAAAGTTCTAAGCAAGAGATGGTTGCTGATTCTACGACGGAGGCTGAGTATATTGCAGCTTCTGAAGCTGCGAAAGAAGATGTTTGGATAAGAAATTTCATTGCTGAGTTGGGTGTAGTTCCGAGTGCCTCGAGCCCAATGGATCTCTATTATGACAATAATGGAGCCATTGCGTAGGCTAAGGAGCCTAGATCCCATCAGAAGTCCAAGCATATACTCAGGCGTTATCATCTTATTCACGAATTGGTGGATAGAGGAGATGCTAAGATATGCAAAGTTCATATGGATTTAAATGTTGCTGATTCGTTGACAAACCCTCTCACACAGGCAAAGCATGAGGCGCACACAAGAGCTATCGGTATTAGATACTTAAATGATTGATTCTAGTGCAAGTGTGAGACTGTTGGAAATATGCCCTAGAGGCAATCATAAAGATGATTATATTTCATTATGTTCATAACATTGGATAATATGTTATCTTATTCCTAGAATAATATCAATAATATTTATTATCAAGTATGTGACTTGATTGTGAAACTCTATATTTCTGCAATGATTATTCTTAAACGTTCCCTAGTCGGAAACATGTGAGAACACATGTGAATAGACTAGCATATGTATTAGTTGATGACTATGTATTTCACAGGTCATGGGTATGGAGATATCAAACCAATAATATGGACACATGTTAGAGAACATGGTATTGGAAAAGACCCACATTGAGACACTGTTGAGATTGTTATGATTCTATGTATCATTAGTTGCTCTCAAGCAATGATAATGTATAATCCTTAGATCTGAGATCAACATGGTTTCCTACATATGTAATAGCACTCTTAGGGGTTGCCAAACGATATTCGTCACTGGGTAGTTATAAAGGTAGATTTCGGGTATGCTATGAAATATGCGGAGGGATGTGACTGGTCGGATATGAGATTTGACCCTCCTAACATAACATGAGAGATGTCTTTGGGCCCCTCGTTGTGGTCGAATAAAGAAAGTGCATGGTCATGCCACTAGTGGTCGAAGTGTCGACCACATGAAGTTATTCGACACTTGATCGAGAAAGTATTGAACAGTCCATGGATGACATAACATCTCACCTGGAGTTCAACCAAATATTGTGAGGCAAAGGGAGAATACACGAGAAGGTCTTTCAGTTCGATCAGATACAGACTACTCGTATGGAGATACGAGCTAGTCGTAGGCTGGTCGAACATGGTCACTAAGTGATCAAAACCTGATCGTAAGGAGTTATGAATTGGTCGAGACCAAATATGATCTTGTCGTACAAAGATACGAGCTGGTCGTTAGTGATATGGATCTGGTCGTAGATCATATTGCATTAAGGTTTGTCCGATATATTCTATGTGTGTTTGGGAATCGTTATGTGCTGCTACGTACCGCTAATGACTAATGGTCGGAAAAGAGTTTCTGAGTCACAACCGATTACACATAAACCTACAGAGTCGCACACTTAAAGGGCTAGGATTTGATTTGGATGGTGATCCGAATTCTGGTAGGCCACGAGTTCCTAATGGGCCTCAAGTACGAGACCCATCATGGATGCCTATATATATAGGGGTGGTGGCATGCGGTGAGGATGATCTTTTGAAGAACTCTCGAAACCCTAATAGCCACATCTTCCTCATACCACGTTGTCGGCGCTAGCACTCTAGCGCGTGGTATCCTTTCCCGTATGTGTGGATACCTTAGAGGTGTTGTTGCGAAGCATCAGCACTAGGATGATCCGCAACTCGTGACGATCACAAGACTCGGAGAAGAAGACATGCGGCTAGTACGACTACGACTGCATCAACTTGCTACATCGACTCTACTTCCCCTATGAGTCAGTGCGTCTAGTGGTAATCTCGTGATCTATTACTAGCGGAGGTTCCTTGGTTGCGTGATATATTTTTGTTTTGTGCTATCTAGCCTACCCGTAACCCTTTAGGTACAAACCTATGGCATGGAGGGCTATAGGAATATGAGGTGTTGTTAACTAAACTACACAACAAATGTGCTTTTAGGTGGAGGGTCCAGGCAATCAAACCTGGATACCGAAACACACATTGCGGTGAAGTGCATTAGCCCTTATGGTAGGGCACTCCCAAAGCTGTGAGGAAGAAACAAGAAAAGGAAAACCAAAAAAGGCGGAGCCGACTTGGAGTGAGTTCCTAGAGGAACACGATGATCTCAACCAATAAGAGTCAAAGTGGATATTGTTGAGATAGAGCGACTCATATGCTATTCCTTAGGACTTAGAGAGGTATGCTACAAAGAAACCTAGATGAATCATAATATAATTAGACATCCTACTTCAGTTTAGAGGACTATATAAGGCAATGATGTGTGGTCATAGAAACCCAAGCAAGCAATCTGCAGGCAACTCAACCAAAGTAGAGACACACTATATTAGAGGCTAGGTTATTCTTTAGCACTAGATTTTTGTATAGAGTAAGGATCCGAGAGTCCTAAAAGATTTGAGAGGGTTGTGAGAGAGTGGCAATCCATTGTATTATTTTAAGGTCACATTTAAGGAATTTGTTGTTGATTTTGCTAAATCTTTTTCTCTCGCCGTGATTGCTTTGTCGCCATTATTTTGGTTTTGTATACGAGATCTATCTACTTCATTCTTGATATTGTTCATGCTCGTATTGTATCCCATAACTCTGATCCGATTCAGGAACTACTACGTATAAGGAGGGTATCAAAGTATAAATGCTTCCATACACTCAACAATAATATACTCAGTTATTTGGTTGTGAAGTGGGTGTCTTTCCTTTTAGGTACTTAGGTATTCCAATTCACTACAAAAATTATGGAATTGTGAATGGAAAGAGGTTGAGAATAGATTCAAAAAGAAACTTAGCAGTTGGAAAGGAAAAAATTATTTGCTGGTGGACGAGTAGTTCTTATTAACTCGATGCTCAACAGTCTGCCAATATTTATGCTATCTTTTTTTGAGGTTCCAAGAGAGGTTCTTAAAAGACTAGATTTTTATCGGTCCATATTTTACAGGCAGAGTGACAGTTACAAATGAAAATATAGGCTTACTAAATAGAGTGTGGTGTGCAAACCTAAAGAGTTGGGCGGTTTAGGCATTCAAAACTTAGACGTTAAAAACAAAGGTTTACTAGAGAAATTGTTGTTTAAGCTGCTTAATGGAGTATGACAATCTTTACTAACAAAGAAATATATGGGTGAGAAGGGTCTTTTGTAGGTGGTTAACAAACCTGGGACTTCCTAGTTCTGGTCGGGTCTAATAAAAATTAAAGATCAATTTCTTCACTTTGGTTCATTCCAGGTTAAAAATGGAATGCAACCCAGGTTTTGGGAAGATATTTGGTTAGGCGAGTCTCCACTGAAAAGTTAATATAATACTCTTTATAATGTAGTGAGGAGAAAGATTGATACAGTAGCAACGATTCTGGGAACAAATTCTCTACATATTTCTTTTCGAAGACCTACTATTGGACCTAGGTTACATGCTTGGAATGAGTTAATTTTGTGAATATCTAATTTGCAATTGAACTATCAAAAAGATATTTTCAGGTGGAAATTGAATAAGTTTGGACTTTTCTCGGTACAGTCTTTCTATATGGCACTAATTGGAATTACTCAAGTTACCATTAGGGATTTCTTTTTGTGCATTAAAATTCCATTAAAAGTGAAAAATTTTCTTTGGTATCTCAAGAGAGGAGTTTTATTAACTAAAGGTGACATGTTCAAGAGAAATTGGAGGTGAAGCAAAAAAAGTATTATTTTTGTATTAAAGAGAAAACAATTCAACATCTATTTATTGACGGCCCCTTTGCTCGCCTTGCGTGGTGGGCTGTTCAATGTGCGTTTAATTTATCTACTACTGTGAGTATAGCAAACATGTTTGAGAATTGGTTAATTGGTTTTCCAAAAAAATTAAAGGCACAACTACTAGTGGGAGTTAGTGCTTTATATTGGTCTATTTGTGATGAGGACATGACCCCTATGGATACAACCATATTTGCTATGCTTGTTGTTCTAAGTACAAGAGCTCGTACGCTTCACTTAAATTATTAGCACCATGTCACTTTTGGTCTAAGACAAGCAAGCAGTTCGAGCTGGACCCGTTCTGGAATCCAGTTCGGCCTCCGGAATCAGCCTGACAACACCAACTTAAAACAGACATAACTTTTACAAACAGAGTCCGATTCGGGTGTTCTTGGGCTTGTTGGAAAGCTAACGACGAGATCTTTCCAACGGATTCAGCCTCACCTCCAAATTTCTTCTGTAGACTTCGGAATCATCAAACAAATGTGCTATATCACCAATTTGGACCGATTTGGGCCTTGTAATCGTACCGGAATTGGCCCATATGCCGCGGGCCCACCTGGGGGTGTGATTACTGTTCACATGAACAGTAATTCATGCTTTTAGTCCCACCCCTCTATTTATTTTAGATTTGTGGCTCCTCATCCTCTATTTAAGGAGGACGCACCCCTCTAGTTTCCTTGAATTTTGTTTAGTTAAAAGTTAGTCTTATTGCAACTTCGTGTATTGGCTTGTGTCGACTAGACCAACCATAATACCGCTTTCGAAACCCCAATTTCCATATTTCAATCTTTATTTGTAATTTTAGATTGCTTTATCTTGTTCTTGCATGCTTCTTCGGTGTATGCAGGAATCGACCTTCGTGGTCAGGTCAACCGGGTATTCGTGCACAGTTGATAGCTACTTGTCAATTAGTTCAGCGATTGTGTGGTTTCGAGCCTTGCGTGTTTGTAGCCGAGATCGTCAGAGTTGAGCGACGCCTACCGGACTTATCGTTCTCATCGAAAGATCGGGCCGACAATTCAAACCTTAGGGTTCATCAATTTGGCTATATCGGAATGAAGTTATTTTTGACAACAAGATCATCACTAATCCCTTACAGGTTCTCTTATAGAGTGGGCATTGGCTGTGTATCTGGGCAAATCTGCAGAAATCAGCCCAGAAGGAGGCTATACTGGCTGGGAGCGCCAGGTTGGAGTTTGTGACGAATCAAATTTTAAATTTCTATGGGTAGCGGTTTAGTCACAGGATTAGTAATGATTGAGTTTAATTTTAAGTCATCCTTTTGTTGTAAGGCTTCAAGCCACTGTTAACTATCTTTGGTACTTTTGACACTTTAATTCTCAAATAAAATAGGCTGTGTGCATCTTGGATGCGGAGGCCGGTGGAGTTTTTTTGCTCTTTCATTATCTAAAAATCAATTGAATTGGGTTGTTTAATATCTATATTTTTCCTATGAAGTAGAAAGGCCTTACCTCCAATTTGAGGTTACGCAGCTGACTCAATGCCAGTCATCTAGCTAAACCGTTCTCTAACTTGAGAATTGCACATCCAGTTCGGTTTCCTGCCATTTTAGTTGGTTTGGAGGATTAATTGATCGAATTCCCTATTCGCATAATCTTGGAAAGTCAAAGTTCACGGTTAGTTTCATGAGCCTGACTACAGATGTCCTATTAAACTGTGTATCCGTATTAAACTCCGTGTGTCTCGAAGCACTGAATTCCAAATAGGTGGCTCCAGAGCACGTACCATTTATCCTTGTCCTTGACTCCTTGTGGTGGCTAAACTAGACTCTGAATTTTGGTAGACACCAACGGTATCCTATGATCCGTTTTTTTTTTTTTGGCTATTTCTGACAATCCATGCAAATACAAACAATGAAAAATATAAATGCCATGTACAATCATTCTTCTTCTTCTTCTCTCTCCTCTTCGGCCGCCACCCTTCGTCGCCTGTTCCTCACTCCTCCGGTGAGTTCCGCCGCTCATCGACCCCATATTCTTCATCCTGGCGCCGCGTTCTACACATGCGCGGTCCTTTTCCACGGAGCGTCGCCAGAACCATCTCGCCATCGTGAACCGATCCGCGCCGCCGCTTGGAGCTCATCGCCGGCCAACCCCAACCACCTCTGGTGTTCGCATCTACATCATCAACTTCGCCTCGTTGTCCTCTCCCCGTTTTGCTCCTCCGTGCACGTCGCCTAGAACCCTAGCACCGACGACCATGTCAGGCCGAGCGCACCGACGCCGAGCGCATCCATCCTGGTTGCTGCCGGGACAAACGAGACAGCAAGTTGGCAGCTCCGTCCCTCCTAGGGACGGACAAGGCGACGACGTTGTGGATCCATCCCAGGGAGGGACGGACGAGGCTACGTGGTGGCACGAGTGTCGTTCATCCCATCTACGGACGGTATCGAGTGCTAGTTTTGCAAAAATGACACCGAGGATGCTATCTTTGCTAATAAAACTCTAAAAATACTATTTCGGCAAAAAAAAAATCCCAAAGCTTAGCCACCATGGGAGTATTATGGTTAAACTTATGGGCTTTTTGACAGTGATACCTCTTTAAATATCTAGATTTGTCACACCAACATAGTAGAAGCGACCTCCATGATACAACAATCAGATTACTTTTGAAATATGCATTTTTTTTTTTTGCATTCTCTTCTATGATTCATCTGTGCAGCAATCAGAATATATTAATCTCCTATCAAATTATTATATGTATGCCACTTATCGTATCAGTATGGCACGCTTGTCAGAAAGCTGCAACCTGTTTTATCACATTGACCCAGGCTAGGAGCAGTGTAAAAATCTTGCAGAATCATGGCGGTGGCGCCGCCGGCCCGGGCAGGTCGCACTCGAAGTTGGTGTGCTCGAGAAACGGCCCCAGCCTGACCAGCCTCGGGATCACCACGCCGTCGCGCACCGCACACACCGCCGGGTTGCCCCACTGCACCAGCGCGCCGACGAGCCCGGCGCGCGCCGTCAGCGGGAACACGCGCGCCCACCGCTCCCTCTCGTACCCGCGCATCGCCTCGCCGACGGCGTCATCCGTCCCGGTGGCGGCCGCGGGCGCGAGGCAGCGCGCCAGGACGACCGCGTCCTCGAGCGCGCAGCACGCGCCCTGGCCGAGGTTGGGCGTCATGGGGTGCCACGCGTCGCCGACCAGCACCACGCCGCCCCTCGACGCCGGCGGGGACAGCCCCGGCCAGAGCCACCGGTCGACGAGGGGCGTCTTGACCACGACGTCGTCGGGCGTGTTGCGCATGACGGCGAGGAGGTCGTCCGGCCAGCCGCGCACGAGCCCCAGGGCCTCGCTCTTCAGCGCCGCCGGGTCGGTGGTCTTCGGCCCTGCCAAGAACACACCACCACCAACACGTCAGGATTCAATAAGTGACGCCATTGCAGCGAACATCAAGTCGTGCACACAAGAAACAGTTCAGAATTTTCACATCACTTTTGCAGCTTTTCTTTCTTTCTTTTGCATGAAGCATTGCATTTTCTTGAATGCTTACGGCAATCATTTGCAAACCTGGAGTTGGGCTGTTGAAGCAGATGAACCAGTAGACTTTGGTGGGGGAGACCGGGACGAAGCCGGCGCGGAGCCCTCGGCCGTAGATGTAGTTCACCTTGGGCTCAAACGGCTGGCCGTCGTCGTAGCGCGCGAGCCCCCGGAACGCCATGTGCCCGACGAACCGGGGCTCCGAGAAGCCCATCCACCGCGCGATCGGCGAGTTCACGCCGTCGCAGCCGATCACGATCTGTTTGCCATTGTGTGTTGTTTTTCCCGTTCCAAGAAACCAAAACGACAAGGATACGAAATCAGCATCGATGAACTGCCACAGAACAGCTATGGGAATTAAAGGGAAAATTTTCGACTCACTCACCCTGGAGAGAATCTGTCTTCCGTCTTGCAGCTCGAGCAGGGTGCCGTCAGGCCCCTGCCTAGCGATCGATTTCAGCTTTGATGAGAATGATATCGTGCCTGGTGGCAGCTTAGACGCGAGAGTATCAAGAAGCGCTCTCCTCTCTACCGCCCGCACCTCCTGCCTGCGAAATCAAAGCAAAGCAATACCTCAATTAGTAGCCAAGTAAACATGATGCAAGACAAAGAACAAGGTGTGTTTGCAGAGCAGTGTGTCAGGAAAACAACTGAAATCTAGCAGAGACTCGAAGAGAGGAAACCATAAGACACAGAAAAGCTTAGAGAGAGAGGAGATGGAGATGGCGCTACCCAGGAGCTTCTTCCTCGAAGGAGAACTCGCGCAGATCCCGCCCGCCCGCTGCCGACCGCATCTTCATCCTGCGCTCAGCTGAGACCTCACAATATACCTCAGAACACAAGACAAGACTCAGAGATCCATGAACACAATGACTCTGAAAGTTGGCATACCCCTGGACGCGCAGGTGCTTGGCCCGGAGCTCGTCGGCCACGCCGATGGCGTCCAGCACGCGCCACCCGTTCTTGAACAGCGTCAGTGACGTGCCCCCCGCGCGCAGGGACGCGCCCTGCTCCAGCACCGTGGAGCTGACGCCGAGCCGCCGCAGGGAGAGCGCCGTGGCCAGCCCCGCGATGCCCCCGCCGACTATAACGATGTCCTCCGACCGTTCCACCGACGCGGAGGCGGCGAAGGCGGCCACCGCATTGCGGCGTCGAAAGCGACGGCGAGGATACGAGCAAAAGTGAAGTGGAGGAGAGGACGCGGAGGTGGAGGCGGCCAGCACCATGGCAATGGCAACGGCGAGCGTTTCTTGGACACGAGCCGGGGAGTTGGCGGCGCCATATGCGCTGCACGAGAGTGTCAAGTCTTGCGGTTTCAGCCTTTCAGGTTTGGAAAGCTGGAAGATTTGGAGCCACATGTTCCTGAAGAAGATTCAGCGAGCAAGCACAGGACACGTCCACACGACTTCACTGCCAGAAACTTTGTGCCCTGTAATTCCAGAAGCTTATCGATTGATCTGAAAATTCGAAATGTGGACTAATTTAGCCTCGTTGCGCAATAAAAAATTTAAAAATAGCATTTATAATTTTAAAATTTTAAAAATAACCCCTTTGTTGTACGAGCTGCCGTCCCGGAACTTGGTGCTGCCGTCCCCAGGGGCAGCACCTTGATGCTGCCACCTTGTGGGGCCCGTAGCAGGTGCTGCCGTATGGGACGGCATCACTGCTGCGCCCCACCCGGTCGGGCGGGGCCGCCGCCGAGCGCGCGTGGCGGCAAAGACAAGCGTGTCTTGCCGCCACCCACAAGTGGGCCCAGTATGCGCCCGACCGGCGCTGCGACCACGCGTGGCGTGCGCAAGAAGCGCACCGCCTTGCGCGGCCATAAAAGGGAGCCAGTGAGGGAGTGTGCAAAAAATTCTACGAGTGGGAAAAAAATTCAGGCGCAAAAGCGAAGGAAAAATCACGAACACCTAGAAAATAAGTTGTGTGGCCTGCTGCGAGCACCTAGAAAAGGTAAGTGTCATTCGCATCCGGTTATTATTATCGGTAGTTTTAGCAATGTGATTAGGATGCAATTAGATGAATTGTAGCAACAGAGTAGTTATAGTTGTGTAGTTAGTTTATTTTGAAGACTCAGTAATTAACAATTTCATTAGGCCGTAATTAGTTGACTTAACAGACATGTTGCTAATAGTGTTGTAAATTTCATCTCGGCTATTTGCATAGTTTCATGAACTTGGTCATAAAATAGCAAAATATTTGGAGGTCGTTAAGCAAAATAGAAATAGCCCCACTGAACGCATTGTATATGTACTCTTGATCGGGCATATTGCCTTCGGTGCATGCACTACGCAGTACACCGCTAGAATGAGAAACTTGACGCACCTCTCAGTAAGTTTTTATATCCGAAATTTAATGAAAAAGAATATTGTGTCATAGACCCCGCATGTCTTTGGTGTAAGCTAGGTCTAACTCGGGTATGGAAACGTAGAAATGCAATAAGAATTTCTGAAGTGAATTATTTTTGCACTGTAATATCGAACTAGTTAAAAAAATTCATAACTATATAAAAATTTAGGAAATCAGTTTTGTTGGTTTTCTTTTTGATTTAGTACCACAGGAAATTTCTGAAGTGTAACATAGAATATGCTATGGATTATTTATACTACAAATAATATTAACTTGGATATTTCATTGATAGAAAAATCATACGAACTCCAATCGGGATTGAAAAACTGTACGACAAAACGCTCGGGTGCAGTGGGCATAACCAAACTTGTAGAAACATTCATTCAGGAAAAAAAATCCCACAAATAATTCGATGGTTTCATATGCACATGTGTTAGGTACTTTATGGCAGAAATTCAAGATCAGTCCGTGTTCCACGGGGACGCTCTCGTACGCGACGGACCGTACGGTGCGGACCTGTCAAATTGCCACCGCACCGTGATCCGGGCGCCGGCTCTGAAGGACATGAGCCTCTCGGAGCTAAGGCGGTGCGTGCGTTCCGCGTTCGATCGCGCCACTGGAAGGAAGAAGCTGCGCATCGAGGCGTTGTATGCCTCGGTGGTGGGTGGTGCAGGCGAGACCGTTTGGCAACTTATGAAGGTAACATGTGACGCTTCATGGGCCAACTACATGGGGGTTGTTTGCAACCCCGCTGCTGCGATATATGCGCGGCCGATGGTCTACGTTCAGTTCTTGGAGAGGACGGGGACATCCGGCGCGGGTGGTTCCGGTGAAGGTGAAGCTGCTGGTGAAGAGGAGCATGCGTTGGTCTCCGGTGTTGGAGGAGACGTGGGCGATGGAGACCTGAGGAGGCGTGCGGTCAATTTTGAGCCCAGCGAAGGAGCGGAGAGATGGTGGTCAGCCCGTATTGATTATCACGAGTACCTGGCCGACCAGGTGGATGAGGTGGAAAGCGAGGAGGACGTGGAAACAACTAGTTCGGAAGACGACGAAGATGGAGAAGCTGCTGCGGGAGGAGGTGCAGTTGGTGGTTTTGTGACCACTGACATTGCTTACATCCCCTCACGATTGGACGACGTTGCGACGACATCGCTGGTTCTGCCACGTCCGGAGGGTGCTGAGTGGGGGTTCAATGAGGACACCCTGCTCCTAGGCCAGCGCTTTCCTAACAAGAGCACCGCACAGCATGCTATTGCTAGATACGCCGTTAACATCGATCGGACGTATCAGGTGCAGAGGTCCAACCCCGACACGTACATCGTCAGGTGTGTTGATGAATCCTGTGTTGGCAAGGTCCGTGCACAGAGGTTCACGGCCGCTGCCATGGGCTTCCGGATAACGGTGCTGAAGGACCACACATGTGAAAGATCTAGACCCGCCATTATGAGTTAATGGATTATTTTGGTGATTAATGACAAATCCAAATATGAGACTAACTCTTTTATCTAGTAATATCTTGTGTAGTCTCATTTGGATATAAAGGTGAAATTCAATGAGGTATGCAATCGACATCTTAATCTTATATATTGTTGCATTCCTCGAATCCAAAATATAGGTTGAACTCAACCATAAGTTAAACTTGAATATGTGCATATGTTCTTATTACACATTTGTGTATGCACACATTTAGGGGGAGTTCACTCTATATTTTGTGGTTTCATAAGTATTGATCCATATTCCATTCTCCTCATATATTAAGGATCATTACTTTGAAACAAATCCTTTGAGTATATAAAACTTGTGTAGTTCATATATACTCATATTGCTTTATATTCAATTATTTGCAATTGTGTTGTGGGACTAATGTGTGTGCTAAGATGTGTTCAAGGCTTAGTCCCGGAGTCTGAATGAAGACATGAAAAGGAAATGCAAAGATGGTAAAAGATCAACTTAGGATCATGCATTCTCTTTTGGTTTGGTTTCAAAAGCAAAATCTCTTTCTCTGTGCACAATCGGAAGTTCCGGCGTTATACTAGCGGAAGTTCCGATTATCGGATGGTCCGAAAAATGCGCGGTTTGATTTTTCCAGAGAGCATCCGGTTTCGGGACTTATCCGATTTCTCGAGGTGCGGAAGTTCCGCAAAGATAAGAGCGGAAGTTCCGATTATCGGATGGTCCGAAAAATGCGCGGTTTGATTTTTCCAGAGAGTACCCTTTTTAGGGACTTAGCCATTTTCGCAAGTGCGGTAGTTCCGCAATGAAATGAGCGGAACTTCCGATAATCGAAACTACCGCATGATAGTTGGCGGTAGTACCGCACCTTTCTACAATAGCTTGTTTAGAAGCATTTGTTGCATGTATATCTTGATAATTATTGCTAATCATTGTGGGACTAACATTTTTCATGAGTTGGATGAATAGGCTATGTTCTAGGGTGACGAAGACTTTGGATGGCATCATGAGTTGATCGTCATCAAGTCAAGGTTCAAGAAGAGGATGTATCGTGTGTTGATGCATAACAAGATCTCGAAGAAGGAGATGATCATGAGTTGATCGTCAAGTCAAGAGAAGACCCATCATGTGTTGATGGAGGTCAAGTAAAGGATGCATCATGGGTTGATGCATGTCAAGACGATGACCCGGACTTGAAGTGAAGATGTGCGTCATCAAGCTTCAAGAAGATGCTCACGGCAAAGGTATGACTAGCTAGGGCTAAGGATGTGTTCCTAGTCTTTTACCGGTCTTGGTGTT
Organism: Hsuehochloa calcarea; assembly: GCA_036346395.1. Lineage (NCBI taxonomy): Eukaryota > Viridiplantae > Streptophyta > Magnoliopsida > Poales > Poaceae > Hsuehochloa > Hsuehochloa calcarea. The sequence continues at coordinate 26,916,551 of CM070606.1, forward strand.
TGGTTGGAAGACCGGATTGCTAGTATAGGTTGTCGTACTATTAAGAGGGGTCTTGTCTAGTAGCTTGAGTCTCATCATGTGTTAATAGCTCAATCTTGCTTGCTCTAGCTCTACATGGCATGATGCTATTATTTGCGAATGTGTTTTGCAAATAGTTTAGGCTTATGCAGTTAATCCTTGTAGCATGTGACTATACTTTTGCGAATGTGTTTTGCAAATGGTTGAAGTCCATGTACCTACACCTTGTGGCATGATCTAAGTTTGCAAATGTGTTTTGCAAATCGTTGGGATTCATGCATTTTCCCTTGGCATGATCTAAGATTGCTTATTGCTATTTATTTGGACTTAGATCATGATAGTGGCTCTTTGGAGTTGTGCTTTTTGATTTGATCAAATGTGTTTGAGATCAATCAAATAGGTGGGTTGTGTAACCCTCTGAACAAGCTTTCCATAGAGTCCGAGATCACTCAATTCCGACATCGGAGTCAAAAGTTATGACATTTTTACCGAGTATCGTCTGTGCTGAAATTGGGCTGCGGAAGTTCCGATTTTTTTACTGCGGAACTTCCGATAATAGGAAGTTCCGATATTTGTATTGCGGAACTTCCGCACCAAAAATTTTAACGGCTATTTTTTGAGCCGTTATGCACCCGTACGGCCCATGAACAGTAGAAAACGGAAGTTTCGATTTTTGCACGGCGGAACTTCCGATTATCCTGATTTTTGGGGATTTCTGCTCCCAACGGCTAGTTTTTGTGTGTGGGCTATAAATACCCACCTTGGCCGGTTGAGAGATAATCTTTGGCATCCCATTTCACTCACTTGAGAAAAGCCTACATCTCGACGCTCAAGCTACTAACGCCTTATTTAGTGCTTTGAGCGTAGATATATTTGATAAGATCTGCAATCTCAAGAGAGCTCATGAGATGTGGACATATATTCAAGATCAATATGAATTGTCCACTTCAACTAGTGATGATTGCACACAAGAATGGATGTCGGAAGAAGAATGCTCAACTTCAAGCTCCGACAACGAAAATGAGGACTCCTCAACTCCAGCCTCATCAACTCAATGTCTTATGGCTAAAGGTAATAATGAGGTAAATGATAACAATGAGCCTTCATATGATGAGTTAATGGATATGTTAGAAGAGCTCAATGAATATTTAGGAAAGGAGAAATTAAAATTCAAAGTTTTGAAGAAAGAGTATGTCTCACTTCAAAATGATTATGATGTTTTAAAGGATGAACATGAAGCTCTCCTCCTAAATAATCTAAATAGCTCTAAGGTGGATATAGGCATTGAATGTAATTTATTAGATGATTTGCCATGTATAGCTTCTACCTCATGCATTTCATCTAAGGTTAGTATATCCACCTCATGTGAGGATTTAATTGATATGCCTTGTTGCTCCAAAATAGATGCTCCTATTTCCTCCATATCTTGCAATACTAACATTGTAGAGGAAAACAATGAGCTCAAGGCCCAAGTCAAAAATTTGAAGAATGACTTGGAAAGAAGCCAAAAGGGAAAGGCCACTCTCGACGATATATTAAGCAAGCAAAGACGCTTGCAAGATAAGAGTGGAATTGGCTTCATTCCTAAGAAAAAGGAGACAAGCAAGACGAGGCACAACGCAAGGCACACGAAGAATATCAAGTGCCATGGATGCAAAGGAAAGGGCCACTTCGCCTCGGTGTGTCCTAACAAGATGAATGACAAGCAATTATCATCAAAGAAGAGGCAAACCGGCAAGAAGCAAGTGAAGAAGGTAAAAGATGAATACAAATTTCGAACTTGCTACAATTGCTGGGAAAAGGGACATATGAGTCAGGATTGTCCCAAAGGTATCACTCCTAAGCCCATTATTTATAATGATCATTATTTGCTTAGGAAGGATATTAATGGCAATGTGTTTGCTAGGAATGTTAGTTCACCTAATACTTTTGTGAGGGCCATTTGGGTGCCCAAATCTATTGTGACTAACATTCGTGGACCCAACCAAGTATTGGGTACCAAAGTACGCTTAAATGCTTAATAGGTACTTGGAGAGGCATTGGAGGCTTGGCTTATTCATATAAAGATGGATTCCATCATATATCAAATTGGAGCCAAGTTTGAGGATAATCGTTTCACATCGAGAACCAATGCCATCTCGGTAACAAGTATTTACATTGAAATATCTAGTCCCTTTATGCCTTGTGTAGGTTGCATTTCATGAAAATCTTATTAAAAGGGGTGCTCTTGCTCTATGTTCATAATGTTGTTATTAATATTTTGAGCAAGTTGGAAGTGGCACATTAAGGGGGAGTGCTAAATCATAATCATGTATATCACATCCCTAAGTGTGCCCAAATTGATTAAGTGCTAGTATTGTTATTCAAAAATGAGCCTTTTAGCCAAAAGTCAAAAATTTCATAACTATTAGTAAATCTTTGAAAAACTAGTTGCAAAATGTATACAAATGCATTTCAAATGTTTTCCAAAGGTTTTGGCTCAAGAAAAACCTATTTTAAAAGAAAATGAGATTCTAGCCAAAAAATTCTAGATCATAGTATCTTGTTTTGACCAAAACTAGATTTTTGTGTAAAATCTTTTCTAAAAGGAATTTGAAAATCTTGCCAAAAGCAAAATCCTAGAGTTGGTCATTCTAAACATTTTTGGTATTCAAATGATTTCCAAAAGACCAACCTAGCAAAAGTTATTTGATTTGAAACTCATCCAAAACATACTTTGACCAAAAGGTCACTTTCTAGCACTTAAGTGAGTTTGGCCATATGAACCAAAATTCTTCACATGAATATGTTCATAATGGTATTTATAACTCATTCATAAAATTGAATGCTTTAAAATCAACCAAATGCTCGTTTTGGTTTGTTTTGAAAAATTTCTTGAAAATAAAGCTTCAATTGCAAAATCAAAGCTTAATTCATAAAATTATTTCTTTAGATAGACATTAGTCTCTTTAATGCATAATGATCCTGAATGATATTTATTTGAGTGCAAAACTAGGGTTCGTTTGCATAAATATCAAATTCCAAGATCAATCCTTGAAGTGTCAGGATAATCGGAACTTCCGGCACTCCAGGTGCGGAACTTCGATTCTAACTTCCGCACATTAGTTGGCGGAACTTCCGATTGTTCTGACAAGTCAGCTATTTGATTCCCTTCAAATTCTGAACCTTCTTTGGCTGCTTCCTGTGGTCAAGTTGATCCTTGATATCCTTCTAGCTACCCACCACTCAAATACAATTGCATCTCTCAAGTGGTATTATTTCCAAGTGGTAGCTCCTTTTGATCATCTTGATCTCGGCATGAGATTTATCTTTCAAGTGATATCATCTTATTCGTTAAAATGATGTCCTCTTTTCATCCTTGCCGATCAAAATCTTCTCTTATCTAAAGCTTTCTCCGTTTTGTGGTATGTGTTACAAGTGGTATCTTTTCAAATTGAAGATAAGAGAAATAAGATTCATGCATACAAGTGATATCAAGTATCTACAAATGGAATCAATTACTCTTGGTATCAAGTGCTTTTTACAAGTGGTATCAAGTTTCTACAAATGGAATTAATTGTCCTTGATATCATTCACTCTTACAAGATGGAAGATAATCCTTTGTGTGTCAAAGGAGAAGATGACAAGGAAACAAGAAAATCATTTGTATGTCAAATGAGAAGAAATAAATGCCAAAAGGAACCCTTTATGTAAGGGGGAGTTTTTCTTTGTGAAAAATCTCTTAAAAGATTTTGGGTTTCTTAAAATTTTGTGTAATTTGAGAAAACTATCTTATTTGCCCAAAATGATTTATTGGATCTTGTGAATGAATGTGTTTCATTCTCATTTGCTTCATTTGGTATTCTTGGAGTGGCATTACAAATCATATGCAAGATTAGCTTTTTAAAATCAAGCCTTCCAGTCAAAAGCCAATTTTTTTTTACAAGTGGCATCTTGCTTAAAAGGGTCAAAATTTGTGAAAAACTACCCAAAGTATCTAAAAATGTATTTCAAATGTTTTCAAATGCTTTTGAAGTAAAAATTCCTACTTTTGAAACAAAATAGAAAATTTGGCCTCAAAAGGATCTTATATGATCTTGATTTTGAATTAAATGACATATTTCCTTAAATCAAAATCTATTGAGTTTTTGAAAAAGTTTTCAATACCAAACTCATAGGGTTAGTCATTTCAAACATTTCTCAAGTTCAAAGTTTTTACAAAAGACCAACTGTTGAAAATCCATACTCATTTGAAATTCACCGAAAAACTCGCTTTGACCCAAAATGACCTATTCTTGCATATAGTGAGTTTTGCTATTTGAGCCGGATTTCTTTGTGTATCTTGGCTTGAAATAGTATTTCTAACTCATACAAATCCAAGAAAGTGAAAATCTCCTTGAAATCCAAATTAGCTTGCATTTTGGATCTTAAAGGCAAAATTGCTCTCATTTTATACCTTCAATGCGCATTTTGCCATATCTTTTGAAAGAAAAGTCCTTTTTCAAAAATTCTTGTTGGAAAACACTCTAAATAGTCCAAAGTTAAAATCTGAAACTTTTCAAAGAATTTGGACTTCATTTGTAAAAGTATTGACTTTTCTTCTCTTTAAACTAAAATCTTACCTTCAAAGCTTAAATTGGCATATCTTTTGATTGGAGACTCCTTTTTCGAAAATTCTTCTTGGATAAGTTTCTCAGGAGTCTAAAGTTTATTTCTGCCAAATTTGAAGGTATTTCTACTTGAATTGAAAAAGTTTTGACTTTTTCTCTCTTTGCTCAAAAGCTGAAATTTCAGATTAGTGCATTGTTTTGAGCAGATTTGTGAATTTTGTATCTTTAAATGGGTTCACAATTAGATGAAGCTATAATAATGAAATTTGATCCTCTATAGTGGTTCTATGTTGAAAAAATTTCTCAAATTTATTGGAACCATTTTACCCATTTTATCAGCTATCTTTTGAGGCTCAAATGAATTGTCAAAAATCTGAAAATCCTGAATTTTTCAGTTTTATGAAACGTTGTGATTTTCATATCTTTAAATTGGTTGACATTTGGTTAAGCCTCCCAAAATGAAAATTGTGTGTATATGCCAGCACTAGCTCCATGATTAATTTCATATTTTTCTGAGCTTGCTTCCACATATTTTCAGTATTGGCCATCTTTGATCTTCTCGTTTTGGAATTTGAAAATGTTCTTGAGAAGACTTCAAAGAAGGAGATTATTTGAATGTATTTCAAATATCATTTCAAGTCGTATCATTTCAAGTGGTTCTCAATATTCTGATTTAAAAGGGGAAAATATTATGATCAATAGGTTTATAACCTATCTTTGTTTCTCCTCTCATATCTTGAGAACAAAATCTCCTTTGGTCATATAAGTTCAATTCATACTTTTTGTGACCAACCTCGATATTTGCAAGTGGTATCGATTTGCAAACCTCCCTTTGTGTCCTTTTTAGTGATTAATGCCAAAAGGGGGAGAATGTTTATATCAATAATGTTTATATCAATACTCTTCTATTTGGATGTTTCATTTGTTTAAAATGCCAAAAGAGGGAGAATTGCCAAAAAGGGGGAGAATGCATTAAATATATTGTATATCATTCTCATATGCATAATGTTTGATGTTTTAAAATTTCACCTTATGGCATGCATAGACATAGTTCATTAACTTAAATTCTCTTTTATGTCTATTTATATCCAAATGTTGTTATTGAAAATGGATTTGTCATCAATCACCAAAAAGGGGGAGATTGAAAGATCTAGACCCGCCATTATGAGTTAATGGATTGTTTTGGTGATTAATGATAAATCCAAATATGAGACTAACTCTTTTATCTAGTAATATCTTGTGTAGTCTCATTTGGATATAAAGGTGAAATTCAATGAGGTATGCAATCGACATCTTAATCTTATATATTGTTGCATTCCTCGAATCCAAAATATAGGTAACCATAAGTTAAACTTGAAATGTGCATATGTTCTTATTACACATTTGTGTATGTGCATATGTAGGGAGTTACTTATATTTTGTGGTTTCATAAGTATTGATCCATATTCCATTCTCCTCATATATTAAGGATCATTACTTTGAAACAAATCCTTTGAGTATATAAAACTTGTGTAGTTCATATATACTCATATTGCTTTATATTCAATTATTTGCAATTGTGTTGTGGGACTAATGTGTGTGCTAAGATGTGTTCAAGGCTTAGTCCCGGAGTCTGAATGAAGACATGAAAAGGAAATGCAAAGATGGTAAAAGATCAACTTAGGATCATGCATTCTCTTTTGGTTTGGTTTCAAAAGCAAAATCTCTTTCTCTGTGCACAATCGGAAGTTCCGGCGTTATACTAGCGGAAGTTCCGATTATCGGATGGTCCGAAAAATGCGCGGTTTGATTTTTCCAGAGAGCATCCGGTTTCGGGACTTAGCCGATTTCTCAAGGTGCGGAAGTTCCGCAATGATAAGAGCGGAAGTTCCGATTATCGGATGGTCCGAAAAATGCGCGGTTTGATTTTTCCGAGAGTACCCTTTTTAGGGACTTAGCCATTTTCGCAAGTGCGGTAGTTCCATAATGAAATGAGCGGAACTTAGATAATCGGAACTCTGCATGATAGTTGGCGGTAGTACCGCACCTTTCTACAATAGCTTGTTTAGAAGCATTTGTTGCATGTATATCTTGATAATTATTGTTAATCATTGTGGGACTAACATTTTTCATGAGTTGGATGAATAGGCTATGTTCTAGGGTGACGAAGACTTTGGATGGCATCATGAGTTGATCGTCATCAAGTCAAGGTTCAAGAAGAGGATGTATCGTGTGTTGATGCATAACAAGATCTCGAAGAAGGAGATGATCATGAGTTGATCGTCAAGTCAAGAGAAGACCCATCATGTGTTGATGGAGGTCAAGTAAAGGATGCATCATGGGTTGATGCATGTCAAGACGATGACCCGGACTTGAAGTGAAGATGTGCGTCATCAAGCTTCAAGAAGATGCTCACGGCAAAGGTATGACTAGCTAGGGCTAAGGATGTGTTCCTAGTCTTTTACCGGTCTTGGTGTTTGGTTGGAAGACCGGATTGCTAGTATAGGTTGCCGTACTATTAAGAGGGATCTTGTCTAGTAGCTTGAGTCTCATCATGTGTTAATAGCTCAATCTTGCTTGCTCTAGCTCTACATAGCATGATGCTATTATTTGCGAATGTGTTTTGCAAATAGTTTAGGCTTATCTGATTAATCCTTGTAGCATGTGACTATACTTTTGCGAATGTGTTTTGCAAATGGTTGAAGTCCATGTACCTACACCTTGTGGCATGATCTAAGTTTGCAAATGTGTTTTGCAAATCGTTGGGATTCATGCATTTTCCCTTGGCATGATCTAAGATTGCTTATTGCTATTTATTTGGACTTAGATCATGATAGTGGCTCTTTGAGTTGTGCTTTTGATTTGATCAAATGTGTTTGAGATCAATCAAATAGGTGGGTTGTGTAACCCTCTGAACAAGCTTTCCATAGAGTCGAGATCACTCAATTCGACATCGAGTCAAAAGTTATGACATTTTTACCGAGTATAAATCGTGCTGAAATTGGGCTGCGGAAGTTCCGATTTTTGTCTTCGGAACTTCGATAATAGGAAGTTCCGATTTTTATCTTGAACTTCCGATAATAGGAAGTTCGATATTTGTCTTGGAACTTCCGCACCAAAAGTTTTAACGGCTATTTTTGAGCCGTTATGCACCCGTCTGCCCATGAGCAGAGAAAAGCGGAAGTTCCGATTTTTGCAGCGGAACTTCCGATTATCCCGATTTTTGGGATTTACGCTCCCAACGGCTAGTTTTTGTGTGTGGGCTATAAATACCCACCTTGGCCGGTTGAGAGATAATCTTTGGCATCCCATTTCACTCACTTGAGCTAGTGTGAGCTTCTCCTCTCAATTGTGCATGTGTTGCACCTTGTGAGAAGGAGGAGGTCTCTAGTTGCATGTGTTGCATCTAGAGGTGGATTTTGTATCCACTTGAGCTTGTGCATTCGTTGCACGTGGTGAGAGTCAAGCAAGGGGCTTGGCTTATTACTCTTGGTGTTTGCCGACACCTAGGCGGCATGGGGCGTCGTGCTCGGTGATCTTCTCAAGAAGCTTGTGAGAAGGCCGGCGTGTTGTGAGTGGTTTGGTGCTCGCCATCTCGGAGTGGAGGAAGAGCAACCATAGTGGAGCGAGTGTTGGTTCGGTTTGGAACCGGTCAAGTGTTGGACTTACCTCGGAGGTGTGTGCTCATTTGAGGAGCCGGTCCAGCGTGGTTGGGCTTACCTCAGCGTGGATTAGGGAGACCAAGCAAGTCTCCGAACACCACGGTAAAACATAAGTGTGTCCATCTTGTTTTTATCTTGTGCTTTACTTTGAGCAATTTACATTCTTGCTTTAATTGCTTATATATCATTGTATGATTGCTCTCTTGTATTGTCGGTGCACTTAGTTGAGCCTAGTTGATTTAGGTTTTAATTGTGCAAAACCAATTCGCTATTAGCTTCCGCATTTATATATTGGTTTAGCCCGATAGATTTTTAAAACCGCCTATTCACCCCCCTCTAGTCGGCCACCTCGATCTTACAACATGCGAGTTAGCTGAGCCGCTTCACAAGCACCGCAACATGACGTCCTCGTATGTTGCCAGCTTAATAAGCCACCTCGTCGCTGCAGATGTGTCCATTTCGCCAAAGCTCCTGCTGGCGAATGTTGCCAATATGGTGGGGTTCCCTGTCAGCTACAAGACGGCATGGCGTGCGAAACGCAGGGTTCTGGAGCGAATGTTCGGCACGTACGTAAACAAGATTGAGTGGGTGCATCCGACTGAGGGGCCCAATTGTTTTGTTCTTGAAAGGGTCTTCTGGACCTTCCGTCAGGCGATCGAAGGGTTCAAGCATTGTCGTCCCGTGCTCACGATGGATGGCACCTTCCTATGTGGGAAGTACAGGGGTACCATCCTCACCGCCGTTACGGCCGATGCGAATGACCAGTTAGTCCCCGTGGCATTCGCAATTGTTGAGAGCGAGAACACCGAGAGCTAGTTGTGGTTCCTGTGCAATGTAAAGTAGGCGGTGGTCCAAGATCGACCAGATGTGTGTGTCATCTCATATCGCAAGGCTGGGTTGTTGTCTGCGTTGTGCATGATGCAAAACGGGACGCATCCGCCGTACCAGTGGAACGATGTTAGGAGCTGTTGGTGCATGAGGCATCTCGCGGCCAACTTCCACACAAGGTTTCGGAGCAAGGACCTCATGAAGATGTTCAAGAAGCTATGCATGCAGAACCAAAGGAGGAAGTTCGAAGCGGTGTGGAGACAGCTCGATGAGGAGACCGGGAAGCATGTAAGGGACTCAGCGCATGCCGAGGCAGGGGCAGTGGCTAGAGGGTCCGCGAGAGTTGGGAGTTCACGATGGGTTAACTCGCACGCACCGACTGGAGAAATGGTCCTCTTTGCGCACGACACGGACGGTGCAAGGTACGGGATCATGACGACCAACATGTCGGAGGTGTACAACGGTCTACTCAAGGGTGTCCGCTCCCTGTCGATCACTGCTATCGTGGAGGAGAGCTGGAACCGTACCATCGGATACTTTGTTAACAGAGCCATGATGGCCAAGAAGCATCTGGAGGATGGGAAGCAATTCTCCAAAGTAATGCATGCCTACATGGAGAATAAGATTAGCAAGGCTCGATCGCACACCGCTCGTACCATGGATGGAGTAAGACAGAAGTTCGAGATCAAGCTCAGGGAGAAGTACGTGATGGGCCATGCTAGAGGGGATCGTAAGCAGGTTTGCACGATTTGTGAAGAAGCGTCGTGCACCTGCAACAAGCCGCAGCTTTTGCACAAACCATGCTCCCATGTGTACGCGGCGTGCGCGGCGTGGCGGCAAGCCTCGGAGCGTTACATCTCCGAGTACTACAACATCCACCACCTGTATGCAACTTGGAGTGCCGAGTTCCATTCATGCGGGCTGGACACGCACTACAGGGACCTTTGGCTGGGGCAGGTGAAGTGGGTGCCCAACGACGCACTAAAGCACGCCGGCCGTGGAAGACGCCAGTCCCGACGCATCCGGAACGACATGGACAACGACCCGGTAGCGAACAGCGGTTCGCCGTCCCGTTGCGGCATGCAAGACAATTGGGCACTCCATCACCGCCGCCCAAGCGGACTGCACAAGCGATTGCAATCGTAGCGAGGAAGATATAATTACTAAGTCGTGATGTCGCTTGCTTATTTCAATGTCTTTGATGGACTCTGTTGCTGCTAATCCATGCCTTTATGTAGTACTTATTAAGTTATTCGGGTCTGTTGTTAACTCATTATGGTCATATTGTGTTGTTGAATTTTTTATCGTATGTTTTGCCTTATTTTCCTGTGCCACACAATATGTTTTATATGCGTGCACTGACATGTTGTTTCCTGTTGGCAGGAGATGGCGCGAGCTCGATTGATACGCAGCGTCTGTTGCTCGACCCACGCTGGGATGTGGGACACTGTTGCTGGGCATGGTCCGTCGGCGTCGGCCCTCCGAGCCTGGTCCTGAGCGCCCCCAGAGAGAGCTGGCCCCTTGACGAGCGGTACGTCCCCAGGCTTTGGGAGACCGGGCTCATGCCCCTTGTCCGGATGTTGGACCTCCCGCACGCGCTGCAGTTTGACGCGGCTCTCCTGTCTGCGCTCGTGGACCGTTGGAGACCGGAGACTCACACTTTCCACTTCCGATGGGGGGAGATTACCATTACTCTGGAGGACGTGGCTCTGCGTACAAGTCTACCTCTGCGTGGTCTTCCAGTAGTGCCCCCTCCGAGGGTAGTAGACTGGAAGGTCCGTTTGGCCGATAGATTTGGTCACCCAATTGCTGCGAACGCGTCGGGTGTGCCACATTCCTGCCTGCAGTGCTACATGATCTGCCCCGAGCATGCGACTGCGGAGGAAGTGAGGACACACTTAGTCGCGTACCTTTTGTTCTTGTTCGGATGGATCCTGTTTCCTACCACGCAGGAGAGCTGCGTGTGCGAGCTACATCCATCCGCGCGATCTTTGGCGGACGCCTTGCGGAGAGAGATTCCACGATGCGATTGGGGCTCTGCAGTGCTTTGCGCCACTTACCGAGGGTTGTGCGATGCTTGTCAGCGCAGCACGGGAGAGGAACCGGTCCTCGCGGTATGCTACGCCCTGCTACAGTTATGGTCGTGGGAGCACTTTCCAGTTGACCGACCGTACTTCCGCACCAGCGTGCACCCTTACCAGATGACCACCGAGCTTTACAGGAACATTGCAGGGGACGACCCCGTCGACGGGCCTATGATGGGAACACGTTGGACACGTGCTACCCTAGGGTGGGCTAGGGAGAGACCGAGGCGCGTGTACCCATAGTTCCATAACCTTTTCGAGACTCTCCACGAGGATGAGGTCATCTGGTGGCCATGGACAGCACAGTTCCTTCACGACACGGCCCCCTACGGATTATCGTCCCAGTGCACTCTGGACGAGGCACTCTGGATGACGACCTGCCACCCGGTCTTCTCACACATGGTCGAGCAGTACAATCCGCAGCGGGTCATGAGGCAGTTCGGCCTTTACCAGGAGGTGCCACCGCCCGCGGGACGACTCTCACAGCAAAGGCTCACCGGTATGTCATTCTTTGGTGTCATTTTGAGTGCATGTTTGAGTAAGATTTTCTGACATGTAAATTCAATTGCAGGCAAACGAGGAGAGGGCGGAGGAGCGGCGATCGAGGCGACGCAGTAGCCACAGACAACGCCGTGGATTAGCGAGGTTACGATGGGCGTGGTCTTTGGAGTTTCGCGGCTCGCCATCGGGCGTCGCTGCGTACTTACGGTGGTACGTTCCGTGCACTAGGTGCGACTTCTTCGGGCGGCGCGCGGCGTCGATGCACACCATGCGAGACGGCGTCGTACTAGCTGGTCCGGATCGTCACCGGGCGGCCCGCCTCGACGAGACGGTAAAATATTCTTCACATAATTCTCGTCCGGCAACACTTTTCGCACTTACTATCGGTTTTCATGCAGTACTACCGCTTGGAGCGTATCCGCCATGAGACTACTGAAGCTATACACCGTGGAAACAACAACACATTGGATCGTCTCCTAGGCGTGATCGCCACGATCTGCGAGGGCGCAATTTCTGCGATTAGATCGTAACTTGTGGTCGCCACGGCGGCGTTCCACGCACTGACATCAGCGTGCTGCGGCGGGCACCCTCCACCACCTCCTCCCTCTGCACCTCTGTTGGCACCGCCCTCACTTTACCGTCGCACTCAGGAGTCGTCGAGACTCTGATCGCTTCGGCCTCGACCGCCTCGGGCCACAGGTATGTCATCTGTCAACCGGTTCTTGTCGTGAGTACCTTCTCATGCACTCATTTCGAACATATCTGACATTACCCTTTGTTCTTGCAGTAGTTGCGAGGGGACAGCACTCTGCTGCAACCATCGTCATCACGGAGGGAGGCACAGGACTGGACTTCCTCGCACGGCGTTCAATCACACCTACGGGAGCGCGACCAGTGGTTCGGCGACACGAACGGAGGGTACACCGTGCAGCACTACGGCTCGGACTGGCCAGGAGGATCCTCGTCAACACAACAGCCTACTCAGGTACACGTGAACGTAATTACACCGATTTTCCCATCGCACAAAACCAATGATTAACTCACCTGTCGCTTCCGCAGAAGAGCACGATGGGTTGACGATATGCTCGAGCCTTAGCCGGACCGCCACGATAAGATCACCCAGTTCGCCTCCCGAGCGGGGCCCTACTACGGACTTGAGGCGTCGCGCTCCGGAAAGGTTCACATTCCATGATGATCAACTACGTCGTCCCGGCAAGCGACACGACGATGCACCCTAACTAATTTCATAGCCGTGTAAAACTTGTTATGTAATGCCATTGTGCATCCCGCCTTTCTGATTTATGTAATATCCCTGTGCGTTACGACTATGAGATCTATGTACACAAAATGTTCTCCGAAATATTTAGTACTAACAACAACTGTACCTCCCTATTTTAACTTACTAAACCTTAAAGATATAACGCAATGCTGCCCCACGATACCTCCTCGGCCCTGCTACCTCGCGGACGCGAATTTTCTTCAACCAAATTACAATTTACCCGCAGGCTATATATATATGCATGATTTGGCTGCTATTCCCCTCACTCTAGAGTTCCTCTTCTCCTTCCTTCCAGTCTTAAACAGTATGTCTACGGCCTCATCAAACTTTCGAGTGAGCAGGCAATTAGAAGCACTACGACAACACTTGGATTGCCCTCGTTGCAGGGATCCGGTGAATGTGTTCACCTCCCATACGCCAACGAATCCATCCCGAGTGTTCATGAAGTGTTCAAATCTTACGGTAACTTGTTCCTGATCATCCCCAATGAACTTCTTTCCAAACATCATGTTTTTTCACTTACAGTTCCAAATATTTTTTACAGAACACAACATGTCGGTTCTGGCTGTGGGCTGATGAAACTGTGCCAGAGGTTCGAGGCATTGTAATGCAAATTGCAGCCTTGCAAGAGGACACCTGTCGTGTGGCTGCATTTCGTCAAGTGCCTCGACCATCGGATCAACCGACAGAAAATCAAGATAATGTTCTTAAAAGACTGGATGAAAAGATGGAAAGGGTTGAGAAATCGCTACAGAAATTAGTTAACATAGCCAGTTTGGTAATTTTTCTTCTATTATTTCTTGTTCTTGCTAAGTAGAAGTTCAGTTTTAATAAGATTGTAATATCCACTCTTTATCTATGCATCCCTGCACTACGTGATGTATGCCTTTGTAGCGTTGTTGTACTAGTTTGTATTATGTATGCCTCTATCTAATTCTGTTATGAACACTTTGCGTGTGAATTAATCAAACAATAATTTCCAAATCAGCGCGGAACTACCGCCATCTAATTTGCGGTACTTCCAATTATCGGAAGTACCGTAAATTTCTTGCGGCACTACCGCTCTTAAATGAAGCACAAAAACACCCTCTCTGGAAAAAACGTTCCGCGCGAAAATCAGAACTTCCGTCGTGCGGTAGTTCTGCTCCCAACATGGCGGTACTACCGCGCTTGTAGAAAATCGGCTAAGTCCCAAAAGGGTGCTCTTTGGAAAAAACATTCCGCGGGATTTTCAGAAGTTCTGCCGAGAGGTAGTTCCGCACTTATATAGCCGGAACTACCGATTATCCTAACAAAGTAGCAGATGGCTTTCAAAACAACTTCAATTGCAAAACAAATTTACGAACTTAAGTGACAACACACTGCCTCGCCAGCTTTTCAGACCAAAATGACAGCACTCTGTAGAGTAAGACGTGACAACACACTGCCTCGCCTTGACTTTTGACCAAATAGCGGACTCGGAAAATAAGACGTGACAACTCACTAACTCGTCAGCTTTTCAGACCGAAATGACAGCACTCTGCAGAGTAAGACGTGACAACACACTACCTCGCCGGCTTTTCGGACCGAAATGACAGCACTCTGCAGAGTAAGGCGTGACAACACGTTGCCTCGCCGACTTTTGAGATCAAATAAAAGACACTCACGAAGTAAGGCGTGACAACACTGCTGCCTCCCGACTTTCGGACCGAAATGACATCACTTTGCAGAGTAAGACGTGACTTCTCTCTGCAAAACAAGGACGAGAGAGGACTCTGCAAAGCAAAACGTGATAACACTTTGCCTCCCAAGCTTTTCCTTCCAAAAATACAGCACTCCAAAAAATGGGACATGACTTCTCTCTGCAGAAAGATTAGACAATACTCTGCCAACCACGCCATGCCAACCCTCTGGCTTATAAAAGGAGGTGCAAGTCATCTACGAGAGAAAACCACACAACCAAACCCAACGCTACACCAGAGCTTGCTTCACCACACTGGGACGGACAACCTCAAGAAGCAATGGGACAAGATCCGTGATCTAGCAAGGGCTTCAACGGCACGGGCCGAACAAGTTAGGGCTGCTGAGGCCCGGGTCCGACAAGAGCGACTTGCGGGATGGCGCTCTCGCAATGAAGCCCCGTGGCAAACAACCCCCGCGAGCGTTCCAGCAGAGCCTTCGCCGCAACACCCGCCAGAGGGGGAGACGTCGCCCCTCTGTTGGTGCAGGGACACATGCAAGTTCTTCAAATCCAAGCACCAGCTCAGCCTTGGCATGCGTTACTGGGGTTGTCCTAACTACTCCTCTGACTATCCCGGCCGCCGTTGGGATACGAACAGCTATCGGCAGCCGGTAAGGAGTACTTACAGTAAGTTATCGTACCAATTCTCTTTCAGAGTACACACTAACAATCTCTCCCGTCTACCCGTAGTCCCCAGAGTCGTCATGTGGCTTCCGCAAGTGGATCGACCTAGAGATCCACCCACACGACCAGTGGCAGCTCGTTTTCGAGGAGTGGAATGCCGAAAGGGGACGCGAGATCCAGGAGGAGGATCGTCGGACTGAAGAGCACAACGAGCGTATCCGCCGGGAGACTCAGGCCCATCTCGTGGCGTGCAGGCGTAGGGAGCGCGAGGCACGCGAGAGGGAGCGCGAGAAAAAGCGGGAAATGGAGGCCGAGGCTAGGGCGGCAGGCGAGGAGTACAACGCCAAACTCGCAAGAAAGGGCAAATAGCCCCGGTCCATGCAGTAGGTCGGGTCAGTCCGTAGTAGTCCCCCTCCTATTCGCCATGTTTTAACTATCCCCTAAAGGCATGCATACTTACATGGTCCGGAAGCTCGTGTCGCATCCACATCCACATCCGTATTTCAAGCCTACCGATCTAAGCCAGTCAACCAACGAAGCCAGCCCAGCAAACAATGCAGTAGCCGCACGCGCGTGTACCATTCCGGAGGCTATGCCGGTTTAACTATTGGGATGATATATTTCGGTATCGGTTCATACCGATGTATCGTTTTTGGGATTTAATATAGTAATATATGTTTAATTGTATGCACACTAAATTTCACTTACAATATTACTCTAAATATATAGTAGTACGATCAAATATAACATATACTTCAATGAGTTCACTGAACGATATTATCAATTCCACCGGTATGACTGATATCGAGGCCGGTATGGCTGGTATTGACCAGTATCGAGCCGGTGTTGCTAGTATTGACTGGTATTGAGGCCGATATGAAACGCATGGCTGCTCTGTACCTTTTTAGGTGGCGAAATGGTACATATCGGTCATATCGTACGATTCTGGAACAATATTGATAAGTTTGGTGTGGTTGCATCACTCTAGCCTCCCGAACGTAGTCGTGACTCGCATGCGTGAGTGCATCGTCGTCGTGTCTCGCCTTCCCGCATTGTCCTCGCAAAAAAATCCCTACTCACCTCATGTCCTTTCGGTGGCTGCCTACCTCCACTGTCGCCCTCGTCGGCCGCATCCCGCCACCCACAGTGTCTCCTGTTTGTGCCCGTCAAATGTCCCCCTCTCATCGAGCACTTGCGGATTTAGCGTCGGGCAATCGACGTAGGGTATTGCACATTTTGTCCCTGTGCTTCCAATTTCTTTCCAAAAGACTAAATTTGTGATTTATGAGTTCAATGTGATGATTGTTGGTTGTTTTTTTGTTGGTGAAATTGTAAGGTTAAGACCTAAGATTTCTATTTAGGTTTTTGGATGTCGGCCTTGTTCGTTGCAAACCACCTAATCAAAGGAAAAATTGCAAGTGATCATGATCCACGTGGACAAATTTCACCTAGCTTTAGATTTGACTTAAGTATTTGACTACAGTATCTAGTAAGCAACATTTTGAACCTATGTTTCTACTATTTTATTCTCGAATATGGCAATATCTAACTGAGTTTGCAACAATCGAAAATAGCGTGTAAATTTATGGAGAAGTTTTTGAAAACAAAAACACCAAATAATACTACTAATGCGTTTTTGAAAAGGGAAACACCGAATAATATTACTAATGCTAGGAATTCACCTCCAGAAGATATCAACTGGGAAGGGAGATTCAAATTGATCCAAGCAAAAGAAAAAGGAATAAATTATTACCATTCTAATCGTAAAGATACAGTAAGAAGAAAGTACTTGGATAATGGATCTAGTCCGCCTCGAACTTATGATTTTCTATACACACAATTTGGAGACAAAAAATAGAAAGTTTATTCCAAAATAGTTTGATGAGTTTGGGAGTTGGCTTGAGAATAGCGAATCCAAAGATACAACAAATTACTTTTAGTGTAGTTTTAGTCATTTGATTATTATTTTTTGCAAATCATGCTGACTGTTTTAATAATTACAAACATCTTGTTATTAACACTGCAATAGAGGGATAAGACATTGTGAATGTGATTAAATATGTGAAATCAACTAAATGCCATTTGGATTAATTAGATATGTGAAATCAACTAAATGCCATTTGGATGAACATGTAAGACATGGCAGGAATCTGTGATACGTGAAGTGTATGAATCTGTGATACGTGAAGTGTATGCCGTCTGCGAGAAGTGTAGGAATCTGATGCTTCGCCACGTTAGCTTCCTTTGTGGGTGAATTGAAGCATGAGCTGGGCAGAGGGAGCAGTGAAAATATCAGGGGGGTAATGCTTATCCATGAGGATGGGTAGCCGTCGAAAAACCAGGGGCGGAGGGCGGAGGGCGGCTGGCTGGAGGGTGTGCTGGCCGGGCGGATGTGCGGCCATCACGTGCTGGGCGCCGGAGAGGCCGGCGTCGGCGCTGGTGCGAGCGTGCAGATGCTGGCCTACTGCCAGCACGGCCAAGCAAGCATGGACGGAACAGTGTTCGGCCGGTGCTGTGCTGCATGTCCGGGTATGCATCGATCGCCAAGCAGTGTTTCGGATACGGGAGCATTTTTTTTTACCAGGCTCTAATCAAAATTTGAATTTTTTGGATTTTGACAAAATTCATTCAAACCGATTTTTTTGGGATCAATTTGTATTCCTACTGGCCTCCACCGGTATGATCAAAATTTCTGATTTTCGTCTGAAATTCTAAACACTGTCGCCGCCAAGTATGTCGTGTGTGGTCATGGTGCAGGTGGCCGATGACTTGATCTCTTTAGTTGAGAGGTATTTTAAAGTACATTCAATTTAATACGGATTGATCAGTAGAATTTTGATGAGATAGAATTGTAATTGTTTAAGTGGGATCCTACGACACAATAGTAATATATTCCACCCTAATCGGAAAAGATCATAATACCTTCATGAAAAAATGTAAATAAAAAAATTATTATACTCTTAACAAATCAATTATCAAATTTAATTTATACTGCCAACGTATACTATCAGTAAAATATACCTTAAAATTTATACTGCCAACAGAGAAGTAATCAGTAAAATATACTTTAAAATTTATACTACCAACGTATACTATCAGTAAAATATACCTTAAAATTTATACTGCCAACAGAGAAGTATTAATCAAGGACACTTCTCTTGCATAAGTATGCTTGCCACTCAACATCAGTAGTAATGGGTTCTTGGACCCACATGTCATACTTGGGAAGTACCATAGAACATACTGTGATGAGTTGGTTGGTGTTCTTTTCCAGTGGATTGCATGTCTTTGTCTAGTTAAGCACAGTAATAAGGTTGTACACCACAGCAACTTGAATTAGAGAGTAACACGACTAGCTGAAATAAAACTTAACCAATTACACTTGTTCTTGCATGAGGAATCGATTAGCATTTTATTTGAGGCTTAACAGTACGCTGATAATATGCGTATATTCATTGGTGATCCAATGATACGAGGTAAATCATCTGGGAGCACCATTTGGCTAGGACCCGCTGTATCAGTGACAATGGGGAAGTCAGGTATCACTTGTGCCAAATCAGCTAAATAAGGCCAGCTACGCTTTCACCTTGTTTGTGCGCTTTAATTTAGAGAAATCTTACGATATATTCTACCAGTAGTATATAATGGTATTATAAATTAAATCTAATCATTGATTTATTAGAAGCATAGTAGACTTTTCTGTGTATTTATAATTTTTCATGGAGGTATTATAATTTTTTCAACTAAGGTTGAAAATATTACTATTATTCCATATAATCCCCGACAATTACAATTATACTTCTTTTGAATTCTACTACTTATACTACTAAGTGTAGTATAATAAAATCATAACTAATCTAAACTATTGATAAAAACAAATAGATGATCCATATTAAATTTAATGTACCGTAAAAAGCTCTTAATTTAACTGTATTTAAATTACTACGCTGTTTACAGTACCGATATATGTGTGGTTTGTGATATTGCTACATATGCACTCTGTCACGAGTTATTGGGGCGCAGTTCAAATGCATTAATTTGCATTGCGAGTAGCACAGCGTTAATCTGCCAATACTCGATAGCGCCATGCAAGATAGGCCTTACTCGTTTACATATAACCCTGATGGGTCTAATGCACAGAAGATTCACACTAGTGTATCTAATATATAGTATGTACAACATGTACAAAAGCTATGAGGGATTATGTCATCAACACAATGATCCGAGCAAATTTGAGCCTACTCCGTTGGCAATTGCCCTTCTCTGCCACTTCCATTCGTCGGATGTCAAAGTCACAGTGATTTATACTTCTCGATGAGATGCGACGCGTGGAGGCGAGACGTCGGTGTTATGGTGCACCCCAAGTTCCGGAGGTAGGATATCTGCGGAAGAACGATGCGCATAGAATGCAACAGAGGGCAGAAATGCAAGTGCAAAGTCATGGACTAGACCATAATGGCAGTGCGATTCTCTGATGATCTAGCCAGTAGTAAGTTATAGCATGAAAAAACGAGAACATGGGCAGAGATAACAGCAGGCAGTTTCAAGATATCTGACCTGCTTAGGTGTAGGCTCTGAGGAACCCATGGATTTCTCTATCCTCTGCTTTTGGAAATGTTCCTGAAAGAAAACCAGGAATGTAAGGATCTTCTGAAGGTCAGAGAACTCTGCAAGTGGGCAGAGAACAGCTTGCCCGATCTGAAAGTTAGAGAATCAGCATCTGAGTTTATATGCCTTGTTCCTATTAAAAATCCAAGTTATTCGCAGCAGATCGTGATTCAAGAACTTGCCTGTCTTTCTCTCATCAAATGACTCCGCTTGTCAATAGGAATTTGTTCCCACTTGATAACCTAAATTACAGTAATTAATTAATAATTATTAAAGAAAATCGATAAGAGTTTGCTGTGGTCAAGGCATGGTGCCAAGAAATTGAACATAATGGCTAAACTCACATATTGTGCGTAACCAAGCGCTTCATCAACACTTAAGAATGACTTCAGCTTGCACAAGACATCCTGGAAAGGAATTTGCATGTTAACTTTTCAGGGTAAAAGCTCTCCACAAAAGGTAATAAAATGTGTAAGCAAAATATCATTGATTACATGTGATGATAGAAAGCACCCGACATGAATGTAACAAACAATCATGAATAATATATGTAACTGAAAGGGAAACAGTGGGATCGATGATGCTGAAAGATGGAAAGAGAGGAGGGGGAGGGAAAGAGAGGTCACCTTGCGCTTGTATCCTTTACCTCGTAGGCGTTCATCAATCACAAAACTGATCTGAAAAGGCAAACATAGATCCAACATGATATAACAATATAGAGGCAATAGAAGGCAAGTTTCAGAGTTAACTTGTCTCAGCTCTCAATAGCAAAACTGCCACAATGAAATACATCACAGAAATTTAGCCAGCTGGTAGCACTGACTTCATTCAATTCCCCGCAAACTTCATAGTATTCATTATTTCATTTCATGCGATATTTCCCTTCTAGAAAGAAAAAAAAAGGCAGCAGGCTCCATGCAGCCTACTTCATTGCTTCTAAGAAATATAACTTTGCCAATCAATGACATATGATACCTTTCTCATGAACACCGAAAAAGAACTCAGTACCTTATCAAGCAATCTCTTTGGATTTTGAAATGCCTGCTTCTTGCCCCAATGATGAAATATATGTGAGACTACTGCTCTATCATCAATTTCGAACCTGTAAAACGAAGAATGAATTTAATGAAGAAAGGGAACAAATATAAACCACTTAATGCAATAGCATAGCAAAGTGAAGGTTGTTATGAATACATGAACTTGTTCTTTAAATACAACAGAGATTATGCAAAAGAAATAGCATAGCATTTACCACTAAAACAAACAAAAATAATATAAAATATACCAAAGTTTAAAAGGAAATGGAAAATTACAATACAATGTTTTACCTCTTCAAGAAATCATTAGCAAGACATGTATGAGCCAGTTCTGGGTAAGGTGAAGTTTCATTCTGCTCTGCAATAGGCTTTTCAATTGATGTATCTCCTACAGGGTGATCAAATGGTATGTCTCCAGAAGGCTGTTCATGAATTTTTCTCACAGTTCCCTCGCCCTACAAGTTATCAAAAAGAGAGACATTTATTTTAAGCTTCCACTGAATATTGACACAATAGGCCATATATATGACTGCTGATGAAAGAACTAAGCAAGACAGGCCAGGCTTCCTGAAATGATACATAGCTGGATACCATCTAAACTTGACTTTATGCTGCCGCAAGCAGCTTGCATGGTGGAATACACAACAGTAGGGAATGGTGATAACATTCGAACTTCAGCATAGATAAAATAGGTCTTTTAGAACAAGATCTCACAGTATTGCTCACCTGCACCTCGAGAAGGTGAACAGGAATCTCCCTAAGGAAACGTGAAGGTTGCAGCAGCTGGAAATCAATAGTTTTAAGTAAGAAAAATCTAGATAACCGTATAAGGACACAGATGAATATACAAAATCACCTGCCTGGCGATTAGAGTCAACTGTGGCATGCAAGATATACAATTTCTTCCGAGCTCGTGTCATTGCAACATAGAATAGCCTCCTCTCCTCCTGTAATTATAGGCATGTTGCTGTTGAGAGTATTGTATATAGTAGTCTTCTCTTCTCTCTCTTGGCCCATGTAACCCATGAGGCCCAATTAATCATGGACATATACCTCACTCAATAATGAATAAGCTGCACAGTTATGAATAGCCAAAACATATCTCTTCTCCAAAATTAACAGCTAAGTACATGCAAAAGAACATATGAGGGAAAAGAGATAACTATTGAACAAACCTCCAGTGTGCTTCCAGCTTCTTTCACAGTGCCATTGTACTCATGCAGCAAAGGAATTTCTGAATCGTTTGCCTGAAGAAAATGCAAGGATCGACATGGAAAATACCCACTTAACAAGCTTAAAAGAGTTGCTAATAGATAATATTATCATACATTAAACAGAAACAAGAACCAAAAAACAATTATCAATCCATAAATTAGTGCAGTATTTAGACTCATCATTGGCCTTTGGCCTTAGAGAAAAAAGAAGCATGCAACAAATATAGTTTCACATTTTAAAAAAAATTGCTTTGTATATCATGCCAAAACTGATGTGTTAGGGCCTTGCATGATCCTTTCACAAAACAAGCACCATCAGTCATCATGTTTGACCATAAATCCAGCAAACACTTCAACAAAGTAAGAACGGTTGACGATATGTTTGATGCCGAATGCCGATACATCATATTAAACCATTTTGTGTTGTTCTTTATAAAACGAAAGGATAACAATAAAATGCTAACATCGACAAAGGAAAATATGCTAGGTTTTGAAGATACAAAATAGGTACAAATTACAATACTGCAAGGAGGTTAGCATGGCTTTCTATCTAGCTGGCTATCAGCGATAATCACTCCATTATTGAACGGGGACTTGGCAAGTGTTGAGAGCATCCCATGACCTGATGGAAACCTTCCAACAACCAGATGCAACCAGATGTTTTTGGGTTACAGCCTCAACTGGCAATTTGTTCACAAACTTTCGCATTCTATGCTTCTCAAAAAACAAAAACAAAATTACTTATGAATTTATGAGTTTAGAACACTAGAAAAGGTAAACATGCGATTCCTCCACTACTAGTAATTATATTACATTTCAGCAATCAGCAATTCAGCATACTACAAAGATCAATTTACATACTACAATGAAATAAAAGGGAATAATTTTAAAAAGAGGAAAACAGACAAAACCTTAGTATTTTGTCATGTGTCCTCAGTTTTTTTTATTAAAAAAATATCAATTTACCGAATGCGATTTTACATTGTACCTTAACTCTCAATTTAGCCTTAATCCATTAAGTTCCTATCAATTTTGTAGGTTTATTACTTCGATGAAATTTGCCATATACATGTGTGTTGTAGTCGTTGGTTGGGTACGGGTCCAAGGACCAAGGGTAGGGCACTACAATATCGCGGTGCTGTTCAAGCATCTGTTAGGTGCGCCGCGTCTGGTTCCATAGCATTACACCCCTTGCGGCGAGGCAGCTCCTCCTCGAGCTGCGGTGGTGGCCATGGTTGAAGTCCTTGGTGGCCCCATGTTAACAAGAATATCCGGTATCAGTGTCGGTTCGCTTGAGAGCAAATCAGTGACACTCCGGCATATGGTGCCCAAGAAAGAAGCGCTTTTGCATGTCGTGGCGTTGAGGAAGACGTCGGCGGCATGAGCAACTAACATGGGGGGCAATTACGCCCTAACTGCCATGGAGCGTGACGATGGCGGAAAGGACACGACGGCGGCATTGTCCCCTCAGTTGTTGCGTTCTGTGTTGCCTATGGCGCAGCATCGACCGGTCGTGTGGAAAAGATCGCCGCTGAACAGCAGCATCCTTCCTCCAGCGGCGCCACACAAGGGGTGCAACCAAGGGCAATGATGTCCACTTGGGTGGCGTTGGTGGCACGGTTGACGAAGGTGATGGTAGCGTCGCCATTGCAATGGCACGCGACACCTCCTCCTGCTCCTTCAACTTTGATAAGGGTAGTAGTTTAATATGTCGTAGAAGTGTAATAGTTATGTAAGTGTTAGCAGTAGTTATGTAATTGTAGTCTAGTCTAGGGTTTCTAGTCTAAGGTTTCTCTTGTACACTATATATTACCCCTTAGACTTTTACAATAGAACCAACAATTCAGCCCAAGGATCAAAATCCCGGTACCAGAGACAATACCACCTGGCGGCCATGCTCCCGTTACCGGCTGGTAACCGGAAATCCCGGAAAAAACCAGGCTGAATTTCGAAAAATGGAATTTGAATTCAGGATGTAACTGCTGGTATTTTGAATTTGAATTTGAATTTGAAAGATTCGGCCGGTTTTTAGGATCCCGGTCCCCACCGGTAAAACCGGTAACTACCGGTTACCGCCGAGATTTCGAACCTTCATTCAGCCCCTATTTCTCTCTTCTCTCCCTAATTCTAACATGGTATCAAAGCATAGATCTAAACTCTAGCCTCCATCTTCTTCTAGCACTACAGCCCCTAGGAGGACAATCTACACTCCCAGGGGCTGCACCCAATCTCGTTTTTATCTTTAGTATATCAATAGTTTGTAAATGTCAAGTAGCAACAGAACGCAGTAGCAATCCGACGAGATGCAAAGTAGCAGCAGCAGCAGGCACTCCTTATCCTCGAGACGTCAACCGCATCCTTCATCCTCGATCTTCAGCGCTCGAGGAAGCTTTTCCTTCGCTTTGCCGCCTCCTCGCACTCGCCGACAGCCACCACAGCGGAGGAACGACGACCTCATCACCACTGGATTCGATCGGCCAAGGCCGACCTGGCTACCGGCTCCACCTCGTTGTGCCCTTGCGCAGGCGCCCTCCATGACGGCCATCTTCACCTTGCTCGCCGCCAGATCCGCCGCCGTCGCCACTTGTTCGCCATCTTTGGCTCGATCCGTCTGTCGGCGCTACGGTGGGCAACGGGATCCGACAGATCGAGCCCAGATCCATCACCAACGCTGATATCCTCGTCGAGGTCTCGTCGCGCCGCCAGTCGGGCGTCCACTAACTCCAAGGGCATATACATTGTCGTCGTCGTCTTCCCGACCAGATCCACTCGGATCTGGCCGCCGACCTCTGGAGCTCACCATCGTCATTTTCGACCATCCCCAACCCCGTCGCTTCCGGATCCGACCGCCCCGCACTCATCTGTCGTCGGTTCCAACCTTCTCCCTTATTCACCGGCGGTGGATCCGACCTCCTCGAGCTCAACCTCATCTCCACTGGATCCATCTTTCGCGACGCCATCAACGCCGATGGCCTATCCAAAGCTCCTCCGCTCTGCGCCGTCGAAGCAAAGTGGAGGGCTACCGCTGCCGGGATAACTCGACCTCGAAGCTCATCGTCTTTGTGCTCTGCACAACAAAGCCTTCTCCTTTAGGCCCTATTTGTTTAGGCTTTTTCTTTGGCTTATAAGCAAAAAAAACCTAAGCCTAAACAAAGGGGTGGCTTTTTCATCCAGTTTATAAAAAGTTTAAGCCATTTTAAGCCTAAAAGCTATAAGCCAGGGGAGAGGTGCTTTTTTGGCTTTTGCGGAATGGAATATCTATTTGCCAGTTTGCATGAAGTTCACGAGAATTCGCCATGAGTGCGACAACCAAGTGGAAAATATGAGGTGTTCAATCACGCGCTCGTCCATTCGCAATGTGATTGAGCGGTCCTTTGGCGTGTTGAAGATGAAATGGAGAATCTTGTTGGCTTTGCCAAGTTACAAAATGAAGATTCAAACAAAAATAATAATTGCATGTATAGCACTACACAACTTTATCCAGAGATAGTGCTTTACGTGATGAGCTTTTCGAGAGATGTGATCTTGATGAAGATTATGACCAGCGATCGCAAATGGTTCATTTGGAGGCGCGGTGTCGATGGATCGTGAATCGATGATAGAGATATAAATTACCCACAAAATGCCGTGGAGAGGTGCTTTTTGGCTTTTATGAATGGAATATCTATTTGCCATGAAGTTCTTTCAAAATGCCATCATATATAAGGGAAAATCGTTCCATTTTCTCAATTCCTTCCTCCGCTCCACCCCTTTCCCTTATTCTCGTGACGCCGAGGCTCAGACTCCACCGCCTCCTCACCTCACCCGACGCCGCCACGCTGCTCCCTCCCAGCGTCGCCTCCTCCTCCCCGATGCCACCGCCGCTCCCTCTCTGTAACACCGCCGCCCCCTCCCTCCCTCCCCCCCCGCCCGCCTCCCCCAGTGCGCGCCCCTCCCTCCCCAATAATTGGCCTAACCTAAACGCACCTCAAAACCCCACGCCGCTCCGTCTCTCTCTCCATCTCCTCCCTCCTCTCACAATTGGCGGTCGCACCGCAAGAATGGCCGCCTCGCCGCCACCGCCTCCACTTGCGCCATGGCGTGCTCCCGGCGGATACGACCTTGTGTCCCTGTTCCTCGACACCGACCTCGGCACCCGCCTCGCCCTGCTCGTCGCCGTTGCCTCCACCATCTACCAACTCAAGTGTATGCCCCTCATCGCCTCCTCTCCTCCCTTGAGACCGAGAAAGCCTTTACTGATTCGTGTGTTGCCCTCCGCGCAGCACAGGTGGCTGTGGAGCACGCCGCCGCCTTCCCCGACCTCGGCCCCGTCACCGTCAAGTCCTTCCAGGTCCTAATTTATGACTTTGATCAGTTCTTATGTTTTTTTCAGGATTTTTTTACTGTAATAGGATCCTAGTGATGTGGACAAGCGTGTTAGGGAGTTGCCTGCGACGATATCAGAAATAGCAAGTGATGTGCTTCCTCAAGGGCTGGAAGGTGTATGAATTGTGGCATATGAATTGTATATTGAGTTAGCATTACTACCGCTTCCTAATGTTCCTATTGTTGGTGAAAGTGTTATGAATATGCTCACGTTAGTTAACTACTCTATTCAGTTCAATGATAATTCAAGTTTGTGTATTTCTGATGTGAATCTTTGTAACATATCTCTTGCATCAAGATCAACCTAAAGTTTTTTCTCACTCGGTGCAAGCTATAAGTCCTAGATTAAGTCAATAAGTTCCATGTCATATGATTAAACATCTCTTCAATGTATATGTACTTTTTTAAAATATGTTGTTAGTAGTTGTCTTAACTCTTGAGGCATGAGGTTGAAGCTGCAATTTTCCAAAGCTAACAATATGAATCTCCTTTTTGTATTTTACTTCTAATTATTGTAAAATCCAATCATTTCTGTTATTTTTTGAAGGTGGTGAATATGTTGCAGTGTTGAATAGTGTTCATGCACATGATGCAGTGCCAGATGATGTGCTTCTGTCATCCTCATCACAGCAGAATACTGAAAGAAAGAAGAACGAAGCAGTAAGCCTGGCGAGTGATGTAGAAGCAATTTCTGTTCCAGTTATGGACAAAGCAAAGAGCCACAAGTGGAGGATAAAACATGATAATCAAACCAAGGGGGCTTATGTTAATTCCACATCTGTAGCAAATGTTGATAGATTTAAAAGCTTATGGGTTGTGCCACAGTTCGGCACCACACCGGCAATTACAAGCCATTTCCCCCTTCTTGTTCCTTGTGCTTGTTTCCTACTGCTCTTTTGAGATATTACTAATATGTAACTTACCGCCCTTTTGGATCTGTTGGATCTTCGCAGACAACCAAGGAGTGTTAATCGAACACGGTGCACTTCACTCGGCCATTGATGAGCTTCTAACAATTAAAAGTTCTGAAGATAATTGAGTTTTCTGCTTTTGTCGAAGTTCAGAGTACTGTGAGGAAGGAAGCTTTTCTTTTTGTTTGTCGCTCTGAAACAGTCGTCTCTGTAGTGACTATGTACATGTGGTAGTGACAAGATAATTGTATCATATATGATCGAATAATATTTTGTTACTATGTTATTTTGTTTGGTTGGCTAATATTTGTCTTTCTATATTAATTTTATCGTTACGCAATGTCCAAAATAAATACATGCATGCACGTACAAGTGATACCTTGCTATGAATATGTTGTCTATTATACTCCGGTCTTCTTCCATATACATCTCCGATAGATGTCGAGATTTGCAATTTATTTGGATATGTCATGGCACACAGACGCATGAACGTATGTGCGAAATTTATTTCATTTCATATGTATACTTGCACACATCGTTATATTTTTAAATCCCATGTAAAAATCAGTTTAAATACATGCTTAACAAGGTCCTTTAAACCATCTTGGGCAATTTAGACTTTTTATCCTTCACATACAACTCCATAAGCCAACATCCTATAAAAAGCCATATTACCGAACACCAAAGCTTAGCTTAAAAGCTCAGGGGCTTATAAGCTGATTAAGCCAAAAAGCTGGCTTTAAGCTATAAGC
The DNA here is from genome assembly GCA_036346395.1 of Hsuehochloa calcarea. Lineage (NCBI taxonomy): Eukaryota > Viridiplantae > Streptophyta > Magnoliopsida > Poales > Poaceae > Hsuehochloa > Hsuehochloa calcarea. Next base: position 26,944,722 of record CM070606.1, read on the forward strand.
CAAAAAGCCTAAGCCTAAACAAACAGGGCCTTAGTCACCGGCGGTGGATCCGGCCGTCTCCCTCGTCACCGGTGGTGGATCCGGCCTCCTCGAGCTCAACCTCATCGCCCGTTGGATCCATCTTTCACGACGCCATCAACGTCGGTGGCCTGTCCCGAGCTCCTCTGCTCTGCGCCATCGAAGCAAAGCAGAAGGTTGCTGCCGCCGAGGCAACTCCACCTCGAAGCTCATCATCTTGGTGCTCTTCACAACAAAGCTCATCGTCCTGGTGTCATCGCCGTCACCTCTGCCTCGGCTCGGTGCTCTGTTGCGCTCTACCTCGCCGGTTGGGGTTGGCCATCTCGTCGGCTTCAGCCTTATTTATTAATCTTCCATCTTGTCCCCTTTGGTCTTTCCACTGGGTTGGCTGAGCTACTGCTACTGTGCTGTTGCTAATGCTTGTATCTGCTACTAGCTAAGTCTATTTTCTTTTGATTTCCATCGATTCCATCCAAGTCCATTGTATCTCTCTTTGAGTTCGTCGAAGTCGTGCCAGTTCATCATATCCTTTGTCAATCAGTCGATTGCTTCTTCCTTTTCGGGTTGCCACAGTCCGTCCATTGGATCGAGTGTGGTCACCCCCATCATTGTTATTGATGCGACTTTACCCTCTTGGTCCTCTCTTGTAGCCATCTTGCTACACATCATCGCATCATTGCGACTCTTGACCAATAATCTTCTTTGTCGTTATCATTAACTGTCTCTTCGTCTTTGTTTTCGTCGGGCGCCAGATTCGACACCGTCACCTCACATCTTGGGTGGGTGGATCTGGTCTGTCGTCTTTGCCTTTGTTGAGCGCCAGATTCAACACCGTCACCTCACTTCTTGGGTGGGCGAATCTGGTTTGTGTCCTCATCTCTATCTCTCTCTCTTCATCGGCTTGATTTGACATATCTCTCTATTCCTATCGATTTCAACATCTCCAAATCAAAACATTCGTGTGTGAAGAGCTGAAGGATAATTTTTGTTCAAGAGTTGCATTCTTCGACGACATCTTCAAGCTCGGATTTATATTTTATTTTAGTGTTGTCCTCTTCAAACTCAATGTTATAACATACACATTGAGTTTGAGTGGGGGTGTTAAGGGTAGTAGTGTAATGTGTAGTAGAAGTGTACTAGTCATGTAAGTGTTAGGAGTAGTTATGTAATTATAGTCTAGCATAGGGTTTCTCTTGTACACTATATATTGCCAGTTGAGCTCTTGCAATAGAACCAACAATTCAGCACCCATTTCTCTCCTCTCCCAAATTCTAACAAACTTGACCATAAATGCACATGTTTCTTGAAGGATGGTCATCATGTTGTCAATTGAGGCCATTATCTTTTCGTTGCCAGCCTTCAACATGGCGAAGGGAGATAGTTCAGCACCAAAAACCATGGTGGATGGCTCTGATACCAAATGTTGTGGTCGTTGGTTGGGTACGGATCCGAGGACCGAGGGTAGGGCACTCGCCCTCATCTAACAGCCGTTATGGCTCTTCCCTGTCGAAGTAGCGAAGCTCTGAGGCTTAGTTGAACTTTTGATTTCTCATTGCTTATATTGATAATGATACATGTTATCCCTTTTATAGGGACAACCCGAGTTGACGCATAAGAAATAATCTATAAGGAAACCTATCAATCCAATCTAATCTTTCCAACTATTAAAAACAGCATTCCTAATATATAAGATGCAGTACGTGTTACTGTTCGTGCATCGCTACAGTACGCCCGCGATGCTATTCAATCGTTGGGTTGTTGCTACAGTGCACCACACCTTGCTCCATAACCATGTGCCTACCGTGACATGCGAAGAAGTATTTGTGGTTTTATGCATAGTCACAGGGATCAAGGGTCGATACCGCGTCCCACGTACCGGATTCATCGACCCGGGTACCTTCATGGGACATGGTACACCATTCCTATGTAATTTAGAAGGAAAAGTGTTGTACCATGTCCCACGACCCCATTCCTCGACCCGGTTGACCTACGTTCCTGGTGACTATGGTTTTGTGTAACCTCTTTCTAAAAAGTGAAGAAAATACCTGCACGATGAACACAACATCCCACTCTAAACCTTTTGACTGCAAAACGAAAAGGGAAGATCATCACAATCCTATTGAATTGCCAAATGTCACAATAGACAAAATTTGTCAAGAGAAAAAGAACCTGATGAATAGTAGTTAATGTGACAGAGTTCTTATTTTCGTCCTTTCGGGATCGAAAATTTTCAGTCTCCCTCAAAGATATATAATCAATAAAGGCTTTAAGTGTAGAAGCGCCGCCTTTCTCTTCAGGCTTGCTTGCCTCCATTGAACCAGAAAAATGTGTTGACAAGAAGTCAGACACATCATCCATTAAAAACTGAAGAACCTGCAAATTGATTCAATAAAAGTTTATATCGCCTCTGTATATTTTGAATGGAAGTCAAAGAAAAATCATTCAAACCATGATATCAGATATGTTTATCCAAAAATCAGAATCCCAGATGAAGAATCCATGTAGAGAGAACCTGGGTCTAGGCTTTACAAGACAGTAAATGAGAAGAGAACTTTGTAAGATTTGTCCCGTCCCTAAAAGGCTAAAACTTGCTCAACAATTTGTCCTAACGAGGATTGAAAACCGAACCCGAAGGAATCGGTAAACAGCCGATATGATAACCGATAACCGGCGATTCACGGTTTTCTCGAGAAAACTTCGGTCAATTTCGTTTAAATTTGCTTAAAAATCAACCAAAATTCAAAATTCAAAATTTGAATTTGTAAACTCGGGAAAACCCGGCCGGGATTTCAAATCCCGGCCGCCACCGGTAAACCGGTTACCGGCCGGTTACCGGCCGGGATTTCTATCCTTGGTCCTAACATCCAGTCTTCCATTTGCAATGACTTGCAGTGAAGTTGGTGTTGAAGATGAAAGTGGTCCAAAGATGAACTATAGCAAGGACGCTATTAGGCCCAAGACCCAGGTGCCTAAATGCCTTCACGGAATGGACTAGGCAAGTTTTTCAGCAGCAGTCGGCCCCAAGCCCCCAAAAAAAAAAAACAGCACATGGGGTCACCCTATAGCCTTCCCTTGTTAACTCTTCTATTTACAGCTGCCAGGCACTCTGCCTGATAGCATTTATAAGCCTTAGCCAATTCGCTTAGTTGGAGGCTTGGAGCTGCACATGTAAACCAACCACCTCAAGCAAAATTGCTACAGAACCAAGATTTGAGGTTTTATCACCAGATGAGTGCCTATCCATCCACCAGTACCACTTCTTTACCGAAAGTAACAAGTTTGGTAATAGCCAAAACACTGTGACAAGGGATGTTGGTGGTCAAAAATTTAGCCAGGAAATTATAAACATAATGAACAAGGAGTCCTAACAAATTTTCTGAAAACGTTGTATTTACATGAAACAATAATGAGAAACTCTTATTAAAAAATTGAAAAACTCAATTAGAATTGACTATTCATATCATAACTTTGAGTAAGACTTGACCAGTTTTTGGAAAATTGGCAAGATTCAATATTTCCAAGTCCCGGTATTAATAAGCCATTACCGCTGAGATTGTAGACCATTTATCCAACCATGATGGTTTATAAGGGAATAGTTGTTGTAAGTCTTTCTTTTTCGAAACCCAGTTGTAAGTCTAGTAATAGCCGCTTTTGACAAAACTAAAGCAGCAGATCACTAGATTTGGGAATTTTTAATGTGGATTGTGGAACAAATTTGTCTTTATTCTTGTGTCTTTCAGGAGATCCGTCTCCATGATTTGTTCATGATCTCGTTTATGCTAGAGCCAGAATGATTCAAATGATATTCATTTCAGTGCACAACATCCAAAATTAAGTCCTTCTGGATGATTATGTATAAAAGATTAAGTGCATCAACAGGGTACGAACTTACTGATCTGATGTCATTATCTTCATTTAACAATTTACCACCATCAAAGTCAACAACTGCACGCTTTTCAAGAAGATATTTCTGCCAAAGAAATGGAAATATAACTCACGAAAGAAAATTGAATAGAAATAAAGCATATGGTGTAAATATTTAACAAAGATAAGTAGTGGTAAGCGAAAGCTGACTCAAGGTTTTATAGAAGGATATCTGTGAAAAGTTTACTGTGTGCCCAAATTATGTATCTATTGCACGGCTTTATAGTGTGTACTGCAGAATTAATTTGCACTAGGTATCTAGCATAATTTGTCACTTTGATCATACAACACGTTTCAAACAATGCATGGTAAACAACAACGTCAGAAACTGCATCATGATTATATGGGCCACATGCCACTTTGCCAGCTGGTTGATTCCTCCTATGAATAGGCATGTATCGATAGGTTTCAATTATGCCTCAATAAACTCATTGTACCATGAAGGCATGAAGCCATGAACTGTGCACTAATTCAGAAAAATGTCAAGATGGTAAACAGGCACACGCATATATTTCATGATTTCATTAGATGAATAGGACAACATGAAGTCATGAACCAACTGCACATACAAATTCACACTGATATGATTGTTTCTAAAACAAAAGTACCACTGTTACTTCAAAAGCACTTTTTGTATCCCTACTTTTCACAGATCATATACAAAAGAGACAACACACCAAAACTAAAGGTGAAGCTCATTGAATGCAATTGCAACGGGTTAACTGAACCTGAGGTAGCATATCTCCTGCAGAAGAAATGACAACCGAAATCGATTGTTCCTGTTCCACAAAAATGAACAAAATTATAGCCATTGAGGAACTAACTACAAGATAATGGAAGCAGCAAAAGTAATAATATACCATTGCTGAGTTGCTCAAAGCGTAGAAGCTGTTAGAATTGCTAGAATAATTGGAGAGTGATTTTGCTATTCACAATTGTGCAACTAATTCATTAATTGAGATGTATATATAGACATTGTTACACGGGCCTCATGGGCTACATGGGCCACGTGGGCCAAGAGAGAGAGAATGTACACTACTCTTAACACCCCCTTTCAAACTCAAGGTGGATCAGGAGAATCTGATGTATTGAGTTTGAGTAGATGAAGCTGATGTTGTTCTCGAGTCTGAGTTTTAGTGAAGAAATCTGCAACTTGAAGCTCTGGGGGGACATACTTGAGGGAAATGGTCGACTGCTAACAATGAGATCGTGTGAAGGATGCATCAACACCAATGTGCTTTGTCAACTCATACTTGACTGGATCACTAGAAATCTGAATGACACTTGTATTGTAACAAAAGAGAGGTGTAGCATTGTCATAATGGACATCGAGATCAATCAAGAGTCATCGAAACCAAATGATCTCTGAAGTGGTAGCGGCAAGAGCTCGAAGCTCAGCCTCTGCACTAGAGCGTGACACATGATCGCTTCTTGGACTTCGTGCAATGAGCGGCGTACCAAGAGAGATCTGATGGCGATAATAGATCGTGATCGCAGGATCACTCGCCCAAGTGGAGTCGGAGTAAGCGTGGAGCTAGAGCTGACTCGAACTGGCATAGAACAGACATCTGGACATAGTCCCCCTCAAGTATCTCAGCACACGAAGAACATGACCATAGTGGACTGAGGTGGGAGCACTGACAAAATGGCTGAACACATGAACAGTAGGAGCAATGTCTGGCCTGGTGACAGTAAGATAAATAAGGCTCCCAACGAGCTGACGATAGCGAGAAGGATGTGTTGTCTATTGGTTGAAGTTGTAGGTGGGGCTCAATGGGTGTGGCAGCATTGCGTGTATCAGTCGTACCAGAGCGAACAAGCAGATCCTAAATATAGTGATGTTGAGAGATAGTAGCCATCACTATCAGAACGAACCTCAATCCCCAGAAAATAGCTCAATGGTCCCAAATCGGATATCATAAATTGTTCACTTAATTTCCTCTTCACAAAAGCCACATAATCCATGTTGTCTCCTATGATCAACATATCATCTACATATAGTAGAAGCAAAGTACGATCCCGCTGAGAAGTGTGAATAAATAAGGCAGGATCATGCTCACTTGGAGTAAAACCAGCAGCTCGAATTACGGAACTGAAACGCTCAAACCAAGCACGAGGAGCCTGCTTGAGACCATATAGAGCATGCCTAATGCAACAAACATAGCCTGTAGCAACCTCAACACCTGGGGGTGATTGCATATAGGCATTCTTGACATCCATCTGAGATATAGTCCGTGTGCGCACCGCTGCAACAGCATTAAGAGTACGGACTGTGGCCATATGAGAAATTGAAGCAAAAGTCTCATCATAATCTCGACCATAAGCCTATTGAAAACCTCTTACAACAAGACGAGCATTGTATCACTCTACTAAATCGTCTGACTTGTTCTCTAAGTTGTACACTCACTTGCAAGTTATAGGAACAACTCCAAATGGTAGTGGAACAAGATCCGAAATGCATATACACACTAATGTTGTGAGCTCCTCTGTCATAGCCAACTGTCACTCAGGTATACTAGCAGCCTCCTGATAGGTACTCGGTTTAGCTACTGCACCTGCACGAGAAAAAACTACATCTCTCTGGTGCTTGAATAGAAGAACGATCACGTAGGGCATACCGTGATGTAGTAGAACGATCGTCAGAGTCGATGGTACTAGCCGGAGGGTCAAGTGGAGGAGAGGAGGACTAACTATTAGAAGGAACTCTCTGTCGACGACTATAGTGAAAGGGAAAAGTGGAGGTGTCTGAAACTGATGAAGCTGGTGGAAGAGACACACTAAAAGGTGAAATTGGTGGAGAAGGTGTATCTAGAGAAAACAAGTCTGATGAAGAAATAGGAGGTAAACACAAAAAAGAGGTGGAATATGTGGAAGAAGAAGTGGGATGTGTAGAAGGATGATAAAAAGGGTCGACCCTTATCAGAGGTCACATCACAATAGATGTGAATGCGACGTGCTGAGGGATCATAGTAACGATAGCCCTTATGCTCAGGACTATGTTATCAAGGCGTCGCCTAGGAGACGCCTAGGCGTCCTGGCGCTCCAGGGTGGACGCCAGGGGTCATCGCCTTGGTCGCCTAGCCAAGGGACTCGGGGGGCGGCATCGGGGAGCCAGATCTAGGCCGACGGCAGCAGCAGCTCGAGGAAGAGAGCTCAGGAGGCGATGCAGCTCGAGGGAAGAGCGCTCAGGGCGACATCGGGGAGCCGGAGCCAGGCAGGAAGGGGGAGCAGGGGAGGCCCGGCGACGCGTCAGGGGAGCAGGAGGTGGCGACAGGGGAGCAGGAGGTGGCGGCGGGGGAGCAGGAGGAGGTGGCAGCGTCGGGGGAGCAGGAGGTGACGTCGGCGGCACGTCGGTACATCAGAGAAGAAATGGGGGAGAGGAAGAAAGAAATGAGGAAGAATGAGGAGGATTGAAGGAGGAAGAAATAAGCATGTGCTTTCGGCTAGGAAGAGAAGGAAAGAGTGGAATAAAGAAAAGATAGGGGAAAGAAATGGGTGGCCAGCAATGTTTCGGGCAAAAAAGAAAGAAAATGTGGGGAGAGAGAGAGAGGGAAAAGATCGTTGGAGCTCACTGCTTAGGTCTATAGCTCTATACATTACAATAATGCAAGTGTCAACTGTCAACTATGAACTATCATATTTTTCTATTTTCCTACCATCGTCTAATCATCGCCTAGGCGTATAGGCATCCTGGCGCCTCCGGAGCGCCTTGCCTCGCCTTGTCGTCGTGACAACATAGGCTCAGGACTATAACCCGGTAAGACACACTCAACCGACTGAGCGCTCAGCTTTATGCGCTCACAAGGTGCTAAAAGGACATAACAGACACAACCAAAGACACGAAGATGAGCATAGCGAGAAAGTGCTCTACACAGGACCTCACCAGGATACTTGCCCTAAAGCTTGGAAGAGGGTTGACGGTTGATGAGATAGACTGCCTTAGAGACTGCTTCCCTCTAGAAGTGAGAGGGAACAAAGGAGAAGTTGAGAAGAGTACGAGCAGTATCAATGATGTGACGGTGCTTGCGCTTAGCGACACCATTCTGAGCATGAGCACCAGGACACGAGAGTTGAGGAAGAGTACTCTCAGAAGAAAGGAACTGGCGAAAGGCTGATGAAAGATACTCTCCCTCAAAGTCAGAACGAAAAAAGACTGATAAATGGAAATCAACTGAGAACGATGTTTCATAAAATAGATCCAGGTATATCGAGAATGATCATCAATAAATATGACATAATAACTATGACCACCCTTCGAAGCAAAAGGAGATGGACCCCATACATCTAAATGCACCAAATCAAAAGGACAAGAGGACTAAGAGGTACTACTAGAATATGGAAGTTGTTCCCCAGCTTACAACCAGTACAATGAAAAATAGACTCAACAGTGACATGACCTAAAGAGCCCTGGTGAACTAGAGTGGTGAGGCGAACTCCACAGAGATGACCAAGTTTGTGATGCCACTTGTTGAAGGAAGAACCAACATGAGACTGAGATGATGACATAGCACAAGACACTAAGGCCTTCGACGTACTGGTGGAAGGAAGATGTAAGGTGTCCAAGACATTGAGACTAGGAGAGCCTCTACGGCGATGGCCAGAACCAATCACTCTTTTGCTCTGACGATCTTGAATGAAACAAGAAAAATCATCAAATCCAATGAAACAGTTCATATCAGTAAGTTGACCAACAGAAAGAAGGTTCATAGATAGCTGAGGAACAAAAGACATATTAGGAACAAAGAAGCAAGATGTCGAGAGAATGCCTAGATGGGTGATAGAGCAAGGTGTACCATCAGCATTGTGAACATATGCACCATCAGTCATGGGCCTATGAGCAACAAGCTGAGAATTGTCTGATGTAACATGAAAAGAGGTACCTGAGTCCAGAACCCAAGGAAGAGCAGCGTTAGGAGCAGAAGGTGCAACTGAGGTCATAGCAGACACTAATCCAGAAGTCACAGTAGATGTGGGTGTGGCAGCAGTGACTGCTCCAGTAAGTGCTCTCGGAGGCCCAGCAGGTGCTCCACGACAATGATCAGATAGATGTCTAGCACGATAATCAACAAGCTGATCTGGATGTAAAAGCACTTGTCAACATGATGACTAGTCCTCTTGCAATGAGAACATACCAGCACGCCTGTGGGTGTTGCTCTGGCAGATCCAAACCGCTATGAGAGACCCAGGACAGCATATGGTGAGGATCCTGAGGTAGGCATAAGCGAATGAAGACGAGTCTCCTCTGCAATCAAACAAGAGAGCACCTCAGTCAAAGTCAGTGGAGTGAGATAGTTGAGCAACTGAGTGCGAACATGCTCAAACTCTGATCGAAGCCCCATCACAAACCGATACATGAGCATCTGCTGAGCATACTCATCTTTGGCAACACAAGATTGGCAAGCAGTGGCAGCCTTCGGTGTCATAGACTCTAGAGGGCCAGTGATATGAGTGAAAGCACTGTAATACTCCTCCACTGTCTGATCCTGCTACTGCTGAATACTATGAAGGTTCTTGAGCAATCTGAAGTGAAGAGCACCACTGGAGTGAACATATCTCTTCTCAAAGTATGTCCACGTCTGCTTAAATGAAGTATGATACTCAAGACTCATCCTCAAAGAGACATCAACACTCAAAACAAGGCCAATCATGACACGATCATCCTCTTTCTGCCAAGCCTTTACTACCTCAACATCAATCTTCTTCAGGTCAGGAGGATCGTCAGTCAAATAAGAGGCCAAACCATAACCCAAGAGTGGTCATGACTGAGAAAGCCCATACTCGGTAGTTCAACCTGTCGAGTTTGATGTCCGTGAAGACGAGATGAACTACCCCCAAACATCGAGTCAGACTTGTCACTTGTCCATCCACAACCACACATCAGCAACACAATAGCAGTAGCAAAGCAATCAACAGTAGTACTGAGCAGCAACCATAGCAGAGCAATGGTATCAACAGAGAAGTACTGAGCAATCAACATAGAAGTACTGAGCAACACAGCAGAGCAATCAACAGAGAAGTACTGAGCAATAGGAGGCATCATCGAGGCATCGAGTGCTAGAGTAGAGGTTGCTTCGCTTGCTGGAGTAGAGGGGGGTCGGTGGTGGCTTCGCTTGCTGGAGACCGGAGCACGGCAAAGAGCAGGTCGACAGTTCGCTTGCTGGAGACCAGAGCAGAGCAACAGTTGTTGGAGCAGAGGAGGGTGCTCCAGGAGGTGTGGCGGTGAAGAGGCGCTACGGTGACTCCAAGAAGGCGGTGAGGAAGTGTGCCGTGAGGAGGCGCTGCACTGCGGTAACTCGGTGTTGATACCAAGGGGGACGTCGGAGACGCTGGAGCAGTGGATTCGGGAGGCAGCGGAAGCAGAGGATGCACCAGATCTAGGCGGCGGGGATCCGGTCGCACGCGAGCGTCGCGGAGGAGCAGGCGGATCCGGCGGAAGTCACCAGATCCGGTCGCGCGCGGGCGTCGCGGTGACTCAGAGGAGCGCGTAGATCCAGCGGAAGTCGTCAGATCCAACGGAACGGTGAAGACTTGTGGGCGAGCTCGAGGAAGATCCGGCGAAGAGCTTGCGGGCGATGCAAACCACGAGCTCGAGGCGGCGCCAGCATCAATGTAGAGGAAGGAGCGATGCGGGCGAGCTCGAGGAGGATCTGGTGAAGAGCTTGCGGGTGATGAAGACCACAGCTCGAGGCGGCGCCAGAGTCGATGCAGAGGGAGCGATGACGACACAGGCGAGCTATGGCGGCGCGTCGAGGGAACAGAGAGAGTTGCGAACGATGGCAACGCAGGTGCGGCTCAGGCCCGAGCAAAGGAAGTTGCAGCAGAAGATGGCTGGGGTGGAATTAGGAAACAAGGTTAGGGTTAGGGTTAAGTTGCTCTGATACCATGTTAGAATTGTTAGAATAATTGGAGATTGATTTTGCTATTCACAACTGTACAGCTTATTCATTAATTGAGAGGTATATATAGACATTGTTATATGAGCCTTATGGACCACATGGGCCAAGAGAGAGTGTGTGTGTGGAGAATGCACACTACTCTTGACAGAAGCATGTGCTAATTAAATATAATTATTTACTCTATGACACGGATAGTTAATGGCCGACTCTCAGCCCAGATAGCAGACATTGTGCAATGATGTATATTTACTAGGTTGTGAGTGATTTGCAGAAATTATAACCCTATTTCCTACTGATACAAAGGGGGTGAAACAGCTAAGTTTTGTAAGTTTATTATGTATGTCACGTTTTCCATTGATACTTAATTTTTATGAGTTGTTTTCCTTTTATAAAACTTTATGTGGATTTAGTAACATTGTAGATATATCATACAATGATATATGTTCGTTGATATGCAGAAATATACACAACAAAATGGCCAGTAAAAAAATTAATCCTTACCCTCTCAACAAGTTTTGATAGGCTCCCTATGGTTGATAAAACCTTACGTCCTTGAGTAATCTGGGCCCTACAGCCAACAAAATGAGACTCGGAACAAAGGCAACTTGATCCACGAGCAAGGGGAATAACAAGAAGGAAACTCACCATGGGAATAACACCAATAAGTAAACTCACCGACAAAATAAATTTTCAAAACTAAGACTAAAAGGGGGATCACAACAGTTGTCTATCTCAAAGCATACACACAACATTGGCCATACCTTAATACATATATAATAATTGTGCCATGTAAAAGATAATGCAAGCAATCTTCAATTATATTGAATCTGAGAATCTTGATAATAAAAACTATCAAATCCTGGAATTTAGCACCTTATTATTGCCAAATTAAAGACATGCATGCATGGTTTTTTTCATTAACATATTGTCTTGCAAAGGAAGATGCTTTCTTTAAGGCTATCAGATTCTTGCCCAAAATACATGTAAAATGATCTAGTTGGATCCTTTAATGCATCTACCTTATGATTAATTGATTACTGTCAAGCACCTAGCAAGCATTTGTCATTCCACAACTCAATCAGTACAAAGCTGCCAACTGCCTCTAAATAGCAGAAGAGAGAGAGAAAGATGGATTGATGGTGAATTTATGGTGTTTAAGAACAGTAAGTTAACAGGGAAAAGATAACAACCTTTTGAAGGTACCAGAGACCTTTGCGCTGAAGATGTCAGTAGCAGCTGATATAAAGCTACACTTTCTAGCCAACGAAATCTTTTCAACATGATCTATAATCTGAGAATTAAAATTTGCAACAATTTATCGAATATATGCAAGATTTTAAACATAAAAAAGATACAACGACAACAGAAAGAGGAAGAAAAAAAACAGGTAACACTTGAACCTTCTTTTTTTCTTCCCTGTCACCAGGGAAAAGGGCCTTGAAGGCTTGACGCCATGGGCCATCATCACAGCCAGGCAATGTGGTCCTAAGTATTGCCATAATAGCTTTGATAACCTGGAATAGTTACATGGTCTTACATTGTGACACAACTGATAGCATTGGAGGGTTGTTCTCCAAAGTAATTGTGAATCATGAGTACGGTAACAAGTATTGTTGTTTTGTTCCCATCTTTTTTGTATTAAAGTGGAAAAGTTATGCAAACTTGGATTTTGCTAAAGAAAATACAATGTCAGGAAGCTCAGGCAGTCAGGCCAGCACATCTTCCCATAAAATTTTGGTAAGGCACAAAAAAAACATATCACGCGGTTGATTTCTGAAACAATAGATAGCAATAGGTATGTCTTATGTTAACCAAATCAATATATGTATAAATATATAGCGAAAATGTATTTAGCATCAAGAACTAAGAATAGCTTATGATTATATCATATATTTTCAGCAGGGTCCTCCCCTGCTGGTTCCTTAAAAAAACGAACAATGGCTAATTTGGATTTTGGAAACCATAAGAAATTTGCAGGCTTCAAAATGTTAAGGCAACTAAGGACTATAACATTGATAATATCAAAGCAAACCAGGAAATAATGAGAAATTGATAATTTCCCATGAATGTCAGCAGTAAACTAAATCCAACTACCTTTTTCCTGTAGAAAGCCACACCGTGAACATTAAAGGGAATTTTCCTGTTGCGAAAGGACACTTGGAACGCTTTGCCAGTTACCTGCGTATAAGAAAGTTACACTACAATCGTAACCAAAATGTGGTTCAATAACACATAGGTTTAAGATTTCTCAACCTGTCTTCGATATAGGACAGCAATTTTGCCAAAGTTGCAACCTTCAGCTGAACTAGATGTAGTTTCAATGATTTTGTCAATAACAAATGCACATTGTGAATCTTCGCTATGGCACTCCTTAACAGTGATCTATGCAAAATTAAGGATTGAATAAGTAACTGACAGGATCCAAGAACAAATAACAACGATTCGTATGGGCCATCTGTATGGATACCTTACACCCAGAAGGGTTGTCAGTTTCAACAAGTTTATGATGACACCGTTTAGTGTTGTTGTGAATTAGAGCTGTTGCTGCTTCAACAATTGCCCGTGTAGAGCGGTAGTTCTTATTCAACCTGATCTGCAATCATCAGCATGGCAAGCTACTTAACAAAAGAATCCAGCACCTCAGACAACTAAAGAATGCCCAGGGAGACACCACAATTACCTCTTTGTGATTTGGAAAATCTCTACGAAATGAATCAAAGCCAGAAACATCGGCGCCATTGAAACTGAAGATGGACTGACATAAGAGCAGAAGAAGTTGAGATTGGATGTGACAGCTGAAAGCACCAATAGACATCCAGATTCCAGAAACCAAAAGTTCTAAAGTTCTAGGATGATGGATGTGAATCAAAACTTGCGTACCTGATCATCATCACCAACAATAGTTATATGATTGTGGGAAGCTAGAATCTTCAGAAGAAAATATTGCATAGCACTTGTATCCTGAAACTCATCAACTAATATTGCCTGCCATGTATCCTGGCACTCTTTGTATACTGCATAGGAAAGGAACACAGTCATCTTAATCAACAGCTCATCAAAGCAAACAATATTGTGGGATCAGAACTGAAACTACCTTCAGGAAACTTCGTGAGAACGGTTATGGATGAGTTAATAAAATCATGGTAATCAAGAGCGTTACATGAAATTAGTATTTCATTGTAGTGCCGAAGAATTGAAGCCTACTCGAAAAAACAGTTATGAAACAAAGGTTAATCTGGTTATTAGAATGAAGCATAAGAAAAGGTTTATACTAAGAGGAGAGCTTACTCCTGTCAAATCACCCTTCTTTTCATACTCCTCGGGAGTTCGCCCTGAAGCTTTTGCCTGTAAAGGAAGATGCGAAGTTTGGTAACAATAAAACCCAGCTACCCAAAAAGATCTACTTGGTAACATAACAGCCCAAATTGTGGATACCTAATTATTTTTCCCAAAATATATCTTCAGATCACCACTGCTGCACTCACAGCTTTGATCTAGTAGAAGATTTAGTGCGATAGATATTCTAGTTGTAACTTGTAAGTTCAAGAACTATATGGATCAATATGCCTCAGACAATGAAGAGTGCAGAATTTGAAGTTCATAGCCATGACTACAATTCTAGCACTTGAAGTTGACGTGAGTGTTTTCCATTCACAACGAAGCTAAGCAGGGTCCAGAATTTAGCATGTGATCCTAGCCCACCCAAACCCTAACCCTATTTCCTAAAAACCACCGCGTAGCTAGCCTCCTCCTCTGCTCGGGCCAGTGGGCCCTAAGCCGCTCCTCTGCTCCGCCGCCGCCGCCTCCTCGCCTGCGACCGGATCCATGCCGGCTCTGCCCAATGTTGCCTAGAGGGCGATCTCGTCGTCGTTGCCTCGTCTTCATCGCCCGACACCGCCTTCTCGCCTCCTCCAGATCCGCATCACAGCCACCTCTACTCCGTCGCCTGGAGGTCGAGCTCGTCGTCGCCGCCTCGTCTTCATCTCGGATCCGGCGGTATCGCTGAATCCGGTGACGCTGCACGGGACTCCTCTGCGCCGCCGGTTCGATCACGCGACTCCTCTACGCCGCCGGCTCAATCCTCCTCCGGATCCGTGTCGCCGGCTCGACCCTCCTCCGGATCCGCACCGCTGGCTCGATCCTCCTCAGGATTTGCGTCGCAGCGGCCTCTGCTTCGTCGCCGGCACCGCCTCGAGCTCGTCTACTGCGCCTCTCCTTCGTTGTCGGCGCCACCTCGAGCTCTCCTAGAGCCGCCGACTCTATTGTTGCTCCGACGACCTCGCCTCGTCTTGCCTGGCGCCACCGGCTCTGCTATTGCTCCAGCGACCTCCTACTGTTGCTCTGTTGTGGCTCTGTTGTTCGGTACTACTTGCTACTACTGTTGTTCTGCTGCTATTGATTTGCTACTGATGTTGATGCTACTACTGTTGCTCTATTGTTGTTGATTGCTACGCCTGAGTGCTCTGTACTGTTATTGTGTTGTTGCTTCTTGATTGTGGTCCATCAAGATGGCCAAGTCTGAATCAATGTTTGGGGGCAGTTCATTTCTCATGTTCACGAACATCAAGCTCGACGGTTTAAACTATCGAGCATGGGCTTTCTCAATCAAGACTACTCTTAGGGGTTATGGTTTGGCTTCTCATTTGACTGACGATCCTCCTGATCCGAAGAAGGTTGATGCTAAGGCAGTAAAAGCTTGGCAAAAAGAAGACGATCGTGTCATGACTGGCCTTGTCTTGAATGTTGATGTTTCTCTGAGGATGAGTCTTGAGTATCATACTTCAGCCAAGCAGATGTGGACATACTTGGGCAGCTTGAGTCTTGAGTCTGGAGCTTAGGCAGCACCCTGGAGGAGATGGGGCGGCTGGAGAAGCAAAGGTGCCGCACAGGAGAAGCTCGGGCGGCACACGGGGGGAGCTCAGGCAGCGGGATCCGACGGCTCGATGAAGAATATAGACCCACCATTATGAGTTAATAGAGTATTTTGGTGATTAGTGACAAATCTATATGTGAGACTAACACTTTCATTATTGTGTAGTCTTATTTGGATAAAAAGATAAAAAACATAGAGATGTGCACTCGACATCATATTCTTATATATTGTTGCATTCTTCGGATCCAAAATATAGGTTGAACTTTACTAAAAGTCTAACTTGAATATGTCCATATGTTTTTATTACACATTTGTGTATGCACACATTTAGAGGGAGTTCACTCTATGTTTTGTGGTTTCATTAGTATTGATCCATATTTCTTTATCCACATATATTGGGGGTCTCTACTTTGAAACATATCCTTTAGTATATAAAACTTGTGTAGTTCATATATACTCATATTTATCTACATTCAATTATTTGCAATTAAAATAGTTATCATCAATTGCCAAAGAGGGAAAGATTTGAGTATCTTGCCACACCATTATGAGTTAATGGTATGTTGTGGTAATTAATGATAATCGTATTGTGGAACTAACATTTTTCCATGAGTTGGATGAATAGGTTATGTTTCATGATGATTGAGACTTTGGATGACATCGTGAGTTGATCGTCATTAAGTCAAGACTCAAGATGAAGGAAATCATCATGTGTTGATGATGTTCAAGTCAATGAAGAAGATCATCATGCGTTGATGATATTGAAGTCAAGAGCTTGGAGTAAAGGATGCATCATATGTTGATGCGTATCAAGATCTCGAAGAAAAGGAAATCATCATGTGTTGATGATATTCAAGAAGAGGAGATGATCATGAGTTAATCATCAAGTCAAGAGAAGACCCATCATGCGTTGATGGAGGTCAAGTGAAAGAATGCATCATGGGTTGATAAATATTCAAGTCAAGAACTTGAAGTAAAGAAGATCATCATGTATTGATGATTATCAAAGTCAAGAACCCAGACTTGAAGAAGATGTGTCATCAAGCTTCAAGTGTATGTGCAAGGCAAAGGTATGACTAGCTAGGGCTAAGGATGTGTTTCTAGTATTTTACCAGTCTTGGTGTTTAGTTGGAGACCGGATTGCTAGTATAGGTTGTCGTACTATTAAGAGGATCTTGATTAGTAGCTTGAGTTAGTCAAGTGTTGATAGTTCATTGTGCTTGCTCTAGCTTATCTATGCATGGTCCTATTGTTTGCGAATGTGTTTTGCAAATAGTTGAAGCTCATACATCATAATCTTTGTAGCATGAGACCATAATTTGTAAATGTGTTTTACAAATGGTCGAAGTCCATGCAACTACTCCTTGTGGCATGTTGCCGATATTTGCGAATGTGTTTTGCAAATAGTCGAGGCTCATGCATAATCCTTGTAGCACGTGACTTTAGTTTGCAAATGTGTTTAGCAAATTTAAGTTCACGTACCTTATTCCTTGTGGCGTTGATTCTAAAAGTTGGCAAATGTGTTTTGTAATTTGTTGAGAATCTTGCCTTTAACCCTTGTTTGCATCGCTCGTCAATTGGCAAATGTATTTTGCAATTGAGTTTGTTTTGAAAGCCAACTAAGTTTTTCTCAGGATAATCGGTAGTACCGACGTTGTGTTGGCGGTACTACCGCACCGTGGTATGACCGGGAAAGTGGTGTGGTACTACCGCAACCCGGTTGGACCGAAGTTTAGTTGGCGATACGTGTTTTCCAGAGAGACCTTTTGAGCGTGTTTTGCTCTCCTGGAAAGCGGTAGTACCGGAGTTCATTTGGCGGAACTACTGCATCGCGGTACGACCACAGTGCTTATCGCGGAACTACCACAACCCGGTATAACCTATTTATGAAGCGGTACGTTATTTCCAGTAAGGACCGTTTTCGAACCTCAAAGGAAGCAGTAGTACCGCCCTTGTGTTTCGGAACAACCGGTGAGCGGAACTACCGCATGTTCAGTGGCGGTAGTACCACACCGTATTTTCAATGGCTATTTCAGAGGCTTTTTATAGCCGTTACTGTGCGTCAGAGGAAGTGAGGTAGTACCAGCCGATGAATGGCAGTACTATCGCTCGTGTTGATTTTTTCATCATCTTTTCTCCAACGGCTAGTTTTTGTATGTGGGCTATAAATACCCACCTTAGCCGGTTGTGGGATAGGTTGCTGGTGCCATTACACATTCCTTGAGCAAAGAGCGAGCCCTCTACACTCTTATGTGCATGTGTTGCACTTAGTGAGCTTAGAGAGCAAACCCTAAGTGCATGTGTTGCATTAGGTAGTGGATTGTGTATCCACTTGAGCTTAGACACTTGATTTGTTCAAGTAAGCATCTTCGACTTGTTACTCTTGGTGTTTGTCGACACCTAAACGGCTTGGAGGAGTTGCGTCAGTGATCTTCTCAAAAAAGGTTGTGAGAAGGCCCGAGCGGTTGTGAGTGGTTTGGTGTTCGCCATCTCCGAAGTGGAGGAAGAGCAACCCCGAGTGGATCAAGGTGTTGGTTCGTGTTGCAGCCGGTCCAAGTAGTTGGACTTACCTCGGAGGTGTTGGCTTAATTTATGGAATCGGTCCAATTAGTTTGGGCTTACCTCAACGTGGATTAGAGGAGACCGGCAAGTCTCCGAACACCACGGTAAAACATCATTGTGTCCTTGTAGTTTGTTCTTCTTGTGCTTTACTATATTGCAATTTACATTCTGTGTATCAATTTGCTTATATGTCTTTGTATGATTGTTATAATTATCAATAGTATTATGTTGTTGGTGCACTTAGTAAAGACTAGTTGATTCATGCTTTAATTGTGCAAAACTGTATTGTTATTAGCTTTCGCATTAGAAATCGGTTTTAGCCAAAGAAGTTTTTAACCCCCTCTAGTTGGCCTCCTCGATCTTACACTCAGGGCGGCGCGAAGGGAGGTCGGGGCGCGGTGGAGGGAGATCAAGGGCACGGCGGCGCAGCCCAAAGCAGAGGAGACGATCGTCGGGGCTCAGGGGCGACGCAGAGTAGCTCAGGCAGGCTCGAGGTGGGCAAAGGGAGGTTGAGAGCGCGGCGGCGGCGGATCCAGGCCGATGACGACTAATCCGGGGCGATGGTGGCACCGGACGCGCACGGAGCAGCTCGGGCGCGTGGAAAAACAAAGAAGGCGCGGCGCGAAGCAGAGGAATGGCTCGGGCGTGGGGACGACTGCGGCGGCGGCTAGGGTTAGGGTTTTCATGGCTCTGATACCATGTTGGAATGAACCCTTGACTATTCCAATGGGCCAAAGGTCAGGATATACAAGTTACATGTGTATTTAAATATGCAAAGAACACCCTATACAAGACATTTCTAACAAGCTCCAGCTCCACGCTTACTCTGACTCCACTTAAGTGAGTAATCTTGTTGATTACCGATCAATCACTAGCTACTGCATCTCTCTTGGTACTTCGTTCATTGCCTGAAAGTCCAAAAAGCAGGCTACGTTGTCACACTCTAGTGCAGAGTCCATGCTTATTAAGTCGACGACTAGTCGACAAGTCGGTGGAGCAGAGGCGACTTGGCATGGTGACTCAACTTACCATTGCACCCTTCGTCGTCCTCGGGTCCTAGCTCGTCGCCCTCGGCTGCAGCTTCCAGCCGGCGCAGCCCTTTGTCTCCCACGGCGGGAGCTGAAGCTCCCAGCTCGCCGCCGCCCTTCATCTCCCTACAGATCCCGAGCTCCCGCCTCATCTCCCTCCAGATCCCGCCGAGGGAGACAAAACTCCCAGCCGACGCCGCCCTTTGTCGCCCTCGACAGCAGCTCCCAGCTCGCCCTTCATCTCCCCAGGTAACCTCCAGCTCCCTCCCTCTCTATTCCCTCACCCCAGCTGACCAGCTCTATGTTTCCTTGCCCCAGCTCTCTCTGTTTTATGTAGCATATATTTTGTGACTCTGTGCATATGTTCTATGTACTGATGTAAGCATATGTACCTGTCGACTAGTCGACAAGTCGGTCACTAGGATCAATGTGTCGACTTGACAACTTAATAAACTTGGCAGTGTTAAGGGTATTTGTGGTATTAAACTCTAGTCTAGGGTTTACTAGTGTGTGTCCTTGTACTATATATATTGCCCCTTGGGCTATTGCAATAGACCTAACCATTCACATTTCCTCTCGCCCTCTCCATCTAACATGGTATCAGCGCTAAGATTCAAACCATCCTCTCCTGCTGCCCACTGCCCCTGGAAGGAGCAATCTCCACTCCCGGGGGCGGTCACATTAGTCTTAGTCGTAGTCTTTCCTCGTAGAAGCAGCAACAACAACACAACCACCACCATCTCCTGCTCTAGCACCACTGCGCGCCTCGTCCCGAGTCAGATCCGGCGAGATCACGCGAGACCGCCGTGTTCCAAGCTCGATTCCGGTAGGATCCAGGTCTCCCCGTTGTCCAGATCCGATCTGGATCGGACCGTCGCCATCCCCGCTCGGATCCCGCGCCGCCTCGACTCCCCTGCAATGGTCGTCCCGGCATCCTCGCGCAGGGGTTAACAGGCCTGCTCCATGCGTCGCCGCAGTTCCCCTGCCCCCCCCAGCGTCGCACAATCGCATCCCAGCCGCGGCGAACACCATCGACCGGCTGGCCGAGCGTGCGCGCGAGCAAGGGGCCACCAAATATGGGCCGAACTGGGAGGGATGAGATCGCAGGAGGAGGCTCGGCCGAAGGGAGAAGAGAGGTGGAAAGAAGAGAGAAGAAGAGAGGAAGTGAGGAAAATCTGGTTTATAACCAGATCTGACCGGAGCCACTCCAGCTTCACCGGCTCTGGCTTCGGTTTCTGTTTTGGCTTCTCTGGCTCCAACTTCTCACAGCTTCTTCCGCTGTTAAAGAGTGCCACTGCTAGTGTCTGCTACTCCTTTGAGTTTTTTTTTCCTTGAGTCTATCTAAGTCCATAACACTCTATCTTTGGGTTCGTCTAAGCCGTGCGAGTCCACAAATTCTTTGTCAGCCAGTTGATTGCTTTGCTAGTGACGGCCCGTCCTCTTGGATCAAGTGTGGCCCTCTTCGTCTCCTTTTCGCATGGCAGCAGACGACGCTCCTCTCTGTGCCATTGCAGATCGTAGAAGTCGTTATGATGCCGCCGCTTCTGTTTGAGCCGCCGCCCCGATCATCGAAGGCCGTCGCGCTTCTTCCACACTGCGTCTCCACTGCGCTTCTTGTGCACTGCGCCTCCGCCGTCTCGGGCTTCGATCTGCGTCGCTATGCTTCTATCTATTTATCTTCGACTTGATTTGACAGCTCTCTATTCTTATCGGTTTCATCCTCTTCTTCGTCGTGTTACCGCGGTCAACTTTGCTCCGGCTTGCAACTACTTTCTCAGCCCCTACACCTTATGCTTTATGGGTTGTCGCACGATCCCGGATGGAAGATCTTTTGATACTCGATATATTTTCCAAGAGTTGCACGCTACGACGACATTATCAAAACTCGGACTTCGGATTTTCCCTATTGTGGTGTCGACCCTTTCAAATAAAATGCTATTACATGTGCCTTGCATTTGAAAGGGGTGTTAAGGGTATTTGTGGCATTCCACTCTAGTCTAGGGTAAACTATTGTGTGTGTCCTTGTACTATATATATTGCCCCTTAGGCTATTGCAATAGACCTAACCATTTGCATTTCCACTCGCCCTCTCCATCTAACAGGCAGAGGCTGAGCTTCGAGCCCTTGACGCTACCATCTCAAAGATTGTTTGGCTTAGATGGCTTTTGGCTGATCTTGGTGTTCTTTGTGATAATTCTACACATTTGTTTTGTGACAATACAAGTGTTATTCAGATTGCTAGTGATTCAGTCAAACATGAGTTGACAAAGCACATTGGTTTTGATGCATCATTCACACGGTATCATTGTCAGCAGTCGACCATCGACCTCGAGTCTTGTACATTCTCTCTCTCTCTCTCTCTCTCTCTCTCTCCTCTTGGCCTATGTAGCCTATGAGGCTCTTGTAACCCTATATGTCTATATATACACTATCAATAATGAATAAAATGTACAATTGTGAATAGCAAAATCTCTCTCCCAATACTCTTAACATAAAGAACCTCTGCGATTTCATTCTCTACCATATGCAGAACTTTTTATACTTAACACTGAGATCTTGGATTAAATCTTGTGTTTCAGAGAGACTGGGAGTAGTTCTACCATATGCAAAATCTCTCTCCCAATACTCAATACTGCATGTGTCTTTCTAAGCCTCTAGAACGATATCTACACAGCACATTGAAGCAGTTACTTCAACATTCTGTAGCGTGCATTTGTAGTAGAAAGGTGTGAAGCAACAGATCCGATAAATAAAGAGAATCTAGAGTCTAGACCACACTTTAGGTAGATGCATACTTATTGTGAAACTTTAAATAAATTTTACGGAAAGCAAATGTTACAACGACTGTCCAGTCCCTTCGTAAAGCTTCAAGTGCACGAAAACAGAAAGGGCATAGAAAACTAAAATGTTAGTGATGAAATCTTCAAAAGTAGACGGCACCTGTGCAACAAACTTCTGCCACTTCTTAGCTTTGTCTTTAAAAGAATTTTTAATGTCTCCGTCATACTGCTTAATTGAATCTCCGAGACCATTGTTTTTGTCATTTTCCAATAGACGCTCTGCCTCAATAACGGCCCTCCTCTGTTGTCCATGTCCATAGATTACGAATTCAGATGTGCGGCCTAGCCTTCAAAGGATTTGTAAAGAAAAATATCATAATTACCAACAAAAAAAATGCCTGAATAAGCCAAGAGCCCAAGTATCTACAACAGTTAGTAGACTTGATAAACTGTAAGAAAGAGAAAGCGTATTGAAATGAGAGCACCAAGAGAAAACAAGAAGATTATCAGTTCATCGCATTAGCAACACGATATATCATTACAGATATTTGTCCATCTACAACTTTGCGAGACATTAAACTACAGATGGAAATGAATGTAAGAGCCTAAGAGGTACTTTAATGCATATCTGACTTCTAATTGATAGTCACTACAGTTGAAAAGCATCATCATAAGTTAAACTAGAGGGTAAAAAATTATTTTTAGCCTCATTTTTTTTATCCAGGCTCTATGGCTCTATGTCATTCAGTTACCTCCATATTTTCTTCTAAGAAAATGATTTGTACATTAGTAAGTTCATTAATAACTAGTTCATAGATAAATGTGCCAATTTAGTATGTTGAGCAGAAGCATATTGACATCCATCGCACTTCAAATATTATCTAACGACAGAAAAGACATACTTTTCAGCATGAGTCCTGCAAAGCTGCAAGCAGAATGAATGAAATGTGCTTATTACAATATCCTTGGCAACTGTCTTCCCGACCACTGCCCCTATTCGATCCCTCATTTCTGAGGCAGCAGCAGTTGTGAATGTCATAGCAAGAATGTTTGATGGTGGTATTCCCTAGTCATAAGAGAGAGAAAAGGAGATATGTGACTCAGGCTATGTGAGCTTCAAATATCATTACATACTAATTTTAAAGTGATTATATGAAACAGTGAACCCTACCTCTTTGAGCAATGTGAGTACCCTACCAACCATTGTGGAAGTCTTGAGTCATGCCAGTTACAAGAAAGAAAATTTCAGTATATACAAAAGCATAGAAGTGATCATGAGATAAGGACTTCCAATGAGTTCAACAAAGCTCAATTAAACAGCACCTTTTTTATTAAATCTACCTTGCAACAAAATTTATGAAATTTACCTGTAGATATAAAAACCCAAGTTACTTGACTTGCACCATTTCGTTGAACACTAACATTGAAAATTACTTAAACAGACAAATCAGAGAGACGCAGTCAAGTAACTTGGGTTTCAGTTCTTCTGCAACCATCTTAGCGTTTGGAAGGCTATAGAGTATAGACTATAGTCCAGGGAATATATTTCACTTGGTAGGTAGGATTTCTCTCAAATTGAATCACATCATTCCGGTTCTCATTTCATTTGAAATCATCAAATCATAATAAACTGTATCAATTCCCACCCAAAAAAAATAACTGTATCAGCTACAAGAACAGAAGCTATTAATTTATTATATATTCATCTGTCACTCTTATTCTTGTATCTTGTTAAACTATTTAGTAAAAAGGGTTAAACCATGCATAACGTTGGTCTCAATGGGCCGGAGCAACTGAAATAATTGGTCTCAGTTGACATTTTGCAAGTTGGGGCAAATAATTTATGAGAAGAGTTAACTCTATTACATCTATCCATAATATTTAGCGATAAGACCCTGTATTCCAAACACATTGAATATATATATGAAATTTACCATCAATAAGACAGATACTCACCTTTCCACTTCCTGGACCTGCAACGATCATTAATGGAACAGCCACATCGCTACATGCAGCCTCCCTCTGCATGTCGTTCAGGGAGTTCAAATATTCGTAGTACTTTCTTGGAACACACTCTTCATCTTCCTCCATTTCTAGTTCCATCTCCCCTGGCTCCTCCGGGCCGTTGACAGCAGATAGGGCAGCATGCCCCTCATGGATGGCATAAACCTCTCCCAGGAATGCATCAACAAGCTAAATATCTCCCAAGAGAAGAGGAATCAAATGAATTAGTTGAGTAACTTGGTTTCAAACCAAACCTACTCAATTCAATTTCTAATTTTCCCAATTCTCCATAGTCCTTCCAAGATTCAGGAAAAAGGAATTCCCTGACGCCCTAAAACTATTAGTCATTCCCTTCTCTAAAGTTAAGAAACAAACATATACCTCTCCTCCCCCCACTGCAATGGAAATTACTGGGGGATCTGAAGCATCACTACACAATGCTACCGAGCCATCTTTTTCCTCCACCTCCTTCATCTCCTCCTGGCACTTGGCAGAAGACTTGGCATGGTGCTCCTCGCTAATGGCATTGGCTTTCCAGAATGTGTCCTCGAACTAAATTCCTCTCAAAAGAAAACAACATGATAAGTTCATCTCGCAACTTGCCTTGCCGCTTATCAAGGTGATGTCTTGAAACATTGGACACCTCATCCAAATCACAATAGCTTTACAAGAAAAAGTAAATCCCCAATGGCTCACATTCATTTTCCCAGCTTCCCCGTCAGTGCCGTCACAGGGAAATAAACATAAATTTTAGCGACGCTTCACAGATCTCTCTAATTCACTTCTAATTTCAAGAAACAAAAAAATCCTCTTAGCAACAGGGAGGGGGAAACACGATTTTAAAGAAGTTAAATGTTATTTTCAATTGAAGGAACCGGATACCCCCAACCTATCTATTCAACAGCACTTTACAAACCAAAAAAAACAATTTTCCTCCCCGGATCCTTGGAACCAAAAACGCCCTTCTTCCCATGAATATTCACATACCTCTCCACCCTCCGCTGCGATGGAAATAACCGGTGGAAGTGAATCATCACCACACGACAGCACCGAGCTTTCTTCTTCCTCCCCTTCATTCAGCTCCTCCTGGATCTTGGCAGCAGACTGGGCATCACGCTCCTCACAAATGGCATTCGCCACCTTCCAGAATGCATCATCCTCAAGCTAAATTCCACCCAAAAGAGAGAACAATGAAGTGAGCTCCTTCTTGAAATGACCACTTACGCAGTTGAATTCTAAACGGCCGCAATAGCACATCAACACACTCTTACTCCCCAAATGAGTAGGAAATTCTTTTTCACGACTTCTTCACTAACGCAATTTCCAAAGCATTCCCATTTCAAGAAACAAAAACTATCACAATGCCTCAGCTTTCCCCATTTCCCTTCCAATTTCAATGACGCCCCATTTGTAAATGCTCCCTCACGATTCATAGACCGATTTCGAAACAACTTAGAAGAGACCAAAGTTATACCGTTCCGCTCTCTGGTCCAAAGTCGATCGCCATCGCCGCCGGGACTGGCCCATCGCCAGCCTCCCTCGGCTCCTCCTCCGCCTTATTCCCCTTCTCCTTCATGGCCGTGGACCGCGCGTGCTCCTCGCAGATGGCGTCCACCTCCCGCAAGAACGCCTCGTCCATGTCGTCGTCGTCGAGAAGGAACCCGCACGACTTGGGCACCTTCGGGAGGGGAGTGTTGTACCCATACCCACACTCTTCCCCTCCGCCTCCGCCGCTTCCAAATCCGCGCTGCTGCAGAGCGATGCCGGTGACGTCGGCGAGCGGCCGGCGCGGCTGCGGGCATGGGGATTGAGGCGGGCGCTTGCAGGGAAGGAGAGGGGAGGGGTTGGAGGATCCGCGGGGGTGGTGGAGGAGAGGGGAGGCGTTCTCCTTCCAGCGCGACATGGTCGCCGCCACGATCGCCGGCGGGGAGGGTTTGGGGGGTTTTGGGTGGAGGCGGCGTGGGCGGGATGGGGTGGGTGCTTTTTCTGTTTTCGAAAGAGTTTCGATTTTTCGGATCAATTACACAAATTTGGAATCGAAGGGCAGAAACCGACAAATTATAGATACCAAATGGGTCTGCCCTGGCACCGCACAATCCGATGTCTAGATGGATTAAGCTGTGTCATGTTTGTATCACCACCTGGCCAGTTGAGTTGGGCCATTTATTTTTTTTAATACGGGGCAATTGTTTACATGTCATTGTCAGACCTCTAGTTATAAAAATATCAACGAATAATATATCATTTCTTCACGTATTTTTATATCAAAATGTCACACTCGTTACCTTCAATGGGTTTTGAGTGGGCATTGCTAGCATTTCACATGTATTATGAAACTCGGTTAGTACAATTATGTGTGAGTATCACTAACTTTGAGGAATCATTGGTATTTGTTTCCAGTCCCAGCCCAAAAAAAAACAAGAAAAAACATCCACTATCTAAGAAAAAAAATCAATAGCACCCAAACAACTTTTTATTAAAGGCTTTGCTAGTACCCCCAACTTAGAATGCTCCTTGCCATCCTACTTTTGAAGGTAGCTAGTCCACTCAAAACTCAGAAACAAACACAAATGCTCGAATGGCTAGTGTAGAAGGTAACGGGAATGGTATTTGAAAATGAAAACGCACCAAACAGTGATATAGTCACAATAAGAGAGTTTTTTATAACATTTTCACAATTTTAGATCTGACCAGTGGCGTGGAGCCAATTGCCCTTTTTTATATTTATATGATTTTTATTTTATAGTTTTTAAAATTTTATATAGTTTATTTTATAAATATATATAAATTTATTTTGATTTTTAAAATTATATATACTTTCTAGGATTTTTTATATTTTTAAAATTTTCATATCATATTGACTAAATAGACTGATACCAACCCAACAGACTAAACATACCTGAACCGGCCATCACGATCCGACTACCTAGCCTCTTTTTTTAAGGGTGGAAACTGGCCACTCTAGCTATCTTAAGGCTTGTAACCTGTAGATCACGGATTTAAATCCTCAAAAATTAAAGTTAAAAATCTACCGAATTAATTCACTCCGCAAGACTACGTTACAATTACCGCTAGACTATGCTACTATTGGCAACACACGATGTCATTGCAACGCTTCATTCTTGAGATTCAAAGAGCTGGTTAGAACCTTTACTCTCCGGTCTCCACACACACACACACACACACACACAAGGTTAGAAAAGTATGCATGGTTTGTGGCTTTGTGCTAGAATGACATGGTTGAAAGCATGGCTCGCTAGTTAGAAATTGGAAGATGTATATTAATTGGGAAGGGTTTAGAAGGGGAAGTATAAGGTGGAAATGCACCTTTTTCTAGAAATATATATGAAAAGTTTGATCCAGTGATTTATAGGTCGGATTGATATGGTTGTTGCTTTTCTGAAAATCAGCTTCCGACTAGGCTAAAGGGTTGAACGATTGAGCTGAAGACATTGGTAGTCTCGCTTTTAGGTAGGCTGACTGGAGCTTTTGAGTTGAAAATATCTTAAATACCCTTGAGGCAAATGACGGCTTGTTTGATGTTGTTTAACATACTGTTATGAGTGGATTTTATTTTATTTTATTTTATTGCATGTTCACATAGAAATATAAACTAAAAAATGAAATGTACTAAAGTCTCAATTTGCATTGCATCATCAGAACACCGTAAGGATTGCACCAAGTATTAAACACAAAACGTTGCACTGAAAATTGAAAACTTAATGACAATTAATGGTAATTCACATACAAATAAATCTTAACGACAATTTGCACATAAGTAAATCTTAACGACAATTGCACACAAGAAAGAAAATAATAAAGGAGACGGCTGGAGGAGGTTCAGGCAGTGGCGGTAGCTGGAGGGGGTCGGGGCAGCGGTGGCGAGAGAAGAGGATACCACGGGGGTAATCAACCCAACACATGGATCCACGAAAGGATAACACTACTGCACAAAGGGTCATCACAGACGGTTCTAAATCGTCATCATAGACAGTTTCTGAACCATCTGATTTTATGTGTCTATGATAATAGACAGTTATCACAGACAGTTTTTGAGCCGTCTGTGATAAGTAACAACACAAACAGTTTTTGATCGAAGCCGTCTATGAAGGCCTACTATCACAAACGACTTCTACCAATAACCGTCTGTGATATATAGGATATCACAGATGGTTATATGTACCAACCATCTGTGATTGAAGACATATCACAGACGGTTAGTAAAAAGAACTATTTGTGCTATCCTACATATCACAGACGATTGTTGGTGGTAGCCGTCTGTGATAGTAGGTCTTCACAGACAGTTTATACCACAAACCGTCTGTGATATGTCGGTGATCACAGACGGTTATATGTATAAAACCGTCTGTGATATGCTACATATCACAGACAGTTGGTGGTGATAATCGTCTGTGATAGTTCATTCTATACATATTTTTTCTTTTGTTGGCTAGCCTTAGGAAATGCTAGTCATACCCTCTAAAAACAAGTAAGCACAAAACAGATAAATCACATATAAGTGATTTACAACTCAAAATCAATTACACAAGAATGCTCATGTATTCTAGAGTTACAATTGAATTACAACTCAAAGTGAATCAACTCAAAGTGAATTACAATTGAATCAGTTGTTTGAACATATATTAAGCAGAGTGAAACTCTCCTCTCGGGTTAATGACATCTGTCATGATGAAGGTGGCGAGCCGTCCTCGAACGTCTGAGATTTCGTTTAGATTGAATGTACTTGGTGGGATTGTTAAGCCCTGTCACTAGGAGGAGTAAAGTAGTAAGCACATATATTTAAATTGATAATTAGGAAAAAAAATTATTGCGAGATTGACAAACCTCTGGATCGTTCGTCTTTGTACTCATGATGTCCTGCGTATGACGGCAAACGTAGAATGCACATAGGTTGGTCTTGTAGTTACTGGTGTCACTGCAAAAATAGAATTACATATATAGATATAGTCAGTTTGAGAGACATTACTACGAAGTGTGATATATGATTATTGTGTTGTAGTAGGTATCGAAAATCACGTCTTGTGTTGCAGTTTGGCGCTCGATTGCTTGTGTCTCCCTCCCCCAGCAACATAGGCGATGAACGACCTACGTGATTCCAAAAAAGTTATCCTTGACCATTTCAAACGAAGGAAGACTACAATAGAGTTATGTATGGAGGAAATGAGCATACATGTCGAGTATTTCATACACAAGAGTGAAGTCGTGATTGTTCTTGAGTAGAGGGAATCAAGATATATTACCTTGTTCTATTTTGGTATAATGACTATAAGGATCTAGTGCTACTACTCTTGTATGTCGCTATAGTCATTAAACCTAAGTATGTGTTGCGTATAAAGTACAAATAAAATTTGTATAGCAAGTAGTGAAGCACTTACTTCTAGTTGTAGGGCACTAGTATGTAGTCCTTGTCGCCGCGAGCAAGCAATCTCGTCGTTATGTAATTCTCGACGTAGGATGCGTCTTGGGTGATGCATTGCTCAGAAATCAAATGTGGGTCCAGGAAACCCACTGATTCTCATGATCATCTGGCATTTTTCATCATGTATCTATACATAAGCAATGAGTTATGACATTTATCGGTATTATGTGAATGTAAAATTTGATTGTGTAAGTGTCCATCATCGTAGAAGTGAGGCGTAGAGGGCGTCGAGGTTGAATAGTTCGAATAAGTCTTAGAAGCCCATGACGAAGAAGCTCGACTCGTGGAGGAAATGTCTCTCCGTGTATTTGATGATATTTCAGTAGGCCGGATTGTCCTCCGCTCGATGGTCTTCTCCATGTACCAGGCATGCAATCTCTCGGAACTCAATCCAAGGCGTGGTAATAGTGTGTCGGGGACCAACGACATTCCAAGGGATAACGTCCTGGGCTTGGGAGGTGCCTTAATTTTATTCAATTTGGCCTTATCGCCTCACCTGCCGTACATCTTCACGGGGGACGACTCGACACACTTTTCTTGTTTGTTTGGTGCCGTCACCACAGGAGCTGATACGACGGCCTTCTGAAGTGGAGGTTTAGGTGGAGTCATCGAGGATTTTCTTAATGTAGGACCGTAAAGGCGACTAGGGGGGTGAATAGGCGCTTTCTCAACTTTCTCGCCATAATCAAATTCAACACGAACTTTACTCTTTTAGCTATGAAAGCTAAGAAGATCAGTAAGCGCACAGTGGAAGCCTTGTGCTGAATTCGATAATCCCGTCAACCACAAGACACAAATGTGGAGAATTTAACTCACTAGTCTGGTCTGGGCACTGGCGGTCGGAAAAGCGGGCGGTCGGACCGCCGTTGTAAAACCGGTCAGACCGATTTAGTCCAGTACTGAAATGCTAAGCCCAAATCCAAAACGAAATTTGATCCAACTTTTGATTCAACCAAAGAAACTTGACCAAATTTCGAGCACACCTCCCTAAGGATATAAGAGACCTATTTCTAGCGACGATCCTTCAGATCCACTTCGTAGAATCGATCTCTCAAGGTTTTACCAAAGAAGTGCACAAACCCTAGAAATATAAAAATATTTGATTCAAGACTTGCTTGTGGGGGTTGATGGTCTAGATGATTCTAGGAGTATTTCCACACATCAAAGCAAGAGAAAATAGGTCAAGAGACCAAGCTTAACCACTTGAATCAAGGAAGCACCAAATTCATCCAAAAGAGAGAAGAACACAAAGGGAGACAAATGATCTCTTAAGCAAGCATCACAAGATTGATTGATCTCACAAGATGCTTACAAAGCCACTCCAACAAGGAGGACAAGAGCTCACACAAGAGCACACTCACAATCTCTCCAAACCCTAGCTTCTCCTCTCCTCTCCTCCTAACCCTAGAAAATGAAGAAGGGGGCCAAATGAATGCTTGGGGGGTTTTACATCTCCCCCCTTTCTATTTATAGGAGAGGCCTAGGGTTTCACATTTGGGACCCATACACACATGGGACCCACACATATACAACTGTTGAAGCAATCGCCTGCTTCACCACGTGTAGGTTGATCAGCGGCTCTCATCACGTCGCCAAGTCTCTCCTGTCCGAATCTCATCGGAACCTCCCAGAGACTCACACCGACTTCCGCACCACCTGATCCAACCAGCTGTACCGAACTACCCGTTCGATCCATCTTGCCCATTCTGCACCATGCTTAAGTCACACGACCTCACCCGGCATCCATGATCGTTCTGGACCTCAGCTCTCCAAGCGTAGTCCCGATCCACCTCACCGTTGACGTCGTTGGCCTGCAAGCCACCTGCACAGCAATAGACAAACAAATTGACTCCGGGAACAAGTTCTTCACAACTTGACCCACGTTAGTTCCGCAATGCAATATGCAACAATAAAGCATTGAAGTTCATACAATAAACACAGTCAATACACAACAATGCCAAGAAGTCCAAGCTTCAAGTGATTGGCGGTCTGACCGCCCCACTCCACCGGTCCGACCGATTTCAGGCCGGTCCGACCGATTCCATAACGGCGGTCGGACCGCCCGAAAAGACTTAGCCAAATTTTCAGCTCGAAAATCCGAAACCTTTTGAAAATTTCAACTGAATAGAACTTTTGACTGGGAGCTCCAAAAATTGTGTGACCACATCTAGGAGACTCCCCTCACTTGCCTACACAACCTATTTTTGGCTCAGCCCCAAATTCCATAATCACTTTTTGGCGGTCGGACCGGCAAGCACTGCCGGTCAGACCTTCCCACTAGCCGGTCGGACCGCCCGTGACCTGATAGCCCTGGAGCAAACCCAAAAACGCGACAAATTGCAAACCAACAAAGCCATTGCCAATCGACTCATCATCCTGAGATCTTGCACATATCCTCACGATATCCACAGTTAAAGATGCAAGTTGTGTGGAAATCACGGCACTACAGGGTCTAGGGCGATGTCTCTCTTACGCGACTGGGCAAAAGTGTGCACGGCATCCCCTAGTGTTATGATATCTTCGTTTGGGGACTTCTCCAGTGAGATGACCATGAAAATGTCATGTACCATGTCCACCTGGACCTTAGCGTAACCCTGCGCCAGCTTGGCACCGTGTAGCATTATCCCTTCCTAGCATGGAAAAGTCATCCCCCGCCGAGCCTCAATAGAAATGTACCCAACCAGCCTCACTTGGAGCTTGTAGGGCGCGGGCTCCTACAAAACGATACTCAATTAGCTAAGGCGTCCTACAGGCCTATCTATGTAGCATTCCAGATATGTATATTGACTGGATGTCATCGATAAGTAATTAGACGTCGCTATGTTCAGAAAGTGGCGTGGACGCATAGCTACTCCGATGTTGAGGGGGACTGGCTCCCAAAATAACGGGCACGGCTTGCGACTGGTTGAGGACTTGAGCCATTTGTTCATTCAATGATGTTATATGTCCCTGAAATTCTACATGGATCCCCTCTTTCCATCGTTCCTCACGCTCGGTCTTGGATCTCTTCCTACTCCTATATACCTCGAAGTCATGTGGGAATCCCTGCTTCCAAGGTACGTAAACCCCAATACCTCAAGTGCGACCCGGGTGCTCCTTGTTTCCCATGTTTGTGGATAGTACATCGTTCTCCCTGACTGCTTCGAAGGAGCCTTAGAAAGATTCGGTAGTCAATGTTTGCTGCAAGGGGCCATCATGTTATTTCAGACCCTATGAAGTTATAAACTTATTAATAATTAGATAGTTCGACATATATTACCATACGTTGGGATACTTCCTCGTCTGCCGTGTTTGTGAAAGAGATGGCGCCCACAGACGTGGTTAATGACCTCGCTCTTAACCAGTTTTGAGCGCGTTCGTTTATGATCCAGGCAAATGGCGGGGAGGCCTCCCACCGGATTGACTTCTCGTCCTCCCTCCTCCACTGTGAGATTTTACCCACATATCCAACAGTGTCGAGTCTGTGGGGGCAAGTGTTTTGTATCTGGATAGCCTTATGCGATGCACTTTGCTCCTAAAATTCGGTTGTCGTCTTCATCCGCACAAAGACATCTCATGTGTCCGTCGACACAAGAGAATACTTCATGAAGGGCGTTCGGTCCTTGTTGATGTACTCCGTGATAAGCATGCTCTTGAAGGACTTCGTCGCTTTCCCATCGTGAGGAACGTCTGCCGTCGCACGAGTACCTAGACTTCTGCTGGGATCTCGAACGACCTTGAAATTTCCTCCCACGGCTTCTCTTTCTCTTCGTCTGTCAGAGGCTTCCAGCTTGGTGTGATGATAGGGACCCGTTATCTTGCAACTATCCCGCATGTGGTCTAGAATGGTGTCACTGCTTTATTGGGATGCAAAAGGACCCCAGCGGGAGTGACCACCATGTTGGTCATTCGGCCCTCACGCCTTTTCGATATTCCTCTGCCATCTCTTCTACGTACTGTCTTCATGTAACATCACAATATTTGGCATCTGAAAATCTTTTAATTAGTTGCTAGTTGAGAATCTCACCATTTGCATTTCTTTTGAATTTAATTTAAAAGCTTATTATAGACTTTCATGATAAAATAATTTAATATGCTTAATCCCAACATCAACAATGGCCAAACTTATTTTATTTGGATTATATATGCTTGGATATATTTTCTAGAATTTTCTGGAATTTTTAAAGATCATTTGCTATTTTCTATTTCCTATTTGCATTTTCTGGAGTTTCTAAAAAGAAAATTCAAATTTAATTCTTCGGAACAGTGTTGGGCTGAAGCCCAACACTATTCCCACACGCCAGCCCATCCCCACGCTCGCACGCGCCCTCGTCCGTTGGATGCACGACGCGTGCCCCTCGTTTCGATCGGACGCTTGCACTCAACCCCGCCTTCCTCCGTTGGATGTTCGCCGCGTGGTCTCGCCCGCTGATCTCGCTCGCTCTCACCTCGCTGCCACTGCCAGGTGGGACCACCACAGGGTCGTCGTCTCTGCGCCTTTCTTCTTCGCCCGCCATTGCCGAAGCTTCAAGCTTCGTCCGACAAACGCGTATCCGTTGCGGATTCTTCGCGCCGACTTTACCAAAACAAATCCTGAGTTATCCCATACCTATTTCTGTTGGAATCAAACCCGAATTCGGCAGATATCCCCGAGAATCAGGGATTTTGAAATCGCGGCCGTTTCGGACTCGAATTGGGGGTTTCCAATTCCGGCGTTCCCCGGGCCTATAAATACCCCCTTAGCATCGCCCAGTCCTCCGCAACCCAGAGCAGCCACCCTCGTCTCCCCGATCGCCCTAGCGCCGTCGCAATCCAAGATTTAGGGTTTCCGGCCGAGCTTCTTCTCCGGCGAATCGGGAAATTTTGGAGAAGGAGCACCTCAAGATCAAGATCAGTACCTAGACCTATTCGAATGCAAGTTATACCTTTGATCATCTTGCACCCAGTTTTTAAAATACTTTGTGAAATCAAATGTTAAATTAGTATTCTCTATTTGTTTTCAATTACGTTTCAATCTATTACCTATACTCAATTGCAAATGTTGCATTTCTGCAAATTAACCACAGAAGCAATTCCTTTGGAATAAGCCATCATGTATAATTGTATTCTGTGGTATGTCATGCGAGTACGGTGTGTACTCACTCTTGCTAAACAAATCAACATAAGTGGAGGAGTCGTACCAGCTTTTGAAGAGGAATTCTACAAAGGTTGATCGTTAGGGTCTTGATCCCAGTCAGTTGTCTGTGGTAAATTGATGGGAGCCCGCTGGAGTTTACTTTATTTTCGCTGCAGTTTATTTCATTATTGTCAGCCTTGCATGGCTTAATAATTGTAAAACTCGACCTTAAGGTCACAACAGTTATTTGTTATTCAAATTACTCGTGTATTTAGTATTTCGTTGTATGGAGTTGATATTTCATCGATGTTGATATTGTGTGCACTAGCGTGATTCTGGACTAGTGCAGAATACACAGAGGGTCCAGATTTGTATATTTGGGTCCCGACAGAGGTGGTATCAGAGCCATACTAACTGTAGGTCTTGACCTTAGTTAGATCGGCCGTCGTAGTATGTCCAAAATTATTTTCTAAAGCAAAAATTAACTTGCAAGATTAATTGAACTCCTTAACTCATCTCATGTCTCTCTTGACTCAACTATTGTTGAAATTCTTTCTCTTCCAGTTGTTTTAAAGTTGTTTTCACCTCCTTGTCCGTCTTGAGAGATGCCTCGTCTTTAGAGCTATGGAGAACGAAAGGGAGGACTTGTTGCTAAACTTTGAAAGTTGTTACAAGTACTTGGAGAATTTGACCGTCCAATGTACCGTGGCAGTGCTTGGATCGTGAACGGCTGAGACCGTGGAGTGATTTGCCATTTGACCGTCTACGCCAGGAAGAACACCAAGGCAATCAAACCCCTGGATATCTCAGCCCGAAGGAGTGTTTGGATTGAAGCAATTCAGGAATCTTCACGCCTCGCCATCCTGAGGATCTGCAACATCTACGCTCGAGAGCTTCGAGACATCGTCTTCGTTATCATCCTCTCTTGTCTGAAGTGGATCTTGCTGCACGCTACCCGTCTACGGAAGGAGAAGGCAACGCCACCGTTGTGCATCTTGCCCGGTTCGTCGCTGCCCAGGAGGAATTTTTAGAGTTAGCCACCACAGGGCTGGAGTGCGTCTATGAGACCCTTCAGAGAGCCGAGGAGAGGATCGTCATTCTGGAAGAGACTCTCTATGGACAACACGATCACGAGGAAGACACTGAAGAAGAAGACCCTGAAGAAGCCGATGAACCGGCTGAACCATAAGAGCCAGCAGAGGCAGTAGAGCCGGAGGAACCAGCGTACCTGCACCAGAGACACCTGCTCCTGTTGCACCAGCCCCGGGGCATCAAGATCAATTTGCAAGGATGCCACCTCATTTCCAAGTCTATAGCAGGCGGGAGCACCGTTAGGGCTACGGAGGCTATCTCATCGAGTAGTCCGTTCGAGTCTGTTTCAGGCTTAGCCAGTCTTAAGTTTGTGAGTCGCCCTTTAGGAGGTAGTTTGTGTGCTTAGGTTCGTCTTTATTTTCTGGTGTGCAAGTATGAGCTACAGAAGCCCTTAGGCATTTCTTGCAAGCAATACTATTATCTTAATTAATATAAGAGTTTCAGTTGAGCTTTCTTAAAATATGTTGTTGGGCTTTACCTACCCCGCTTAGCTCTACAACTTATCTTGTGCTTGCTACCTTATCTAACCTATGGAGATTCACCAGATGGTTCAGACTCGTCAAGCTGCTGCAAGTGGTTCCGATACTCCAGTATCAGAAGGCCAAGAGCAGACCCCCGCAGAAGCAGTTCCACCACAAACACCTTCAGTTGATCTGCAGAATTTTGGAGCATTCATGGCAGCTCAGACTCAGCTGATGTATACCATGATGAATCAGATGCAAGCTATAAGCAACCAGAACAACAACAATCAGCATCACAATGGAGCCCCAGTTGCTCATGGTCACAATGGATCATCCAAGTTGGTCGAGTTTATGAGAACCCGTCCACCAACTTTCTCTGTACATGTCTCGCCAGTAGAAGCTAATGATTGGCTTCGTGTCGTTGAGAGGAAACCGCTGATCACCCAATGCAGCGATCATGAGAAGGTTCTGTACGCCTCTCATAAGATGGAAGGCATTGCCACCGAATGGTGGAAAAACTTTTGTGCAGCGCATGGAACGCCGCAAGACATTACTTGGGAAGAGTTCACAACTACTTTTCGCCAGTATCATGTGCCGGAAGGAATCATGGATCTGAAGAAGGATGAATTTCGTGCTTCAAACAGGGAGGAATGTCAGTGACCGACTACCTCAACAAGTTCTCTCAACTTGCTCGGTATGCTGTAGAAGATGTCGCCACTGACAAGGCTCGCCAGAGTTATTTTCTGAAAGGATTAAACACTAGACTTCAAGTTAACTTGATCGCCCACACCTTTTCGGATTTCCAAGAGATGATCAACAAAGCTTTGATTCTTGAGGATAAGCGCAAAGAACTAGAGGATCACCGTAAGCGCAGAATGGCCCATCAAGGAAGTCACCAACCACAACTGAAGGCAAGAATGGTTCCACCGCAGTTTAGCCATTTTCCACCACAGAATTCTGTCAGACCACCTGCACGGACTTCAGCACCTCGTCCAGTTGCTCAGAACTTCCGCAACCCCGCACCATTCAACCCCAATCCAGGAAGCAACCCACAAGGTAGACCCAGAATTTGTTTTACCTGTCGTCAGCCAGGGCATTACGCCTACCGATGTCCGCAGAATGGGACTATCACTCCAGTACGCTTCAACCTTGGGAGCACACCAGCCAAGACGCTAGTGCAAGGCAACCATCAAGAAACTTCTCAGGCTACTGGTCAACCTGGAGGAGCACTACAATCAGTGGTAAGAGGCTGTGTCAACCACGTCACTCTTGAAGGAGCCCAAGAAGCACCCGACGTTGTACTAGGTAAGTTTCTAGTAAATTCAGTACCTGCATCAGTTCTGTTTGATTCTGGAGCTTCACATTCGTTTGTTTCTGGAGTTTTTGCAACTAAGAACAAATTGAAAGTTATGCATCTTAAGCTTACTCTGTTAGTCCAGTCGCTTGGAGTAGAGCTAAGTTCTAAAGTGGGATGTTTAGGAGCTATGTTACTCATAGCTGGAGTTTAGTTTCTAGCCAACCTAATAGTTCTAGACACCCAGACTATAGATGTCATTCTTGACATGGATTGGTAATCCAAGCACAAAGCTGTGCTAGATTGTGGCCGAAGAGCCGTAACAATTGAGGATACCACCGGAAGGAAAGTGGAATTTTAGCCACCTCAGTACGTGATGGACATTTGGTAGTCAACAGTCTGAAGACAGTTTCTTTGGAAGATGTACCTGTAGTCAGAGATTATCTAGATGTATTTCCGGAAGAATTACCAGGAATACCACCGGACCGTGACATCGAGTTTGTCATCGATCTAGTGCCAGGAATCACGCCAATTTCTAAGAGACCCTATCGGATGCCAGCCGATGAACTTGTGGAAATGAAGAAGCAGATAGAGGAA
This sequence comes from Hsuehochloa calcarea, assembly GCA_036346395.1. Lineage (NCBI taxonomy): Eukaryota > Viridiplantae > Streptophyta > Magnoliopsida > Poales > Poaceae > Hsuehochloa > Hsuehochloa calcarea. The sequence goes on from CM070606.1 coordinate 26,982,786, forward strand.
CTACTAGAGAAAGGTTTTGTAAGACCTAGTTCGTCGCCATGGGGAGTCGTAACAATTGAGGATACCACCGGAAGGAAAGTGGAATTTCTAGCCACCTCAGTACGTGATGGACATTTGGTAGTCAACAGTCTGAAGACAGTTTCTTTGGAAGATGTACCTGTAGTCAGAGATTATCCAAATGTATTTCCGGAAGAATTACCAGGAATACCACCGGACCGTGACATCGAGTTTGTCATCGATCTAGTGCCAGGAATCACGCCAATTTCTAAGAGACCCTATCGGATGCCAGCCGATGAACTTATGGAAATGAAGAAGCAGATAGAGGAACTACTGGAGAAAGGTTTTGTAAGACCTAGTTCGTCAAGAAGAAAGATGGAAGCATGAGGATGTGCATTGATTATCGTTCTCTCAATGAAGTCACCATCATGAACAAGTATCCATTGCCCCGAATCGATGATTTATTCGATCAGATGAAAGGAGCCGGAGTGTTCTCAAAGATCGATCTACGATCAGGATATCATCAGTTGAAGATTTGTCCTAAGGATATATCGAAGACTGCTTTCTCAACCCGGTATGGACATTATGAGTTTCTAGTCATGTCTTTTGGACTGACTAATGCCCCTGCCTATTTTATGAACATGATGAACAAGATATTCATAGAATACTTGGATAAGTTTGTGGTAGTATTCATTGATGACATTCTGGTATACTCCAAGTCAGAAGAAGAGCATGCTGAACACCTGAGACTAATCTTAGAGAAACTCAGAGAACATCAGTTGTATGCCAAGTTCAGCAAGTGTGACTTTTGGAAGGAGAAAGTTGATTTCCTCGGTCATGTGATGACAGCCGAAGGAGTATCAGTTGAACCCGGAAAGGTTAAAGTTGTAATGAATTGGGAGCAGCCCAAGACTGTTACCCAAATTCGTAGTTTCTTGGGAATGGCGGGATACTATCGTTGTTTCATAGGAGGATTCTCAACGATTGCTAAGCCCCTTACGCAATTGTTGAAGAAGGAGAAGAAGTTTACTTGGACCCCAGCCTGTGAAGAGAGTTTTCAAGAATTGAAGAAACGTTTGACTACAGCCCCAGTGCTAATTTTGCCGGATATTCGTAATGATTTTGATATCTATTGTGACGCCTCACGCCAAGGATTAGGATGTGTCCTTATGCAAGAAGGAAGAGCTGTCGCTTATGCGCCAAGGCAATTAAGGCCCCATGAGGAGAATTATCCTACCCATGATTTGGAATTAGCTGCCGTAGTGCATGCCTTGAAGATTTGGCGCCATTACCTCATCGAAAATCGCTGTGAAGTTTATACGGATCATAAGAGTCTGAAGTACATTTTCACTCAGTCGGATTTGAACATGAGACAGAGAAGATGGTTGGAATTAATAAATGATTATAATCATAGAATCCATTACCATCTAGGTAAAGCCAATGTAATTGCAGATGCATTGAGTCGTAAAAGCTACTGCAATGCTTTGGAAGCAAAAGAGTTGTGTTCGGAACTTCAGGAGGAATTCCAGAAGCTGAAGTTGGAAGTCGTATCTGAGGGATTTGTGGCCAACCTAGAAGTTCAGTCTACTCTAGAGAAACAGATTCTTGAAGCCCAACCAAAGGATTCTGAATTGTCAGATATCAAGAAGAAGATGGTAGAAGAAAATTTTAAAGACTTCACTATAGATGAGCAAGACATACTGTGGGTCAATGGACGTATCTGTGTACCAGATATTGATGGTTTGAGATAGCTAATTCTAAAGGAAGCCCACGACTCCAAGTATTCTATTCACCCTGGAAGTACCAAGATGTCAAGAATAAGTTTTAGTGGCCAAACCTAAAGCGAGACGTCGCAGAGTTCGTTGCCCTGTGTGACGTGTGTTAGAAAGTGAAAGCAGAGCATCAGAGACCAGCAGGTTTGTTACAACCACTGAAGATACCAGAGTGGAAGTGGGAAGAGATCGGTATAGATTTTATTACCGGTTTACCCAAGACTCAATCAGGTTATGATTCGATTTGGGTAATAGTGGATCGTTTAACCAAAGTTGCTCATTTCTTGCTAGTCAAAATCACTTACTCAGGGGATCGCCTTGCAGAGTTATATATGTCAAAGATCATCAGTCTACACGGTGTGCCTAAGAAGATAGTGCCAGATCGAGGATCTCAGTTCACCTCTCGTTTCTGGCAGAGTCTGCATGAAGCCCTAGGAACTCACCTGAATTTCAGTACTGCTTATCATCCCTAGACAGATGGACAGACTGAAAGAGTCAACCAGATATTAGAGGATATGTTGAGAGCCTGTGCCTTGGCAAATGCTACCAGTTGGGATAAGAGCTTACCGTATGCAGAATTCTCGTACAATAACAGTTATTAAGCCAGTTTGCAAATATCACCATTTGAAGCTTTGTATGGCCGTGCCTGTAGAACTCTATTAAATTGGTCAGAGACAGCTGAACGTGTGGTATTCGGGCCAGATATTATTCAGAAGCCGAAGAACAAGTTGCTATGATCAGAGAGAGGTTAAAGATAGCCCAGTCCAGATAGAAGACTTACGCTAATAACCGTCGCCGTGACCTGAGCTTTAAACCAGAAGATTTTGTGTATCTCGTGTTACTCCACTCAGAGGTGTTAGGAGATTCCAAGTCAAAGGGAAGCTTGCCCCTAGGTATGTGGGGTCGTTCAAGATTTTGGAACGCCGTGGAAAGGTCGCTTATCAGTTGGAGCTACCGCAGTCGTTAGCAGGAGTACGTGATGTCTTTCATGTCTCTCAGTTAAAGAAAAGAAGACCTCAGGTATAAAGAGAAGCCTGTCAAGATTTTGGATGTCACAGAGCGCCGCACCCGAAGCAAGACCGTTCGTTTTTGCAAAGTCCAGTGGAGCAACCACTCAGGAGGAGAAGCAACGTGGGAACGTGAAGAAGAGTTGAAAGCCGAGTTCCCTATCCTTTTCTCTAGCTAGCCGGAATCTCGGGGTCGAGATTTGTTTAAGGGGGGAGGTTTGTAACATACCAACTTTTGGCATCTGAAAATCTTTTAATTAGTAGCTTGTTGAGAATCTCACCATTTGCATTTTTTTGAATTTAATTTAAAAGCTTATTATAGACTTTCATGACAAAATGATTTAATGTGCTTAATCCCAACATCAACAATGGCCAAACTTATTTTATTTGGATTCTATATGCTTGGATATATTTTCTAGAATCTTCTGAAATTTTTCCAAGATCATTTGCTATTTTCTATTTGCAATTTGAATTTTCTGGAGTTTCTAAAAAGAAAAATCAAATTTAATTCTTCGGAAGAGTGTTGGGCCAAAGCCCAACACTATTCCCACACGCCAGCCCATCTCCCCACTCGCCCGCGCCCTCGTCCGTTGGATGCACGATGCGTGCCCCTCGTTTCGATCGGACGCTCGCGCTCAACCCCGCCTTCCTCCGTTGGATGTTCGCCGCATGGCCTCGCCCGCTGATCTCGCTCGCTCGCGCCTCGCTGCCACTGCCAGGTGGGACCGCCACAGGGTCGTCCTCTCCGCGCCTTTCTTCTTCCTCGCGCCTGCGCCTTCGCCCGCCATTGCCGAAGCTTCAAGCTTCGTCCGACAAACGCGTATCCGTTGCGGATTCTTCGCGTCGACTTTACCAAAACAAATCCCGAGTTATCCTGTACCTATTTTTGTTGGAATCAAACCCGAATTCGGCATATATCCCTGAGAATCAGGGATTTCGAAATCGCGGCCATTTCGCACTCGAATTGGGGGTTTCCAATTACGGCGTCCCCCGGGCCTATAAATACCCCCTTAGCATCGCCCAGTCCTCTGCAACCTAGAGCCGCCACCCTCATCGCCCCGATCGTTCTAGCGCCGCTGCAGTTCAAGTTTTAGGGTTTTCGGTCGAACTTCTTCTCCGGTGAATTGCGCCGCCGTCGTTGTCGCCCTTGCCCCACCGACAGCACCACCATGATCAGCAAGGTCCCATCTACCTCGTGTGCCCCTCCTCGTCGCCGAGCATCGCCGGAGCACACTTCCGACAAAACCCGAAGCTCCACCACCGCTTCTTCCTCAACGCCGGTCGCCACCGTCGTTGCTAGCCGCTGGTAAGAGCACCAGCAGGTGCGCAATAACATGGGGAAACTCCTGGTACCATTCGCCGCCGATGACTCGCCGCCAAACGCCGGTGACCATCGGGTCCCGAGCGCCGCCGCCGCCGTCATCGTCCAGCGCGGCGCTAGCATCAGCCTCGGTGCTAGTGTGGCAGCCGCGTGGCGCCAAATCAGCGCCAGCACACGCGTGCGTGGCATAGTCCACCGCGTCAACTCTCCCGAGGCTCGGTGCACTCAGTCCACCGTGAGCCAGAGACTGACATGTGGGGCCCACATGTTAGATTTCGTTTAAATCTATTTCTTTTTCCAGAAATTCTCGGCTGCCGCAAGCATTGCGCAATAATCCAATTTTCCTTTATAAAAATAATTCGGGAAATTCATTAAAAATCCAAATTAGGGTTTTATTTGATTTCCAATCTTCCAAAGCCCATAATTTTTGCATCCGACCTCGGATTTAGCCCATTCAAATTTGTAAATTCATATAAAATTGAGATCTATTTAATGGTGAATTTTATTTGATTTTTGGAGTTTGTTTTGCCTATGTTATTTATTTATTTTTGTTTCTTTTATCTCGTTTACGAGTAGACGTCGATACTTCTGGAAATTTTGGAGAAAAAGGAGCACCTCAAGATCAAGATCAGTACCTAGACCTATTCCAAGGCAAGCTATACCTTTGATCATCTTGCAGCCAATTTTCAAAATACTTTGTTTCAATGTATTGCATTCTAATTCAAGTATTTATTTAAATGCTCTTGGGATAGTTATTAATCCAATTTGTTATATCAACCTTGTCTATTGTATGCCATGATCTTTTGTCACCCCAGGTTGGTTCATTATTAGTTGGTATTATCGTAGCACCAACGTGGGTTGGTTAGATACGAGTAGACTGCTTAGTCATGCTACGAGTCATCATTTCATGTGAGTTGCAATTATGAATTTGGCTAACGGAATATGGAACTGTGTGATAAAACTGTGTGCTCTATGCTATTACTCGTTGGTGGCATGTGTTGCACTAAATCAACAGGGTGGGAAAAGATTTAGACTGAGGCAAGTGGTGGATCTGTGTGAATGGTGGAGATGTGTGCTTTATAAACTTTGTGATTTGGGTTAAAACTGGAAGTCTTGCCTTGGTCAATTAAGGACTTAACTTTGTGTGCCATTGAAGCTGGGCCTTATTGTACGACCACATACCTAGTATGGGCTGGGCCTGACTTAGTAAGTTATGGAGTCTTGACTTTGACAACTCAGGTTGTATTTTATGTTGTGTGATGGGCTGGAGGTGTGATATGTCACATCGCGGGATGTTTCGCTGCATCTCTGTCCAACGATGTGTGTCGTAACCAAACGCTGTGTGTATCGGTTGGCCGGCAGGAAAGCACATCAGGAGTGTCAATGCTTGACATGAAGTTTTTCAAAGATTTTGTTGTGACCAACTCTGATCCGGTTGATTACATCGTGTGGGTAAAGTGTACAACCTCTGCAGAGTGTTAAACCAATCTATTCGAATAGCCGCATCCGCGGTCATGGACATCCTCGGGAATTTCACACGAGGGGTAGATTTTCATAAAGACATTTGGGAAGGGTCCGCTGTGTGAGGTAATTTATGCAGCTGTGTGAATAACTTGATTAGACTGTGTGTTCTTTATAAAATCAAATGTTAAATTAGTATTCTCTATTTGTTTTCAATTACGTTTCAATCTATTATCTGTATTCAATTGCAAATGTTGTATTTCTGCAAATTAACCACATAAGCCATTCCTTTGGAATAAGCCATCATGTATAATTGCATTCTGTGGTATGTCTTGCGAGTACGGTGTGTACTCACTCTTGCTAAACAAATCAACCTAAGTGGAGGAGTCATCACCGGCTTTTGAAGAGGAATTCTACGAAGGTTGATCGTTAGGGTCTTAATCTCAGTCAGTTGCCTGTGGTAAATTGTTGGGAGCCCGCTGTAGTTTACTTTATTTCCGCTGTAGTTTATTTCATTATTGTCAGCCTTGCATGGCTTAATAATTGTAAAACTCGACCTTAAGGTCACAACAGTTATTTGTTATTCAAATTAGTCGTGTATTTAATATTTCGTTGTATGGAGTTGATATTTCATCGATGTTGATACTATGTGCACTAGCGTGATCCTGGACTAGTGCAGAATACACAGAGGGCCCAGATTTGCATATTTGGGTCCCGACACTTCATTAGAGCGCCAAACGCATTCGACGACATCATTGACGTTACCGAAGACTGTGCGGAAGCCATCTCGCTTACTTGCTATATATGGAAACTTTTCTGCAAACGACAAAAGATTTTTTTGTTGAATGAAAATTTTCTTGTCTAATACTAGGGATGTAATGTGACTCAACATAGGAAGAAATCAACAGAGGACCTCCCAAAATAAACTATGTAACATAAAAAACATGAATGAAGGAGAGATGAACATTCGATAGTCTTGATTTCAGTCAACTACAAGCTATAGCATGCCTAACAATGAAAATTTCAATTTGCCTCAGCCACTGAATTTTCAAGCACACCAAATTATGTCATGTACATTATGTAACCACAAGGCTAATAATATATAAATCATCATGATATGTGACTAAAAGTATATAACAAGGCTCACTAGTCAAGGCCAAATCAATTCAAAACCATTTTATCTCCTAGTAAACCAACACTAGTCAAATCTCCAATACAATCATATTTGGTCAAGAAATAGGACTACTCAAGGAAGTCTCCAATATATCCAACACGTATGTATCAAGTATGTACTACTCAAATCCTAAGTAATATGACAAACTACTCAAGGAAGTCTCCATTGGGTTTGTTGAGACAAGTCAAACATTAGTCAAACTCCTAAAATCGCTTCTCGAATTTTTAGAGAAACAAAAGGTATAACAGGTCTCAAAATTTTATATAAGGTTCCTCCTCATCAAGAATCTCCGCTAAAATTTCATGAATTTTGGAGCTTGTTTGCTATTCCATATAATTTTCTAAAGTCGGCTCACCAATTAAGTCAAAATCGGTTTCACTGCTGTTTCGTCCAGTCCGACATCGTTCGAGCTCAAGGTGCAACAGATCAACTAATAGCACCTTAGGGCGTCTCGGGCTACCGATCCAGAGCCGCTTGATCTCAATCCAATGTCGACGCTACGGTGAACGTTCGACCAACGAACTCACTTGCGTGTTAGTCGCTTGATCTTCGATCAACGGCCGCGATGGAAGGGGATGTTCGGACCGTCCGAGAGGTGCGCTAAGAACCGACGTTGGATCTTGATCGTGCGGTCGACAAGCGATGGAACGCCGCCACCGGATCAATAGCCGCACGATTGGAATCCTATGCGATCGAACGGCCGCCCTCTTTTCGCTTTCTCTTCGCTCACGTGCGTCGCCAAGTCACAGAGAACGTGCGAGCATAACAACCACACGGTGCATTGTCACCTCCATCGTTCGCCAACGCCTTTGAGCATTAAATGCTAGTGCCGCCGACTGCTGAGTCGCTCTTCCTCTGTGCACTCGCCCCATCCTTCGGCCATTTGGACAAAGAAGCTTTTGACCAAAGTTGCATTGCTCCATCCTTTGCCCTCTCGGCCTATATAAGCTTCTTCATTGCTTCATTAGCATTCTTTGAACACCTTTGAGCTTCAAAGATCACTTCTAGTGCATCGAGCGAGCTCCTTGGTGATATATTGCTCTCTACGCCATTGTTGAAGCTTCAAGTTCTTGGTGAAAGTGGTGTTCTTGGCCTCTCATCCGAACTCGTTGCTTCCTCGTTGCTTAGCCTCTCAAGAGTATTAACCCTCTGTCGGTTTTGCTTTTGGCGTGAGAGAGCTCAATTTCTGCTTTCCCTTTCACCAAGGGTGATCTTCTTCTTTAGCTCGTAAGTGCACCATTTTCAATTTCCTTGCTCCTCCGCTTACTCTCATCTCTGTGCGCATTAGCCCTCAATCAATTTCACATTTGGCCGCAGAATCTTATCAATTTGGTTTTTCCCCTTTCGTACGAAAATTGGTTATTGTTATCTCCACCGGTAAGTCCATATCCGCCCAATTCCTTGCTTGAGAGGTACTCCATGCTATTGCGATCATCGTAGTAGCTTTAGATTTCGCTATTTTTGCTTGAGTCGCCGGCGCATCGTCGGGCTTTGCCTCTGTTCTTTTGTCGATCTTCGTTGTCGGACGAAAAGCGAGAGCTTTCGGCTTCGCTGAGTTTGAGCCGTAGGATTTAGATCAAACGCCGATTCTTGTGGCGTGATCGGACGCGCGCTAGGTCATCGCGCGTGGCGTCCGATGTTCGATCAACGGTCCAGACCGATGAACGCTCGGACCGTCCGAACGGTTCGATCCGCGTGGCCGTTGGATCCAAGATCACCGGCTCACGTCAGGTGAACGTCGGACCGCCGGACATCCTCGCATCCGGTTCGCTCATCTTTCATCCAACGGCCGATGCTTAGGGTTGGCGCGTTCGCTCTGTCGCTGCGTGTGGGCTGTTGGATCGATGATCTTCGACCCATAATCTTCCACGCCGCTTATCCGGTTATATTCCTCGGGTGGAGTTATTTATCAACGAAAAATAGTTTTATCTTCAAAAATTCATAAGTATTTTTCAGAGCTTCAAAAATGATAAAACCGGTGCCATTATTTTTCATTCTTAGTAAACTTATTTCAAAGATAGGTTGCTCATTTATCCCAAGAGCGTAAAAGATTTATTTTGAAAGTAAGCATTAAACTGATTATCTTTGCAATGTAAAAATAGTGAATCTTAGAAAACTCATAACTAATTATTGCAAGCTCCAAATGAGATGAATCCTGTGGGGCTGTTCATCTTATGAGGTGCTTGTTTTATCATAAAAATTTCAGTAGCTGTATCATCCTAGAAAATTTCACTAAAATCATTGCTTAGGTGAATAGTCTTGTTTTCCTTTCCGCCGATCGAAAATGTTTTGGCCATAACTTTGCATTGAGAATCCAAATCAATTGGTTCTTGTTGCTTTAGTTCATAAAAATTATGTTCTTTCTGCTGTAAAATTTGAGAACTTTTTGCTGAGTTTTGCTGTTGCATCTTTTGATGTTTCTCGCCTTATTGGTTCTTGTTGGTTCTTTCGATAGGTTGCATAATATTGTTAATATCGAGTGATCCTCTCAGAGAAAAAACAATGAGCTTCAAAGAAGGCAAGATATTTGATCATAAATGTCCCATTACCTTCAAAGTCTAATATCTTGTTTACAAATTATATGTATGCATTGCTTTTGTGTCCAAGTATTTTTGTCCTGCTTAGAGGTAGCTATTCCTAATGCATTGTTGCCATTAAAATGTTATCCTCGCCACAACCATAAGCTATTATCATCATTTGGTGAATTAGAGCCCGTGATTTAATTATGCTCTTTTACTTGTCTTTGCGATGTCATGCTTAGAAATGCTTAGCTACCGTAGAATTGGGCGGTTATCGACTTAGTCGATGACCTTGATCACACAAATCATTTTGTTTATTTTTGGTTCAAGACCTTATGCTTTTGTTTTGTAAAACCGAAAATGAAACAAAATGATTTGACTTGGGCACAATGGCATGTTGGTGTGATTGTTGGGTGTGACAAGGAAAGGTGCCTGTGTCCCTAAGGACCGAAAATGTTGCTTGCGCCATCGATCCAAGTACTTTTATGCATTTAACCACATGAGGGTTATATGGGACCCTCTTGACCTAGTACTTTGGAGTGTGTTATCTCCGAGTCGCAGGAGGAGCGTTGTGTGTGTTGTGTGAAAAAGGAATTGTGTTCTTGTGTTTGGGTGTGCGGTGGTGGAGTTTCCGGATGGACTCTCCACCTCGAGGGGCCGCAGCTTGTCCGAGGCTTTACCCGTGAGGGGTAGTTGTCCGAGGTGGGCCACGACTCCGACACAACGTATGGGTTTCTATCCATACAGGCGACTCAAGTTAACACATAATATTGGAAAAGTCTCAGAGGACTTAGCCGTGCAAGCATACCTAAGGAAGTGTGCTTAATCATGTGGCAAAAGGCTATTCGACATGTGGGTAAGTTGGTACACCCGCAGGATAAATCTATTCGAATAGCCTCGCCCTAGGTTGTGGACACGCTTGGTGATTTCACGCAAGATCTAGACTTCAACAACTGCTTTTGTTTTAAAAATTAAAACTTGACATGGTTGGCATGAGTGGGTAATTCATGCTATTGTGGTGGCTATTGGGTTAGCCACTTCTGTGACTGCTTAATCGTTGTTGATACTTGATTACTACTGCTTTTATCAAATAAAATCAGATTGCAAAATTGCCTTCAATCTATTACATTATTGCAAATAAAACTTGCTTTATGCTTACAAACTTGAGTCCTATCCTCGCTCCACTTAAATAAGCTTGCATATATTAATATCCAACATATATATATCAAGTATGTACTACTCAAATCCTAAGTACTATAACAAACTACTCATATAGAGAACCAACACATGCATCATAGGTACTATAACAAACTACTCATAAATAGCCAGCACATGCATCGTAGGCATACAAAACACATGAGCTACATGTTTGATAAAATTAGAGCATAGTCATACACAATATCTTTGATATCAGCAATCATTCCAAAATTTAGCTAACTTGCACAAAAACTCACCAAAATAAGCATGAACATTGCCATATTTCACTAGACATATAGATGCAGAAGCAATTTTACATGTAGAAGCATTTTTTTCTCTAGACTCAAATCCTCTATACATGTAGAAGAATTTTTTTCTACAGCAGATAGCCCAACACCAAGAAGGAAAATTTCACAAATGAAAGCAACAACAACAAGCAAAACTACACATTTCTTAGACATACCAAAGCATAGGATAACGGGGATCTAACAATTTTGCCCATAAGTACATCTGTAGTAGCTAGATCTACCAAAAAAAAATCACCAATTGGAGTAAAAGATATGGGATTGGGGGCCATACCTTCGGTTCCTGCGAGAACTTCACACCAAGTTGACGACGAGGGCTGCGACGTTGAGGTCAGGGGCGTCGAGGACAAGGACAGGGGCGGCAGCGTTGAGGTCGGGGCGGTGATGTCAAGGACGGGTCAGCGACATCGAGGTCGGGGGCGCTCGCGCAGGGGAGGGGAACCGTCAGGGAAAGCAGGGAGCGAGTGAGGAGTAAGGGCGCGAACCCTCGCAGAAACATACTAATAAAGGGATATCACAAACGATTCCTTGATAGAACCGTCTGTGATATTCTATATCCCATACGATTCTATTCCAGGTTTACTTTGTTAGGGTCTCGATACTAGTCAGTTGCCAGTGGTAAATTGATGGGAGTCGCTGGAGTTTACTTTGTTTCCGCTGCAATTTATTTCATTATAGTCAGCCTTGCATGGCTTAATAATTGTAAAACTTGACATTAAGGTCACAACAGTTATTTGTTATTCAAATTACTCGTTTATTTAATATTTCGTTGTATGGAGTTGATATTTCATCATGTTGACACTGTGTGCACTAGCGTGATCCTGGACTAGTGCAGAATACACAGAGGGTCCAGATTTACATATTTGAGTCCCGACAAACACTAACCAGGCACCTTTAAAAAGGTTATCAGCAGCCTCGAACGCTTGCTACTGTTCAGGAGTAAGTGTTCCTTCAGGTTTGCCATTTGCTACATGGAAAACGTTCATGGCAGTTACCCAAAGCACCATCTTGGTGCGCCATCTCTTGTAATTCGCACTATCGAATTCACAGGGTTTGAGCACAGCAGCAAAGCCAGTTGACGAAAAATGCCTATAATAAGGTTTTTGGATTGTTGAACATATGAGCATTTTTTTGAATTACTTTAATCCAGAAATATACTAGATGAATCATGGAAAATACTCTAGCCTTTTTCATAAAGCAAGTAATCATGAACATCATAGTTGTACGAATTTCTAGAAGAACAGAAATTAGTATTTCTATCTCAGTGTTCAAGATAATAACAGATAATAAAGCTAAACAAAAAACAAGAGTGAGATAGATATACCCAGAACCAGTAGACGGAACATCAGCCAAACCGTTGATTGCCCTTCAGAGGAGTAACTTTGTGTTGGACCGAAAAGGCGACTAGAGGGGGGGTGAATAGGAGCACGCTCACTTTTTCAACCAAGATCAGATTCAATCCAAATCTCACTCCAATAGCTATGGAAGCTATGAAGATCAATATACCAGTACAGCGGAAGACTAGTATTGAATCCAATCCAAACCCCGAAGCAAAACAACCGAAATCAACACGGGCTAAAATTCTAAGTGTTGGGCGGTCTGACCTTTATGTTAATGGCGGTCGGACCGGTGCCTTGGGCGGTCGGACCGGTCACCAGGGGCGGTCTGACCTCCAGTCTGATGAACAATAAAAATAGCCCGAAAAATGAAGTTGCAAATAGATGTAACTTTTGATCTACAACTCCAAACTTGATGAAACTTGGAACACACCTTCTCTAGGATGTCAGGAACCTATTCCAATTGAAGACCGTGAAGATCCATGGAAAAGTTACGACATTTTTCAGTTTGAGAGGAGGATGGTTCAAAACCGAGTCAAAACGAAAACTAGATCCAAAAACTTGCTCGTGGGTGATTGATGATCAAGATGATACTAGATGTGTTCCCACATGTTACAACAAGCTAGATCATGTGAAGAAATCAATCAAAAACATGTGAATCAAAGAAAGACTCAAAATCACCAAATAGAGAGAAGAAAGGCAAAGAGACACGTCTTTGATCAAACTTTCTTTGGATTGATTTGATAGGGTTTGGGTTTACAGCCACTCCATCAATGGAGGACAAAGCTCAATCCAAGAGCACGAAATCAAATAAAAACTCTTTAGAACCCTAACCTCTACTAATCCTCTCCCTAAGCCAAACTAGGGTTTCAACAATAATGAAAGAGTTGAAGGGGGTGCAGCCACCTTCCTCCTCTATTTATAGTGGAGACTTAGACCTTCTAGAAGTTTTAACTTAAATGGGCTCCCGTTAAGGCCCAACACAAACGGGTCACACACACACGCATTTTAAAGCGTCGTCTTCAACACCTCTTGACCTAAACCGCTTCTCTTTGCGTCGTCTTGCGCCGCGGGTTGGCAAAAGGTAACCAAGGTGGTATTTGGTAAGATTACCAAAATACCCCTTCTTAGTCCTTCTCCGAAGACCGAGTCCATCTGCGCGAAGCACTTCGCCTGCTCCGCCACGTGTAGGTTGATCAACGGCTCTCTCCATGTCGGCAAGTCTCTCCCATCCGGCTCCCACCGAAACCACCATGGCACTTGCACCGACTCGCGCCGCTGATCAAACCCGATCGCACCGAATCGTTCGTTCGGTCATCCTTGTCTATTCTCGCACCACACTTGAGTTCATTGACCTCACCGGGCATCGCCGATCGTTCGACCTCTCTCCAAGCCTAGTCCCGATCATCCTCGCCGTTGACCGTCGTTGACCACCAAGTAACCTGCACAACAATAGGCAAGCAAATCGAATCCGGGAACAAGTTCTTCACAACTTGACGCACGTTAGTCAAAACATGCATCATGCAACACATATGCACTGAAACTCATGACTTTGACCTAACCAACGAACAACGCCGCCACGACGGGCGACGTTCAAGTGACAAACGGTCCGACCGCCCCTCAGGGCCGGTCGAACCACCAGCCTTGCCGGTCGGACCGCCAGCCATAGGTCGGTCCGACCGCCCGAAAGGACTTAGCCGATTTTCAACCCCTGAAAATCCGAAACCTACTGGAAACTTTAAACCAATAGAACTTTTTACTGGAGACTCCAAAAATTATGGGACCAAGAGCAATAGAATCCCCTCTCTTGCCTACACCCTCTATTTTTGGCCCATCCTGTTCTGACCATTTTTTGTCACGGCCGGTCCGACCAATTTGGGTCCGGTCGGACCGCCATGCTATGGCCGGTCGGACCGCCCCTGTCCAGAAAGCCTGAAACTTTGTCGAAAACTCGTGAAACGACAAACCGTTAACGTCATTGCCAATTGTCACATCATCCTAAGATCTGGAGCATATCCCCATGATATCCACACTTTGAGATATACAAAATTATTTGGTTCAAAGCTCAACTTGCGACGACGTCGGTCCACATATCTCGTTTATCGGGATTGAGCCACGTGTAACCGGTCTTGTATCAACCGGACTTGGCTTTCGACCTCTTTGATCGAATCTGGGCCAAAGAGTGATCTTTCGCCGGTCTCAGACCAATTCAACGGGGTTCTACATCTCCTCCCGTATAAGGTCTCGAATGGTGTCATGCCGAGACTAGCTTGAAAGCTATTGTTGCAGGAGAACTTGGTAAACGACAAGCATTTTTCTCAATTCTTCCCGTAGGAGAGAACACAAGCACAGAAGATGCCTTCCAAAATTTGATTTACCCTTTCAGTTTGGCCTCCGATTTATGGATGGTATGCGGTGCTGAAGGAAAGGTGAGTCCCCACATCTTCTTGCAAACTTTTCCAAAATCATGCGGTCAAGAATGCACCGTGATCTGAAGCCATCTCCTTTGGTACCCCATGCAAGCTCACGATGTGTAACATCCCAAATTGGGTTTATGTTTCAAATGTAATAAGAATGAGGATAAATTAAAACTTTTGCTACCTCATGTATTGTTGCAGTGTTTGAAACCTCTTTCTTTAATTGGTGAAAATTCAAACTCCAAATTTCCCCAATTAAACTCAAGTCATAAACCTCCATCAGGAAAATCTTGTGCCCAATCTCTGAAAATAATTTTCATTGGACCTAGGAGTGATGTTTAACACCTCAGAATTATTTCATAATTTCCAGAAATTATTTGATAATTTTTGAGACAAGTCAAACATTAGTCAACCTCCTGTAATAGCCTTCTGGAATTTTTAGAGAAAAATGCAGTGCATAAAAGTCTCTGAAAATTTTATATAAGGTTCCTCCTGCTGTCAGCAATCTCCATTTAAAATTTCATAATTTTTGGAGCTTGTTTGCTATCTTAATTAATTATCCTAAGTCATTTCAAAGAAATAACTCAAAATCAACTTTTACTATTCCTTGACTCAAGTCACACTCGGGTTCAAGCCATTCGATTCGATCGGACCAACTAATCGCACCGACTCACCACATCGGGCGTTCAATTCGGCCGTTAGATCTCGATCGTGCGGTTCGCGCCGAGTAACGTTCGGACCGCCGATCCTCCTCTCGCGCTCAACCGCTCATCCAAGATCGTGGCTCGAAAAGAGGAAACGTTCGACCATTCGAGCGCCTCGCGCAACGTGGACCGTAGGATCCAAATCAACGGCCGAGATCAAGCGCGCGATCGAATCGTTATCGCGACGATCCTTTTCACCGTCCGATTAAAATCCAACGGTGATCTCTTTCGTCTTCATCGCTCGCGCAAGGCCAATGAGTCAACAAAGGGGCGGTGAAAAGTGCAAAGCGTGGCAGCGTCGGGTCACTTCTCCTTTCCGCCAACGACTCTCAGCATTAATGAGCAGCATCTGCGCCGCCTCAAGTCTTCGCCCTCCTCGAGTGCACTAGCTCCCATCACCCTCGATCGACCTCAACTCGATGCAAAGCCATTTTTCATGCCGTTGCTCCCCTCTTGTTCCTTCGGCTATAAGACTCCTCCAGTGGCTTCCTTAGCTTCTTTCGGACACCCTTGAGCTCCAGCTTTGCTTCTAGTACACTGAGTGAGCTCCATTTCAAAATTTGCTCTTGGCCGCCATTGTTGAAGCTTCGGGTCCTTCGGTGAAAGTGGTGCTCCGGGCCTTCTCTTTCAAAACCCTTGCTTCCTCACTTACTTGGCGTCTCATAGAGTATTAACCCTCTGTCGATTTTGCTTTTGGCGTGACGAGCTCAATTTCTATTTTCCCCCTTTCAGCCGCAAAGGGTGGTCTTCTTCTTTAGCTCTGGTAAGTGCGCCATTTTCAAACTCCTTGCTCCCTCCGCTTACTCTCATCTTGGTGCGCATTAGCCCTCAATCAATTTCACATTTGGCCGCAGGGATCTTATCAATTTGATTTTCCCCCAAATTCGGCCGAAAACGTTCCATTTCGTCTCCAGCTCGGGTAAGTCATCCATTGCTCGATTCTTTGCTGCTGTAGATTCGCGTTGGTATTAGGATCATGTTGGTGCTCTTGGTTAGCTTAGCCGTGCTCTAGAGCGCCAGCGATTAGCCGGAGATCGCCTCTGTAATTTTTGTCGGACGAAAGCACGAGTCGTCTTTTGTCGATGTTTCTGGACCGTCTGATCTTCGATCGACGGCCCTTAGCAGATTGAGCGTTCGATCGGTTTGATCCGCGTGGACCGTTGGATCCAAGACCAACGGTCCAGATCTGAATGAACGTTCGGACCGCCGAACTTCCCTTAGCATCTCGTTCGTTAGTTTTTCATCCAACGGCTGCTGATTGGGGTTGGCGCGTTCGTTCTGTTGCCGCGCGTGGGGATCGTTAGATCCAAGATCAACGGTTCACGTGCGCGTGAACGTTCGGACCGCCGGACATCCTTGGCATCTGGTTCGTTCATCTTTCATCCGACGGTTGATGTTTCGGGTTCGCGCGTGAGTTCTGTGCTATGTGTTTGGGCCGTTTGATTTCGGATCTTCGGCCCAGATTTGTCCACGTCGTTTATCTGAATTATATTTCTCGGGTAGAGTTATTTATCAACTGAAAAATAGTTTTATCTTTGAAAATGCATAAGTAAATCATTTTAACTCCAAAATCGGTCAAACCACTTTTGTTATTTTTCATTTCTAATGAACCTTATTCTAAAATAGGTTTCAACTATGTTTCTGCAGCCGAAAATTTAGATTTTGAAAGAAAGCATTAAACTGATTATCTGTACAACTGAAAAATGGATTTAACTTGAAAAATTCATAACTATTTATTGAAAGCTCCAAATGAGATGAATCATGTGGGGTTGTTCATCTTATGAGGTGCTTGTTTTTCTGTAAAAACTTCAGTAGCTCTACATTTCTAGAAAATTTCACTAAAATCATTGCTTAGGTACTGTTTCAATATTAGAGCTGAGCAAAATTATTTTTAGCATAACTTTTGCATTGAGAATCCAAATCAATTGGTTCTTGTTGCATTCGTTCATAAAAATCATGCTCTTTCTACTGTAAAAATTTGAGAGCTTTTGTTGAAGTTGACTATTGGATCTTTTCGGTTTCTTCTCGCCTTATTGGTTCTTGTTGGTTCTTTCGATAGGTTGCGACAATATTGATAATATCGAGAGTGACCCTCTGCAGCAAAACAGCGAGCTTCAGCAAGGTAAGATATTTGATCATAAATGTCCCATTACTTTCAAAGTCTAATATCTTGTTTACAAATTTTATGTATGCATTGCTTTTGTGTCCAATTATTTTCGCCCTGTTTAGAGGTAGCTATTCCTAATGCATTGTTGTCATTAAAATGTTATCCTCTGCCACAACCATAAGTTATTATCATCATTTGGTGAATTAGAGCAGGTGATTTAATTATGCTCTTTACTTGTCTTTGCGATGTCATGCCTAGAAATGCTTAGCTACCGGTAGAATTGGGCGGTTATCGACTTAGTCGATGACCTTGATCACACAAATCATTTTGTTTGTTTTGGTTCAAGACCTTATGCTTTTGTTTTGTAAAACCGAAAATGAAACAAAATGATTTGACTTGGGCACAATGGCATGTTGGTGTGATTGTTGGGTGTGACAAGGAAAGGTGCCCAGTCCCTAAGGACCGAAGTGTTACTTGTGTCACTAAGCCAAGCGCTTATGCGTGCTAACCACGAGAGAGGATATGGGACCTCTCTTGACTTAGTACTTTGCGTGGGTTATCTCCAGTCGCAGGAGGGGTTGTGTGTGTTGTGTGAAACATGATATGTGTTCTCGGTGTTCTTGTGTTGGGTGTGCGGTGGTGGAGATTAGGGTAGGTTCTCCACCTCGAGGAGCATTGTAGTTGTCCAAGGCTTTACTCGCGACGGGTAGTTGACCGAGGCTTTACAATGACTCAGACACAACGTATGGGTTTCTATCCATACGGGCGGCTCGTGAATAATTCACAATATTGGAAATGTCTCAGAGGACTTAGCCGTGCAAGCATACCTAAGGAAGTGTGCTTAATAGCTTGGCAAAAGGCGGTCGGCGTGTGGGTACATTGGTACACCCGCAGGTATAAAACTATTCGAATAGCCTCGCCCTAGGTTATGGACATGCTTGGTAAGGTCGCAAGAACTAGACTACAACCTTTTCTAAATTAAAATTTGACATGGTTGGCATGAATGGGTAATTCATGCTATTGTTGTGGTGGCTAATGGTTTAGTCACTTCCAGGATTGTTGTTGTCTATCTATTGTTATATTATTGTCATTTACGATTATTTGAACATTAAAAACTGATTTGTTAAACTGCTTTCAATCTATTACATTATTGCAAATAAAACCTGCTTTATGCTTAAAAATTTGAGTCCTAGCTGCTCCACTTAAATAAGCTTGCATATAGTTATTATTCAGTCTCATTATCATTCTTATATATCTTGCAGTACATTCAAAGTACTCACCCGCTTTTTTTGAAATTTGCTTTTGTTTGCAGAGGACGAAGGTGAGCCCCAAGGGCCTCACTTTTATGAAGTTGTCTTTGTGGATTCGACGACTAGCTTGGCGGTCCGGTCGGTTGCCTTGTGGGTTAAAGGCACACTGATTGGCTCTTTTGTTGTAGTCATCTTATGGCACTTTTGCTTCCGCTGTTAAACTTCCTTATGTATATGTCTTTTGGCCGGTCGGCCTCTCTTTTGTAATGACTATCCTTTATTTATGTCATCTTCTGGATTGTTGTTTATGTTTCGGTTCTATGTGAATGAATGGAATTGATGCATGAACTTTGTAAAGAGGTGTGTATATCTTGCACTGGGAAGTATACATGTCTCGAGTCTCGGATTATCTGATTTGTGATGCTAGGACCAAGTGGATGGTTAAGCATTGCAAGCCGGATAAACCGGGGTCTCACACGATGCGGGATATGTAGAGGTCCGCCAAAAGACCTACACTGAGATTTGCCCGCACTAGCAGGAAATTAATGTGCTACTTTTGTCAACTGATCAATGACAACCGAGTTGGCATCTTTCCACTGGGAGGTTCGAGGCTGACCAGTGATGAAATTCATACTGATCGAGTCCCACTTCCATTCGAGAATGGGCAGGGGCTGTAACACGCTTACTGGTCACTGATGTTCAACCTTCACTCGACGACATACATCGCACTTGACAACGAACCTTGTGATCTCTCTTTACATTCGGGTCGACCAAACCCTCTACCGAAGATCTTGGTACATCTCAGTGGCCATGAGATGAATAGACAAAGGGGGATCATGGGCTTCGTGGAGAATTAAATTCCACAACTCCATAACCTTTGGAACAATAAGACATTGTCTGAACCATACGATTCCATGATCATCTTTCGAGAAGCACTTGGTTGTCCCGTTCTTGATATTTTCCTTGATTCGGTTCACCCCTTGGTTCATTTGCTGAGCAGCCTTGACCTGATCTTTCAAGGTCGGATGCGCCTCCATGGAAGCAAGGAAATCACTATTGCTCCTTGATCATTGGTATTGCAATAGACCTTTCGGCTGAGTACATGAGCAACAACATTGGCTTTCTAGGATGATATTGGGGACCCATATCATAGTCTTTTATCAACTCCAACGACCTTCTTTGCCTAAGCTTCAAATCTGGTTGGTTGAAAATATATTTCAAACTTTTGTGGTCCGAATACACCTCGCAACGAATACCGATGAGGTAATATCGCCAAATTTTAGCGCATGGACCACGGCAGCTAGTTCCAAGTCATGAGTTGGATAATTGATCTCATGAGGTCTCAAATGTCTTGATGCATAGACCACCACCTTGCCTTCTTGCATAAGAAGACACCTGAGTCCTTGACGAGAAGCATCGCAATAAACTTTGAAGCTTCGAAGAATGTCTAAAAGGACGATAATTAGGGTTGTGGTCAACCTCTTCTTGAGTCCTTCGAAGCTTCGTAGCACATTGATGGGACGCGACGCAATGATTGAACTAGATCGAAAATAGGGGTCAGTTCAAACCAGTGAAAAAATTACCGGTGAAATTTCGCTGGTTACCGCCGGTTCGGTAGAAATTCAAACCGGTGGCGAAATTTTGGATTTGATAAAATTTATCCAAAAAAATTCGAATTTGCATTAATTATGTTCAAAATTGATTTTTTTATTTAAAATGCGAAAATTTCAAAACAAAATGAAAATTTCAGCCAAAATCAGCCGAAATTTCCTGTTTTCGCCGGTAACCAGCCTTACCGGCCCCCTCCGGTAAAATTTTGAAACCGATAACGTGAAAACTAGTTCAAACCTAGTTCCAATATCTAGTGAGTTGCGAAATTAAAGAAAGAAGCTAGGCAATACTATCCTACCGCGCGCCTTGAGATCTTGAATTCACATCAATAAAGGAGGCCAATAAACCCAACCCTAGCTAGGTATCCTCTCCTCGGATCAAAAAAGGAAAGATTTTATTCTTAGCTTAATTGGCAAAAGAATGATCACCCGGCCGGACCGATCTGCTCTGTACGTTTTAGATCAAGATGATCAAACACACGCGGCTTAATGAGATGCGATAAAGCACACTGATAGATCAGTCACTGATTTGATCCTCGCTGAACCAAGACGCACATAGAGAGGCCATTGCCTGGAAGAAATGGCTTTGAGCAAGTAAACAAAAGGTGTTGAACATATGGGAATTTTTTGAATTACTTTAATCCAGAAATATACTAGATGAATCGTGGACAATACTCTAGCCTTTTTCATAAAGCAAGTAATCATGAACACCATAGTCATACGAATTTCTAGAAGAACAGAAACTAGTATTCCTATCTCAGTGTTCAAGATAATAACAGATAATAAAGCTAAACAAACAACAAGAGTGAGATAGATATACCCAGAACCAGTAGACGGAACAGCAGCAGCAAAAGTGTTGGTGAGGTCGTCGTTCGCTATGGCGTAGTGGACGTCGTGGTACTAGTCGTGCAATTGATGTAGACTTAGCAGAGGATCGAATGAAAATGAAGCAGCGAGCAGTCGCGCAAACGCTCCCCAAAAACCTTATTCGTCCTCGCTCATGCAAGCCTTCAAGGACGAGGGTTCCGGAGGTCTGCTCTCCCGGTTCGACCGTACATGCGCCTCGCTAGGATGGAGATCGCCAGATCCAGCAGCAACAAACCCGATGATTTCTTTCTTAGTCTCTCGTGGAGTGAATTGGAGAAGCAACCATTCACGAAGACTTCACTGTTCTTTTAAGAGCCAAAAACAAAAAAGCAAAGGCCAGAGGAAATGGTTGCCATTGATTTGCCATCAATCAGTGCTAACTGCAGCCATAACTCACTAGTAACTGAACCGTTACTTCCAGTCGTTCGTTAATTCCATTACTTAGAGTCGGTGCATTTTGATTTTCGAATAGATAAAGAAAATCGCGCTCGCACCCGACGTGCCTGCGCGCACGGCACGGCACGGCTCGGCGAGGCGAGCAAGCGAGCGAGCGCGTGTGTGTTGGCTTTCTCCAATTCCACAAGGGGGCTACCACGTTCCACCTTATAAAGTGGTGTAACTCCCCTTCAACTCTCCATGTGGGACTAAACAATTTTAGCACGTGCACATGGCCCTTTGAGATTTTCTTGTAATTAATTAGAATTAAAAACTGGGCCCAGCCTGTATTAATTCCTACAAAAGGATCGAGGCTTTAATGGATAAGAAACAAGGCAATGTAGCGAGATGACCGGACGACGACCGAGTAGACGAAGGAGGATGGAGGCGATCTATATATCAGATATACCTTCCTTGCCCTGGATCTTGGCCTTGAACTTGTCGATGGTGTCGCTGCTCTCGACCTCGAGCATGATGGTCTTCACCCCGGCGTCTTCACGAAGATCTGCATCTTGCTGGCCTAGCCCCGCTTGCTGATGGGTGGTGGGGGACGAGGAGGGCTGGGGTGTGATCGATCGGCGATGGGCAACTCGTAGGGCTTGACGTGGCCTCCTGACATACCTAGGGAGGCGCGCGAAACCCTAGCAAGCTAGACGCTCGCCCGGTGGGAATACGAAGCGGCGGCACCAGACCAGAGTGGCATCGCCACGTCGCACCGCCTCACCGTTGGATCGGATGGGATCGAAGCCCTCGCTCAGATGCTTACAACACGGCCATGCCAAATGCGATGCAGCCCATTTAAGCCCACCTCAGGCCTGCCACCTAGACACCGGACCGGGGAGGAGTAGAGTTTTCGCCTAAATGGCACTCTTAGGGGCATGATTAACAAAAACAGCGCTCTCGCCGCTGTAAATGGAAGGGTGCATGAACTAAGCAATAATCTAGTGACAAGACCACTTCCGACAGTGGGAACAAGTGGAATGGAGGAAAATGTTTTAAATGTAATGAAGCTTGGGTACCTGGTCACATCAAGGTATGTAAGTTTTAGAAACATCTTCATTTGATCACCATTGAAGATGAAGAGGAAGTGAATGAAGAAAATACACATGGGGTTTTTGCTACACCCCCTAGTAGCCCTGAGAATAAGAGTGAAGGAGAAGAACTGCATATTTTAGTGCATGCCATATATGGCACTAGTTCAAGGACAAGTACATTCACATTGAAGGTTAAAATAGGAAAAACCAATGCCATTGCACTAGTCGATAGTGGAAGTACTGCTACGTTCATAACACCTGCAGCTGCACTAAGGGCTCAATGTGAAATCAGCAATCATGTTCAGATTAGGGTGGCTGTTGCAAATGGTAATATACCCACCAGTGATTCGCAATGTTTGGGATGCCCATATGAAATACAAGGGAGGAGTTTCATACCAATTCCAGGCTATTGGAGCTAAAGGGGCATGACATTGTATTTGGGAGTGATTGGATTTATGACCACGGTCCAGTCAGTCTCAACTTGAGAACTAGAGAATTCAGTATTTGTAAGGAAGGAAAGAAGCCAGTGAAATTTAATGCCGAGACTTACCCAAAAAAGAGATTGTGTTATCAATGTAATATAGTTGAAGAAGATGATGAACAAAGGAGTAATTGGGGTTGTTATATACTCTAAGGTTGTTTTGAAGACTAGAAATACAATGCAGGACATACCACCATAGATTCAAATAGTTCTGAGAAGATTCATGGATGTGTTCCGAGAACCAAAACAGTTACCTCTTGTGAGAGAATGTGATCACACGATCCCATTAATACATGATGCTAGACCTGTGAATTCAAGACCCTATAGGCTACCTCATTACAAGAAAGACGCAATAGAGGGAATAGTTGAACAATTACTAAAGAGTCATACTATCAGACCTAGTGTGAGTCCCTACTATTCTCCAGCCATTCTAGTAAAGAAAAAAAATGGAACATGGAGGTTTTGCATCGATTATAGGCAGTTGAATGCTAATACAGTCAAGAATAAATACCCTATTCTCATTATTAAAGATTTACTGGATGAGTTGAATGGGGCTAAGTACTTCTCCAAGATAGACATTAGATCTGGCTACCATCAGATCAGGATGGAACCTTCTGACATTTTTAAGACTGCATTCAACACTCGCACATGCCACTTTGAATTCCCTGTGATGCCTTTTGGGTTGTCTTAATGCCCCTGCCACTTTCAATCCCTCGTGAACAAAATATTGTCACTTATTTTAAGGAGGCTTGCCTTATTTTCTTTGATGATATTCTCATCTACAGCTCCACCATGGATGATCACAAAGGACACTTGCAGCAGGTGTTGGAAGTATTGAGAAGAAATCAATTGTATGCCAATAGAAGCAAATGTGTATTTGGACAGTTGCAGGTAGAGTATTTGAGCCATATCACCAGTCAAGCTTGTGTGGCAACAAATCCTGAAAAAGTGTTAGCAGTTAGAGAGTGGCCAAAGCCTGAAAATATAGCTCAACTGAGGGGGTTCTTAGGGCTACTAAGCTACTAAAAAAGGTTTATCAAAGATTTTGGACTAATATGTAAACCCATGTTTAATGCCCTTAAAAAGAATGTTTTCTAATGGGGTGATGAGCAGCAGAAATTCTTTCTAGAAATCAAGGAGACCTTGACCAATGCCCCAGTATTAGCTTTGCCTGATTTTGCCCAACTAATCTTAGAAACTTATGCAAGTGGCTATGGAATCAGGGTTGTACTCATGCAACAAGGTCGACCCATTTCTTTTATGAGCAGAGCAATGGGACCAAAAGCTGCAACAATGTCCACTTATGATAAAGAAGCATTGGCTATATTGGAAGCTGTTAAAAATGGAAACATTACCTCATGGGTGCTAGTCTAATTTATCAGGACTGCCAACAAAGTTTGAGGTATATATATGAGTAGAGATTATTTGAGGGAATTCAACATAAACTCATGATCAAGCTAATAGGGTACAATTACAAGGTGGAGTATAGAAGAGGAAGAGAGAACAAGGCTATTAATGCCTTATCTCGAGTCCCTTGTGCTGAACAAAACATGGCTATTACAGTGGCTATCCCCATGTGGATCTCTGAAGTTACTCAGAGTTATCAAGATGATGATAAATGTCAAGAAATTGAGATGAAACTGAGAATTGATGCCAACAGTGCTCCACCATATACCTTACAGAATGGAATCTTAAGGTACAAAGGGAGGATGTTCATTGGTGCTAGCACCAATCTAAGGAAACATATATTGAGTTCATTCCATGAGTCTGCATTGGGGGGCATTCTAGAGAGAGAGCCATATATTAGAGGCTGAAATTGTTGTTCTATTCGCCTGGGATGAAGGCTGAAGCTATTGCATTTGTGAAGGAATGTGCAGTTTGTCAAAAAAAAAATTCAGAGAATATTCCATACCAAAGGTTGCTGCAACCTTTGCCTATATCTGACATGGCTTGGGCTCACATCACTTTAGATTTCATTGAAGGGTTACCTAGATTAGAAGAAAAGGATGTGATCCTGATAGTTGTTAACAAGTTCACCAAATATGCTCATTTACTGTCTTTAAGACACCCATTCACAGTGCAGCATGTAGTGGACCTCTTCTTAGACCACATCTACAAATTACATGGCTTACCCATAGTGATTATCTCTGATAGAGATAGGATCTTCACTAGTACCTTATGACAAGAACTCTTTAAGGCTTTGGAGGTCAAATTAAGATTGTGTAGTGCATACCATCCTCAGACAACTGGGCAAGCTGAGAGAGAGAGAGTAAATAAGTGTCTTGAGAATTATCTGAGATGTATGGCATTTGCTCGTCCAAGAAAATGGCATTCATGGTTATCTTAAGCAGAATGGTGGTACAATACTTCATTTCATACAGCTATGAAAATGACTCCCTTTGAAGCATTATATGGCATGAAGCCTCCTCTAGTAACTGAAGCCATGTTAATAGATTCTATAACTGAGGAAGCAAGGGATAGACTCCAGGATAGGAGGGTTGCCTTTGAAGCCATTAAAACAAATTTGGAAAGGGCCAGCTCGAGGATGAAACATTTTGCCGATAAACACAAAACCGAAAGAACTTTCGAAGTAGGAAGAATGGTGTATTTTAAAATGCGACCTTACAGATATAATGCTCTGGGACTCCACGGAACCTTGAAGCTGCACTCCAAATTTTATGGGCCCTTCATAGTACTTGAAAAGATTGGTAGAGCTTCATGCAAACTACTACTTCCTGATGGTTGTCAAATTCATCCAGTTTTCCATGTCAGTCAACTTAAGGGACAAATTGGCCCTATGGTAGTCCCTAGCAGAGAATTGCCATTAGTAGATGGAGAGGGACACATACTCTCTGAACTGGTTGTTGTGTTGGAAAGAAGGGTAATACCGAGGAACAACAAACATGTGGTTCAATGGAAGGTTCATTGGGCTAATTTACCCCAAGAAGCTACAACATGGGAGGATGTTGATTTCATAGCATGAGTATTTACGCAATTTCATCCTTGAGGACAAGGATCTCAAGGAGAGGGCAATTGTCAGATCTTTGGGAAGTCCAATTCAGATTCAGCCGGCGCAAGGAACATTTTAGTAATCGGACGGCTACGATGTGTCAATACCCCTTCGTTCAGTCAGATCATCTGGGTAGCAAGGGAGAATGAGGGATTATGAAGATCCAACGACGGTCCGTGTAAGATGGCGTTTCACCAGCATCCATTGGCTAGCAACTCATCTAGTTATTACTGTTTATCGTTAACCCTATTGTCATTTACTGTTTACCATCATTCGAGTGGAATTGTCGGCGAGCTACTGTAGGCTGCCGAGTATATACCGTCGCAATGTAATAAGGAGAGGACATGAATAAAAAACCCTAGTTCTTCCTCCCATTTACTTTACTCTTTCATTTTAGCTACCATATTTCACATTTTACTGTGAAATTTTCCAAATTAGCGTGCAGAAACTAATTGTTGGATTTGCTTCATCGTGGTTCTTGACGCATGGTCGGCGGGACGGCCCCAGGCCTGGGCTTGGGTTTGGGCTCGGATTTCCAGGGCTCGTCTCTCCTGTTACAGCTCGTGTGCCTCGCTTGGGTTCGATGGCTAATGAAGGGCGTGGTGGCGTGGCTAATGTCGTAATAGTGGTGCGTCGTACCGGGGTTAGAGAGGTGCACTAGGATTTAAACATGGCCAACAAGTACATTGATCGTGCATGGAGCATAGTAGAAGGTTCGATGTGACCATATATAACTCATATATCCCTTGTATAACACATGAACTTGCTGGTGCGCTGGTCAAGTCCAGAAAGGTCCATACCCCCAACCCAATATCGAACCCCACGCAAACCCTTGTTTCACTGTTATGTCAACTAATTTACATTGCGGGCCTTTGCTTTTGGACTTGAGGAGGCTGTGCAGGTTGAAGCTTTTTTATTAATTAAAATTTTTAAAATTTTTATTTAAAAGTTAACTCATGCGAATTTTATTTTCAATTCTAACATCTTTAGTCATACCACCACTCATAGCGTGACAAAACAACACTGTCATACCATAGGATAAGTCCACTAAAATAGCACTTTTTGTCATGGCACTGGTGGTAGCGTCACCAAACAATACTGTCATGCTACGGGTGGTTGCGTGACAAGAGTTTACTCAGATACGGGCTGACGTGATAATATTATTTTGTCACGCCACGGATGGTGGCGTAACCAAAGGGGTCAGAATTGAAAATAAAGTTCGCAGTGGTTAACTTTAAAATAAAATTAACCGTGGCGTGACTAAAGGAGTCAGAATTGGAAATAAAGTTCGCGGTAGTTAACTTTAAAATAAAATTAAAAAGAGTTAATTAATTAAAAAATTCATACAGGTTGTCTATTTAAAAGCATTTGTTCTCCCATTTTTTACCCACCCAATTCATTTCTCTTACCAGACCAAACCAGTTGTCCGGTTTTTTCCGGTCGAACCGGCAGTCCAACCTAGTTTTCCGTACTATGGGATGGAAGGATAATGTAGCTATCCTTCGAGTTAACAAAGTATGTTTTTTTCCCTTTTCAAGGTAGAGAGATGTTCTTTTCTAAACTATATGGATGTATTGATTTGATCGAGCGTGGAGCTTTCACATGTACACAAATGCATAGCCAACAATGTGGAACTTCGTCTATCAGCTTATGTCCGCGTGAAAACCATAGTTCGGTTCCCAGGCCACGTGGGAGCTCTCCCAACGAGACAACAAATCTCAAACTGAACATTGTGAGACTTGTCTGAAACATCAAGTTTCAAAACTAATACTTAAATTTCAGAATTGAAACTCAGGCGCCGAAATTGAAACTCGAGTTTCAAAACATTCTAAAACTTGATTGAATCATCAAATTTCAACCTGAAAGCTAAGTTTCAGTGGGGTTTCAAGTTTCAAAAGTGAAACGGTTAGAACTGAGCCCATAAGTGTAAATATTCATTCATTCATTCATGAAATTACAAAATATGTATGGTTTAGTACTATATTGCCTAGTAAAATGGTGGGAGAGTAATTTATTAGCTGGGGTCCTGCCACCCCTGAAACATGTGACACATAACATGAGGTGACATGAGGACTATAGCTCAAGTCACACACACGCGCGTACGCACACGCGCGTATATTCGCGTGACTTGTGACTTGCGATACGCGACTGTGAACATGTCGTGAACCTAGTCCACTTTTTTTTTGCTAATCGTACATTTCACTATCTCCTGATAAAGTGGTCAAAAATCTGGTCACATCCATAGACCAGTATGGTCAAAATAAAATGGTTGAAACACAATTGTCAAAAAATGCTGATCGGATTCATAGACTAGTGGGGTCGAAATACACTGGTCGAAGCTGTAGATCAGTGTGTAATCAGGAACTAATAAACTTTGCTAAATTACCATTAATTGATTTTAAATTAGCAATTACCAGTGGTTTAATTTGTGCTTTATTATGCAGTTATTAGAGAGTAATTGTCTTGACCTTTAAAAGATCTAGAGACGTTCAGACCCGAGGACGATCGAAATACTTCCATTTTCTTATTACTATGTTAGAGGGTTGTGCTGTCGAACCAAGCTGTCCCTTCTTCTCAGTGTGCACCGAGAAGGAGAGTGAGTGGGTGTCTCCGAAACCATTATCGCGGAGTTCACCTGCAAGAGGCGGTAATAAGGTTTCTGAGCAGCGCATCTGCATAACCACTCGCTTCACTACTTCATCTACGTTTTGCACTGCTTCGAGTTTGCTTTTCTTCATGTTCTTCATCAAGTCTGACTGTAAGTTAGTTGTGCGACTAAACTATTCTGTTATAATCATATTATTTATGAGCTACCTGTTATTAGTATTGTTTTATGCTTCTCTAGTTTTATGTGATATTTGCCTCATATTAAAATCTGGAATTAAAATATTATCTATATTTCCAACAAAAACCTCACATTTTCAAAGGTAAGTTTCAGAAATTTAAAATTTACACTTTCAAGTTTCAAGAGTGAGTTTTGGGTAAGTTTCATGATCGAATCGAGTTTCAAAGAAGTTCCAATAAAGTTTCAGAAATTCGAGCGAGTATCAAATACTTTTCTGAAAAATTAAGTAATTTTCAAGCCCTGTTTCATAAGTTTTTGTGTGATGAGTTTCAAAAGAGTTTCACATAAGGTTCACATCAAAACTTCAAGTTTCAAGTAAATTTCAAACATACAAAGTCAGAAACCCCAAGTTGTTGAGTAGTTTCAAAAAAGTTCAGCTACGGGAGCCCACTTGACACAACTAAGGCGAGGAGGAGGTGAGTTTGGAACACAGTACCTACCACCGCCGCTCGCCCATGGTCGCTTGTCATCTTCGTAGCCCATCGTTGAGATCGTCACTGTCCTCGTGAGAGTTCATGGTCATTCAACGCTTGCCATTGCGCTCAGTGAAGCTTGCGACCACCGGACCATCGCAGCTGCTCGCCTTCCCTTGTGTTGGCCGAGGTCGCCCACGGCCGCTGCTCACGCTCGTGGTGTTCCCCCGTGCTGCTAGCCATAGAGTAAGGTGCAAACGGAGTAAATAATTCCTAATCGACAACCGACTGAAGGTTCGTAGAGCGAATACGAAATGAAAAAATAGGTATCCGACACTATCTATATCCTACTGCAACTCTAAGGAAAAACACAGAATATAATACAGGAGAAGCGATATCAATTCGTATGTGTCGTATGTCGTGGTATGAGGAAAGTCTGTTGCGATTTTACTTAAGAATAAGGTAACAAACAAGTGGATTTCTGCATCTGAGTATGCATGTGATACTGAATATTTTTTCGTTGACATCTTAGTGTTTAATATCCCCGTATTCGCTCTAATTGCACTCCTACTATCCAATGTCCTGTAGGGATGCAAAATAAGCTGATAATTTCCGTCCGTCTGACCGACCGAAAGCACGCAGAGTGAATACGGGATGAAGAAATGGGTATCCAACACTATCCATGTCTGACTCTGATGATGATCTAATAATCCTCAATTAATTAAATTATTTATCTATAATATCTGCTATAGATAATGTTGTCTATACACAGCCTTCAGAAGTACCCCTCATCATTAATGATGAGGAAGATTACAATTACATAGTGGTTGTAAGATTTTTTATGATCACCTCATGATTGTAAGTTTTACTACAATTACTTCATGGTCGTAAACTTTACTACGACCCAATCAACCACGACCACTCTAGGGTTGATGAAGTCCACAAATATGTGGACCCAATCAACAATTGACCTTATACGTTGTGTTTATTTACACGCAGTAGTTAAATATGTAACGTTATCCTTTGGTATAACTGCACATATTAACCTCTGTTATTGGCATAACTGCAAGGCAAACGTGAGAGGTTATCTCTCTGACAATAACTACCATCAACGTGTGTAATTCATCAACCGTTGAGACGCATCTTGACACGGGGCAACTATCACCTCCTCAGACGCTATATAAAGGATAACATCGGTGGACAGAGGACATGAGCGACACAAGCAATAGAAACAAGACATGAGCCATTAATTCTAACCTTTGGCAACTTCTTTCCTACTGTAAACATGATCAATACAAGAACACGTGAGTATAGTTATTATTCTTACAGGAAAATGTCTGAACCTGTCTAAAATCTATGTGTCTCATCTTGCGTAGTCTCACTTAAGGAGACAACAACATTCATTTTATAACTTTGATATTAAAACATCAACATACTCCGACTAAAAAAAACTGAATAGAATACAAGAGGGACGATATCCGTCCGTATCCACTTCAATTGCACCCTTACTGCAGGGTTGGGGGGATCTTGAGGCTTAGGCAATAACGCACAAGGAAGATTAACATTAGCACCTAAAGGGGCAAGCGCTACTTACTGTTGTATGATTGCACCTTTTTCTTTTCGAAGAATTTCATTTCATATTGTGTATGATTATATGATATTAACAACATACACATTTTCTGTGCATGTCGCGCCGCATGGGAAATAAATCCAGTGGGGAGGGCCTCGGCTGAGGGGGAGGGCCTCATCATGAGTGTTGTTCATCTAAACATCATACGGCGAGGCCCTCCCCAGCGAATTCCCTTCCCGCCGCATGAAAGTCCAATATTAATAACACACATGTTTTGTTTTTTAAATAGGGTGTTTTAGTCCGGCGTGGCTGGGGATCCGACCTAAAACCTCACGTTTGTGCACCCTTGCACTGTACCAATGCCAAACTAGAAAATATTGTATATGTGGCCATCCAATTAACTGGGGTGCCTCTTGCTCTGTGGAACAAAATATAGCTCGTGAAACAAAACAAAGGTCACCTTAAAAAAAGAGAGAAGAAATAGGAAAAAGGTGAGCAACCAAGAATTGACTGTCTAATCCTAACTCAACTACCCAAGCTTGTTCGTTCTTGGGGAACTGAATGGCATTCCTAATCCTAATTGACTGATCATGAAACCGAGTGGCGTTCATCTAAATATCATTTTTTGAAGTGGCATATATCAAATTTTTCCACAAAACAAAGGTAAGCAGCCTAGAACCAGCTGCCTAATCCTAAAGTAAACTTGTTCTTTTAAAAACCAAACAGAAAGAATAATTCACTAGCACAGTCAGAAAGGTCCGGTTTGTTTGAGCTTTTTCTTCGATTTAAAAAGAAAATAGTTAAAGTCCAAACAAAGTGGTGGATTTCTACTTGGCTTTTCAAAAGCCTTAGCCACCCATATAACTATAAGCCAAAAGCCTTGTGAGAGTTGTTTTTTAAATTGCTTTTGTGGGATGGAGTAGACATTTGCCTAGGCGAAAAACAGGGTGGATAATTCTCGCTCTATCCAGAAAAATCCGTCTAGGGTACCATTTTGTAGTCTCGATCCGCATTCGATATTATTTGTATCTGTATCTGAAAAATCTCATGGAATATGGATAAGGATATGAGAAGAGCAATATCCGATCTGCATACATATTTTATAGGATATCCGAAAGATCAACAAGATAGATATCCGATAAACATCAGTATCCTTTAAAATCCTCTATGATTTTCTAGTAATTGACTAATATATAATATGAATTTACATTTGATTATGTTTATGTTGTTAAGTAGGATAAATAATTCTCTAATAGGTAATATAATTTAACGCTTTTGTTGGTGAAGTTATACATTTTCTTTATGTGTACACTATCTGTCAAGTTATCCATAATCGATTTGAATCCAATCCGCTCCGCCCCATGCTCGTATCCTGAAAAATCTATATTTCTATCCGTGTCCGGGGTATCCATATCCAACTCCAAATCTAGGGCAAAAATATGGGTTAGGATATGAGAAGAGCAATATCCGTCCGTATCCGTCCCATTTTCACACATACCTTTGCCACGAAAGTTCAAAGAAATTACATGCACCGTACCAGGTATTTGCCACGAAAGTTCAAAGAAATTACATGCACCGTACCAGGTATATAAGCTTCCATCGCAACCTTCTCCACCTGATGTTTACTCTCCCCTCTTGGCCCCCGTACCTGAGTCGTCTCCAAGGAGATTAGGGCTCGACATCCTTTGACCTCCCCCATCCGCTGGCCGCTCGCGATCTCCGTCGTTGGATCCCCAAATCGTCGGTCCTCCTCTTGCCCCCAGGTCATCGCTGTCGTCTCCCCTACGCTCGACACCATCTCCCTCGACCTTCGCCTATCATTGCCGTCCTCCCTCCACCTTCGCCCGGTGCCACCGTCCTCCTCCCCGAACTCCGCTAGCCTGGGCGACCTCCGTCGGCTGCTGTCCTCCCTCGACCTCTACCCAACGCTGTTGTCCTCCCTCGACCTTTTCCCGTGCCACTGACCTAGCCTCATCCTTCCGCCCTCATCCTGCTCCCCCGGGCCTCTCCTGCCCCCGTATTCCTCCACTCTCCTCAGCCGATGACCCCATTCGCGGGGCGGCAGATGTGCTCTCCCATGTCCAGATCTGGAGGGAGTCTGGGCAGCGGTGAGGCCGACGACATCCCGGCGGCAAGGGTAGCCCGCCTACGAGGGTGACCTTTGCCCTCTCTTTCGCAACCTCCTCCTGCACAGTGCTAGCGACCCTGTCTCCCATCGCCGCCATCTTCCTCCCCGTACTCGTCCCCGACAACATCGACCTCCTATCCATTCGCACCACCGCCAAGGGATCCCCACAGTCGCGGAGGTGTATTGGTTATTCTTGCATGTTGAGGAAACAATCTTTGATTGATATGAGGTATGCGCATCGATTCAAGAACGTGTTAATGGAACTTTGTTATGCTTGGAACTTTCTGATGCTTGTACCATCTTTTTTTCCTTTATTGTTTGCAATACATCTGAAGAACTAGTTTATGTAAAGAGCTTTCCTGTGTTGTCTTGCTGCTGTAGGGAATATTACAATTGTCAATACGATAAACTTGTTCTCTCGTCATCTCCTTTCTGTGATGTTTCTATTCATGCTTCTTGGTGGGCAATAAAGATAGTTTGTCACTGTTTCGTGATTGCCAATCTAGTTAAGCTCCTTTGATTCCTTTAGGTGAATTTGTTATGAACATTAGCAACCTGATGATCATGTCATAATTCCTTGATGGGTTGGGAATTTTGATATTTAGTTCTGATGGGATTTTTAACAGTGAGCAAATAAGTCATTAGAACATTGGGTATTTCAGACAATTTAACAATAAGGCATAGCACAAAAGCCATAAAAAGAAATATTACTAAGGCCCTATTTTGTGTGTGTGTGTGTGGGGGGAGGATTAAAGCCAGCTTCTACTTCTTAAAAACTAGAAGCCCCTCCAAACAGGCCAACTTCATAAGTGCTTTTGGTGTAAGCCAAAGCCAAAGCTAGGGGAGAGATGTTTTTCTGGCTTTTGCAGACAGGAGTTAGACATATGCCCCTAAAGTTGCATTGAAATTACCCACCTTTGCCACCGTATATAAGATCCCAACTCATCACTCCCACCCCTTATTTCTTCCTCCTCCAACCTCCTTACCCGATGCACTCCCTCGGATCTTGCCGGCCCTGTCGCCCTTCCCCCTCGGTCGGCTCCTCCCCAACCGCCCTCCCATCTGTCGACTGCTCCCAACCACCCCCCTCTGCTGGCTGCTCTCAACCGCCCTCCCCTCTGTCGGCCCCCTCGGCTCTGCCCAGCCCCCGCCACCCTTCTCTCTCGGCTCCGGCCGGCCCCTGTTCCCTTCTCCCTCGGCTCTGGCCGGACCCACCGCCCCTCTTCCTCAGATCCGACTAGCCTAGCCGCCCTTCTCCCTCAGATCTGGCAGGTCCCGTCGCTCCTTCCCAACTGTCCTCCTCTCTGCCTCCGTCCGCCACCAGCTCCACCTGTCCCCCCTCGGCTCCACCCGGCCCCCACCACCCTTCTCCTACAGATCCGGATGGCCCCGCCGCTTCTCCCCCAACCACCCTCCCCTCCATCCGCCGCCGCCCTCAACTCCCTTTTCTTTTTTTACATATTTTGATGAACACAAATGAAATTGTTTCCATGCTTAGTTCTCAACCATTTTGCGCATCTGTGTAATTGACTTCTGATTCTAATAGTCTTCCTTTTTTCATCGATTTGATGCCTCCATTTCATTGGGGATGTGTCTGGTACATGTACATTTCATTGGGGATGCAAAGAACTAGGAGTTGTGATGAGGACTTTGGGTCAAAACCACACTGAAGATGAATTACAAGATATGGTTAATGAGTTTGATGCTGATGGGAATGGAACCAACCATATATTTTTCCTGAATAATTGAACATCCTGTAATCAATGTATGAGAACATTTGTATCAATTTGTCACTCATTTATATGAATTGAATTATGTTTAAACAAAATAATCTTGTATCAGTTTGTACTCGATATATTATCTGTAATAGTATTAGGATCTATCCCATTGAAGGCATGATCCTTTTGCATTTATCATGTTCTAAAATCTTTTATAGTTGGTGCTGGGTATAAGTAAGTTCATTTTGCTCAATTGTTCGTAACTCAGTACAATTAAGTCGTTTCATCAATATTTTTGCAAAAAGAAAAAAAACAACAACCATACATACGCTAAATCAAAAAACAAATATACCTTCAGAACCATCAAGGATATTTTAGATAATTCAATATCCAACCACAACTGAAGCAGCTAGCCAACCCAATAAAAAAGCAGATTGCCAAACGGTCTCTCAAAAAAGCTACAACTGCTTTTCAGCTCAAAAAGCCAAAAATAACTTTTCATCAAAGCTACCACTCCCCCAAGGTCTAAACACTCTGACTCGGTTTAAAAGTGATGTACTTATAAACTGCTTAAACTAAAAAAAACTGACCTTTTAAGTTATATAAAAAAAGAAAAACTCGAGAGCCTAAAACAAACAGGACAAAGGTTGATGGGAAAATCCGCTAAAAAAGCTGATGGAAATCATGGAATCGGAGTCACCAGTGGGGCCACCAACTACACCGCCGGGTCCACAGTCAACCACGGCCCACCCACGCCACGGGTTCGCTCGGCGGCTCAGCGCTCGGCTGCCGTCTCACTTATTTATCCGCTCTACTCTGTCACGCGCGACGGACCTTCGTCGTCTTCCTCCCCTCTTCCAATCCCAAAAACCTCGCGAGCGCATTCCATTTCCACCGCCCGCCGCGCGAGATGCTCCCCGAAATCCGCCGCCGACACCTCCTCCTCCTCCTCGTCTCCCTCGTGCTGCTTGCTTCCCTCACGGGCGCGGCGGCTGGCCGCGGTGGCGAGGGGTCCTGCTCGGCCGAGCCGTCGAGCGAGTGCTCCCAGAGGCTGCCGCTGTACTGGAAGGTCACCAACCCCACCCTCGCGCCCGCGCATCTCCAAGGTACCCACACGCAGACCGGCCAACTCCCAACCTGCACAGAGCTGCTGATTTTAGGATGTGGCCGTAGGTGAAATGTTGTAGGTTGCTAATTCAACTGATGGGCAACAGTGGTGTTGATGGTTCATGTTCGACGCTTGGGCCGTAGGGAAAAACGTAAACAAATGGCTGCATATTGCGTATATTCGAAAGAAAGAGATTGGAATGCCAAGGATGCCGTCATATATTATAGGCGTTTCTGTTTTCTGGTGGACGCGAAACTGCAATCTAGTGTTATTTTCGGTTTGGCAGTACTGTGGATCTGATGGTAGATCAAAACAATATGCACGAGCGTGACATGGATGCATATGTGAGGAAAACTAGGTCACTGGAATCAGTTTGATGTTACAAAGATCCCGCACTCGAGGCCTTGAGCAGTTGATCTGTATACTAGGTGCTGCTCATGAATTACTGGTTTTGGTTATCATCTTCCAGTCTTATGGGACTAGGACTAGAATGACATCATCTGCACGCTCTCTAGTTGTTCTCTTTCTCCTTGAATTAGATTGGCTGGAGACTGTGAATTTAGATAAGCTTACCTCACATTTGCTAAGCATTATGCAGATTCATTCTAATTTATACCTAGGCTGAAATGAAGGTTTTCTTGAGCTTCTGTATCATTTACTCATGAAGGTTTGCTTGTTTCCGTATGAGATGGATGCTCTTATTGTTTAATTCTTGCTAATTTTGTTCTTTTTTGTGTATCTTCAGATTTACCTGGCTTCACACGTAGTGTTTACAAAATGGATCATGCTTTAATAACGCCAGAAAGCCACGTATTCAGTCCTTTGCCTGACTGGTATGGCTACCTTCCCCTTGTAATTTCTATATACTTTCTATAACTATATTGATGCCATTCATTTACTTTCTTTAGGATCAACACGTTAGGAGCATATTTGATCAGTCCAGCTATTGGGGCACACTTCACTATGTACTTGGCAAACATGCAAGGTATGCTATTTGTCCCACTTACACAGTATAGCTGGAACCATAAATGATTGCATAAATCTTTAATTTTGTTGTATAGCTGGAACCATAAATGATTGCATAAATCTTTAATGTTGTTAAACTCATATGACAAAGTACTAGACCCAGTGATATAAACATTTTTTCATCCATCTTGGTCATTTAGCACCTCGTTTGATATACTCTTATTTTATAGTTATTCAACAAGTTCTCATTGAGCTCCAAATCTTGTTTTCTACATCTATGAAGGTATAATATTTTGTTTGCCACGAAACCATTGAACTAGTTAGCACTAATTTTGATGTATATTCATCCGGGGAATTGGCAACTTTTGTGCATCTAGACAGGGGCGGACCCACGTTGGGCCATGGGTGTACAACTGAACACCCAAAATTTTTCAACAAATCATTATCGCTTAGACACAAAGCATGTGGTGGCTAGTTGGTTGGTGGTTTTCCTATTAAGCATGAGGTCTTGTGTTCAACTCCTTGTAGCCTCTTTTTTTCCTCCCTTTATATTTTGATTTCTCTCTTTGTAGTTTGATTGGTGTATAACTTATTGAGAATTTGGTGTATATAACTTATTGAGAATTTGATATCTTGTTTCTTTGTTGTTTATTAGGATTTCAATAACCTGTACATTTTATTTTGAAAAATAAATATAAAGAATGCATTCTCCATTGCATTTGAAAAACATGTCTCTTTGTAGTTTGATTGGTGTAAGTTATTGAGAATTTAATACCTAGTTTTGTTTTTTATTAGGATTTGAATAGCTTGTACAATTTTTCAAAAAACTTCTACATTTTATTCTGAAAAATAAATATAATAGAATGCATATTTTTCATTGCATTTCAAAAACATGCACGGCCAACAAGACACTAGTTTATTATTGTTTGTTCCCACTTCCCACACTTTCCATCTCCTCTATCAATTTTTCAAAAATAATATTTCATCTTTCTAGCATTGATAACACAACAAATTTGCTGCATACAGCGTTTTACACCTTATATTTCTCTAAATTTCGAGGTGTTGTCTCTAGTATGGACAATTTGTGCTTTGATTTTTGCTACTGTGGACATTGACCTTTTCCATTGAACAATATTTTGTAAACTTTGAACACTCATTTTGGAAATCCTGGGTCCGCCACTGCATCTAGATCGGTACTATCACATTCTTGTGCCAATAGCAGCTCTCAAATTAAAAGCTGCTATTCGTTTTTTGTTGTTGTACATCAGCACATGCCATGTTGTATTCTTATTGAATTAGGTTGTTGGTAAAATAGCAAATTCTCAAGTTTTGTGTTGTGGGGAATGCAGATGGATCAAAATCAGCCCTACCACCAAAAGATGTTGAAAGGTTTGATTCTGAACTCACTAGTTAGAATAGCACTCATGCTTGCTTGCAATTATTATCGTTTTCAAAGAGTGCAAGAATAGGGTCATTCCTAATCTGAACCGATAAATGCCGCACTGTAATGCACATCTATTCAAGTACCCCCTCCGATGATTTTTATAAGGCACCCGTGTATTTCGAGACTCAAAACTTTCCAAATTTGAACAAACAATTAGTCCAACAATATATAGTTTTTGATACACAAAAGTGATACCATTGGATTTGAATTAGAAAGTAATTTCCTATGATCATGATTTTGTTGTTATGAATAATATATTGTAAAATAAATTAACGGTCAAAGTTTAACTTTGGAGACCAGACTTAGTCAAACCGTGCCTTACCAAGATCAGTGGAGGGAGTAATTCATTTGCCAGCTCCCTGTTCTTTGTTCGACTTGGAATTATCACCATTCCCTTAATGAGATTTGCAGTGCTCCCGTTGTAAACGATTTCCAGGCTTATCTTTGTGCTCCAAGGCAGCATTGCATTATCTGTGGAGAGTGGAACTACCCATTCTCTGTTGGTAAGATTCTATCAAATTTAGTGCTGGCCTTTTTGTGAATGTTTAATTAAATTAATTCTGTATTTTTCTTTACTCTACCTTTGTACATACTCTATAGCCATTAGGGTACTTTAAACATCACTAATTCCATGATATAATTTGACGGATTCATAAGAACATAGATTTTTTGGTTTATTTACACATAACCTCGTACATCAGTATGTTTTAAAGGCAGCCTGAGCCAACTCTAGTCCACAGTATTTTATTTTATTTTATTTTATTGAAGCTGCTCTGCAAAATGTTACTCGCGCTTTTGAGATCATTTTTACTTGTTACTAAGGAATAGTATTCGACCATGTCATCGGCAGATGTACCATCATAGCAGGATGTGATTTTGTGATACATTGTTACTCTAATGGCCATCATGTATCTGGATATATCCAGTCCTGGTTTTGTTGTTATATTGGCGTAGTATGTTTTTGTTATGAATATTGTGTGTATATTGAAGAGGCTCAAAGGGCAATATATATAGGGTACAAGAGGTATAGATAAGGATTCTATCTATAGCACCCTATCTCTAACATATCTCTAACACCCCCCCTCAAATGCAAGGCGTATGCAATAACATTGCATTAGGAAAGGGTTGACACTAAAACATGGAAAATCCAAAATCCGAGTTTTGATAATATCGTCGTAGCATGCAGCTCTTGGAAAATATGTCGAGTATCAAAAGACCTCCCACCCGGTGTCGTGCGACGGCTCATAAAGCACAAGGTGCGGGAGCAAAGTCGACCGCGGCAACAGATCGAAGAAGACGATGAAACCAACATGAATAGAGAGAGATGTCAAATCAAGTCGAATAGGAATAGGTGGAAGCATAGCAGCGCAGATCGAAGCCCAAGACGGCGGCTGCGCGAAAGAAGCGCGACGGCCTTAAAAGCTCGGGGCGGCGGCTAAGAAAGCGGCGGTATCATAACGACTTCTACGATCTGCACACGGCTCAGAAAGAAGAGCGGGAGCGGCGGCTGTTGCCATGCATAAGACAATTCCTATGCTTCTATGACTGACAATAAATTTGTGGACTCGCATGGCTTAGACGAACTCAAAGATAAAGTGATACAGACTTGGATGGACGCAACGGAAGTAACGACACAAAAAAAATCTAAAGATAACTAGCAGCAGGAAGCAATCACATCTCTTCTCCAATCACCAATAGCAAGTAGCCAGACCAGTGGACCAAATCCAGCTAAAGTCTCCCTTCCACCGACCCATCTTTTCTCTCGAAGCCTCGTCGTCCTCCGATCAAAGTATCTCAGTCTATCTCTAACATATCAACGTCTCGTACGCCAGCCCATCTTCAAAACGTACGCCAGCCCATCTTCAAAACGTATTTGGAAGACAGCCTATCCCGATAACTCCTCCCCTTCCACCTTCCTCCTCTCCACCAACAGCGGTGCGGCGCCGAGAACTTCCAAGGCCACGCGACGAGATCCGAGGCGACCGGCCATGCTCGGGATGACGCGTCAGCGCAGAGCTCGCCGCGAGCAGGAGGCGTTGGAGAGAGAAGACCAAAGCGGCTCGGTGGAAGCAGCGAGAGAGAAGAACAAGCGGCGGCCGCAGACTTCGTCAAGACGCGAACTGTCTTGCAAACTCCTTCAACGTCGGCGCTGATGTCCCTACTACATCTGCCACCTGTCGGCCGCAAGGAAAGGCCGAGGCGGCGGGATCCGGCGAGGAAGGGCCCCGGCGGCGAGGCTGAGAGCGAGGCGGCGGTCATGAGTGAGGGCGCCGAATCCGACGGCGGGGAAACCGGATCTGCGCGAGAGGCTGAATCCGGGCTTGTCGGCGGTGAAGACGGCCGGATCCGGTGAGGAGGCGGTTGAAGCACCACGTTGATGTTGGGGCTCGATCGACGCCGCGCCGCCCGTGCCGGATCCATGGAGGCGGCCGAAGAAGACGCCGAAGAGGCAGAGGCCGCCCCCGGGAGCGGAGATTGCTCCTCGGGGGCAACGGCGGTGGCCGGAGGCTAGGAGGCGGCGCAGGTAAGGAACCCTAACCCTAACCTAGGCTCTGATACCATGTTATGAGTATTGCGTGTATATTGAAGAGGCCCAAAGGGCAATATATATAGGGTACAAGAGGTATAGATAAGGATATGTTAGAGATAGATTCTATCTCTAACATATCTCTAGCACCCTATCTCTAACATATCTCTAACAGTTTTTAACTTGTACAAATGTGAAACAAATGTTTAAAATGAGCAGCTGCTGAAATCCAAGGCTGATGTTAAATACAAGTTCGTTGAAATATAATAATTGACAAATGTATAGATAACAAAGGGGAACTACATATGAGATGGCAAAATTTGCAGATTCAATAGAGTTTTCATTAAACATGACTATGAATGAATGAAACTGCCACTTATTGATTTTGCATTCTCCAGCAGTAAACAATATAGTTATTTTTGTTAAAGAGTGTTTGTTGTATACTCTTTCTCTCTCTCTCTCTCTCTTAGCCCATATGTCCATGTAGCCTATAAGGTCCATGTACTCTTCTCTATATATACTCTTCCATTAATGAATAAGATGCAGAGTTGTGAATAGCAAAACCCTAGCCTCAAGTTTTCTAACATGGTACTAGTGCTATCTCCAACCCTACCTCCATAGCCGCTGTCGTTCTGTCGGTGTGCTTGCGCTCGATCTGCCGTGAGCCGGTGGGCTCGAGATGCCGCTCGTCTCGACTCGGTCCCGATCTTGTTTCTTCCTCGCACGTCAGGCACCGACACGAGCTCGTCTTCACCGCCTCCTTTGGACCGGCGGAGAGCTCGCTCCTCGTGCACGCCGCCTCCTCTGCTCCCTCTGGACGCATCTTCTCGCCTGACGCTGCTGTAAGATCGAGGAGGCCAGCTAGAGGGGGGTGAATAGGTGTTTTTTTTAAATCTTTTAGCTAAAATCGAGTTTTATGCGGAATTATAAATCAATTCGGTTTTGCTCAATTAAGGACTAAATCAACAGTCTTGACTAAGTGCACCAACAATATAAGACTATTGATAATGATAGCAAACATACAAAAACTATAAGCAATTTAATTCTAGGAATGTAAATAGCACAAAATAAAACACAAGAGAAATAAACCACAATGACACAATGACGTTTTACCGTGGTGTTCGGAGACTTGCCGGTCTCCCCTAATCCACGTTGAGGTAAGCCCAAACTAATCGGACTGGCTTTACGAATTAAGCCAAACACATCAATTCCACTAGTGGTAGCTCTTTCCCGCTCCGGGTAGGTGAGCTCCGACCTTCACAACACGCCGAGCCTTCTCACAAGCTTCTTGAGAAGATCACCGGTCCACGACGCCACCACGTCGTCTAGGTGTCGGCAAACATCAAGAGTAATAAGCCAAGCCCCTTGCTTGACTCTCACCACGTGTAACGAATGCACAAGGTCAAGTGGATACAAAATCCACCTCTAGATGCAACACATGCAACTAGAGACCTCTCTCATTGCTCACAAGGTACAACACATGCATAATTGAGAGAAGAACTTCACACTAGCTCAAGTGAGTGAAATGGGATGCCAAAGATTATCTCTCAACCGGTCAAGGTGGGTATTTATAGCCAACACACAAAAACTAGCCGTTGGGAGTAGAAATCCCTAAAAATTAGGATTTGCGGTAGTACCGCCGTACAAACTCCGGTACTATTATTTTTACTATTCATCAATCGCACGGGTGCATTAACGGCTCAAAAACTAGCCGTTAAAGACTTTAGTGCGGTAGTACCACAGTACAAAGGTCGGTACTAACGTTCTGTGGTAGTACCTTTCTTCTCGGGCGGTATTACTGCAGTCCATTTTCAGCACAGACGACACTCGGTAAAAATGTCATAACTTTTGACTCCGATATCAGAATTTAGTGATCTTGGACTCTATGGAAAGCTTATTCAGAGGGCTACACAACCCACCTATTTGATTGATCTCAAACACATTTGATCAAATCAAAAGGCACAACTCCAAAGAGTCACTTCCATGGTCTAAGTCCAAAGAAATAGCAACAAACAATCTTAGACCATGCCAAGGGAAAATGCATGAACCCCAACAATTTGCAAACTTAGATCATGCTACAGGGAGTAGGTACATGGACTTCAACCATTTGTAAAGTATAGTCAGATGCTATAAGGATTAAATGCATGAGCGTTGGCTATTTGCAAAATACATTAACAAATAAGAGCATCATGCCACGAAGAGCTAGAGCAAGCAAGATTGAGCTATCAACACATGATGAGACTCAAGCTATTAGACAAGACCCCTCTTAATAGTACGGCAAACCTGTACTAGCAATCCGGTCTTCCAAACAAACACCAAGGCCGGTAAAAGACTAGGAACATATCTTTAGCCCTAGTTAGTCATACCTTTGCCTTGAGTATCTTCTTGAAGCTTGATGACGCACATCTTCACTTTAAGTCCGGATCATCGTCTTGACCTCTATCAACACATGATGAGTCTTCTCTTGACTTGATTATCAACTCATGATCATCTCCTCTTCGAGATCTTGATATGCATCAACCCATGATGCATCCTCTTCTTGTACCTTGACTTGATGACGATCAACTCATGATGCAATCCAAAATCTTCATCACCCTGGAACATAACCTATTGATCCAACTCATGGAAAATGTTAAGTCCCACAATGATTAACATTAATTACCAAGATATATCTGCAATAAATGCTTCTTAGCAAGTCATTGCGAGAAGGTGCGAGACTACCGCTATTGATCATGCAGAGTTGATCCCAGAGTTCCGTTCACATAGGCGTTCACATCACTTTCTCTGCTTTAGAGGTCCAAAACTGACCCTCTCTGGAGATAACGTACCATCAACAAAAATTCGGAACTTCCGGTGTGCGGTAGTTCTGCTTAGAATATGCGGTCGTACCGCGATGCGGTAGTTCCGCAAAAAGAACTCCAGTATTATCGCTTTCCATGGGAGCACTCAAGCTCCAAAAAGGTGTCACTCTGGAAAACACGTACCACCAACTAATCTTGGTCCGTAGGGTTGCGGTAATCTTGCACCACTTTCCGGTCATCTCATTGTCTTGTATACCGCCAAGACAACGTCGGTACTCACGACTTTCATCAAGACTTTTCGGAAGCAAAACAAATGCAATACATTACAAAAATGGCACAAAATAAACTTCAAGCCACTAGCCATGATCCCTCTATTGTCTTTGCATTGCTATTTCCATGTTGTCTTCTATAATCCGGGACTAAGTCTTTAAAACAACTTGGCACACACATTAGTCCCATAAACACAGTTGCAAATAATTGAATAAAAAGCGATATGAGCATATATGAACTACACAAGTTTTATGTACTCAAAGGATATGTTTCAAAGTAGATATCCCCAATATATGTGGATAAAGAAATATGGATCAATACTAATGAAACCACAATACATAGAGTGAACTCCCCTTAAATGTGTGCATACACAACTGTGTAATAAAAACATATGCACATATTCAAGTTAGACTTTTAGTGGAGTTCAACCTATATTTTGGATCCGATGAATGCACTACGATATAAGAATATGATG
This sequence comes from Hsuehochloa calcarea, assembly GCA_036346395.1. Classification (NCBI taxonomy): domain Eukaryota; kingdom Viridiplantae; phylum Streptophyta; class Magnoliopsida; order Poales; family Poaceae; genus Hsuehochloa; species Hsuehochloa calcarea. The sequence goes on from CM070606.1 coordinate 27,027,056, forward strand.
TCGAGTGCATACTTCCATGATTTTCATATTTTTATCCAAATAAGACTACACAATAGATATATCAGTAAAAGTGTTAGTCTCACATATAGATTTGTCATTAATCATCAAAATACTCCATTAACTCATAATGATGGATTTAGATTCTTCTGCTGCCTCCTCACGCATCGTCGATCTGCGCCATTGCCTGGAGGCTGCGACCTCTAGTCGCCTGAGTCGTCGATCTGAGCCCACATCGATCTGCGCCGGATTCGAGTCATCAATTGATTTGCGCTGGATTTGCGCCGAGCCGCTGGAGTCCTTGTCCTCTGCGCTGGATCTGTGCTCGCCCATGCCGAGCCGAGCCTAGAGGTCTCCGCCAAGGTTATTAAGTCGTAAAGTCGAGTCGAGTCGCAAGAGGGTTGACTAGTCGCGACTAGCCACAACTAGTCCACAGACTAGAAAGTATTTAAACAGGGCATGTAATATACTAAGTTGTATAACAATTAAACACATATACATATTGTAAATCATGAAATAAAGATAAGAACAACATAATCACGATGATGAGTTGATGACTTACTCGTTTTGATCGTAACAAATCTTTCTTGATGATTGACTTTCTTTGAAATTGAAGTCAAATCTCGATTAGTCGCGACTAGCCGTCGACTAGCTGGCAAGTCAGGCGACTAGCCCTCCTAGTCGAGTCGATGACTCTAGTCGGAGGTTGTGTACCGACGTCGACAAGTCGCGCGACTTAATAGCAGTGGTCTTCGCTCGCTTGAGCCTAGGGTTGCTCTGTTCTGCGCCTGGAGTCGATCTGCTTCTGCTCGGCTACTACTACTGCCTCAGTTTGTGGTTGTCTGCTCTCTTGGAAATATATTGCCCTGTTACTACTTCTGCCCTGCTCGGTTCTACCGCTAAGTGTGCTGTCTACTGCTAGTGTGCTGCTGTCTACTGTTACTGTTAGCCTATGCTGTGGATTATGATCTCTTGCTATTGCCTATGGTGTTGGTACTACTGAGATTGTTGCCTAGTGATAGCGTACTAGATCGAATCATGACTCTTGATGGCATTCTTGGTCTTAGACCTATTCAGGGTGATATTACTATTGCATGTTCTGTTCCTGCTAGTGCTGTGGAGTCTTATGCAACTCAATTTGGTCAGATTCATACTCAAATGAGAAATCTTCAGGCCCAGTTTTGTCGACTGAAGGCATCTTCCAGTGCATCCACCGGCCTGACTGCACCATCATGTCCTGTGTCGGGTACTCCACTCCAATGGATATTGGATTCAGGGGCTTCTTTCCATGTGACATCTGATGCAGCTCAGCTTATATCATGTCGTCCTGCTGCACAAGGTATTAAGATTCAGACAGCTGATGGAATGCCATGCATGGTCACTCATCGGGGAACTCTTTCCACTTCTCACTTCGCAGTTTCAGATGTCTCACTTGTCCAAGATATGAACTGTTTTGTTGGGTTCGACGATAGCCCCTGCTTTGTGCAAGATCGTTGAACAAGAGTTGTTATTGGTACAGGTCATCGTCAGAGGTTCTGCAGGGTTCTATGTTCTTGATCGTCTGAGTCTTCCTTTATCCTCCATTTCTGGTACTGCACCTATTTCTTCACCCCTCTTGTTGGTTCATCTACCCCTTGTCCTTCTGCCACTACTACTATTTGCCAATCTTTTTCTCAATGGCATCATCGCTTGGGGCACTTGTGTGGTTCACGCCTCTCTTTCTTGATTCATCAAGGTGCTCTTGGTCCTGTTTCCGTTGACACAAATTTTCAGTGCAAGGGTTGTAGACTTGGCAAGCAAGTACAACTCCCATATCCTTCCAACATTTCTCGCTCTGATCGTCCTTTTGATTTGGTCCATTCGGATGTTTGGGGTCCCTCTCCTTTTGCTTGAACACGATTAGGGAAAAATCGTGGGATTCTGCGGATTTCCGGTCTTAAGCCGAGGGTGAAGCGATAAATGACCAGAAAATTTCAATTTCAATTTCAAATTTGAATTTTTAACTCTCTCATCACTTCCTAGGTTGGTTTAAGCCTATTTTGTGCTAGATTACGTATTGTATGAGCTAAATATGCTTGAATTATTGTTTTTGACCGGTTTGCACTTCATATGAGCTAAATGTGTTAGATTACATATTATTTGTGCTAAATTAGGTTACGGTATTGTATGAGCTAACTATGCACTTCATTAAACACTTTCTAATTCAAAATTCGTCAATTCAAAATTTCGGTCGGTTTTTTCCTTTTTTTCTGACCGGTTTTCAAAATCGGCAATTCAAATTTCAGTTTTGAAATTGTTGTTTTTTCCCAAGATTTCGATAACCGATCGTTAGATGCTTGCGCTCACGAAAGCGGATTTCAATCGTTCCGGTTTTTGATCCCTGGTCACAGTTACTATGTTATCTTCATTGATGACCATACTTGGTACACTTGAATTTACTTCATGAAACACCGTTCACAGTTGAATTCTATCTATCAATCTTTTGCTTAAATAGTTCATACTCAATTCTCTTCTACTATCTGTGTTTTTCGTTCCGACTCTGGGGGAGAGTATCGTTCATCAGTCTTTCGTCATTTTCTTTCTTCTAAGGGTACTCTTCCCCAGCTCCCGTGTCCTGGTGCTCATGCTCAAAATGGTGTTGCTGTGCGTAAGCACCGTCACATCATTGATACTACTCGTACTCTTCTCATTTCCTCCTTTGTTCCCTCCAACTTCTAGGGGGAAGCAGTCTCTACAGCAGTCTATCTTATCAACCGTCAGCGCTCTTCCAAGCTTCAGGGCAAGTGTCTTGGTTAGGTCTTGTACAGAGCACCTGCTTACTATGCTCATCTTCGTGTTTTTTGTTGTGTCTGCAATGTCCTTCTAGCACCTCGTGAGCGCACAAAGCTGAGCCCTTAGTCAGTTGAGTGTGTTTTTTTGGGTTATAGTCCTGAGCATAAGGGCTATCGTTGCTGTGATTCCTCAGCACATCGCATTCGCATCTCTTGTGATGTGACCTTTGATGAGGGCTGACTTTTCTTTTATCATCCTTCTACACGCCCCACTTCTTCCACATATTTTGCTTCCTTTTTGTGTCTATCTCCCATTCTTTCACCAGACTTGCCTTCTCCAGATACACATTCTCTACCAGTTTCACCTTTTAGTGTGCCTTCTCCAAATACACCTCCACCAGCTCCACCAGTTTCTAACACTTCCACTTTTCCCTTTCACTATAGTCGTCGACAGAGAGTTCCTTCTGATCCCCAGCCCTCCTCTTCTCCACTTGACCCTCCGACCAGTACCACTGACTCTGACGATCGTTCTACTACATCACGATATGCCCTACGTGATCGTTCTTCGATTCAGGTACCAAAGAGATGGGGTTTTTCTTGTGCAGGTGTAGTAGCTGAGCCGAGTACCTATCAGGAGGCTGCCAATGTACCTGAGTGGCAGTTGGCTACGACAGAGGAGCTCACAGCATTAGAGTGTACATGCACTTGGGATCTTGTTCCGCTGCCATCTGGAGTTGTTCCTATCACTTGCAAGTGGGTGCACAAAGTAAAGAACAAGTCAGATGGGTTATTAGATCGATACAAAACTCGTTTTGTTGCAAGAGGTTTTCAGCAAGCTTATGGTCGAGATTATGATAAGACTTTTGCCCTAGTTGATCATATAACCACAGTCCGTACTCTTATTGCAGTTGCAGCGGTACGCACATGAACTATATCTCAGATGGATGTCAAGAATACTTTTCTTAATGGTGATCTACATGAGGTCTATATGCAGCAACCCCCGGTGTTGAGGCTCCTACAGGCTATGTTTGTCGCCTTAGGCGTGCTCTATATGGTCTCAAGCAGGCTCCTCGTGCTTGGTTCGAGCGTTTCAGTTCTGTGATTCGAGCTGCTGGTTTCACTCCGAGCGAATATGATCCTGCCTTGTTTATTCACACTTCTTAGCGGGGTCATACTTTGCTTCTGCTGTATGTAGATGATATGCTGATCACAAAAGATGATATGGACTACGTGGCTTTTGTCAAGAAGAAATTGAGTGAACAATTTATGATGTCCGATTTGGGACCATTGAGCTATTTTCTAGGGATTGAGGTTCGTTCTGATGGTGATGGCTACCATCTCTCTCAGCATCGCTATGTTCAGGATCTGCTCGCTCGCTCTGGGATGATTGATACTCGTACTGCTGCCACACCCATGGAGCTTCACTTGCGGTTTTGTCCTAAAGATGGTATACCCCCGACAGATCCTTCCCGCTATCGTCTGCTCTTTCCTTGTCTATCTCACTGTCACTAGGCCAGATATTGCTCATGCTGTTCATGTGCTCAGCCAGTTTGTCAGTGCTCCCACCTCAGTTCATTATGATCATGTTCTTCGTGTGTTGAGATACTTGAGGGGACTGCGTCCAGACGTCTGTTTTATGCTAGTTCGAGTCAGCTCCAACTCCACGTTTACTCTGACTCCACTTGGGCGAGTGATCCTGTTGATCGTCGATCTATCACTGGCTACTGTATCTCTTGGTACTTCACTCATTGCCTAGAAGTCCAAGAAGCAGACTGCGGTGTCACGCTCTAGTGCAGAGGCTGAGCTTCGGGCTCTTGCCGCTACCACTTCAGAGATCATTTGGCTTCGATGGCTCTTGATTGATCTAGGTGTCCATTGTGACAATCCTACATGTCTCTTTTGTGACAATACAAGTGTCATTCAAATTGCTAGTGATCTAGTCAAGTATGAGCTGACAAAGCACAGTGGTGTTGATGCATCCTTCACACGATCTCATTGTCAATAGTTGACCATCGCCTGCAAGTATGTTCCCTCAGAACTTCAAGTTGCAGATTTCTTCACTAAAGCTCATACTCGAGAACATCATCGACTTCATATACTCAAATTGAGTGCATCAGATCCTCTTGATCCACCTTGAATTTGAAGGAGGGTGTTAAGAGTGTTGGTTGAATATTCTCTCTCTCTCTTAGCCCATGTGGCCCATGCATTCTTCTCTATATATACTTTTCTATTAATGAATAAGCTATAGAGTTGTGAATAGCGAAACCCTAGACTCAAGTTTTCTAACAATTTTCATAATCTTGAATTGTTTAAACATGGTCCTTGCCTACCTAATTTGGGGATGTAAAACTTGTCCCGGATAATTGGTTTACTAGTTGTGTTGATGATGAATGCAGGTGGATTGTTATGCCTATCTTCCTGCAAACATGAAGCACTCTATGACTTCAGATGAATCAACCTCCCTTGTAATCTTTGAGAGGAGGTACAGCAGTTAAATGCCATTGCTTTGCAAATCCTATATACCTATACAATTGGTCCCTACTAACTTCAATTAATTCTAATTTCCTGCCCTCTGGTGATTTGTTATTTACCACTATTATTGACGTAGCTGCAGTAATCTTGTTAAACTTCATCTGTCGGTTAGTTGTGGCCTAATATTCAAGATTGGATTAAGTTTTGTGATAGAAATAGATCGTCTTTAAGCCAATTAATAATCATCATTTCCCTTTTTCGTTTTGTTATCAATATGATTTGCTTAACTCAGTCACAACATTTTTTCAGTTAATGCTTCTTTTTTTCTTTATTTTATTTTATTTTATTTTATTTTATTTTTTCTTACTAAAATAATAAGTAATAACAACTAAGGTTTTTTTGCAATTCTATTCCTTCAGGTACACAACCATTCGGGATTACCATCCTGATCTAGTTGTTGGCTCAACAGATAAGCAACCCCTTCTTGAAACCCCAGGAGAGGTACAATCCAGCCTTACTTATTTCTGTGGATCATGGATTGCCTACTATCTCTACTCTAGGCACCTAAATAACTTGGATTGCCTACCATTTAGGAAGTCTGTTTTTTTATACCATGCGTGTTCAAGAAGCGTGAACTAGTAATCAACAAACTTGTTGAATGTTTCGGAATTTGGACGTATATATACACTGATATCAGGCTGCTTTTGTTCACAATTTACATTGTTGTCTTGTTTCTGATCTTCTTTGCCATATTGCGTTGACTTCTTGCCAACTTATAACATCCATGCAAGATTGTCTTCTGTTAGTACCTCCTGTCTTCAGTACTGACATGAATTTTTTTGCCTCTTGTTTTTCACCAGATATTTCAACTGAGGAAGCTACTACCCACTTCTCTGCCTTATGACTTTAATATCCATGTAAGTTTGGTTAGGTTGTGCTGATTCATTTGCTCATTGTGTTCCACATCATTCCACCCAACGTTGAGTGTCCATAACATGCAGCCAACCAAGCATTGTATTTAGAACTCTTTCTTAGCAACTTTAAGTTACTCATTGAGATTCAACAATGAACAAAAGAAACGTGTCTGCACTCTGCACATTGGAGCATTTGGTGTTGGATAAGTTTTTGTGCTGTGTGACTAACTCCATAATTCAGGGCACTAGTAACAATCTTGCAAAATATCCCATACGGCACAGAGGTCCTTACTTAGATGTTGTGTTTCTGGGTAAGGGTGCTGTGGGCCCCATACCATAACATATATTCCTAAACTTGTTCATTCAGATTATCAGATATCATAGTGTCTGTTTCTGAATGCTGAATGAAACATGCCTTTTCTAATATCCTTCTCCCTCACTTGCAGATAATGGACTTTCAGCCAGGCGAATATCTCAATGTGAAGGTCTGCACTCTGTACATTTTTTTTTGTGCATCTTATGATATTTTTGGCAATGCCTAGTATCATAGGACAAACTGTGATCATATTTGATAAGTTTTGTGTTCAACTGCCGACAAGAAGATATGCAATGTTACGTGTGATGCATATTTCATGGCAGTATGCACCCATCATATTATGGAAGCTTCTTTTTCTTCTTTTCGGGTTAATTCTACCAGGAGGTTCATTACAATCAACATGGGCTGCTGCTTTTAGAGGGACAAGGAATATATCGATTGGGAGACAGCTGGTAAGGATGCAATCTTAAGCGTTTTCTTTGTTTTAAGTCTTTTTTTAAAAGTTTTTTTTAGCGCAACCTTGGAGTAGCAGCCTGAATTCCCTCTAGAAACAGAAGTTGTTTCATGAAAGAGGTCATATTTTTGTTGTGATATATCTTCTAGAAGGTGTGTGCTGTACCTGTAATTAACTACCGATTTACCTGATTGAACTTAGTATAAAGTATGCACAATCTCCCGTGTATGACTGGTTTGTTTTGTGCTTGTGCTTCCATCCACTGTGCTTCACATGTTAGCATATGCTTTGCTAACAGTTGCAACGTTATATTGCCAATGTTCTTTTCTGAAAGTGTTACTGCAAGTGCTATCTGTTAATGGCAATGGCATATATTCCATAATGTTTCATATCCCAATATAGACTGTTTCTATTGATAATACAGGTATCCGGTGCAAGCAGGCGATACCATTTGGATGGCACCTTTTGTGCCTCAATGGTTAGTGTCTGCCAACTTTGTGTCTATCATTCATGGACTTGGCTTTTGTAGGCAGCTCACCACTGTTGTCTTGCTGTTCCAGGTATGCTGCCCTTGGTAAAACCAAGACAAGGTACTTGCTGTACAAAGATGTCAATAGGAATCCATTGATATGAGCAAGGTAATCTTTCTTGGTCGATGGCAATAACTTAAAATGGCGAGCTATGCCGGCTGTGAAGACTGAAGAGTTCCACTGGAAGATGGCCACAGAAAAAAAAGAAGTTCTGATTGCTTGCTGACGAACTGTTCAAAGTGAATCAATGTAAGGATGTCAAATGGGTACTTGGGATGTTCATGTCTGCCATTGGTTGTTACAGGACAATATGAACTGTGGAAGTTCATGCACTATATTCTGGACATTACTTGCCTATGCCGTGAGACTTCAGTAAATCTCAACTGGATAATCCCTCTTAAATGTTTGTGGTTCAAAAGTAATAGGGGCAATTGGCTTTATTCTACTGTTCAAACTTTAAATTCTAAAAATGCCATTGAAAACTCTCTTATTATGAATATGCCACTGCTTGGTGCGTTTTCATCTCGAAATGTCACTCCCGTTACCACTAGCCCTTCGAGCATTTGTGTTTGCTTCTGACTTTTGAGTGGGCTGGTTGGCTTCAAAAGTAGGTTGACAAGGAGCATTCTGAGTTGAGTACCAGGTAAGCCCTCAATAAAAAGTTATTGGGTTTTTTTAGATGGTGGATTTTTTCCTTATCTATCTTTGGGCTAGGATTTTGAACAGATACCAATGGTCCTTCAAAGTTGTACTAATCGAGTTTCATAATGCATATCAAATGCTTTAGCAATGCCCATTCAAAACCCAACGGAAGGTAACGGGAGTAGCATGTAGACAATTGCCCCAAAGAATACCAGGTACCTGATTCAAAGACGAGTACTGTTTCTTTTAAATTTCATGAAGAATCAGATATATGGTGAGGCCGAACAAAAATGTGCACAAATCAGTAGATGTCTTTTGAAAAAGAATAAGCTACTTATTATGTATTTGCAGGGGAAAAGAGAAAAATGAAAGGTAGCGTCACGAGGAAATTGATCCTGCATTGAGTTTCAATACTGAGAATTTGCGGTCCATGGTATGGGAAAATGGTCTTCACCAGAGGTCAAAAACCCGGCCGGTAACCGGCGGTTACCGGTTTACCGGTCCCGAGCGGGATCGAAATACCGGCTGAATTTTTTTTTTTGCTGCTTTGGATTCCCTTGCTTTCTCTCATGTGGGCAGCAGCCCCCTCATCCCCTTTATGCTGCTGCATGTTCCCCACTAGCATTTATTTCTTTGCTCACTGATTGCCTCCCTCTTGGCCTCTTCCCTCCCTCTCATTCTCCATTTTCAGTAGCTTTCCTCCCTGTCATTCTCCATTTCCAGTAGCTTTCCTCCCTCTCATTCTCCATTTCCATTAGCTTAAGCAAGCACCAAGGCAGCACATCACAAGCAAGCAACATTAGCTGCAGCACAAGCAAGCACAAGGAAGTAGGAGCACAAGCACAAGCACAAGCAGTAGGTCTGAAAGTTTTTCTACTTGTGGAGTTTTTGAGTTCATTGTTTGTAGGGAGTAAGGACTAAGTAGAGATTGTAGTGTAGGAAACCATCTTGAATGCATTTGTGGAGGGTTGCACATTTGGATTACTAGTGGTTAGCATTTGTGGAGGGTTGCACATTTGGATTACTAGTGGTCATGTGAAAGGCTATAGCATGCTGTGTGTATCAGTGTATGCAAGACCACAGAATGCTATCCTTGCATGCTGTGTGAAATTGTGAATCAATGTGTAAGTCCATACATGTTGTGTATCAGTGTATGCAAGACTACAGAATGCTATCCATTCACAAAACAACATATATGCCTTCAGTAACCTGTATAGCATATATCCATATACGGAAGATGAAATCACTTGTCAATATGATCTATGACTAACAATTTTCATCCTGTCTGGATTATTGTAGGTGATGACTTCTAAATCCATCAATGTTTGGGACCATGGAGAGAGACTAGGAGGTCTTTGGTTGGAAGTGCGAGATATTGCAATCTAACAAAATCAGGCAGAGGTGTCACCCGCCTAAAACAACATCTTGCTGGGAGACACGGAGATGTTGTTGCTTGCAATGGGGTTCCGGCGGAAGTCCGAAGGCTCATGCTGGCAAGTCTTGAAGAAACGAAGGTAAGAAAGAAATCTCTTAAAGATGAACGACTGCGAATGGAGGAAGCCGCAAGAGAGCATGTAGCTCGTGGTCTATCATATGAAGATGCATTTGATGATAACGAGGAAATGCAAATGGAATGGGCTCGTCGGGAGTCGTTAGAGTTACATCAGATGCAACAAAGAGCTAGAGCCAGGGGTGCGACGTTTGAACATGGTGGTGGTAGTGGAAGTGGTACGGGAAGTGGGAGTGGAAAAGGAAGTGGAAGTGGCAGAGGTAGTGGTACAGGAAGCAATGCTTTTTCAAGGATGTTTGGCATGTCACAGTCCATGAGAGTTGATCCTGATATTTTGTGCAGTCGGGCACCCGTCCAACCCCGCATTGATACAACACTTCGCGGAGAAGCAAAGTCAAAACTTGGAAAAATTTGGTCAAAGTGGTTCCATAGTAATGACATTGCTGGAGTTAAGACAGAGTGTCCTTATTTTCGTGCCGCCATCAAAGAGACACAAGAAATTGGCCAAGGGGTTCCGTCACCAAGAGGGTATGAAATCGATGGGACATATCTTGATGCCAACGAACAAGAGGTCAAGGAGTACGTATCACAGTTCAAAGAAGACTGGGATATATATAGAGTCTCTATTATGTGTGATTCTTGGACTGGGCCTACACAAATGAGTATTATTAACTTCATGTTGTACTGCAATGGAAGAATGTTTTTCCATAAGTCAGTGAATGCAACTGGTGACATACAAAATGCCGACTTTTTATATCGTGAGATTCGTAGAGTTGTGGAAGTTGGAGTTAAACATGTCATGCAGATTGTGACTGACAATGGTGCGAACTATAAGAAAGCATGCCAACTGGTAATTGAAGAGTACCCAACTTTAGTCTGGCAGCCATGTGCAGCGCACACCGTCAACCTCATGTTGAAGGATATTGGTCAGTTCGAGGAGGTTGATACAGTTGTCAAGGCGGCTAAGAGGATTTGTCGGTTCCTATACAACCACAGTCGTCTCCATAATGAAATGCGCCAACAAATTGGAGGGGAGATAGTTCGTCCAAACGCCACAAGGTTTGGAACCACATTCATTTTCTTGAAAAGTTTTAGGGATAGAAAAGCAAAGTTCACGAAGTGGATGGTGTCAGATGTATGGGGCTCCAACCATTTGAGCACGACCGAGGAAGGAGAATACATGTATTCCTGCTTCACAAGTAGACAATGGTGGTCGAGTATGGATTGGGTCATAAAATTGGTAGAACCAATTTACCGACTACTCGAATATGTCGACCAACGAAACCCATAGCGATGGCGGGAATGGTTGGAAAGACGTACGAACTCAATTTCGAACTTTAAGACGTACTGAAAGAAGATGATGCCACTTATGGTCGTGTCATAAAGATTGTTAATAGGAGAATTGCAATGATGAAGGACCGCACGTACATAGTTCCATGCAAGTTCATAGTTTCCTAAATCCAAATAAATATAACATATTTGTTGTATTTTTTTTCTAACTTTCTAAGTGTGTTTGTTTGCACAGCATCTTTGCTGAACCCGCAGAGCCGCTTCTATAATGTGGGGAAGAATCCAGCCCTCGTCGCTTCCCTGATAATGGCGATTCAAAGAATAGCCGATACACCCGAGGACGCAGTGCAGGCTCTAGGCGAGCTAGAACAATACCGTAATCGACGAGGTTTATTTGCTTCAAATGAGGCTCACATGAGTGCTAATCGTCATTCTGCAGATAGGTTGTTACGAACTTACATATACATAGAAAATGACCCATCACTATTAGTTTAACATAAATTTTATGTTACTTGTAGCTACATGGTGGATGACGTTTGGAGCGCAGACACCGACATTAACAAAATATGCCTTGCGGATTGTCTCGCAATGTGTTTCGTCCAGTGGATGTGAACGAAATTGGAGCACATTTGCATTGGTACATACACAATTGAGAAACCGTCTTGGATACAAGAAACTACATAAACTCGTGTATGTCCACTACAATCTAAAGCTACGATTGCAAGAGCATGAGACTAGAAATGAAGATAGGGATGTAGATCCTTTTGGCGATCTAATCAATGCCACTCTGTACGACAGAGAGAACCAAATCCACGAGTGGCTTGATAGCTCCATGATACAATCAGAGCCCCTACTAGACGAAGAAGGTGAGCCCCCCATGCCATCTACAGTTGTAGTTGATGCTATCCCTCGAAAGGAATTGAATAAAGCACTAGATGATGAACCATTGAAGCAGTGGACAAAGAAAAATATTGGCAAAAGTCATCTTGGGAAAAGGAAATATTGTAGCCAACCAACTGAAAAATTGGCTGAAGACTTTGCCTCACTTACACAAACAGGAAACAAGTGCACTGACGGGAAGAAGAAAAGGCCATTGAGGAGCATATTGTGGCAAGCGAAGAAGAAAGAAAGTCGCCATCGATGAAGTCCGATTACCAAGAGTCGGTGATAGTAGCTCTCCGTCGTCCGATGATGGTGTGATGGTGGGGATGCTCATGATGCAGGGCAAGACCAACCATTGGAATTCACCTGCGAGCAAAACTTCACGCATGCTACTCAGGATGAAGACCATGGTTGTCATGCTTCAAAATAATTTCATAAGACCTACACGAGGGGTAAGGGTCGCCAAAAAGATCAATCTCAGCCACATGACTCTTCTTCCTATGAATCTCATGCTAGCTCAAGATCCACTCGGACTTATGGACGTCGAGATGTCAATCTATTGCCTTCTGGAGATGATTCTCATTTGTCGGACGTCTCTTCTGATCCTAGTTTCCATTACGGTCTTGTGTCCTTCAATACCAATGCCAGAAACGTTTACCAGTGGGTCGAACCCACATATTACCAACAACTTTACAATCATTGGTTACAATATGCACACGAAACACACATTTGGGATCAATACAAGGCTCACCTAGCACAATTTGAAGGACTTATACTCTATGATAACAATGACTACATTGCACAACCTTCGCGTTTCTCGACAATGTATTGGTATGAATTACTTCTCATTATTGTTTTTTGTATGCTAGTCAAGCTATCGTTCATTATCATTAACTTATGTTTTTTATTATGTTACATGCTTTAGAACACTTGGACGAGAGGACCGCTCTGGAGAGTGAAGCAACCAAGGATGACTTTTTATGTACATCTTGAAATATTTTCTCATTAATATTTGCATTATTCCAAATTTAAATTTCATAATTACCATTTTCACCATTTCGGTTTTTAGGTTTTTCGGTTTGTGGGTTAAATTTAGTAAAATTTCAATTCAAAATTCAAAATTTGAATTCACCCGTTTTTCAAATTTCCGAATCGCCACCATTCTAGCCGGCCGGATTTCATCCGCATCGAGATTTCGATCCATGGTCTTCACCGTGTCCGGTAAAAAAAAAGTCCATATCAATAGCTACAGTATTACTACTGTATATTGTAGATATTTCTCTATTTATGTGGTTTTGTTACTAAATACTGTTTATATATTCGGAAAACAGTGTTTACACAGATGATCTGAATGTGCGTTATGACTGGTCATGTACCATTGTACCATTTGAACCCCCCAAAAAAAAATTGCCAACTTTTCCTGAAAGGAAATGAGAGAATTTTCATGGTACTCCAACCATGCGAACTGCAACGGAAGGTAACGTGAGTGACATGCAGACAATTGCTCCAAAATAATGACAGGTACCTGATTCAAAGGCGAGTGCCTTTTCTTTCAAATTTCCTCAAGAATCAGATATATGGTGAGGGCGAACAAAAATGTGCACAAATCAGTAGATGTCTTTTGAAAGAGAATAAACTATTTATTTTATATTTGCCGGGGAAGAGAGAAACAAAAATGAAAGTAGCATCACGAGGAAATTGATCCCCTGCTTTGAAAATTTCAATATAGAGGATTTGCAGTGTATGGTATTGAAAAACGATCTTCACCGTCCAGTAAAAAGGGTTTAGATCAGTAGTTACAGTGTTCTGTTATAATACGTTGTAGATATTTCTGTGTATCTACACTGTTCATACATTTGCAAAATACAGTTTGCACAGAGGATGCGCCTTATGACTGGTCATGTAGGCTGCGGAAGGATATTTATAATTTGATTAGGTTCCCCCGCCCCCCCAAAAAAAACTTAATATCAAATTGCCAACTTTTCCTGAAAGGAAATGAGAGAAAATTTTCATGTTACTCCAACCATGGGAACTGCAAATGGAGCCGGCTACTTAAATAACTTCTGTCTGCAAGCCAAATCAATGTCTTTATCGTTATTTGAATTTTCCGAGAATTTTCAGCCAGACATTTAGAACAGATTTTCCCCAGGATCCCTGGATGGGGTGTTTTGTTTAGGATGAGTTGGTCCCCCTGGATGGGGTGTTTTGTTTAGGATGAGCTGGTCCATCGTACGATCATCCAACGAAATTTTAGTGGGACGATATTCTCTCATTTTGTATTAATTTTGTGCTCCCGAGGGATGATATTTTATTCATCAAAACAAACAAATGCGTTAGGTTTAGAGTTAGGATCGGATCTCTCATTCACCGTCTACCTTACGCCGGGATTGAGATGACATTAAATCTGACTTTTCCCCCTCCATCTATATCATTCTACATGAGGTGATCTATCGTTATCTTCTCCATCCGTACAATAAAAACAGTCCAATTTACAAAGTAAAAACGATTGTGTCCCCCTCGAATGATTTCGGATTGATGCCTGACCAATCATCATTCCACCACTCAGCTAAACCAGATTAATTAATCAACTAATTGATTGAAAGTTCCTTAAAAAAATCAATTTACTAAATGGAACATATCTAATACAAATAGGTAATTAAGTGCTAAAGTACAAATATCAATCTTAATCGTTGGATCATGAAGGGTGTTTAATGTAGTATATTAGGTGTGGGAGCATACAGGCGCATTGAAGGTGGGAGCATGCAAGATGATTAAATTATTTGGAGGGTGGAAGTCCGCATTAATTTTGGCTGTTCAATCCAGATTCAACGATCAAGATGTTATTTGTATTTTAGTACTCCATTACCCATTTGCACTAGATATATTCCCCTTTATTAAAAGTTGTCCGAGGCTAATTAATTAATCTAACTAAACCAAATTAATGCCGGATTGCAACAGCCAAATCGCACCAACGCCCAACGAAATATCTACCTGTACGACGACATTCCGATAACTGCAGCTGCTACTGCTAGCTATTTGTTTGTTCTCATTGCGTCCCTCCACTTTTGCACTCCCACCCCTCCTTCCCCTCCAAATTCGCAGCACCTCCCTCTCGTGCTCCTACCCGCAGGAACCCTAGCCCTAGCCTCTCCAATGGTGTTCCCCGTGTGAGAGGCCGACGCGGCCGCAGCTGGAGGAGCAGCGTGGGGAGTTGCTGCTGAGGTATGTATAAGCAGGGGGGAGGGGGAGGGGGAGGGGGAGGGGGAGGGGGAGGGGCGGGGCTGGACCGGAAGCGCATCAGCGACGCGCTCGACAAGCACCTCGAGAAGGCGGTCGCCGCGGCGGCGGCGGCCGCGTCGCCCTCAACGTCGAGGGGGTCAGTGGGGGCCCGCGACCACCACCGCCTCGTCGTGCCGTCCTCCGCGTCCTCCATCCCCAAGGGCCGCTGCTCCGAAGGTGACGTCACGCTGCGCGATCTCCCCCTCACCCCGTGTCGTGTCGTGTCGCGAGTTGTGGCCGCGGAAATCCGTGCCTCTGTGGTTGGCAGCGCTTCGTTGCTGGGGTTGTGAAGGGTGGGGTGTGGTGCGCTTGGAGGGAATTGGTCAGCGGTTGGGGCTCCGATGTGTTGATGCTCTTGCAGATGGGCTATTGTTATGTAGATTTGAGTGTCTGCGGTAAATATTACTATTTGTGTTTTATTTTTGACGCTGGCATGCGGGGAATGGTAGTGGGAGCTTGGTGAGAGGGATTGGTCTGGCAAATGTTGGGTTTCAAGTGTGTGTATGTGCTTTTATCTATTGATACGTGGTTTTTCGGTACTGAAGGTGGTAGAGATTTGCTATGGGTTTGTGAATGGTTGTGTAAGCTGTGGAGATGCACTCCTTTCCTGTGTTCTGATGTGTCTCCAGGTTGAGAAGGTCGATTCGCTGTTGTATATGCACGTAGAGTTGTCAGTTTGGTTAAGATATTCCGGAAGTGTTTGCGGGTTGTGTTTAGTGGTGCTGTTGTTTGGATGTTCGGAGATGCTGGTGTAGGAGCTTAATGAGGAGGTGCTTGCTTGTTGGATTTCAACTACTGTCTGTGAAATCGCATGCAGTGTTTTGATGTTATTTGCGAATACATACTATCATGCGGTCAAAATTGATGCTTTGTGCAATGGTAGCTTATTGGCATTGCCTAACAAATTTTCTCCCCTTTTGATGTTATTTGCAAATACATTAACATACATAACTTAATCACTCCCAGGGAGAGCAAAAAATAATTCTCAAATTTGAGATATGTCTTGTTAAATCAAAAGTCTTTTCGACTCTTGAGTTGTTTGCCCACAGCAATGTGTGCCACCACAGTCACAAACCAAATGATCCACAGGATCAGGAAAACCTTATTTTTGGGTCAGTTGCTTAGTTTTCCCCCCACGAATGATAGGAATTGGGTGGAGGACTACAACACATCCATTCTGTTGTGGATCAGAGCTGGAATATAACTACTTATCAGTAATTTGAGATGTGGAAATATTTTTTAAAATTAACACATGTTTTATTTCTACTGTTCTTAAAGTGGGTTACTCAATATTATCTCTTTAAGTTTGATTCAATACAGACATTCTTGGGTTAGTGTATTGTTTGCTTAGAATGAGAATGCTAGAGCCTAGAAGTTAATAGGATTAGTGTAGAATTGTTAGCTTCATGTTTACATGTGCTTTTTGGAGTTGTTCTTGAATGCACAATACATGCCTTTGTATGATATAGAACATATCTACCTGTCTTTTAATTTCTATGTTATAATGCACTATGCAGATCTTTTGAATTATTCCAATTTCTGCTTGCTGTAGCCGTTTCTAGTGTCAGATAGATCAAGATTATCGGTAGCTATGCTTTATTTGAGTTTTTCCTAGGTATATTGTGTTTACATGCATGTTGTACTTGCATCATAATTCGTAAACACTTATGCATTGACACTAACATACTTGACATTGCAGGTGAGTCTGAATCTGACAGTGAAGCATCAGATGTTAGCGGTTCTGATGGAGAAGACACCTCATGGATTTCATGGTATTGCAACCTAAGAGGGAATGAGTTCTTCTGTGAAGTCGATGATGATTACATACAAGATGACTTCAACCTTTGTGGGCTTAGCAGTCAAGTCCCATATTATGATTATGCTCTTGATCTGATTTTAGATATCGAGTCTTCTCATGGTAAATGTTCTCCATATTTACTCATGCAAATAAAAAACATCAAGGTGGATGTGTTTGGCCAAGAAACATTCGATGCATTTCTGCACTTGATCTCATTCAATGGTTGGATAGGGTAAAGTTGTATGGTTTGAAACTAGTATCTTGTATTGTTGCACTGCATTCTCTGTTCAAAACAAAGGCCGAGTTTGATTTTAGAAACAACAGGACCATTGAACTATCATCTAGTTTCATCCATTCTAACAACTGTTTTAGGCACTTTTATATGTCTTAAACTAGACATATACAGAATACCACTGCAATTCACAATTAAGTACTTCTACATAAAGTATTGTACTCCTGTTTGCAGATCACACGCGTTTTTTTCTACTTGAATTGATCTCCATGATTGGCCTCTGCCTGAGTTGTAACAAATAGCTGGTTCAGGTCTTTTGATCTTTCTTTTGTTGTTTGTTGTTTGTTGTTTGTTGTTTGTTGTTTGTTGTTGCGTGGTTAGTGTTTGCTTATGCACAGTGGATGACCATCTCTTTGGGCCTGTTTGGGATGGCACGGGCAGCTTTCTCCAGCCACTTTTGGAAAAGCCGGAAGCCGTTTTCAACGTGGGGAAGCTAGAAGACACCCGGGGGTAGCTTCCCACGACTTCTGTGGGATGGGTTTTGGAGTTTACCCCTAGAGTTAGAGAAACTTACCTCCTCTTACCACATATATAATCCCAAATCCCCTCCTCCCTCTGTCCGCCCGCCAGAACCCGCCGCCTGCTCGCCTCCACCTGCCGGCCTTCTCCTTCCTCAACACCAGCCTCCTCCCTCGGCGCCACCTTCCCCCTCGGCCCTGGCCGACCTCCTTCCTCGACCTTAGCGTGGTTAACTGTTGTTAATTGTCATTAATTTCCGTTAGTTATTGTTAATTGTCGTTAGTTACCGTTAATTGTCGTTAATTACCATCAATTGTCGTCATTTGCCTCAGGGGCATTTTAGACATTTCTTAACTCAGAAGATTTAGCCACCTACTTAAAAGTAGACTGCCAAAAAAAGTAGACTGCTAAATACCAAACGTTTTCAGCTCAGCCGTTCATCCGAGGCGGAAGTTGCTTTTCAGAAAAGTTGCAGCCATACCAAGCAGACCCTTTAGCACCTTTTCTGCATGGCTAGCTGGCTGCGTCATTCTGCATTGCTTCCCATTGACTATTACATGGGGGGTACATGGTTTGCTTGTTGCGCATGCATAATAGCTCTTACCGTTGTTAGGCTAATAGTTTTGATTAGATGTGACAAGTTTAATTCCCATTATATGGAACTTTGCATGTTTCTTTTATTCTTTCTGTATCAGTAGTTTAGGTGCTCAGAGCCTTTGTTAAGAGTGATGTTGCTGACAGGTTGCTTGGTTTCTATTTGCAAATACCATTTAGGTATTACACAAAAGATTTTTTTCTCAATGCCTTTGACTTTTGTTCTGTACTGTAAACTTCAACTAATTTTTCTGGGGCATTAAAAGGTGTCATAGTAATTAGTAAGCATGAAGAGAAATCTATATCTCATTTGATCTGCAATATAAAATAACGTCAGTGATTTAGCGTGGGTTTTATTTGGTGTATTTATGCATTAGCTCTCACTTTTGTCTTTGATATGGTATTTTGCATGTTCCCTTTTCCATTGCTTACCCATGCTTTTGCTACTGTTCCTTGATTATGTGAATATGTAGGTGATATGTTCACTGAAGAACAGAATGAACTAGTGGAATCAGCTGCAGAGATGTTGTATGGGCTGATTCATGCACGATACATTTTGACCAGTAAAGGATTGGCTGCTATGGTACCTGTTCTGCTAAACCTTTCTTTGCTAACACTTACCAACATCGGTGAAGTTTGATTTATGAAAACTCTTATTGACTGTTTTTGGCAGCTGGAGAAGTATAAGAATTATGACTTTGGACGATGCCCACAGGTTTATTGTTGTGGCCAACCATGTCTACCTGTTGGACAATCAGATATTCACCGATCTAGTACTGTGAAGATATACTGCCCCAAGTGTCAAGACATCTACTATCCACGGTCCAAGTACCAAGGCAGTATCCTAACCACTCTCTTATTATACTGTCTTAATGAGGGTGTTTTTCCTTCGAGAAAAAGGATAGTGCCTTTTGAATTTTTACCACTGCCTCAGATATATGTTCTAATAATGTTGTGTCAGTACTAAGCTGACACTGTAGCGGCTCTGGGCAGCAAATATTTCTAACAAGTTCTGATAGTCACGGCATATACATAGATAGCCATGGAAGCATGTTCGATCAGTAACACTAAGCACATAAGCATTTACTCCTTCCAGTCGCAAAAGAATGTCGTTTTGGACATCGACAGTCCCCAAAACAAAAAAAAGACTACTAATTTCTATTATAATAGCTTTATAAAACCTAATAAAATTATACTGTTATAAAAAATCTGAGACAAATCTATACGTAAATTTTTCATGTGTTCAATCTAAATATTGAAAAAGATAGATAGCCAAACTTTAGAAAGCTTGACTGCGTGCACCCCAAAATGACATTCTTCTGTTAGTGGAGGGAGTGGTTATCCACCTGTTTACATTTGCCCTCACTGGGTATTTTCAACGCTGAGATGTAAATATTGCTTAGTAGATGAATGCCACCCATCTCGCCTGTGTTACTGTGATATCATAGTTACAGAAAATTGCCATTTTGTCGTTATATTCTGCTGTTTTCTTTACCATCTCCAGATATTGACGGGGCCTACTTCGGGACAACATTCCCGCATCTATTCCTGATGACATACGAGCACCTCAAGCCTCAGAAGCCCTCGCAGCGCTATGTCCCTCGCGTATTCGGCTTCAAGCTCCACAAGCCATAACACGGAGGAGACTTGAGTTTTGCAGGTCTAGAGGTC
The DNA here is from genome assembly GCA_036346395.1 of Hsuehochloa calcarea. Lineage (NCBI taxonomy): Eukaryota > Viridiplantae > Streptophyta > Magnoliopsida > Poales > Poaceae > Hsuehochloa > Hsuehochloa calcarea. Next base: position 27,046,927 of record CM070606.1, read on the forward strand.
CTGGAAGACGGCTGCAAGAGTGCAATTGCCAGATGACAGCACCCCAATCACGCGCGTGCGTTTACGCCTTGGCTGGCCTATTCAACATTTGAAACGTAGCTACGAAGACATCAATCAATGTTGTATAACCTAATTCCCAACTGTTCTTTGTTAACTAGTAAATCTGGACCTCGTAATCCAGAACTAGCCGCTGTTGTTTGTGCCTTGAAAATGTAGCGCTGCGCCAGGGCATGGCTTAATTCATCCTGTAGGAAGTAAAAGATGTGCTCGCAAGTGTTGTAGTTTTGGTCGGTACGGTATGATACGGTGCTTGAAATATCATCCCAGTTAGCATGAAGAGACGCAAGTACAAGAGCGTTCACTACAGGCAAACCAAGTACTGCTGAACCTATCCTCCATGCTACATGTATACATGCGATGCCGGGCCTACTTCGGCCGGGCAATTCAGTTTGCGGGCCGAATCCCGGCGCAAAAACCAAGCCCCGTTCAGCGGATTCTTCCGGTTTTCTTCCCTCCGCTCCGTGTGCATACACCTAAAATCTCCCGGTTCGTAACTGACTGTATCCATCTCGTGTCGTCACCGATTCCGCCGCCGCCGCAGCAGCCATTGTCGTCGACGACCCTTTCTTGGTCGCCTTGTGTAGCCAATTCGTAGGGATGCAACCAAGCAGATAATTTCCATCCGTCCAACTGACGGAAAGCTTCCGGAGCAAATGTGAAAGGAAGTAATAGGTATATGACACTTTTAGTGTATGAGAAAAAAAAGTAGAATAAGATATGGGATCAACAATATCAGTATATATCTGTTCTGATTACACATCTACTGTCTAATGTCCTATGTAATGGTACAAAAAGAGCAAATAATTTCCGTCCATTGGGGTCTTGTACCTCAGCGACCTCGGCATAATCAAAAGTAACACATTATATATGCAGGAGGTGATCCTAATTAACCAAGTGAGATTAGCATACGGTGACACCGGTGACCCAATTTCTTGGATTTGCTCTTGTTTTCGTCCGTCCGTCCGACCAACCAAAACCTCGTGGAACGAATACCGAAGGGAGAAATGAATATCCGCACTATCTGTGTTTGACTCTGATTTCAAGAAAAACATGCAGAATACCCTACCAATTCAGGTATGATCTATCCCTGTCACCACGGCCCCATGTCCATCCTCCTTTTATAGCAAAATTTATGTATACACTTCTTTTATATATGAAAAATGGTATATAGCAAAAATAAAAGTGCTCCAATGATTTTTTTTTTCAATCAAGTCGCATTGCAGTATCATATAATTGGTATTTAAATATACTAAAAAATAATAAAGAAATATAATATATTCGTTTAAGCGGTATATTCGAAGAGGGAGTATATACTCCCGGAAGTACGAAACGTGTGTCACACACACACACACACTACTTAAATCATATGATGATACCTCTTTATCTATTTGATCATACTCCAATAATGGTACTTCTGGGAGTACGTACTCTCACTTCTTATATACTACTTAAATTGTATGATGATACATCTTTATCTATTCGATCATACTCCAATACTGATTATAAGATATCCCCAAGTGAGTTCCATAATTTTTTTTAATTAAAATTCACTTTTTATAGCAAAATTTGTGTGCATACGTCTTTTATATATGAAAAGAGTTATATAACAAAAATAAAATGCTCTAATGAATTTTTTTGAGCAAGTCACATTGAAATATCTTATGATTGGTATTTAAGTATACTGAAAGTGATAAAGAAGTATAATATATTCATTTAATTGGTATATATTAGAAGTAGGAGTATATACTCTTAGGAGTACGAAACAGATGTCTATATATGGAAAATGGTATGATACTCCTGAGAGTATGCATTCTCACTTTTTATATACCACTTAAATCGTTTGATAATGTCTCTTTATCAATTTGAGCATACTGTAATAATGATTATAAGATAGCTCAAAGTGAGTTCCATGAAAAATTTCATTAAAGTCCACTTTTTATAGCGCTTTAATGAATTTTTTCAATCAAGCCGTATTGGAGTATCTTATAATTGATATTTAAGTATACTAAAAGTGATAAAGAAATATAATGTATTCATTTAAGTGGTATATTGAAAGTGTGAGTGAATACCAAACAGACCTCATATATACACACACACACTTGTCATACTGATATTCCAACAGCTGCTGCTTTCTCTCTCTTTATCAAAAGCGCTTGCATGAACTCCCCGGAGCCGACGACAATGAACGTCGTCCATGACGGCCGGCGGGACACCCATATTCCCAAGATCATAGAGCTCGCCCGCAGCTACGGTCTGCTGATTCCGGGGTCGCGGGCGCAGCTGCAGCACATGGACGGACGCGACGACGAGGACAGCTGCCACGGCAGAGACGTCGCGCCGGCGCCGTCGTGGAACCCTGATGATTTGATGATGGTAAATGAACACTATTTTCCTATGATGAACAGTACTTAAAATGAACAGTAATACACAGTATTTAAACCGAGAACCAGACTACAGTAACAGGATGAGCCCGTTGACTCTACGGCCCGAAGGCCATTCACGGCCTGGCCTTAAAGGCCCAGCTGCAGTGAGCGGCGCATGGCTCCAAGCCCGTGCGCCTCCTGTGCTCCCAAGCGGGCGGACAAAGTGAGGTGGCAGCAACTCTAGTGACGGCGGCCCTCGGCAATGAGATTGGTGGGCAAAGCAGGAGGGCACGAAGAGGGTCCCGGGGAGGGTGTCAGTGGGGGCTAGGGAGTTGTGTGGAGGGCTGTCCACGAGAGCTATGGACGGTCTGGAGGGAGAGGGCGGTGACGACAAGGCTCCGGTGGGATTGAAGCCGGGGTGGTGGGGGAAAGGTGTAATGGAGGAGAGGTGGTGCTGTTGGTGGGATTGGAAGGGGAAGTGGAGGAGGGAGGCGGTGATTTGCCTCTTGGCTTCGTTGGGGAAGAAGCAGAGGCGGCAGCAAATCCTTGCAGCGGTCGGGCTTGGGGACGAAGGGAGGTGAAGGAGGGTGCTTGGTGTGAGGATGAGGAAGCACAGGGGAAGCACGAGAGCGACTTTTATAGCGGATCGAAGGCGGTGGGAGCAGTGGAGGAGCGCAGCGCTGGTGGCGCATGTGCGGCGAGGTGTGCGGTCGGGAGGGTTCCGCGCCGGCTAGAGGGAGGTGGAGGCGTGGGCGTGCGTGCGGTGGCATCGTGGTGGCTGTGCTCCCTCACTGGAGCTGTCGGACCCGGATTTTGCAAATCCAAATCCTCTGTGAAATTTCTGTGCTATTCCCTGGATCAGTAGATAGCACTTCACAAGCACATTGCTGAATCAAACCATACATGGCGTAACATCATTTCATTCATTAATTTACACATCAGAGTTTACATAGACCGCTTCGGGTCAGTTTTTACAATAAGGGCCAAACATGCCAAATGAGTACATTACAAAAGATAGCGGAAGCGACAACGGAAGCAAAAGGGTGAGGGCACATCTTACCGCAGGCAAGTGACTGGGGAACCCGTGTACATCCGATATTATCCGAAAACCCTTGGACAATATAGGAGGCACACAAGAACCGACTTGAGTCGGCTAGGCTGGGTGAGACTAGAACAACTAAGGACTAAACTACGCTCAACGATTCCCGGTCTTGGACTTACGGGTCCTCGTAGTAGTCGTAGTCTTCGTGTCTTCCTACTCGAGGAGTTGGGAAAGAGCGAGGATGAGCACAACTACCGTGCTCATGAGCCCACACAATGATGCAATAATATACATGCAAGGTGTAACAAGGTTGGCTCGGGTTCTTTTATTTGCGTAAAGCAGTATTTGTAAATACAGATATTAGAAAATTTCTATCACTTAGCATTTTAACCAAATTGCATTTTTAAAGGGATTAATTGTGCAGTAGTAATAACAGCAGAGGTTCCCTCCATCGGAAACTCTGTCTCATGCTTCATTTGATTGGAGCTACCTCCATACATTAACAACACCGGATACGACGATCCAGGGAAAAGTCAAATCTCAGGCCCCGGCCTGGTTTTCATATCACCCACAAAGGTTTTTTTTTTCGAAATAGAACTAACTCAAGTTAAGTTCCCATGTCCGCCTTTGACCGTAGGCGCGGCTGTTTAAACAGTTTTGACTCTGCAGAGGTTATACACTTTACCCACAAGAGACAATCATACTCGTTACCCCACATGATTCCGTAGTCATGTAGTTGAGCGATCGTCACAGTAACCTTTCAATCCACCTCGCCCTTTCCATCATCTCACCCATATGGGGTTGCGCCCATAAGTTGTGCGGGATGTTCACCACTACGACGAGCGTAGCTGGCGACCTCACCTTCGGTGTCCCTTCCCGGCTCATGCCTGCACTGCCTCTCCTCCACCAGTGAGATGACTTTCAGGGTTTGATAAATTTACTAAGCCAAGTTGCAGTTTGCAGACTTGTGGTTGTACTTGTTTTACACGGGAGGTCATGACAAGATTAAGTCCTTAATCCACCTGCATTTGCTCATACCACATACCAATCGCTCTCGTGCCCGACGGCACCCACCATTCTCTCCATCCGCCCAGATGTAGTATTAGCAAGTTTTAGGGTTTTGGAGAAGTATAAAACAAATTATCCAACCAGTCTAGTCATTCTCCCTCAATGACTGCCCAAAACATTTGTCATGATTAAAGGATGATGATTTGGGGTAAAAATACCCCGGTACTTAAACAAGTCTAGCATGGCGTTTAAGTACGACCTATAACTAGTATGTTACCAGATATTTACTAGGGTGACAAGGGTAATGGGAGTTCAATTTTCAAGGATATGAGGTACTAAATTATTAATCAACAAGTAGGCTTTTAACTACCTTAAGGTGTTTGACATATATTTGCATAGAAATTAGAGCATGCAATTTAATATTTTAACGAATATAATTTGCATAAAATGTGGGATCAATATGATCAAAGTGTTGACTCGCCTGGGATAAAGGTAGAAGGGTCTAGGTATTCTTGAGCTTGTCCGAAGTGGAGGTCTCCCGCGTCTTCGAACCCTACTCAGACGGTCGTACCGGAAAATATACAACAGCAAAAGAGAGCAAATAAATACAAATCACCAAGCAAATGAACTCCAAATTAAATAAGACCAGTGCCATTAGCAAGATCTTGATTTTAGAAAATTTTAGGAAAAAGATTCATAATTTTTGGAGCTATAATGAGGAAGTTATGGATTTTTGAAGTTTTAAACAGGATTTTCAATTGATCGAAAATCGTAAAAATTTGGAAAAACGTGGAGCTGACAAGTGGCGGGGTTGCGCAGTGGTGCCGGTCCACGCCAAGATCGTGGCGTGGGCGAAGGCCAAGACGCACGCCACGTCCACGGTGCACGGGTTTTCAGCCAAAGATGTCGTCGCGCCCACACGTCAGCCTCAGATTTCAAAAATCGGTTAAACCAAATACTTAACCGCAAATGGGCCCACATGTCAGGGAGACTGAGCGGTGCTTAGCGCTAATTAAACAGGGTTTAACCCTTAACGTGAACAGTAAACCTCCGGCAAACTCTGCTACAGTGACCGCGTCGTCCGACAACGCGCAGCCGAAAGAAAAGCCGGGGTGGCGCTGCTCGTCGCCGGCGGAGGGAGGGGCGGCGGCGCCGGGGGTTGCCCAAAATGGGTTCCCCTCGGTGAGGCGGTCCCGGTGGTGGCGGTGGCGGCGCCGGAGGACGACCGGCGCGGCCTTGGCCAGGAGGAGGCGGTGGGAGCTCTCACGAGGGGAAAGAGGCGATCGGGCGCGGTGCTTGCCGGAATTGGGAAGCACGGGTCGGCGAGGTCCTTGAAGCTCACTGGCCGACAATGGCGGCGGAGCTGGCCGGAGCGGGAGATCGGCGTGAGGAAGACGCGGCCGAGGCGAGGGAGACGAGCTCGATCCGAGGTCTGCGTGGTCCGGAGGCCGGGCTTGGAGGGAGGACTCTGGGAGGTGGTGGCGACGGTGACGGGGTGGCGGCGCCGGAGATGGCCGGAGGCGGAGATCGGCGGCGGCGGATTCTACTGAAAAGGGGAGCTCGGGCAAGACAATGGCGCTTACAGGCGAAGGGGCGGCGAGGGGGTGAAGGGCTTCTCTAGGGCTTTATATAGGCGGAAAGGGGAGCAGTGCGGGAGGGGCCCGGCGACGGAGTCCCGAGATGGCGGCATGGGCTCTGCAGCGCACGGAGGAGCGAGGGAGCAGGCATGGGCGCGGGATGGGGTGGCGAGGATGGCGGTGCCTGAGCCGGTGGCGCCGGGCCGATCCTGATGGAGGTGACGGAGCCGGTGGGAGCTGGTGGGAGCACCACGGAGAGAGAGAAGATCGACATGGCATGGGGTGACGTTGAGTGGTGGTGGCTCTTGCCAGGGGAAGAAGGTAGGCCGGCCGGGAAGAGGGAGGCGACCGGGCCAGAGAGACAGATATGAGCGGGCCGGCTAGCCAGGAAGGCAATGGGCTGAGTCTGGGGGAGGAAGAGAAAGAATTTCGAAACTTGCAAATGCTCCAAAATCGAAAAGAGAGCTACAAGTTTGAATTTGAAATTTTGAAAACACGGAAAGATTTGAAACATAAACCCGAGCTTTAACAAGAAGTTTGAAATCCTTCGAAAATTTTACAAATTGAAATCACGAATTGAAAATAAGGGTTAAATAGTAAACACTATTCATTAACCGAAAAACGGGGTGTTACAAACCTACCCACCTTAAACGGAATCTCGTCCCCGAGATTCGAGCTACTCGGATTAGACAGGGAACGTACCTCTCATTACTTCTGGAGCTGCTTGGGCTTCTTCGGCGGTGATATGGTTGACATGGCCCTGGTTTTGACTTGGCGTGGAAGCTGCTCTGGATGCTTGCGAGGTATGATGACTTTTGCTTGCCATTGAAGTCTGGCCTCGAGCTGGCGTGGCTCTTAAGTTGTACTCTCTCGGGGTGGCCGGTTGAGGACATTTTTTGCGAATGCCCTTTTCTCCCAGATTGAAGCAGCGCAGATGACCTATCGGGTTGGCTGCTGCGGGCTGTCCAGTGGATTGAAGAGAGAGGGAAACACTCTCACTGGGAGGCGGGGTTACGACTGAAGCTGAAACTGGGCTTTGACTTGAAGCTCTTAGTGACGGGGCTGCAGACGGCCTGAAAAACGAGCTGCCCGGAAAAGCTGGTCTTTGTAGAAAGCTACCTTGTGGTCCTTGAAAGGCCATCCTCCTTTTGCGGCTGAAATCTGCGGTCCTCTTCTCGTTCTCCAGCACTAGGGCTTTATTGATGAGATGGTGGAAGCTGGAGTAGTCATGAAGGATGAGTTGGCCCCTCATCTCTTCTCGCATGCCTTCAAGGAAGCGATCGATCTTTTCTTCTTCTTCTGCTATGTCACTGGGGGCATAGCGAGCGAGCTGAGTAAACTTAGTGAGATACTCATTCACTGACAGGTTGCCTTGCTTAAGAGTCCTGAATTCGTTTTTCTTTAACCTCATGGCGCCTGCTGGCACAAAGTTGGTTCTGAAAGCTGCCTTGAATTCAGCCCAAGGTATTGCTTGCCATTCCGGTTCTGTTTCCTTTTGGGGTACCTCGGCTGTTTCTCCTGTTGCGGTGGGGTCCGGTTGATCTCCGGCTGTGGATGCAACAACCTCTGGTTCTGCTGCCTCTTCTTCTTCTTCTGACTCTGCATGGTCAGCACTTCTGGTGGCAAGATAGTTATCCCACCATGCAGCAGCGGCTCCTTTGAGTTGATAGGTAGCAAAGTCTACCTTGTCTTCCTCGGGGCAACGAGCTAACCGAAGCTTCTTCTCTGTATCTCGGAGCCAGTCTTCTGCTTCAAGAGGCTCACTTGCCGCTGCGAAGGTAAGCGGCCTGGTTCGAAGGAAGTCTGCAAGCTTTGAAGTGCGACCGGCTGATCCGGTCTCACGATTATTCAACAGGCTTGCAGGATCTGGGTTTGTCAAACATTACTTGCTCCATGGTTGGGTCTGCTTCTTTGGTGGAGGTGGTAGATCCTGTCCTGGCCACGACCTAGGCCACTTCCACGGCCTCTTCCACGACCTCTTGCAAAGGTGCCACGAGTAGGCGGCGGCTCTTCCGGGCGGCATCCAAGGAACACCAAGCTTAGAGCGGGGGTATATATATGAGGGTTACTAGTCCTCTAGTGCACAACAAAAGCAACTTAAAACCATACGAGGAAAACGATCAAACACCATACAAAGCCTAGAATGGCTGCATTATATTAAAAGGGCTAAGTGTTACATGACTTCTAGAGTACAGCATATAGGCCACCCTAAGCCATGACACAGATACGCATACAACGCGTCTACAAAAGAAGAAAACAAAAGCACTTGCAACCAAGGGACTGCTAATGCAAGCACTGCTAGCCAACCTAGACTAGCCTAACTATTCCCACACGATGACGCAGACTTCGGGATCGGATTGTCCTTCCAGGAGAGGCAGATAGTAGTAGAGAGGCGATTCCCGCAGAAGATCTATGTGCATCCGGGCAGCGCTTGCGTGCGGCAGTGCGCCTTGAACCGCTTCATCACAGTGCTTGTGAGTAGTCCCGAGTGAAGGTGTGAGCGATGAACTCACCCTCTCTAGCATAGAGGAAAACCTCCATGGTCCATGACTCTTGGTCCAGGTTTGAGTCTTCGGCCTCAAGATAGGCTTGCGGTTGTAGTCCAGGTGGTACATGAGTTGGCGAAGAAGGTCCACGCACTCATCTCCATCTTCTTCGTGGGAAAACAAGTCCCACGGTCCATCGGACGAAGGGGTTGCCATCTACAATTTTTGAAACAAGTGGGAGTCAGACTGAGTAAAATTTAAGTGAAATCAAGGAAAGTGAAGAACTAAGAAGGGTAAGTCATAGCAATAATACGTTATATTTTGCCAAAGCTTTTCTTAGGTTTTGGAAATAGCATTCAAGTCCTGAGGCTCGACCTACCTAACTAAGATTCCTACAGTCATATGCTCGATACTACTGCATCGGACCGGATTTTGCAAATCCAAATCCTCTGTGAAATTTCTGTGCTATTCCCTGGATCAGTAGATAGCACTTCACAAGCACATTGCTGAATCAAACCATACATGGCGTAACATCATTTCATTCATTAATTTACACATCAGAGTTTACATAGACCGCTTCGGGTCAGTTTTTACAATAAGGGCCAAACAGGCCAAATGAGTACATTACAAAAGATAGCGGAAGCGACAACGGAAGCAAAAGGGTGAGGGCACATCTTACCGCAGGCAAGTGACTGGGGAACCCGTGTACATCCGATATTATCCAAAACCCTTGGACAATATAGGAGGCACACAAGAACCGACTTGAGTCGGCTAGGCTGAGGTGAGACTAGAACAACTAAGGACTAAACTACGCTTCAACGATTCCCGGTCTTGGACTTACGGGTCCTCGTAGTAGTCGTAGTCTTGTGTCTTCCTACTCGAGGAGTTGGGAAAGAGCGAGGATGAGCACAACTACCGTGCTCGCGAGCCCACACAATGATGCAATAATATACATGCAAGGTGTAACAAGGTTGGCTCGGTTCTTTTATTTGCGTAAGCAAGATTTGTAAATACAGATATTAGAAAATTTCTATCACTTAGCATTTTAACCAAATTGCATTTTTAAAGGGATTAATTGTGCAAGAGTAATAGCAGAGGTTCCTCCATCGAAACTCGTCTCATGCTTCATTTGATTGGAGCTACCTCCATACATTAACAACACAGGATCTGACGATCCAGGAAAAGTCAAATCTCGGCCCCGGCCGGTTTTCATATCACCCACAAAGGTTTTTTTCAAATAGAACTAACTCAAGTTAAGTTCCCATGTCCGCTTTGACCGTAGGCGCACTGCTTAAAAGCAGATTTTGACTCGCAGAGGTTATACACTTTACCCACAAGAGACAATCATACTCGTTACCCACATGATTCCGTAGTCATGTAGTTGAGCGATCGTCACAGTAACCTTTCAATCCACCTCGCCCTTTCCATCATCTCACCCATATGGGGTTGCGCCCATAAGTTGTGCGGGATGTTCACCACTACGACGAGCGTAGCTGGCGACCTCACCTTCGGTGTCCCTTCCGGCCATGCACCTGACCGCCTCTCCACCACGGTGAGATGACTTTCGTGGTTTGATAAATTTACTAAGCCAAGTTGCGGTTTGCGGACTTGTGGTTGTACTTGTTTTACACGGAGGTCATGACAAGATTAAGTCCTTAATCCACCCAGACGGTTCATACCACATACCAATCGCTCTCGTGCCCGACGGCACCCACCATTCTCTCCATCCGCCCAGATGTAGTATTAGCAAGTTTTAGGGTTTTGGAGAAGTATAAAACAAATTATCCAACCAGTCTAGTCATTCTCCCTCAATGACTGCCCAAAACATTTGTCATGATTAAAGGATGATGATTTGGGGTAAAAATACCCCGGTACTTAAACAAGTCTAGCATGGCGTTTAAGTACGACCTATAACTAGTATGTTACCAGATATTTACTAGGGTGACAAGGGTAATGGGAGTTCAATTTTCAAGGATATGAGGTACTAAATTATTAATCAACAAGTAGGCTTTTAACTACCTTAAGGTGTTTGACATATATTTGCATAGAAATTAGAGCATGCAATTTAATATTTTAACGAATATAATTTGCATAAAATGTGGGATCAATATGATCAAAGTGTTGACTCGTCTGGGATAAAGGTAGAAGGGTCTAGGTATTCTTGAGCTTGTCCAAGTGGAGGTCTCGCGTCTTGAACCCTACTCGAGACAGTGGTCGTAGGAAAATATACAACAAAGAAAAGAGAGCAAATAAATACAAATCACCAAGCAAATGAACTCCAAATTAAATAAGACCAGTGCCATTAGCAAGATCTTGATTTTAGAAAATTTTAGGAAAAGATTCATAATTTTGGAGCTATAATGAGGAAGTTATGGATTTTTGAAGTTTTAAACAGATTTTCAATTGGTCGAAAATCGTAAAAGGCCGAAAAACGTGGAGCCGACAAGTGGCGGGGTTGCAGTGGTGCCGGTCCACGCAAGATGGCGTGGGCGAAGGCCAAGACGCACGCCGCCGGGTCCACGGTGCACGGGTTTCGGCCACCCGATGTCGCGGGCCCACGTCGACCTCAGATTTCAAAAATCGGTTAAACCAAATACTTAACCGCAAATGGGCCCACATGTCGTGAGATCGAAGCGGTGCTTAGCGCTAATTAAACAGGTTTAACCCTTAACGTGAGCAGAAACCTCCGCAAACTACGCTTTCTGATGCGCGCCGTCCGACAACAGCGCACGAAAGAAAAGCCGGTGGCGCCGCTCGTCGGCGGAGGGAGGGCGGCGCGCCGGGTTGCCCAAATGGGTTCCCCTCGGTGAGGCGGTCCCGTGGTGGCGGTGGCGGCGCCGGAGGACGACCCGAGCGGCGGCGCGACTGAAGGAGGCGGCGGTGGGAGCTCGGCCGGAGGGGAAAGAGGCGACTGGGCGCGGTGCTTGCTGGAATTGGGGAAGCACGGGGTCGGCGAGGTCCTTGGAAGCTCACCTGGCCGACAATGGCGGCGGGAGCTGGCCGGAGCGGGGAGATCGGCGGTGAGGAAGACGCCGGCCGGAGGCGAGGGAGACGAGCTCGATCCGAGGCTGCGGTGGTCCGGAGGCTTCGGGCTTGGAGGGGAGGACTCCTGGGAGGTGGTGGCGCACGGTGACGGGGGTGGCGGCGCCGGGAGATGGCCGGAGGCGGAGATCGGCGGCGAGGCGGATTCGGCTGAAAAGGGGGAGCTCGGGCAAGACAATGGCGCTTACCTGAAGCGAAGGGGGGGCGAGGGGGTGAAGGGGCTTCTCTAGGGCTTTATATAGGCGGCGGAAAGGGGGAGCAGGTGCGGGAGGGGCCCGGGCGACGCGGAGTCCCGAGATGGCGGCATGGGCTCCTGCGCGCGCACGGAGGAGCAGGGGAGCAGGGCATGGGCGCGGGATGGGGTGGCGAGGATGGCGGTGCCGCTTGAGCCGGTGGCGCCGGGCCGATCCATGGAGGTGACGGAGCGGTGGGAGCTGGTGGGAGCAACCACGGGAGAGAGAAGATCAAGATGGCATGGGGTGACGCTGAGTGGCTGCCTCGCCTGGGAAGAAGGTAGGCCGAAGCCAGGGGAAGAGGGGAGGGCGACTGGGCCAGGAGAGACAGATATGAGCGGGCCGGCTAGCCAGGAAGGCAATGGGCTGAGTCTGGGGGAGGAAGAGAAAGAATTTCGAAACTTGCAAATGCTCCAAAATCGAAAAGAGAGCTACAAGTTTGAATTTGAAATTTTGAAAACACGGAAAGATTTGAAACATAAACCCGAGCTTTAACAAGAAGTTTGAAATCCTTCGAAAATTTTACAAATTGAAATCACGAATTGAAAATAAGGGTTAAATAGTAAACACTATTCATTAACCGAAAAACGGGGTGTTACAGGAGCAAGGGCGGGAGCTAGCGCGGTGAAGGTCGCCGATTGCGGCGCGACGCACTGACGGGATGGGAACGGTGTAGCGTTGGCGTTCGGGGTGAACGCCCGCATTCAATGCGCGGCAAGGTGGCGTGACGATGGGCTTGCGGTGGCCTGGGCGTCTCACTGGCGCAAGGCTGGGAGCTGGCGCGGTCGAGGCGGTGCAGTGGCCTGGCGTGACGCGGCCGAGCAGGCGCGGCGTAGCGCTGGCGAGCGGCGGCTTGGGGCTAGCGCCGCATTGATGGTGAGTGAAGACTGCCGGAGAGGTGGCGCGGGAAGCTGGGAGTGCCCTAGTGCGGCTTTGGCGTGGAGCGACCAGTGAAGGCGGTGGAGGGCGACGACTCCGGTGAAGGGAAGCAGGGAGTCCAAAAAGGTAAATGGGGATTTGATGAAGTTTATGAATTTAAGAAGGGATTAAAAAATAAACCCAAAACTCTAATTTTTTTCTTCGAAATAGTTGTTTCACGCCTTTCCGCCGCTGCAGCCGGCTGCGGTGGACGCTGACTCCACCCCACCTGCGGTCTAGCTAGCTAGTTTCTATTGTTAGCTATTTGCCTGGTTACCTGAAGCTTTACCAATATGGAGTGTATATGGAATACTACAGTATCTGATATGTATACGGGACGATCTATGAACACGCTAGGTAATAATTATATAAACATGCAGAAATAATGGATGTTACTATAAAAAGAAGAAAAACATATTTTTAAGAGGAACCTGTGTGTCAATGCATTAAAATAGGAAAAAAGGAACAGAACAGTACATAAGGGGAAGGCATGCTCGGCTATTAAGGCCGGGCAAAAAAAACTACCCCCTCGAGTCACAAAGGAACATCAATTTTTTTAAATATCGACATGACCCTTAAAACATAATTATAAAATTTGACACTAATTTATATTGTGGTAGATCTATATTACCTAATAAAATCATAGTATTATGGAAGTTCTTTCTGGGTAAATATATATATATATATATTATTTTTATGTGTTAAATCTAAATATTGAAAAATATATCGAAAAGTTTAGAAAGTTCGAATGCATATTCCTCGAAGCGACTAGAGAGATTAGAAGGAAAAAAAAAAAGAGACCAACTTAATTTGCGCTATTGCAGTGCAGCTGTGCAGGTCGCACTTGTTCACCAGCTTATCTCAGGACCTAAGTTGTTTTGCCTGTTTGCTTTCACTCCTCGAGTTCTTCGGTCATCATTTGCATGGACGGCTTTATTTCGCATGTAACCTCTCACGTAGACTAGCCCTTGTATGATGTGTTTATTCAGTCATCTGATTCAACGCATACGTGACAGCATACGTGACAGACGTAGGCACTTAGCTGAAATATCGTAGCACCAGGATTTTTTTTAAATAATACATTTTTAATATAATTATATAAATAAATGTTCATTTAATAATATTACAAAATAGGCTTCTGTCACCGTTTGAAATAGAGATATGTCATTGTTGCTAGTTGGATTGGCGACAGGAGCCCTATCGCCAACCAAGCAGTATTAAATGTCTCTATCACCATTCGAAATGAAGATTTCGAAATAAATCGTTATTCCAAATGGCGATAGATACCCTGTAAAAGCCCAAAAAATTCTGCCGAAATTCACTTTTAATCCAGAAAAAGAGAAAGAGAGGGAGGGGGAGGGAAGGGAGGCGAGGAGAGGAGATGAGGAAGCTAGTGAAGCACTATTCGGTCGTAGGGGGAAAGAGGAGAGAGGGATGGGCAAATCCGGTTGCTGACCTTGCAGGTAACTTTTTTGTAACTTTATATTTAATTTCGAAACCTTGGTAGGTTAGCAAATAAAACTAGCGGGTCTGTAATTAAATGGATTAGATAGTTTTAGATGTATGGTTATATAGTGTAATTTGGTATAGTACATCTTCTTTTGGTGTGTAAAGTTTAGTTTTAGATGTGTGGTTGTAAAGTTTAGTTTTAGATGTGTGGCTAATCGTATAGATCTATTTTATGGTGAACATAGATATGTCGACACAGTCAATTTCAGATTTTACTACAGACAAGGGATTGTTCTGGAGAGTCCTGAGGGTGGTTTATTTGCGTTATTTCCAATCGCTGACCGCTACCTAACAAGACTATAGCAAAGGTACATGGGGTACTGTGATGCGGCGATTGTATTACACCTTTGAGTTGGACCATGTTCTGCACGATTTGAAATTGAGTTGCGTTGTCACCTGGGCACGACAGGGCACATATTGGGAGTTAGTGCAACTGAAGGGAACAAAGTCATGGCAATCATACCTAAGCATGGTGAGTGATCGCGGGTGGGATTTGGTCCTTCTCGCCCAAGCATATATGTAAGTGATAATACTGACAATTGGTTGTTTTTCTGAGGAACATAAAGATTTCTATTGTACAGGACCGTCCTAACGTATGCATCATACATGATCGGCATGCCGGCTTGTTGAATGCAATAACTCAACTAGAGCAAGGGGAACACAAGCCACTTCCATGGGTGGATCTGTAGAGTAGGTAGTGCATAAGACACATGGGTGCTAACTTTTGCAGATAGTTTCGCAACAAGGATTTGATGAAGCTTTTCAAGCGGTTGTGCAACCGTAACCAATAAAGAAAGTTTCCATGCTGCGGTCGCGACTACGGTAACTTCGGCGCATATCATTCAATGACACACGGGGACCATCGCCTGTGTACTACACGTGTTTCGGATATTCGTAAGAGAATCTCACACATACATTGATTTTTTCCACATTGACGTTGCATTTCACATATCGCTAACTTTATCCGTGCATAATAGCAGTCGTCTGAGCATTGCTATTTCTTCCAATTGATCGACGACCCACACAAGTACGACAGGGTATTCTTCCAGCAGAAGTACATGCTGAACTACGCAGTGCGTCTATAGAACTTCACCTGCTAGAAACCTTACTCTCGAGGAGTGGAGGTGGGGAAGGCAAAAGCAAAGAATGGCTCGTAAGGGACCAGGTGGTGGTGGAAGACCGTAAGTCACCATGGACCGAAAAGGCGACTAGAGGGGGAGGGAATAGAGCACGCCACTTTTTCATAAATAATTGATTCAATAAGATTTTACTCCAGTAGCTATGGAAGCTATGAAGATCAGTATGTCAGTACAGCGGAAGACTAATATTGAACACAATTTAAACCCCTAAGTAATACGATAAAATCAACAAAGACTAAAGCAATTCAATGCATCGGTCGGTCGGATCTGGGTCAATGGCGGTTCGACCACGACTGGCGGTCCGACCGTGACCTTGGGTGGTCCGACCACGCACCAAGAATGATAAAACAGCCCCGATGACGAAGTTGTAAATAGATAAAACTTTTGATCTACAACTCCAAACTTGATGAAACTTGGAACACACCTTCTCTATGATGTTAGGAATCTATTCCAATTGAAGATTTTTATAATTCTTGGAAGAATAACGATCCTTTTCCGTTTGATTGAAGAATGATTCAAAACTGGGTCAAAATGAAAACTAGATAAAAAAATCTTGCTCGTGGGTGATTGATGATCAAGATAATCCTAGATATGTTCCCACATGTCACAACAAGCTAGATCACGTGGAGAATTCAAGAAAAAACTCGCAGATCAAAGAAAGACTCAAAATCATCAAATATAGAGAAAGAAAGCAAAGAGACAAGACATGATCAAACTTTCTCTAGATTGATTTGATATGATTTGGGCTTACAGCCACTCCATCAATGGAGGACAATGCTCAATCCAAGAGGACAAAAATCACATCAAACTTGTGAGACCCCGGTTTATCCGGCTTGTAATGCTTAACCATCCACTTGGTCCTAGCATCACAAATCAGATAATCCGAGACTCGAGACATGTATACTTCCCAGAGTGCAGTATACACACCTCTTTACAAAGTTCATGCATCAATTCCATTCATTCACATAGAACCGAAACATAAACAACAAACCAGAAGATACATAAATAAGGGATAGTCATTACAAAAGAGAGGCCCACCGCCAAATGACAAATACATAAAGAAATTTAACAATGAAGCAAAAGTGCCATAAGATGGCGATAAACAAAAGAGCCAATCAGTGTGCCTTAAACCCACAAGGCAACCGACCGGACCGCCAAGCTAGTCGTCGAATCCACAGCACAACTCACAAAAGTGAGGCCCTTGGGGCTCACCTTCTTCCTCTGCAAACAAAAGCAAATTTCAAAAAATCGGGTGAGTACTTTGAATGTACTGCAAGATATATAAGAATGATAACAGATCTATGCAATAACTACATGCAAGCTTATTTAAGTGGAGCGAGTTGGGACTCAAATTTTTAAGCATAAAGCAAGTTTTATTTGCAATAATGTAATAGATTGAAAGCAATTTTGCAATCTGATTTTATTTGATAAAAACAAGAGTAATCGAGTATCAACAACAAGAATGATCCTCGAAGTGGCTAACCCAATAGCCACCACAATAGCATGAATTACCCATTCATGCCAACCATGTCAAGTTTTAATTTTAAAACAAAAGCAGTTGTTGAAGTCTAGATCTTGGAAATCCCCAAGCGTGTCCATAACCTAGGACGAGGCTATTCGAATAGTTTTATCCTGCGCAGGTGTACCAACTTACCCACATGTCGACCGCCTTTTGCCACATGATTAAGCACACTTCCTTTGGTATGACCAAGACGGCTAAGTCCTACGAGACATTTCCAATATTGTGTATTAATTCACGAGCCGCCGTATGGATAGAAACCCATACGTTGTGTCGAGTCATTGTAAAGCCTCGGTCAACTACCTTCCGCAGTAAAGCCTTGACAACTATAATGCTCCTCGAGGTGGAGAGCCTACAGGAATCTCCACCACCGCACACCCAACACAAGAACACCGAGAACACATATCATGTTTCACACAACACACACAACCCCCTCCTGCGACTCGGAGATAACACACGCCAAAGTACTACGTCAAGAGGGGTCCCATATAACCCTCATGTGGTTAGTACGCAAAAGTACTTGGATCAATGGCGCAAGCAACATTTTCGGTCCTTAGGGACCTGGGCACCTTTCCTTGTCACACCCAACAATCACACCAACATGCCATTGTGCCCAAGTCAAATCATTTTGTCTCATTTTTGGTTTTTTACAAACAAAAGCATAAGGTGCTGAACCAAAAATAAACAAAATGATTTGTGTGATCAAGGTCATCGACTAAGTCGATAACCGCCCAATTCTACCGGTAGCTAAGCATTTCTAGGCATGACATCGCAAAGACAGTAAAAGAGCATAATTAAATCACCGGGCTCTAATTCACCAGCGATGATAATAACTTATGGTTGTGGCAGGGGATAACATTTTAATGGCAACAATGCATTAGGAATAGCTACCTCTAAACAGGGCAAAAATAATTGGACACAAAAGCAATGCATACATATAATTTGTAAACAAGATATTAGACTTTGAAAGTAATGGGACATTTATGATCAAATATCTTGCCTGCTTGCTGTGGGTCAAGGTGTTGCTGAGGATCAACAATATTATGAATGTGCTCTTCGGATCCTAACGAGAAAGCAAAAGCAACCGATAAGAACGAATAAAACGCAAAGACCCAACAGTAAACCTTCTCCAAAAATTCTAAAATTTTTACAGTATCAAGGTCTTGATTTATAATGAATTTAGCAACAAGAACCAATTGATTTGGATTCTTAATGCCAAAGATATGACCAAAACAATTTTGCTCAGCCTTTATAAATAAAAAATGCCACTATTCATTAGCAAAATTTTCTGGAGCTATACTGAGATTGGAAACATTTTTAACTTAAAGTCTAGTTAAAAACATAACCAACAAAATTTGAATCAACCGGAAAGGATTTGAACTGAATTAGTTATGCATTTTACAAGTTATCACCTTTTTCAGTTGATAAATAAATCCTTTCGGGAAAATCAGAATTTAAAACGACGTGGACGAACGATGAGCGTTGATCGCGGATCTGACGGTCCGCGCCCCAGCGCTAACGCGCGCGCGCGAAGCCCCAAGCGTCAATCGTTGGATCTGGATCCAACGGTTCACGTGGCCCCGAGCGTTCGGTGGTCCGAACGTTCACGCGCACGCGAGCCGTCGATCTTGGATCCAACGGTCCACACGGATCGAACCTTTCGGGCGGTCCGAACGTTCACTCAAATCGGGACCGTCGATCTTGGATCCAACGGTCCAAACTCAGGCGCTGACGCGCGCGCGCGTCAACCGCTGATCGGATCCAACCCAAACCCTAAACGCCAACCGTTGATCCGGATCCAACGGTTCACGTTGAATCGAGCGCGCGGTGTATTGAACGCTCTCTCGCTATGGGCCGCCGATCAAGATCGACGGTCCGAGTCATCGACAAAAGACGACCCGCGCTCTCGTCCGACAAAAGTAACAGGAGGATCTCCGGCTAAACGCCGGCGATCTAGAGCACGGCTATGCTAACCAAGAGCACCAACATGATCCTAATACTAATGCGCATCTACAGCAGCAAGGAATCGAGCAATGGAGGACTTACCCGAGCTGGAGACGAAATTGAAGGTTTTCGGCCGAATTTGGGGGAAAACCGAATTGATCCGCTCCCCTGCAAGCAAACGAAATTGAGTGAGGGTTATTGCTCACAGAGAGGAGAGGAAGCAGGCAAGCAAGGAATTTGAGCGAGAGAAACCGAGCACCACTTTCACCAAGAACTTTGAAGCTCTAAGAATGGCGACAATGGCGACCGAAGGTGCAAACTCGAAATTTAGCTCAAACAATGCACTAACAGTGGCTCTGGAGTTCAAGGGTGTTCAAAGAAAGATAAGGAAGCCACTGGAGGAGTTTTATAGGCCGAAGAAGCAAGAAGAGAGCAACGGCATGAAAATGGTGAGCTCACGGGTGGGGGCGGCTGAGAGCGATGGGAGCAAGTGAAATCAGTGGGGACGACGACTATGGGGGCGGTGGAACGGGGGCATTAAATGCTGAGAGTCGTTGGCCAAAAGCTGAGGTGACCCGGACGCTACGCTCGCAATTTTCACCGCCATCGTTGACTTCGTGAGCGAGCGACGGAGGAAGACGAAAGAGATCACCGTTGGATTTTAATCGGACGGTGCAAAAAGAACGGTCGCCGATAACGATTCAATCGCTACCGGATCTCGGGCCGTTGATTTGGATCCTACGGTTCACGTTGCGCGAGGCGCTCGGACGGTCCGAACGCTCACGCGATTGTGGACCCTTGATTTAGAATCCAACGGTTCAAATGGATCGGCGCGTCCGCACGGTCCGAACGCTCACGCGATCGGGCCGCTCGATGTCGATCCAACGACTCACAACCTCGCTACCGAACGATCGAGGCGGTGCGTTTAGTTGATGAACCAAATCAAGTGGCTCGAGCCCGAGTCTGGTCCGAACCCGAGGAACAGTGAAAACCGGTTAGGGTTTGAATTTGAATACTGATTTTTGAGGAATTTGTTCGAGGTAGCAAACAAGCTCCAAAAATTATGAAATTTTAACTGGAGATTGCTAACAGCGAGAGGAACCGTATATAAAATTTTCAGAGACTTTTATGCACTGCATTTATCTCTAAAATTTCAGAAGGCTATCTTAGGAGTTTGACTAATGTTTGACTTGTCTCAAAAATTATCAAATAATTTCTGAAAATTATGAAATAATTCTGAGGTGTTAAACATCACTCCTAGGTTCAAGTAAAATTATTTTCAGGGGTTGGGCACAAGATTTTCATGAATGAGATTTGTGTTGGTGTCCAAATGGCAATTTGATTTTTGATTTCACATAATTCTTTTACAAAAATTATGGAACTGATCACAGAAATCAAGATCAGAGAAAAAGTTTTAATTTCTCCTCATTTTTATTACATTTGAAACACAAACCAATTTTGGGATGTTACAAAACCTCCCCCCCTTACAAAAATCTCGTCCCGAGATTTGGCTCACTCGGTAAAGAAAGATGGATAGTCTGCACGGAGACGATCTTCCCTTTCCCAAGTAGCCTCATCCTCGGAATGATTCGACCACTGAACTTTAAGGAACTTGATGGCACGATTCCTCGTCCTTCGTTCAGCCTCTTCAAGGATGCGAACAGGGTGCTCCTTGTAGGTCAAATCTTCCTGAACATCAAGAGTTTCCAACGGAGCTTCCTCAGTTGGAACACGGAGACACTTCTTTAGTTGGGACACATGGAAAACATCATGTACCCCTTCAAGTGCAGTTGGCAATTCCAACTTATAGGCAACAGCTCCTTTCTTCTCGATAACACGGTAAGGACCGACATATCGAGGAGCTAACTTGCCCTTGACGCCGAAACGCTGATGGCCCTTCAAAGGAGAGACTTTGAGATAAACAAAATCATTGGGCTCAAAGCTCAATTCACGACGACGGCGATCCGCATAGCTCTTTTGCCTGGATTGAGCTGTGCGCAAACGATCACGAATAAGCTGGACTTGACTCTCGGCCTCATCGATCGAGTCCGCCAAAGAAAGGTCTTTCCATCTCCGACCAATTCAACGGGTTCGCACTTTCTCCCGTATAAGGCCTCGAAGGTGCCATGCCGAGATCGGCCCGAAGTCGTTGTTGTAGGAAAACTTCGGCAAATGGCAAGCATTTCTCCCAATTCTTTCCATAGGAGAGAACACAAGCACGAGCATGTCTTCCAACACTTGGTTGACTCTTTCACCGCCATCGCTTGAGGATGATATGTCGAATCAAAGAAAGACGAGTGCCCATAGCTTCTTGCGCACCATGCCAAAACCGGAGGTAAATAGTGGACCACGGTCGAAATGATCGTCTTTGGCACACCATGCAAGCTTACAACTCGAGACGTAGAGCTCGGCTAGACGATCGGCACGAAGCTTAGTCTTGATCGGAAGAAAATGTGCCACTTTGGTTAATCGATCAATAATTACCGGATAGCATCATTCCCTTTGTGACGGGCGGCACGGTGATAAAGTCCATCCCGATCGAATCCCACTTCCATTCGGAATAGGCAAAGGTGAAGCAAACTCTTTGACGCCGATGCTCGGCCTTGACACGACGACACACGTCGCACTCGACAACGAACCGCGATCTCCCTCTTCATTCGGGTCCACCAAAATCTCTGACGGAGATCTTGATACATCTTTGTGGCCCCGGGATGGATAGACAAAGGCGAATCATGGGCCTCGCGGAGAATCAAATCCCGCAGTTTCCATGTCCTTTGGAACCACAAGGCGCGGCCCGAACCTTACAACACCATGCTCATCCTAGAGAAGCACTTGGCTGTTCCGTTCTTGACATTTTCCTTGATGCGGCTTATTCCAAAGATCCGATTCCGAGCGACCTTAATCCGATCTACCAAGGTTGGTTGCACAACCAAGGCAATGAGGGAACCACGCTCAACCAAACCTAAGTTGAGGCGCTGAAATTCCTCCGTAGGGTGGGTTGACATCCCCGAGCAACAAGGCATTGCAATGCGCTCTGCGACTGAGCGCATCGGCAACGACATTAGCCTTGCCCGGATGGTAGTGAATACCCATGTCATAATCTTTGACCAACTCCAACCATCTCTTTTGCCTGAGGTTCAGATCTGGTTGGGTGAACAAATACTTTAGGCTTTTGTGATCCGAATACACTTCACAACGATTACCGATTAGGTAATGTCGCCAAATCTTAAGTGCATGAATCACCGCAGCCAATTCCAAGTCATGGGTAGGGTAGTTGAGTTCATGAGGTCTCAATTGCCTTGATGCATAGGCCACTACCTTGCCTTCTTGCATAAGGACACAACCGAGTCCTCGACGAGAAGCATCGCAAAAGATATCGAAACTTCGATGAATATTGGGAAGAACAAGGACGGGAGCGGTGGTCAAACGCTTCTTGAGTACTTGGAAGCTTTCCTCACAGGCATCGGACCACAAGAACTTCTTGTCCTTCTTGAGCAACTCCGTCATCGGCTTCGCGATCTTGGAGAAGTTCTCGATAAAGCGGCGATAATATCCCGCTAAACCAAGAAAACTCCGCACTTCGGTCACCGAAGTAGGCTGACACCAAGAAAGAACATCGCTGATCTTACTAGGATCAACGGCTACGCCTCCTGCTGAAAGAACATGACCCAGGAAGGCCACTTCCTTCAACCAGAACGCGCACTTCATCGAACTTTGCATACAGCTGGTGCTCACGAAGCTTGCCTAACACGAGCCTCAGATGCTCATCATGTTCCTCATCGTTCTTAGAATAGATAAGAATATCATCGATGAAGACCACGACAAACTTATCCAAATACTCCATGAATACCGAATTCATGAGGTTCATGAACAAAGCGGGAGCATTGGTTAAGCCAAATGATATGACGGTATACTCATACAAGCCGTAGCGAGTAGAGAAAGCCGCTTTTGAATATCCTCGGTCGATCCGAACTTGATGATATCCCATTCTCAAATCAATCTTGGAGAATACTGGCTCCATTAATTGATCAAAGAGATCATCAATGCGGGCAATGGATACTTGTTCTTTACCGTTACCTCATTAAGCGGACGGTAATCAACGCACATGCGCAAAGTATTGTCTTTCTTCTTTACGAAGATTGCCGGACAACCCCACGGAGATGAGCTAGGGCGAATGAAACCTTTTTCTTGCAGCTCATTCAGTTGCTTCTTCAACTCCACCAACTCGTTCGGTGGCATCCGATAATGCCTCTTTGAAATCGGGCGCAGTACCGGGAACCAACTCAATGACAAACTCGAGGTCTCGAACTGGTGGCATCCCTGGAAGATCTTCAGGAAAGACATCAATGAAGTCACGAACTGTGGGGACTTCACTAATATCTAGAGCGGGCTTCGCTTCAAGCGCGAAGAGATGCGGACCTAGCAGCTTCGGCGAAAAGCGAACCTGCTCGCCGGAAAGACTAGATAGAGAGACACACTTCTTGGCGCAATCGATTTGTCCCTTATGCTGAGACAACCAATCCATACCAAGAATTACATCTAAACTTGCTGAATGGAGGAGGATAAGATTCGCAAGGAATCTTACTCCCTCGATCTCAATTGGGACATCCCTACACTCAGATTCAGCCCTCAACTCCGAACCCGGAGAGCGAATGAGCAATGGGACCAACAATGGAGTAAAGAGGAGCTCACTAATAGCAGCAAAAGACTCAGAAACAAAAGAATGAGATGCTCCTGAATCAAACAAAACAAGAGCGTAATGATAGTTAACGGAAAGTGTACCCAAAGACGACGCCGGTGCCTCTGTGCCTCCTCTGCGGAGATGAGGTTGACGCGACCACTACCCACGCCTTGGGTAGTAGGGACTATCTTCGAGTCCCGAGAAGAACCACCTCGCCCGCGCCCTCCATTAGGACGAGGGGTCGCTCCGCCTTCTTGGGGCATTGGTTCGCATAATGCCCCTTGTTGTTGCAGAAGAAGCAGGTGACATCCGCGGCTGTGCGGAGGCCTCCTGGCTGACTCGCAGGTGCACGTGATTGGGGCACGGCCTGCGAAGGGCGAAGAACAAAGCCGACGGCCTGGGTGTCAAGGCGGAGGACGGGACCCCGAGACCGCCCAACACGAACGGAAAGAGCCGGCTCGCGCCGACTTGTGGGCCTCCCACTTTGCGCTATGGAATCCACAAGTGCTCTCCCCGCGTGCTCAGCAACGATGGCCTTGTCCACCAAGGCCTGGAAATCCGGAAAGTCAACGATGGATAGCTTGTCCTGCAGCTCCTCAGACAAACCATCCTTGAACTTCTCTTGCTTGGCCTCATCAGTGGCCACCTCCTCCGGAGCATAACGAGCCAAATGGTTGAACTCGTAAAGATACTCCGTGACTGAACGACGCCCTTGCCTGAGCGACAAGAATTCCTTCTTCTTCAGCTTCATCAAGCCGGAAGGAATATGAGAGCGCGGAAGGCAAGATCGGAACTCCTCCCAAGTGACGGTGTGACCGTCAGCCGCATGGCGAAAGCTCTCCCACCAAGACAAAGCCGCACCCTCCGGTGGTGCGATGCAACAGCGCCTTCGTGCTCCACGCATCGCGCGGCGCGGCTTCCGCTCCACCGCACGGCCAATCGCTGCGGCAAGCGGTCCTCGGACCGAGAACGAGGGGTGAGTGCGAAGAAACTCCGCAAGTCCCCACGCGGCCGGTGTCCACTCCCTTGCCGGATCTCAAACACCGGAAGGGCGGAAGTGTTGCGCGTGATGACGCCCGTAAGAACCCTCCCGCCCTCTCGCACGGTTGAGCTCGATCACGAAGAAGGACCTCGGCCATGGTCGGAGGAGGAGGAAGATCCTCGTCCGACCGGTGATCGCCTTGGCCGCTACGAAAAGCGTCCGGCCATCTGTTACAAGAAACTTTGGTTAAAACTAGACTCAAAGATTTAAAGCCAAAAGAAAGTGAAAAGCTAACGACTAGGGGAATGGAATATCACCCTAACCGAAAGCCAAAACAACAAGTGGGTCAACTTAAACAAGCTTATAAAAAGACTCCAACAACAGTAAGGAATCACCAAACCAAAGCTCAACTTCCCAATGCAACCAACCCGTATTGAATGAACGAGTAATTGCTTGAGAAGATAAAAATTCAGAATAGTAGGTAAGATCTATTACCCCTAAAGAGCAATGTTTAGTCAACGAAAATAGTGTTAGATACTTAGCTAACTAGTATCACATCTTACCCCTTTTTAACCCCACAAGTTTTAGTTGATTATCCTCTCATTTTCCACCCCATTAGAAACCATCGAGCCTCGCTGTCCGGAAATTGAGGTTGCTGTAGTGATTTTGCATCCAAGCTCCGATCAAGTCTTCCATTCTAGAAACTTCAAAATCTGGCACACTTCAATTTGCCAAGCTCAGTGGTCCTATCAGAAACCATTGAGCCTGCTGTCTGGAAATTGAAGCGTGCTGTCCAGATTCCGCATCCAAGCCTCTAGTCGAAATCTTCAGTCCAGAAACTTCAAAACCCTAAGCACTTCAATTTGCCAAACTCAGTGGTTCCCAAAACCCATTTAATCGATAACACTATCTTTGAAGGAAGAAGAGGTAAACAATTTTCAAAACTCAAATTAGAGTGAGATGAGAGGAGAAAGCTAAGATAGGTAAGGAATAAAATCTGAGAATTCCTTAAGCTTTCAAAAATCATTTGATACTTTGAAAATAGTATTTTTCAAAATATCCTAAAGACGACCAACTTGGGTTACTACGGTCAGTATGGCTCTGATACCAAACCTTGTGAGACCCCGGTTTATCCGGCTTGTAATGCTTAACCATCCACTTGGTCCTAGCATCACAAATCAGATAATCCGAGACTCGAGACATGTATACTTCCCAGAAATGCAGTATACACACCTCTTTACAAAGTTCATGCATCAATTCCATTCATTCACATAGAACCAAACATAAACAACAAACCGTAAGATACATAAATAAAGGATAGTCATTACAAAAGAGAGGCCCACCGCCAAATGACAAATACATAAAGAAATTTAACAATGAAGCAAAAGTGCCATAAGATGGCTATAAACAAAAGAGCCAATCGGTGTGCCTTTAACCCACAAGGCAACCGACGGACCGCCAAGCTAGTCGTCGAATCCACAAAGACAACTCACAAAAGTGAGGCCCTTGGGGCTCACCTTCTTCCTCTGCAAACAAAAGCAAATGACCCAAAGAAAATCGGGTGAGTACTTTGAATGTACTGCAAGATATATAAGAATGATAACAGATCTATGCAATAACTACATGCAAGCTTATTTAAGTGGAGCAGTTAGGACTCAAATTTTAAGCATAAAGCAAGTTTTATTTGCAATAATGTAATAGATTGAAAGCAATTTTGCAATCTGATTTTATTTGATACAAACAGAGTAATCAAGTATCAACAACGAGAAAGCATCCGAAGTGACTAGACCATTAGTCACCACAATAGCATGAATTACCCATTCATGCCAACCATGTCAAGTTTTAATTTTAAAACAAAACAGCTTGTTGAAGTCTAGATCTTATGGAAATCCCCAAGCGTGTCCATAACCTAGGACGAGGCTATTCGAATAGTTTTATCCCTGCAGGTGTACCAACTTACCCACATGTCGACCGCCTTTTGCCAGCTGATTAAGCACACTTCCTTAGGTATGACTACACGGCTAAGTCCTACGAGACATTTCCAATATTGTGAATTATTCACGAGCCGCCGTATGGATAGAAACCCATACGTTGTGTCGGAGTCATCGTAAAGCCTTGGTCAACTACCCTTCCCGGGTAAAGCCTTGGACAACTACGACGCTCCTCGAGGTGGAGAGCCTACCCGGAATCTCCACCACCGCACACCCAACACAAGAACACCGGGAACACATATCATGTTTCACACCACACACACAACCCCTCCTCGCGACTCGGAGATAACACACGCCAAAGTACTACGTCAAGAGGGGTCCCATATAACCCTCATGTGGTTAGTACGCAAAAGTACTTGGATCAATGGCGCAAGCAACATTTTCGGTCCTTAGGGACCTGGGCACCTTTCCTTGTCACACCCAACAATCACACCAACATGCCATTGTGCCCAAGTCAAATCATTTTGTCTCATTTTCGGTTTTTACAAACAAAAGCATAAGGTGCTGAACCAAAAATAAACAAAATGATTTGTGTGATCAAGGTCATCGACTAAGTCGATAACCCCAATTCTACCTGGTAGCTAAGCATTTCTAGGCATGACATCGCAAAGACAAGAAAAGAGCATAATTAAATCACGGGCTCTAATTCACCAAATGATGATAATAACTTATGGTTGTGGCAGGGGATAACATTTTAATGGCAACAATGCATTAGGAATAGCTACCTCTAAACAGGCAAAAATAATTGGACACAAAAGCAATGCATACATATAATTTGTAAACAAGATATTAGACTTTGAAAGTAATGGGACATTTATGATCAAATATCTTGCACGCTTGTCTGTGGGTCAAGGTGTTGCTGAGGATCAACAATATTATGAATGTGCTCTTGGATCCTAACGAGAAAGCAAAAGCAACCGATAAGAACGAATAAAATACAAAGACCCAACAGTAAACTCCCTCCAAAAATTCTAAAATTTTTACAGTAGCAAGGTCTTGATTTATAATGAATTTAGCAACAAGAACCAATTGATTTGGATTCTTAATGCCAAAGATATGACCAAAACAATTTTGCTCAGCTTTTATAAATCAAAAATGCTACTATTCATTAGCAAAAATTTCTGGAGCTATACTGAGGTTGGAAACATTTTTAAATTAAAGTCTAGTTAAAAACATAACCAACAAAATTTGAATCAACCGGAAAGGATTTGAAATGAATTAGTTATGCATTTTACAAGTTATCACATTTTTCAGTTGATAAATAAATCCTTTCGGGAAAATCAGAATTTAAAACGACGTGGACGAACGATGAGCGTTGATCGCGGATCTGACGGTCCGCGCCCCAGCGCTAACGCGCGCGCGCGAAGCCTCAAGCGTCAACCGTTGGATCTGGATCCAACGGTTCACGTGGCCCCGAGCGTTCGGTGGTCCGAACGTTCACGCGCACGCGAGCCGTCGATCTTGGATCCAACGGTCCACACGGATCGAACCTTTCGGGCGGTCCGAACGTTCACTCAAATCGGGACCGTCGATCTTGGATCCAACGGTCCAAACTCCGGCGCTGACGCGCGCGCGCGCGGCCGCGAAACCCTAAACGTCAACCGTTGGATCTGGATCCAACGGTTCACGTTGAATCGAACGCGCGGGCTGTATTGAACGCTCTCTCTGCTATGGGCCGTCGATCGAAGATCAGACGGTCCAGAGTCATCGACAAAAAACGACCCGCGCCTCGTTCGACAAAAGTAGCGAGGAGGATCTCGGCTAAACGCCGCGATCTAGAGCATGGCTATGCTAACCAAGAGCACCAACACGATCCTAATACTAATGCGCATCTACAACAGCAAGGAATCGAGCAATGGAGGACTTACCCGAGCTCGAGACGAAATTGAAGGTTTTCGGCCGAATTTGGGGGAAAACCGAAATTGATCTCGCTCCTGTAAGCAAACGAAATTGAGTGAGGGTTATTGCTCACAGAGAGGAGAGGAAGCGGGCGACAAGGAATTTGAGCGAGAGAAACCGGAGCACCACTTTCACCGAAGAACTTTGAAGCTCGGCAATGGCGACAATGGCGACCGAAGGTGCAAACTCGAAATTTAGCTCAAACAATGCACTAACAGTGGCTCTGGAGTTCAAGGGTGTTCAAAGAAAGATAAGGAAGCCACTGGAGGAGTTTTATAGGCCGAAGAAGCAAGAAGAGAGCAACGGCATGAAAATGGTGAGCTCACGGGTGGGGGCGGCTGAGAGCGATGGGAGCAAGTGAAATCAGTGGGGACGACGACTATGGGGGCGGTGGAACGGGGCATTAAATCGAGAGTCGTTGGCCAAAAGCCGAGGTGACCGACGCGCTACGCTCTGCAATTTTCACCGGCCACTGTTGACTTCGGCGAGCGCGAGCGGACGGAGGAAGACGAAAGAGATCAGCCGTTGGATTTTAATCGGACGGCTGAAAAAGAACGGGTCGCGGATAACGATTCAATCGCGCGCTTGATCTCAGGCCGTTGATTTGGATCCTACGGTTCACGTTGCGCGAGGCGTTCGGACGGTCCGAACGTTCACGCGATTGTGGACCCTTGATTTAGAATCCAACGGTTCAAATGGATCGGCGCGCCCGAGACGGTCCGAACGCTCACGCGATCGGGGCCGTTCGATGTCGATCCAACGACGCACAACCTCGCAAGGCCGACGATCGAGCGCGGTGCGCTTAGTTGATCGAACCAAATCAAGTGGCTCGAGCCCGAGGTTGGTTCGAACCCGAGGAACAGTGCAAACCAACTAGGGTTTGAATTAAAGGCTGATTTGTGAGGAATTTGTTTAAGGTAGCAAACCAGCTCCAAAAATTATGAAATTTTAATCGGAGGTTGCTGATACATGAGGAACCTTATATAAAATTTTCAGAGACTTTTATGCACTGCATTTTTCTCTAAAAATTTCAGAAGGCTACTTTAGGAGTTTGACTAAGGTTTGACTTGTCTCAAAAATTATCAAATAATTTCTGAAAATTATGAAATAATTCTGAGGTGTTAAACATCCCTCCTAGGTTCAATGAAAATTATTTTCAAGGGTTGGGCACCAGATTTTTATGAAGGAGATTTGTGTTGGTGTCCAAATGGCAATTTGATTTTTGATTTCACATAATTCCTTTACAAAAATTATGGAACTGATTACAAAAATCAAGATCAGAGAAAAAGTTTTAATTTCTCCTCATTTTTATTATATTTGAAACACAAACCAATTTTGGGATGTTACAGATATCATCTAAGGGGTAACTGGGGTATAGTCTGGCTCACTAGAACTAGCCTCGCCTGCTTTGTTGAGAGCCAGCTCTTCTTTTGCGGTCTTCAACTTTTCTTCTGCATCCTGTAGCCTCTCTTGGATGATTAGCAGTTCATCTAAGGTATTCTTGTAAGTATAATCCATCGCTTTTGCCGTGACAGGTTGGAATGTGCATCGGGAAATAGTGAAACCTATTGCCATTGAGGCAGTGATAAAAAATGTGGCGGAGTCACCGGACTACTTCTCTTGCTGCATCTTGTATGCCTTTAGTGAAAGTATCTCGTTGCATTGGGGCGTCGAAGACGTGGAAGTCAGTGTTCAGTGACAGGTTGGAGTAGAGTTTCACCTCTACTCTCCAGCGGTCTTGATTTACCACTTTGTACTTATACCTCTGGTACGTCGGTCTCTCATCAAAGTCCAGGTGTTGCATGATCTTCCATAGAACAGCAGCCTAGTGTCCTGCAAAAACTTTGTGGGAAATAGCGTAACGGCACTGTCGCGTGGGGAAGAAGGAAAGGTGGGAGACTGTTGGAAATATGCCCTAGAGGCAATCATAGAGATGATGATATTTTATTATGTTCATTATTTTGATAATATATTATCGTGTTCCTTGAATGAATCATTTGTTATAGATCAATAAGTATGTGACTTGTTGGTGGAACTCTTTAACTTATATGATATCATTCTAAATGTATCCCTGGTCGAAGGTCACTGGTCGGAACACCAGTGACTATGTGACTACCACATGTATTGATTGATGACCTGGTTTCACCGGTCATAGATATGGAGATATCGAATCAATAATGTGAGCACATGTTAGAGAACATGGTGTTGGATAGTGTGAGACCCCGGTTTATTGGGCTTGTAATGCTTAACCATCCACTTGGTCCTAGCATCACAAATCGAATAAACCGAGACTCGAGACATGTATACTTCCCAGAAATGCAGTATACACACCTCTTTACAAAATTCATGCATCAATTCCATTCATTCACATAGAACCGAAGCAAAGCAACAAACCAGAGGCTAACATAAATAAAGGATAGTTATTACAAAAGAGAGGCCGACCGGCCAAATGACATATACATATAGAAATTGAACAGCGGAAGCAAAAGCGCCATAAGATGGCCATAAACAAAAGAGCCAATCAGTGTGCCTTTAACCCACAAGGCAATCGACCGGACCGCCAAGCTAGTCGTCGAATCCACAGCACATTTCACAAAAGTGAGGCCCTTGGGGCTCACCTTCCTCCTCTGCAACAAATAGTTAAGCAAAGCAAATGAGTACAAAAATTGTACTCCGCAAGACTTACGTGTAGAGTAACAGACCTATACATATGCTACATGCAAGCTTATTTAAGTGGAGGCTGTATGTTTTATTTTCAGCACAAAGCAATCTTTATTTGTAATAATGTAGTACATTTAAAAGCAAGTTAACAAATCTGTTTTTAATGTTCAAATAACCGTAAATGACAACAATATAACAGTAGATAGAGAACAACAATAATCCTGGAAGTGACTAAACCATTAGTCACCACAACAATAGCATGAATTACCCATTCATACCCACCATGTCAACTTTTAATTTAAAAGGTTGTAGTCTAACTCTAGCAAAACCTAACCAAGTGTGTCCATAACCTAGGACGAGGCTATTCGAATAGTTTTATACCCTGCATGGGTGTACCAATGTACCCACACGCCAGACCGCCTTTTTGCCACATGATTAGCATACTTCCTTAGGTATGCCGGCACAGCTAAGTCCTACGAGACATTTCCAATATTATGTATTAACTGCGAGTCGCCCGTATGGATAGAAACCCATACGTTGTGTCGGAGTCATTGTAAAGCCTCGGTCAACTACCGTCATGAGTAAAGCCTTGGACAACTACAATGCCCTCGAGGTGGAGAGCCTACAGGAATCTCCACCACCGCACACCCAACACAAGAACACATATCCTTTTTCACACAACACACACAACCCCCTACTGCGACTCGGAGATAACACACGCCAAAGTACTTAGTCAAGAGAGGTCCCATATCCCTCTCGCGTGGTTAGCACGCAAAAATACTTGGAGAGTGTGACACAAGATGTTCGGTCCTTGTTGACTTAGGCAAGACATCCACAAACCCAATAACCCACCATCCAACCACTTGCCCAAGTCTAAAACAATGTTTCATTTTCAGCTTTTTACTTTACAAAATAACAAAGCACAAGTGCTAGACATAATGGAATAATAATTAGATGTGTGATCAAGATCATCGACTAAAATCGATGATCGCCCATTACTACCGAAACTAAGCATTTCTAAGCAATTTCAATTCGTAATCTACTAAGTGACAAGAGCTCATCCATCGAACTCAGATCAAAGCAAATAACCTAGGCTCATGGTAGTAGAGGATAAACAATTCCTACAGATTATGCAACTATAGAATACTAACCATAATTTAACAACAAAATAGCAATGCATACATACAAGTTGAAATAAACATATTAGACTTGAAAAATAATGGGATTAACATGATCAAACTACTTGCCTATTTGCTGTGGGTCAAGATGTTGCTGAGGATCAATTATATTGTCAACGTGCTCTTCGGATCCTAACGATAAGAACGAAGAAAACGCCAAGACCCCACAGTAAACTTTCTCCAAAAATTCTGAAAATTTTACAGTAGCAAGATCATGATTTATAAGGAATTTAGCAACAAGAACCAATTGATTTGGATTTTTAATGCAAAAGATACGACCAAATAAATTTTGCTCAGCTTTTATAAAACAAAAATGCTACTATTCATTAGCAAAATTTTCTGGAGCTATACTAAGGTTGGAAACATTTTTAGATTAAAGTTTAGTTAAAAACATAACCAACAAAATTTGAATCTCCCGAAAAGGAATTAAAATGCATTAGTTATGCATTTTACAAGTTATCACATTTTTCAGTTGATAAATAAATCCTTTCGGGAAAATCAGAAATGAGAATCGACGTGGCCGAACTTCGAGCGTTGATCTTGGATCCAACGGTCCAAGTTCCTCGGATGATGCGCGCGCGCGAGGCCCCGAACCCTAAACGTCAACCGTTGGATCTGGATCCAACGGTCCACGTGGATCCGGACGCTCGGACGGTCCGAACGTTCACCCGTACCTGAGCCGTTGATCCTGGATCCAACGATCCATGCGAACTCGAATCGGGTCCGTTGATCTTGGATCCAACGGGCCACAGACCGAAACGCGCGACGAATTCAAATTTCCGCGCGAATGTGGGCCGGAGATCTAAGGATCGACGGTCCAAATTGACTCACGTTCAAACGCCCGTCCTGTTTTCGTCCGGCAAAAACGACGGGGAAGAACGGCTCACCACTGGTGGCTCTGGTCGCGGCGGTGCGTGCAAGTGCCCAAAATGGGTCCCAAACATCATTGCGCACCTAATGGTACCAATGGATTTGGTGCGGTGGTCAGAACGCCGCAAGCAGCGAGAGAACCGAGAGGCGAAAATGAGAAAAACGAAAATCGGCGTTGAGCTCAGCTGCGGTTCAAGGGAGCAGGTGCCAGGCCACTAGGGACTAAAGAGGGGTTACCTGAGCGCAAAGAATGCACCGAGGAGAGTCGAGACGGCTCGGGCGAGGAGAAACGCTGATTTCAAATTAAAAGGGGAAATCCAAATTGATTCGACCACGAGCAAAATGAACCAAATTGAGTGAGGGTTTAGCTTCAGGAGTAAAGGGGGAGCAGAGGGAGCAAAGACTAGAAGAAGAAATCCCCTGCTGCACCGACTCCACCGAAGCTCCAAAACCGACAATGGCGGTCGAAGGATTTTCGAGGATCTGCAGCTCCAGCAAACTTGTGAGTGCTAGCTGGAGTTGCGGAGGTGCTAAAGGAAGCTAAGGGAGAAACAATGGAGCTTAAATAGCTGAGGATGGCGAGAGAACGCAGCGATATCTCTCTCGGGTCAACACCACCATTAGAGCGCGAGAGCGGCGGAGCGATTAGAGAGTGGGCGCTGAGGAGGAGCACGACCGGCATTTAATCGCCGCAGAGCTAGCCGTTTAAAGCGATCAAGAGTGGATCGCATGCCGTTGCTTTTCTCTCTCGCGACGCCATGGTTGAGCTCACGCGCCACCGGAGGAAGGAGACGACGTGTCGACCGTCGGATTGAAATCGAACGGCTGAGTTAGAACGGGTGGATTAAAACGATTCCATCGTTCGGTTGATCAAGGACCGTTCGATGCCGATCCAACGGCTCACAACGCCCGCGCCCAATCGACCGCGCCGGTGCATTTAGTTGACTGGACCGAGTCAAGTGGCTCGAGCCCGAGTCTGATCCGAACCCGAGGAACAGTGCAAACCAGTTAGAATTTGAATTTTAAATATATGATTTTTGAGGAATTATTTGAGGTAGCAAACAAGCTCCAAAAATTATAAAAGTTTAACTGGAGCTTGCTGACCGCAGGAGGAACCTCCCATAAAATTTTCAGAGATTTTCATGAAATGAATTTTTCTCCAGAAATTCCAGAAGAGGAGAAATATGGTTTGACCAAATTTGACTTGCCTCCAAAAATTATCAAATAATTGCTAAAAATCATGAGATAATTCAGAGGTGTTTCCAAGCCTCCCTAGAACTTAGGAAAAATGTTTCCAAGGGTTTGGCACAAGATCTATGCTAAGGAGATTTTTGACTAGAGTCAAATGAGGATTTAAATTTGATTTTTCCATAACTCTTTTAAAAGAATTACAAAAATGACCAAGGGCTCCAAGATGCAAGAAAAGTTTTAATTTATTTTTATTTTTGTATATTTGAAATACAAATCCATATTTGGGATGTTACAGATAGACCCATCATTGAGACACTATTGAGATTGTTATGAATCTTTGTGTTATTAGTTGGTCTCAAGTAATGATGATGTATAATCCTTAGACCTGAGATCAGCATGGTTTCCTACATATGTAATAGCACTCTTAGGGGTTGCGAAACGCTACTCTGTAACTAGGTAGTTATAAAGGTAGCTTTCGCGTATGCTATGAAACATGTGGAGGGATGTGACTGGTCGAGATGGGATTTGCCCCTCCTAACATAACAGGAGAGATGTCTCTGGCCCCTCGTGGTGATCGGATAAAGAAAGTGCATGGCCATGCCACTAGTGGTCGAAGTGTCGACCACATGATGTTATCCGACACTCGATCGAGAAAGTATTGAACAGTCCATGGATGACATATCATCTCACCTGGAGTTCAACATGACATCGTGAGGCAAAGGGAGAATGCATGAGTAGGTCGCTTAGTTTGATCAGTTACGGACTAGTCATATGGAGATACGTCTTTGTCGTAGGCGGTCAAGCGTAATCACGAATGGTAAGAACACGTTGTAAGGAGTTACTGAATCGGTCGTGACCAATTACAACACGGTCGTATAGAGATCGAATCGGTCGTAAGTGATGAGGACCTGATCATAGATCATATTACATCAAGGTTCGTTCGATTTATTCTATGTGTCTTTGGGAATCGTTATGTGCTGCTAGGTACCGCTAACGACTAGTGATTGGAAAAGAGTTTTCGAGTCATAACCGATTACACATGAACCTGTGGGATCGCACACTTAAAGGCCACGAGTTCCTAATGGGCCTCAGGTACGAGACCCATCATGGATTCCTATATAAAGAGGGGTGGTGGCATGGGGTGTGAAAAAGCGAGGGTGATCTTTGGAAGAACTCCTGAAACCCTAATAGCCACGCCTTCTTTACCGCACTGCCGGAGCTAGCACTC
This sequence comes from Hsuehochloa calcarea, assembly GCA_036346395.1. Classification (NCBI taxonomy): domain Eukaryota; kingdom Viridiplantae; phylum Streptophyta; class Magnoliopsida; order Poales; family Poaceae; genus Hsuehochloa; species Hsuehochloa calcarea. The sequence continues at coordinate 27,082,448 of CM070606.1, forward strand.
CAGTGCGTGGTGATCCTGCCCCGTACGTGTGGATACCTCGGAGGTGTTGTTGCGAAGCATCATCACTAGGACGATCCGCGGCTTGTGTTGATCACCGGAGTCGGAGAATAAGTCGCGTGGTGGGTACGATCACTCGAAGAAGCAGACGCGCATCGAGTACGACTACTCGAAGGAGGAGACGCGTCGTGAGTACGACTACGACTGCATCAACTCACTACCACGACTCTACTTCCGCTATGAGTCGGCGTGCCTAGCAGTAATCTCGTGATCTATTACTTGCGGTGGTTCTTTGGTTGCGCGAAAATTTTTGTTTGTGCTATCGTAGCATTGCCGCGTTACCCAACAGAGACGACGGTGTAGTATGGGCCCACCTGTCGGCGAAAGGCTCAAGCGGCCTGGGCGGAATGGACCGAGTGGCCGCGAGGAACAGTGACGGTCCGAGGGAATTCAGCCCGAGAACTGTTCATGGATTTTTAATTGATTTTCCAATTTAAATAATTCTAGTAATTCAAAAAGGGTTTAGAAAATATAAAATAAATTCCAAAAATTATGAGAAAATTCACAGAAATTCTCTAAGATATTTTGGATTTAAATAAAATATTTCCCACTTATTCTTTTTAATAGATTTTGCAAAAAAATAATTTTGTCTTTAAAATAATTATTGAAAAGCTTTTAAAATTAGAGAAGTTTCCACAAAATAATTTAAATCTTTATTCTCAACTGAAACTTGAATTTTGGGCTATTACAATAGACCAGCAGCATGTCAACCCCTAATACTATTTTTGGTAATTAATTTAATTCTTGAAAAAAATTATTTTATCTTATTGGTCCCACATGTCGCTCTCTCTACATTATTTCTGGAATTATTTTAATTCTAGAAATTCATAAATATAAGTCGGTCCCACATGCCATACACTCAACCATTTTCTAATATTTTTGAAATAAAATATTCTGAGAATATTCTGTAGACCCCACTTGTCAGTTTCTCTCTCCCTTTTTTATTTTCATCATTTCATGTGAATTCCAAACTTCCAAAAACCATATCTTCTTCATCCGAACTCCGATTGAACTCATTCAAGTTTCTATATTCATATAAATTCAATATCTATCTTCCAATACCATTCAATTTCAATTAGGAGTTTATTTGATTTGTATTTTTTAATTTTATTTGTTTTACGCTTTCTTTCTCGTTAGACGTTGAAGTCCCGGAATCGTCCGAAAGAGCTGAAGTTCAAGGAAGTGGAAGATCAAAGATAAATAAAAATAATACTGTTATAGAAAGGCAAGTTATACCTTTGATCATATTGAACCCAGTTTTCAAAATACTTTGTTTCAATGCATTGCATTCTATTTCAAGTAATTATTTAAATGCTTTTGTGTTTATTTATTAATCCAAATTGTTATACCCACCTTGTCTATTGTTATGCCATGATCTTTTGTCAGCCTAGGTTGGTTCATTATTTGTTGGTATTATCGTAGCACCAACGTGGGTTGGTTAGATACGAGTAGATTGCTTAGCCATGCTACGAGTCATCATTTCATGTGAGTGGCAAATATAAACTTGACTAAGTGATTATGGAACTGTGTGATAAAACTGCGTGTGCTTTGTGCTATTACTCGTTG